>CM016624.1:57060471-58260471 GCA_005393395.2 Gossypium australe | reverse complement strand
TGGTATCAGAGCCCGGTTCAAAACTCAGCTTTGGGTTTTTGGGCTCAAAACGTTTTCTAAAGATGGGCTTTTAAAATATGCATGTTTTTAAATAATAACAGGTCTGTTAGCTCGGCATGGCACCTGCGTCTCCGGCCCAAGTCCACCAGGTAAGTATTCTAAACCATTGTGTGAAGTATATGTGGGCTTGATGGGCTTTATGGGACGTAGATTAGTTAGATTAGAACCTGATGGATTCTAGGCCTAGCTGAAACAACCTCTAAAATCTCATAAGACTTAATTTCACTAAACAAACCCGTAAGCAAGTCGCAAGACTAGGGTGTGGCAACAGTCATGCGCATGTCTAGGATTGGATTCGGAAGAGCCTGGTACTTAAGTTGTCCTAGTGACTCACCTCCTCTTCGCTGGAATTCTACCTGGTGCGTAGTGACTGTTCACCCTAGCCACGAGGATTTGTTGACGGGCCAAAATCTATGATTAAAACCCGAAAGGGACCGGCCACCTTATTTTTACAAAATTGCTAAAATACCCTTACTCTGGAAAAAAAAATACCAAGATTTGCGAATATACCCCGATTTACAAAGTCAACGAAATTTTTCCTTAGAAAAAAACCAACACACGACAACAACCAAAAACTCAAAACCACTTGAACACTACTATTTTTCTTTTGAAATCAAATCCTCCAAGATACCCCTGTTTTTAAAAAAAATATCTCTGATTTGTAAAATTCCAAATTACCACTAATTTATAAAATAACTAAAATATCCCTGATTTGTAAAAAAATTACTAAATTGCCCCTGATTTGTAAAATGACCAAAGTACCCCTGATTTCAAAATCACCGAACTACCCCCAGACTTCAAAATTACTGAAATACCCCCAGATTGCAAAATTACCAAAATACCCTTATTTCACAAAATCATCAAGGAACCCTATTTTGGAAAATTACGAAAATATCCCTGTAGGATAAAATTACGAAAATACCCCTGGGTAGTGGAATAACAAAAATATCCCTAGGTGTTGAATGTGGGTGCATGGATGTTGTTTATATGTTGATTGATTGAATGTATGCGGCCTCTAAAATTAGGAGGTAAACTTGAGACTGAAACTGTAGATAGGCTTGAATTTGAAAGAATCACTCTCAAAACTACTTTTCATAAGATTGTTCGTGGTTAATCAGTGGAAAGAATTAATTATTCATAAATTTCTTTTAAATCAGATAACCGTCAATTGGAAGAATGAGTGCAAGGGGTCGAGGACGTCCGCCGCGTGGACGCGGTAGGGGTAGGATGACTCTGTCTGAGCCAGTAGGGTCTCGCCACGGTCAGGGAACGAAATACCAGATCCTCCAGCTGTGGAGGGAGAATTACGGGATCAGGCGACCGGAGATGATGCTATATCTCAAGCGATGTTGAGGGTTTTAGAGAGAGTTTCTGGAGTAGGCATGGGCATAGGAGCCCAGAAATCTGTGCCGGAGCGGCTTAGGGCCAATGAGGCAGTAGTGTTTAGGGGAGTTTCTGGCGTAGCCCCTAACACAGCTGAGTATTAGATGGAAGCGACTGAGCGCATAATGGATGACTTAGATTTCACGGTGGAGGAGAAGTTATGTAACACCCTGGTTTTAGGGGTTAGGCATTTGGTGCTTAGCTCGGGTGTTGGCACACTCTAGTGTGTGGTTGGGTAAGTTTTAGGAGTCCTGAGAACCCTAGGTGGTGGTAGGTTGCCTTAGAAAATTTTTAGTTTTAGGGGCTAAAAAGGGGAGCTGGGCGAGGGGTGTCTTAAAAGAATTATTTGGGAGTTTATGTCACAAGAAAGGAGCTGGTGGAGTGGCAGGATAGGCGCCACTAAGGCCTTGTGTGTGTGACGCCATTTGCAGGGGGAAGGGGCTCAGGTTCGATTCGCAAGAGCAGCAGATGGGCATTGTTTTTGCGTCATCTTGGTGGGGTGGATGGACGGTTTGAAAGGCTTAAAAGGTGGAGAAGACTTGGTCAATTTTTTTGAATTTGGCTAGGTAAAAGTTTGACTCATTCAAACTTTTTGAATGGGTGGAAGTGAGGTATTTTAGGAGAATTTTGAGGATTATTTTTGGGGGGTTGGAGCTTGGCCTTTTAGTATAAATAGGGGGGGAGGTGCTCATTATTCATTCACCATCTGCCTTCTCTCCCTTGCCGAATATTGTTCCCCATTTCCTTGGTTGCCGAAACCTTTTTTCCAAAGCTTGTTGTTCTTCTTCTCTCACATTTTTTTTCCAAGTGGCCGAACCCTTCACTCTCCCTATTTCTCTTCCTTTTCACTTCAAAATCGAAAGTACACCCCACATCTTTCTTTCTCCTCTCTTTGGCTGAAACCAATGTTCCCTACCCCTTGATTTAATTAATAGCCGAATCTACATCCATCACCCCTTTGCCGAATTTCTTTCTCTCAACTTGATAGCACTTGGGCCGAATGTTAACTTAGATCTTTTCGGGTTCCGTGACTGAGATACTCTGGGGTTTTAGTGGTTGGCCAAGCCTCCGTTTGTAGCAGTCAGTTTGATCAAGTGGTGGTAAGGATATTTATTAAGGTTAAATGCTTAAGTGGTGTTTTGGGGGTTAACCTGTTTACCTGATTAAGTTTTTTATGGAGGCCACAACCAGTCCGAGTAGGCAAGGGAAGGTCTCTATTCCGAAGTTCAAGAAAAGAGCGGTTTCAGCAGTTCGGGATTGGCCACCGGGGTGTGGGCCAGCGGCAGGAGATAGCTATAGGCAGATAGCGGTAGTCTCGCTAGTCGATAGCGTCGGGATCGAGGGTTTAGAGCTCCAGGTTATAAGGTGTGTAGTTAAACCATTGTTTCCGGGATTTGAATATATCTGCTTATGTTGTATGATGCTAATAGGTACAATTAAATGTGAAATTGGTACCCTTAAAGGGTATAGCGATGATCAGGTTAGTATCAGACCTGTTGCAATGTGATTATTTGTTTATGAGTATGTTTATGGATATTAATAAGCATGTGCATGCATTATCACGATTATATTTTATGTGGCATGAGCATGGGTGGGTTATGAAAAGAAGGTACGGGTGTACTTCGAGTACGTGGTTGATGTCAGCTTTGTGCTACATCGTGGATTGGCGCTGACTGAGGTCGCGTTGTGGATCTTTGCGATTTAGTTCGCGTGGTTACCTTGATTGATATCGGCTTATGCCATATCGTGGCTTGATGGATTGCTGTGTGCTCCATCGTGGTTTGATGTTAGCTATATGCTACATCGTGGATGGCATTGGTTGCCTTTTTGGAGGGAAAAGGAGAGGGTGACTCGATAGTCCCCTGGTGTGTGGTAGGCTGGATAAGGGGGTGTGTAGCGGATGGACCCTAGGTTTGGGTGGGTTTCATGATTGCATTATTCCGTTTATGAAATAATATGAAAATGGGCCAAGCCCAATAAATAGGTATGTTTTGGGGACATACGTGGACATGGGCCAAACCCAGTGATCAGTGGACTAATGTGAAAAGGGCCTAGTCCAGTATTTGTTATAATTTGAAGGTGGGCCAAGCCCAGATTGTGGTAATGTCTAAATAATTATACATGCATGTTGCATTTGATAGTTGGGATGTTATGTGGGTAGCATGTGGGTGGATTTCGATGGTTTAGTTACACACTGAGTCTGTATGACTCACCCAACTTTTTAAGCATCGCAGGTGACATGTCGGTCGGACCGGGTTGGAGTGGACACATGGTGGCCCATGCAGAAGAAGAGATTAAATGTTTTAGGCTTACTTTAAGTATTTGGGTTTAAATAGAATATGTAATAAAGGCCTTTTGACTCTTATTTATTTTTGTTATTATTTTATTAGTATTTATTATGGTTTGAAGAATTTGAAACACTATGTGAAGATGATTTTATTTTTCCAACCTACTTATTCAATTTGGCTTGTATATATTAATCTTTTAGTATGAGTATATTTTAATAACAAAGTTTTAATCATAGGTTTAAATAAACATGGATTTTCCAAAAGTTAGCAAGTTTTACTAAATTTTTCTAAGTTAAATAGATTTTCCACCGACTTTTCCGCACTAACATAACCAGATTCGGTCGTAGTGAGTGGACCGGGTTTGGGGATGTTACAAGTTAAAAGGGGTCGTGTCTCTTCTTCGAGACGAGGCTTATCAGTGGTGGCTCACGATGGAGGAGGGTACTGTCGCAGATCGGATTGACCGGGCCTTCTTTAAGGAGTCATTCTAGGGAAAGTATGTTGGGGCCAGCTATGTGGATGCACAGAGGAAGGCATTTCAGAATCTAGTGCAGGGAAGTAAATCTGTGGCTGAATATGAGGCGGAGTTTCTGCGCTTGAGTCGCTACGCTCGAGGAATGGTTGCAACCGAATATGAATGTTGTGTTCTGTTCGAGGATGGATTGCGGAATGAGTTAAGGGTTTTGATATCACCGCAGAGAGAGAGATATTTTGCTGTTCTGGTGGAGAAGGTTAAGATACCTGAGGAGGTAAAACGGACTGAAAGACAGGAAAGAGATAAGGAGCGGGGAAGGAATAAGAGAAATTTTGGGCTGGCAGGAGCATCTGGGAATTCGCAGAAAAGGCCTAGGTCTGATGGGCCAGCTCGTGCTCCGACACCTGCTACGGGGAATCAGAATCGATTATGCAATTGGTGCGGGAAAGCACATTCTGGGGAGTGTAGAAGATGAACGGGTGGATGTTTCAGGTGTGGATCCATGGAGCATCTGATTAAAGACTGTCCGCAAGTGGATCAGGTACAGCCAACGGGCCGAGGTTCTGATCAGACTAGGAGAGGTGACCCACCTGGACCGAGGGGTCGTGGTTTAGGTAGAGGTGGAAATGGGGCTGGTCGCAGACGCGGAGCACCTGGTAGAGGTGCAGGTAATGTAGATGCGAGGCAGCCGGGTCTAGTTTATGCAGTTCGTCGACAGGAGGAGGGTGACGCACTGGATGTCATAACCGGTACATTTCTTATTGCTGATAACCCTTTTCTTTCCTTGATTGATATTGGGTCAACCCATTTCTATGTTGCATGTTCGATATCTGAGACCCTAAGTATAGACTCTGAAACAACTACTAGGAAGATGACCGTGGTTAGTCCCCTAGGACAATCTAGGGTAGTGGACAAGCTATTTAAGGATGTACCGTTAGAGACTCAAGGGGTAGTGTTTTCAGCAGACTTAATGGAATTGCCATTTGGAGAGTTTGATCTTATCCTAGGAATGGATTGGTTGACTAAGCATCGTGCTAAGTTGGATTGTGAGACCAAGCGTGTGATGTTGAGTACCCCGGAAGCCGGGGAGGTGGTTGTGTTAGGGGAGAGAAAGAACTATTTGTCCAACGTAGTATCGGTATTGAAGGCTGTTAAGATGATTCGGAAAGGATGCAACGCATTCCAAGCTTTTATTAGTGCTTTGGATGCTAAGGAGGTGACTGTCGATGAGGTTCGAACAGTCAAGGATTTTGCGGATGTCTTTCCAGAGGAGTTGCCAGGATTACCCCCGGATCATGAAGTGGAGTTTGGAATAGAACTACTTCCGGGTACGGCTCCGGTATCCATTGCTCCGTTTCGAATGGCACCGAAGGAGTTGGTGGAACTCAAAGCTCAGATCCAGGAGCTTTTGGATCGAGGATTTATTCGACCGAGTGTGTCTCCATAGGGAGCGCCGGTCCTATTCGTGAAAAAGAAGGACGGATCCATGCGTATGTACGTGGACTATCGTCAACTAAATAAGTTGACGATTAAGAACAAGTACGCATTACCAAGAATTGACGACCTATTTGATCAGCTTAAAGGAGCTTCGGTCTTTTCGAAGATTGATCTAAGGTCGGGATATCATCAGTTAAAGGTAAAGGGAGGGGACATTCATAAGACGGCGTTTCGAACACGCTACAGCCATTATGAGTTCTTGGTAATGCCGTTCAGTTTGATGAACGCGCCAGCAGCATTCATGGATGTGATGAACCAGTTGTTTCAACCATATCTTGATCGGTTCGTCATGGTGTTCATCGATGATATCTTGGTTTATTCCAAGTCCGAGGAAGAGCATGATGCACATCTTTGTGTGGTGTTGCAAATTCTGAGGGAGAAGCAGTTGTACACAAAGTTCAATAAGTGTGAGTTCTGGCTGAAGGAGGTGACTTTCTTAGGGCATGTAGTTTCCGCAGAGGGAATTAGAGTAGACCCTCGGAAGGTAGAAGCTGTATTAGATTAGAAACCGCCGAAGTCTGTGGTGGAAATTCGAAGTTTCTTGGGATTGGCAGGGTATTACAGGAGGTTTGTCGAGGGGTTCTCTTCAATTGCGGCCCCTTTAACTAAGTTGTTGAGGAAGGGAGCACCGTTTGTTTGGACTGACAAATAACAGGAGGGCTTTGAGAAGCTGAAGAGAATCTTGACGGAAGCGCTAGTGTTAATTCAGCCCGAGGCGGGAAAAGAATTTACCGTCTACTGTGATGCGTCACACACGGGTTTAGGATGTGTGTTGATGCAAGATGGAAAAGTGGTTGCGTATGCATCCCGACAGTTAAGACCACATGAGTTGAACTACCCTACGCACGATTTAGAATTGGCGGCGGTAGTGTTTGCTCTGAAGATTTGGAGGCATTACCTGTATGGGGAGAAGTCGGTTATTTACACGGACCTTAAGAGTCTGAAGTATATCCTTACCCAGAAGGAATTGAATCTGAGGCAACGTAGGTGGATTGAACTCTTGAAGGACTATGACTGTTCGATCGAATACCATCCGGGTAAGGCTAACGTGGTGGCAAATGCGTTGAGTAGGAAGGCGATAGCGGATTTGAGGGCGATGTTCACTAATCTCAGTCTGTATGAGGATGGCAGTTTGGTGGCTGAACTTCAAGTAAGACCTATATGGACAAGTCAGATCAAAGAGAAACAACTTTTGGATGATATCTTGGGTACTCGAATTCGACAAGTACAGAATGGTGAAGGTGAGGACTACAGTTTAAATGGTGATGGGGTCCTGTGTTTTCGTAAGAATGTTTGTATGCCAAAGGATGTGGAGTTAAGGCAGGGGATTCTTCAGGAGTCACATAGTAGCCCTTACGCTATGCATCCTGGAGGGGTTAAGATGTATCAGGATTTGCGGGAACAATTTTGGTGGCCAGGTCTGAAGCGAGAGGTAACGGAATTTGTGGGAAAGTGCTTGACGTGCCAACAGGTGAAAGCGGAACACCAAGTGCCTTCGGGGTTGTTGCAACCGGTGAAGATTCCGCAGTGGAAATGGGAGAGAATCACGATGGGTTTTGTTAGTGGGTTACCCCTTACGCCCACTAAGAAGGATTCAATCTGGGTGGTTGTGGATCGACTGACGAAATCTGCTCACTTCATACCGATTCGTGTTAACTACCCTCTGCAAAGGTTGGCTAAATTGTACGTGGCTGAGGTTGTGAGATTACATGGTGTACCTGTGTCGATTATATCAGATAGGGACCCTAGGTTCACGTTACGGTTCTGGAAGGCTCTTCATCAAGCATTGGGAACAAGGTTAGACTTTAGTACCGCTTTTCACCCACAGACTGATGGCCAGTCTGAGAGGGTAATTCAGATCTTGGAGGATATGCTAAGGGGTTGCATCATCGATTTTAGGGGTAGTTGGGAGGAGTATTTACCCTTGGCTGAATTTGAATACAATAATAGTTCTCAAGCTAGTATTCAGATGGCGCCGTATGAAGCGTTATTTGGAAGGAGATGTCGTACCCCTACTTGTTGGACGGAGTTGGGTGAACGTCAGGTGTTGGGTCTAGAGCTAGTTTTGGAAACGGGGGAGAAAGTTAAGTTAATATGGGCTCGGTTGAAGGAAGCGTCGAATCGGTAGAAATCTTATGCGGATTTAAAACGAAAGGAGATGGAATTTACAGTGGGAGATCAAGTCTTTTTGAAAGTATCACCATGGAAGAAGGTAATGAGGTTTGGACGGAAGGGTAAGTTAAGTCCTCGGTTTATTGGGTCGTATCGGGTACTAGTGCGTGTGGGCCCAGTGGCTTATCGTTTGGAGTTGCCTTTAGAGTTGGAGATGATACATGACGTGTTTCATGTCTCGATGCTAAGACGTTATCATTCTGATCCATCGCATGTGGTGCCGGTGGAAGAGATTGAAGTAAGGTCAGATTTATCCTTTGAGGAGGAACCAGTGCACATCTTGGATCGAGACGTAAAAATATTGAGAAGGAAGTCCGTCCCTTTGGTCAAAGTTTTGTGGCGAAATCACGGCGCAGAAGAGGCAACGTGGGAGCCAGAGGATGTTATACGACAGCAGTATCCCCATCTCTTTTGATCAAGTAAATTTCGCGGCCAAAATTTATTTTAAGGGGGTAGAACTGTAACATCCTGAATTTATGGGCTTGTGCATTTTGTGTAGTGTATGCTTAAGATATTAATTTAAGGATTTGAGGTGCAAATGGGACTCAGTTTGGGCTGAGGCTTTGATTAAATATTTTGTTTAGACACTCTAGGGGCTTAAATTAAAGTTTTAGTAGTTTAATTGACATATTGGGCTTGTGGCCCAGCAGCTAGGGGCACAGTAAAGGGGAGCTGTAAGTGGCGTCACTAGTGCATGAGGAGGGCCCAACTTTTGGTTGCTTGAAGCCCAAGTTATAGGGCTAAATTTTGGCACTTAAAAGAATAAGGGGGGACGACACAAGGCTATTTTTTAGGGAATTTTATTATGTTTTAATACGTGGATATTGTGTTGATAAATGAAGGAGCAGTTGGAGCTAGTTAAGTCTCTTTTGAGATGAATAAATTTAGAAAGATAGGAACTATCTTTAAGTGTTTAATGTTAACCGAAATCTTGAAGAATTGGAAAGGAAAGGGGCACTCGGTTTTGGCTTAAGGTGGATGTGCTGAATTTGTTGTCCAAGTTTTCATCTTTTTTCTCTTTTCTCTGCCGAAATTCCTACTCTATTCTCCCTCTCTTTTCTTTTTCTTCAGTTCGCCGAATCCTCTAACAGATTCCTTTCTCATCTCTTTGAAGACACTTTAGCCGAATCTTCAAGCCTCTCTTTGCTTTCTTTTCACTTTTCTTTTTAGCCAAAACCACATCAGTTCATCTTTTTCAGGATTTTCATAAAAGCCGAAATTGTGAGACCTCGTCTCCTGTGATTGTCGAAATCACTCTGGGGTGTCTGCTTATGCCGAAATCTGAAGGGAATTCAATGTAAGTATTGATTTGTGGGATCCAAATCTTTTTCGACTTTTCAAAGTCTCTGGCCGAATGGCTATTTAGTGACTAACCTATTGTTTTCTCTTATTTTTCGGCATTCCGGGATCTAAAGTGGAGTCAATCGCGTAGATCTCTAAGTCATAGTTTAGTAACACTCGAATCGTGTTACTTTCGGGATTTCAAGGTAAGGAGATCTATTGATTTTAGTGTGCAAATTCGGGATTTACTAACCTTTCGTATTCTTTCGGCTTTTGAGCAAGGTTTTAGACTAAGGGTTGTAGATCCGAATAGCAAGGATATTGACTAAGAGTGTAGTACTACGCGATATCAGGTGTGTAACTTCTCACCCCATTAGATTGACTGCTAATGTATATATATGTAATAAATCTGCTATACTCTGTTAAATGCCGAAATCCCAGCATAACATTTGAAAACCCGAGGATGGTAAAGGATAAATATCAGGTTAGTGATTTCTGCCATTCCTCAGTGCATGTTTTTGTTAAAAAAACGATATGTTTTATATGTCAATTTCTATGTATGCTTAGGGTTGGGTGATTGATGAAAGGGGAAGTGATCTGTTCTGGTGGCTTATGCCATTTAAGCCTGGTGACTCTGTCACAACTCTGTTTCTGGTGGCTTCTGCCATTTTAGCCTGGTGACTCTGTCACAACTTTGACGATGAGCAGCTAACTGCAGCATGACTGCCATCGATGGTGTGTAGCGGTGTGGGTTGATTGTAGAAATCCCCAATGGTGTGATTGGCAAGTAAGGGTGGTGTGTAGCGGATGGAAACCTGGGATTGGGTTGGGTTTTATGTATGTTATCTTCTATATTATGTTGTATTTTCTGATCTGTGGGCTAAGGCCCAATCTGATGGTGCACGAGGGTTGCACACTGAGTTTCGTGACTCACCCTATTATTTTAACCATTTCAGGTACCACTAAATGCATCGGACTGGGCTGGAGAGGAGAGCAAGGTGGCCATGCGATAGAGTACTGAGGATTCAGCAAAAAGACTTGACTTTATTTATTTATTTTTAAGAAATTTATTTTAAGTGGTTTTAAATTTCGTTCTAATAAGGCCTTGGGCCACTAGACTATCATTTATGTTTTGGTATTATGTTGGGCTTTTATTACTGGGCAGTTAAATTTGATGTTTAAAATTAAGTTGGGACATGTATAACATTTCGGTTTTTATTTAAAAATTCACCAAGGCAATTTATAACTTTATATCTTATATGACTTAATAAATTATTATGTTTTCGGTATAAGTATTTAAACCTGATTATTGTTTTTTTTTCCAAACTGCTACATCTTTTTATAAAATTTCCTTAGTGACATACCAGATCCCGTTGTAGTGTTTGGGCCTGGTTTGGGGGTGTTACAGTTAGAAACTTTTGACTACAGGGATCAACGGCCATTTGCCTCACACGGCTGAGACACATGCCCGTGTCTCGGGTCGTGTAACAATCAAAATAGGGACACACGATCGTGTCCCAGCCCGTTCCTCACCTATGTAACTCATTGAATAGGGTCACACGGCCAAGTCACACTCCCATGTGCCAGACCGTGTAACTCTTGAAATAGCCCCACACGCCCGTGTGCGAGGTCGTATATCACATACGGCTAAGTCACACACTCGTGTCTCAGACCGTGTGGACATGAATTTGCCCAAACTCAAGCCATTTTCAACATCAAATCTTGCAACCATGTAAAGACCTTTGGTGTACATTCTCAAAGCATCAAAACCTTACCAAATCATGCATATAATGACCAATTCAATAATATAAAATCATCCAACCAATATGCCATACAAGGCACCTCAAATGCGATCATTCAAACTTACCAATTATGCATCACAAATACCATAATTATGACCATTAGCAATTCAACATAAACATACCATTTGAACCATACCAATTATGCATCACAAATACCATTACAAGCATCAAAACATAAACATAGCTTGGCAAGCATCAAAAGTTAACAAAACCAAACAACTTATACATGCCAAGATCATAAACTACATTCAACTAGATACCATTACAAGTCCATCTATACATGCTATTATAACATTGGCCAAAACATCAAAGACTACCGAAATATATGTTCGATAGTGTGATAGATCTCTAACGAGCTTCAAAACTAATAGAGCTTTCGATAATCTATAAAACATAGGAAAGAAAACTATGTAAGCACATAATGCTTAGCAAGTTCGTAGAACATGAATGGAACACCCCAAACCCGTGTCTGTCATAGGAACAGGATTTCAGAGCATTACCAAAACATTCAGAAACATTTACAAATAATTTATTTAAGTTACTATTCATTAACCAAGATTATTCATAACGTCCCTTAAATGGACCCTCGAGGCCCAATACAAGCATCAGGAACGAGTCGGGACTTAATCGGGACCTCCAAGAATTTTTTTGCAAAATTAAAAAATTTTTCTAAGGTGAAGGGCTCACACGCCCATGTGACCCTACGACACGCTCATGCTACAGGCCATGTGCAACCCCGTGTAACTCTATGACTTGTGCACACGGCCATGTCACACTCCCGTGTTCTAGGCATTGTGGTTAATTAATTCGATTCGAAACTAGGTGCAGGTTTCACACGGCCAAGACACACGCCCGTGTTCTAGGTCGTGTAGCACACACGGCTGATACACACGCCCGTGTCTCTGCCTGTGTGCTCAATTCTGAGCATTTTGTTTCTCAAAATTAAGGTGCATGGGACACACGGCTTAACTACACGCTCATGTACTCGGTCCTGTGTCACACATGGTCTAGAGACACACCTGTGTATATGCCCGTGTGGATAAAATAAAGCCATTTCTAGCTTCATTTTTCACCCAAAATCACACCCAAGACCCGAACTTGAAACACACATCCAATACCAACCAATTCGAGCATTCAAATTGAACAAGTTCCATCATTCATCAAGGCATACCATTACAATCACAAATGTTTACAACCTTACCTTGGTTTAACTTATGCAATAACCACATTTGATCTCATATACTTAACATAACAGATGTGTATATATATTATAATAACCTACTTAGTCATACCAAAATGAACCATTACTAGCCATTTCAATGACTAGGTTACAAAACATCAATTTCGAATCACCTATGGCCAAGTTGTCCTATACATGCCATTATACCAAAATGATTTTAGTAAGTATACCCAAAATGACTAGTTGATAGTGTGACGATGCTCCAATGATCTCCAACCACCGAGAGCTTCCGAGCACTATAAAATAGGGAAATAAAAACGGAGTAAACATTACATGCTTAGTAAGTTTGTGTAACGGAAACTAAACTTACCAATCCCGTTTATTAAGTCTAAGCATACAATATCATGTTTTCCATCCATTAGCAATATTGCCTAAACACATGCACTCAATCAAACATGTTAGTTACCAAAATCTTCATATCAATCAAGTAAACATAGATGAGCTCATCAAGCAATATTCTTTCAAGTCATTATCATTTCATCTTATAATCCTCATGTCATGTCAAGAGTTGTGTTCGTTGAATCATTGAAATTCCGATGGATGCTCTAGTAGTACACTCGAGGTGTACTATTCGATAATCTATCAATTCTTATGCAAGGGTACCCATTAGGGCACTTAACCAAGTAACACACTCTCGAGCCACATATCGTATAACAGGATCACTAGTCCAAACTAAATCCTTTATATAACGTATACTCAGAGGAGCTCGATTAGGATTACCAGTCCAGGCTAAACCCTAATCATAACGTATATGTAATAGCCCAAATTTCAGCGATGTCAGAAATAGTGGTTCGAGACCACCAAATCCAAAAAATAAATTTGTAGATTATATTATTTAATATTTACGAGCCAAATGTAGCTTTTAAAAGATTTTTGAAATAGAAAATTGTTTTTCACAAAGATTTATTTGGTCAAGAAATGGAGAAAAAGAGGTATCGAGATCTTGGTGTTATAAACCGGGCCATAAATGTTTTTATAAATATGGAGTGTTAATAAGGTAGTATTAAAATTTCGTTAAAAAATTTTGACGATCGGGTGGTTAATTAAATAAAAAGGACTAAATTGAAAAAGGCGTAAAAGTTGCTAAAAGGATTAAATAGCTCAAATGTCAAATGACGAAGGACCTAAAGTGCAGATAATCCAAATGAGATATTTTGGGCAGCAATAACTGAGAAAAATCAAGAAATGGGTGAAATAAAGGGCAAAATTGGAAAATTGCCAAAATTAGTTAAATAAAAATGGGACCAAATTGGAATATTTAGAATTCTCTTCATTTCTCTTCATTTTCATCAGCTGAAAAACCGCCATGGAAGAGGGTTCAAGCTGGTTGTCATATTCTATCTTCAAGTAAGTTTAATTCTTGCTTTCTCCTTGAAATTCCTATGTTTTTGGAGTTTTACAATTGGGTCCAACTTACTATGTCATTAGTTTTTGATTCCATGGCTAATTTTTAAAGTTGCTCTGGATGAGTGCTAGAAGAATATGATGAATATACATAGAATTGAAGCTTTAATTTTGATATATTATGACTTTATCAAGTAAAATTAATGGAAATTGGTTTTAGGACCTAATTGTGAAAGAGTTTGGAGTTAAGGTCTAATGCTAAAGTTCTGATTTTCAAGGGTTATGAAGTAGTTTAAAATGATAGAATAAAGTATTAATTGATAAAAATTAGCTCAATTGAGGGGTTAATTGAGTAAGGACTAAATTGTATGAACTGTGAAATTTGGGGCAAAATGAAAATCAACATTTTTCACTAAAATAGTTTTGGACAGTAGTAGTATTCTAATTATGAAAAATCACCAAAAGTTGTAGAAATTGAATTAGAGGATGAATAAAATATGGAATTAAAGCTTATTGAGTCTAGTTTCTTACAGAAGAAACAGTGTAAGTAATGGAATTGTAAATCATGAGATATAATAGGTTTTATTAGAGAAGATCAGAATGATTTTGGGTTCCCCTGTTTTGACTTTGGAAAATCATCAAAAATTGGATAAAACTAATTATGGGCTTAAATTTATATTTTTAAAATCCTGAATGAGTCTATTTTTAATAAAAATAAACAGAAACATCATATGAATCCCGTATGAGGGGATAATTAATTTTTAGTGAAGAAGGGTAGGAACTATCAGACAGCAGAACAGGGGTGACTTTAATAAATAAACTGTACTTATTTGCTAAACCAAAAATTCTAAAAATTCCATAGTAAGAAGATATGTAAGTCTAGTTTCAGGGAAAATTAGCGGATATTAATTTGGAATTCTGTAACTCAAGATAAATAAAATTTAGTGACTATGACAGGGATGGACAACTTGAATTGTAATATCCTTAAATTAGGGGTTCGACATTTTGCTCTATTCTGTGTGTTTGGCTAGCTAAGCTTGTGGTTTGGGTGTGTTTGGGGGTCCTGTGGAGGCTCGGGTTCGAGCCAAAGCTTTGGTAAAATTTTGGTTTTTAGGCACTTAAGGGGGGAGAGCTAGTGAAGGCAGGACTTAGGAATAATTGTTTGTATATGGATGTCACAAGTAGCAAGGTGGCTTAGTGGTTGGCGTCACAGGGGAGCATGGAAAGGGGAGAGTGTTCAAATCCCATCTGCTGCAACAAGGAGCTTTGTTTTTGTGTCCAAGGTGGAGACGTGCTAGAGTAGGCATGGGACTCTGCCAAGGAGGTTTTGAATAGGTCAACCAGATTTGAATGGATTGTGTAGAGGAGGTTGAGGAGTCGGACTTGGTCAAACTTTTCAAATGGTTGATGGGGAGTGTATTGTGGAGGAAGTGAGGGAGAAAATTGTGGGAGTGGGTGTGTGGAAGTGTTTGGCCGAAAGTGGGAGGTGTTTGGGGAGTATTTTTTAGTTTCTGTTAATGTGTGAGTGTGCCGTTTTTTACAAAGTGGCTATTGTGCATTTTCGGTCTTAGCACTTTGGAGTCATTGCTTTTATTCTCTTTGCCGAAATCTCTAGTGACTATTCTCACTTTTCTTCATCTTTTCTCCTCTCTTGTGCATTAGTCGAATCTAGTGAAGTTGACCACTTGTGCATTCTTTTTCCTCCATCTTTTCTCTTCAACTTTCGTCCCCTTTTTTGTCTTCAACTTCCATCCCCTTTCTCTTTTATTTTCATCTTAGCCGAAACTTACCTTCTCCTTCTCTATCTTTCTTCTATTTCTTTCCTTAAGCCGAATAGTCCCTTGGTCCCAAGTGAATCGGTTTTCCTTTATTTTGCTACACTTTAGCTGAATCTCCTTCTATCTCTCTTTTGAATCAATCGAACTTTCTCTTATTCTTTATGAACCAGTTTCTCCTTAATTTGTTGGTAGTTAAAACTTCCTTTCCTACTTGGGTGTTCCTTCTATTCCCTTCTTCTATATCTAGGTTCTCTCTTCATCTCTCAATCGGCTACCCTCTTCCTGTGTCATAGTCGAATCTGCTCAAGTGGGGTTGGCCGAACCTCTCTTTAGTCGACTTCTTTTAGATCTAAGGTAATGTTAATTCTTTTTATTTTATTTTCTTTTCTTTTCCCTACGGTGTTCACATAGCCGAGTGTTCCATTCCTGTTTCTCCAAGTTATTATCTGACGCTTTCTTTTCTTTTCTCATCGTGGAACACAAATTTCGGTTCAAGCCTTAGCTGAATCTGTTGTGGTGTGGTTCCTCATTAATCAAGGTAAGGAGTTCCCTCTCTAGTTTCTTTGCGACTATTCTCTTTTCGTTTTACTCTGCCATAACCGAACCATCTTGTTAGACAATCACCATTCTCTCACTGTGTTACGTTACTGATCGAGACTTTCTTCATAGAGGCGAGTGATAACTGATCTAAGGGGGTTGCGTTAAGGGACCCCAAGTGGAGTGGACTCGTAGCCTCTACTCCTAAGTTCAAACGGCGTAGGGTGTCAGCGATTCGGGATTTCTCGCAGGGTTGTGGAAGGGAGTCAACATCCATTCGGATAAGCAAATCGTAGTTGTTCATGATAGTGAGGGTAAGTGTTAGTAGATCGTTTGTTTAAATGTGGGTTATAGATCTCCCATTGTTTTGGCTGAAAGTTAATTGTGCGATGTATTGTCTTAGGTGATGTCGATCGGGAGTGTCTAGTTTTCCACGTAATCAGGTGTGTAATCTCACACCTTATTTCGTTTGTTTCTTATTATTCTGCATGTCGGCTAAAATCCAAATTACCCATAAAGGGTAAGCTATTGGGATACCCCTAGCAGGTGAGCTGGGAATAGCCCAGGTAAGTAAATTTACAACTATATCCGTTTGGGTAGATTTAGTGCGATTGTATGTGATCTGGTTATTTGCTAGGCTAGTACGTTCATGCATACACTTTATTATTATGACATGTCATGTTGCATGGGATTGGAATATTGACGATCGGGGAAGTGTATTTCGGTGGCTCTGCCACATATTTCGGTGACTTTGTCACATTTTGTCCGGTGGCTATACCACGTATATTTCGATAACCTGGTGGCTCTGCCACAACTTCGGCGATGAACAGCAGGACTGCCATCAAGGTCTGTAGCGGATGGAGGGTTGATTGTAGAAATCCCCACAGGTGTGTTAGGCTGGATACGGGTGGTGGGTAGTAGATGGAATATTAGGCTGGACTGGGTTGCATTGCATGCATTGTCTGTATTATCATGCTGATAGGGCTAAGGCCCATTTTGTCTTCATAAGGGCTAAGGCCCAGTTTGATTCTGTATGGGCTTCGAGCCAGTTTACTTCCGCATGGGCTAAAGCCCAATCCACTTCTGTGGGCTTAGGCCCAGTTTTTTTCGAAGGGGGAATTACACATTGAGTTCCCGTAACTCATCCCTTTGCTTAAATTTTGCAGGTAATCCCCAGCATTGAGGATTTGGTGCCGAGGTGTACTCTGTGGTGGCCATACATCGTTTCTTTAGTAATTCCCCTATTTCTTTACCTTAAAATTTATTTTAATTTAGGTTTATGTTTTGTAATAAAGCCTTTGGTATTTTATTTGGTTTTAACTTTTAACTCGGTTTCTGCTTATTATTAAATGTTCAATACGTGGTTTTCCTAAAACCTTAATACCTATTGTTTTTTGCAAAATGTTAATGAACGGTTTTTCAAACTATAATTGATTAAACACTAGGTTCTCTTAAACGTCGAAGCAGTTTTCAAAATATTACATGTTCGAAATTCACTGAAGCTGATTTCTGTTATAAACAAGATTTTACCAACAATGCAAACTCAAATCTCCTAATAAAAGCAGTTTCCAAATTAATCACAACTTTTCTAAAATGGACATTGAGTTAAACGGGTTTTTATAAACAAACACCTAAACTCGAAGTTTTAAAAAAAGAAGAGTACGAAATTTTCTACGAGAACGCAACTTAAACCAACCTATCCATTGACATGCTAGATCTGGCCGTAACGTCTGGGCCGGGTTTGGGGTGTTAGATTTTTTGGTATCAGAGCCCGATTGGAAAACTCGGCTGTGGAATGGGTTTGAAAAATGTTTTACAAAAAAAATTGGTTGAAAAATGGTTTTGAAAATATATGTCTCTTTGAAGGTATGGCACCCGAGTCTCCGGCACTAAATCCGTAAGTCTTCTGATTTTGTTTAATAATGTGATGAAGTGATTTTAGAAAAACTATTAGAGTTAGTATACAGAGATTGTTAGCTAAGACTATAGAGACTGAAACATTAGGAAGTTCAATCTGCGAGAACAACTCTTATACTTGCTTTACATAAGACATTCGTTAATAAACATTGAAAGTATATACTGATTCATAAAATTTATAATCAGATTAATTTGATCCAGCAAACATGAGAATTAGAGGACGTGGATGCGGTAGACGTGGCCGAGGTAGAGGCCGAGGTGTTGGGGTTGGGTCTGAAGCATCAGGGCACATGCCTGAAATGGAAGCACCTGCATCACCGGTGACCGAGATGGGGTCCCATGATCGAGCTAGAGGGGACGATGCTTTGTCCCAAACTATACTACGAGTTCTGGAGCGGGTTGCTGGAGCAAGTACTAGGTCAGTGGCCCGAAAATCTATTCCAGAGCGACTCCGGGGGAACAGGGCTGAGGTATTTAGGGGCATTTCTGATGTGGCCCCAAATGTAGCTGAATACTAGCTGGAAGTAGTTGAACGAATTATAGATGACCTGGACTGTACAGCAGAGGAAAAATTGAAAGGAGCGGTGTCCCTCTTACGAGATGAGGCATACCAGTGGTCGCTCATAGTAAGGGAAGGTACTCCAGTGGACCGTATCACTTGGAACTTTTTTAAGACAGCATTCCAGGGAAAATATGTTGGGGCGAGTTATATGGACGCCCAGAGGAGAGCATTTCTGAACTTGGTCCAGGGGAACAAATCCGTGGCAGAATATGAGGCGGACTTTCTGCGCTTAAGTCGTTACACTAGGGGTATAGTCGCAACCAATTATGAGCGTTGTGTATGGTTCGAGGATGGTCTGCGGAATGAGCTGTGAGTATTGATAGCTCCGCAACGGGAAAGAGATTTTTCCATTCTAATCAAGAAAGAAAAAATCGTTGAAGAACTAAAACGTTCTGAGATGCAGAATTGGGATAAGGATAAGGGCAAGAGTAAGAGAGGTTTTGGGACGTCAGGTTCTTCTGGGGGTTTCCAAAAGAGGCCTAGGTTAGATGGGCCAGCTCAAGTTGTGACGCCAGTTGCTGTAGGTCAGCTGCGACCTTGTGAACAGTGTGGGAGAACACATCCGGGGGAGTGTTGGAGAAGAACTGGAGGATGTTTTAAATGTGGATCTAGGGATCATCTAATAAAGGACTGTCCACAGGAGTTGGCTAGGGTGCGAACGTTAGGTCAGGGATTTGCACAGCCAGGAAGAGGTGGTCAGCAGCCACCGAGAGGTCGTGGTCCGGCCAGAGGAGGAAATGGATTTGGTCGAGGTCGTGGAGCACCGGGCAGAGGTGCTGGTAATGCAGATGCAAGACAGCTGGGGTTGGTCTATGCAGCTCGACGGTGAGAGGATGGCGACGCACCGTACGTCATAACCAGTACGTTTCTTATATTTGATGCACCCTTTACAGCTTTAATAGATATTGGGTCTACATATTCATATGTTGCCTGTACTGTATCTGGGACTTTGAGCATTAAATCTGAGATTGCGGCTAGAGAGATGTCTATGGTTAGCCCTTTAGGACAATCTGTGGTAGTGAACAAGTTGTTTAGGAATGTGCCTTTAGAAGTGCAAGGGATCGTTTTCCCGGCAGACTTGATGGAACTGCCGTTCAGCGAGTTTGATCTGATCTTAGGCATGGACTGGCTAGTTAAGCACCGTGCAAACTTGGATTGCACTGCTAAGCGTATGGTTTTAAGAACTCTAGAGGATGAGGAAGTAATTGTGATAGGAGAAAGGAGAGATTATCTATCCTATGTGATTTCGGCACTAAAGGTCAAAAAGATGGTGCGAAAAAGGTGCGAGGCATTCCTAGCTTTCATCAACACATCGGATGCCAAGGAATTGTCTGTAGGGGATGTCAGAACTATAAAGGAGTTCTTGGATGTCTTTCCTGAAGAGCTTTTGGGGTTGCCTTCGGATCGCGAGGTGGAATTTGGCATTGAGCTACTTCCAGGAACGACTCTAGTGTCCATCGCTCCTTATAGGATGGCACCAAAGGAGCTGGCAGAACTAAAAGCTCAGATCCAAGAGCTGTTGGATCGCGGGTTTATTCGACCAAGTGTATCTCCGTGGGGAGTGCCGGTTTTGTTCGTGAAGAAAAAGGATGGGTCGATGCGTATGTGCATTGACTATCGCCAGTTGAACAAGTTGACTATTAAGAACAAATACCCGCTACCAAGGATTGACGATTTGTTCGATCAGCTGTGAGGAGCTTCGATTTTCTTGAAGATAGATTTGAGATCGGGGTACCATCAGTTAAGGGTCAAGGAGGCGGATATTCACAAGACTGCTTTCCAAACTCGTTATGGGCATTACGAGTTTCTAGTGATGCCGTTCGGATTGACTAATGTGCCAGCTGCTTTTATGGACATGATGAACCGGGTCTTCCAACCCTATCTAGACCGGTTTGTGGTGGTGTTCATAGACGACATTCTGATGTATTGGAGAATGAAGGAAGAGTGTGATTCATATCTTTTGATAGTTCTGTAGATATTGAGAGAGAAGCAACTTTACGCCAAATTCAGTAAGTGTGAGTTTTGGTTGAAGGAAGTAACCTTTTTAGGGCATGTGGTGTCTGCCAGGGGGATTAGAGTTGATCCTCAGAAGGTTGAAGTCGTGTTGGATTGGAAGCCACCTAAGTCAGTGTCAGAAATTCAAAGTTTTCTGGGTTTGGCTGGGTACTACAGAAGGTTCGTTGAGGGGTTTTCGTTGATTGCTGCATCTTTAACCAAGTTATTGTGAAAAGGAGTACCGTTTGTTTGGGCTGATAAACAACAAGAAAGTTTTGAGAAGTTAAAGAAGATTCTGACGGAGGCACCAGTGTTGATTCAGCCTGAGGCTAGGAAGGAATTTGTCGTCTAATGTGATGCATCGCACACAGGTTTGGGTTGTGTGTTAATGCAAGAAGGGAAGGTGGTAACGTATGCATCTCGTCAACTAAGGCCGCATGAGATAAACTACCCCACTCATTATTTGGAATTAGCTGCAGTGGTGTTTGCCCTAAAGATATGGAGACACTATCTGTACGGAGAAAAGTCGGTTATCTATACAGATTATAAGAGTCTGAAATATCTCCTTACCCAGAAGGAGCTGAATTTAAGACAGTGGAGGTGGATAGAATTACTGAAAGACTATGACTGATCGATTGAGTATCATACGGGTAAAGCCAACGTGGTGGCAGATGCGTTGAGTCATAAGGTGATATCAAATTTGAGAGCAATGTTTGCTCATCTCAGCCTTTACGAAGATGGCAGCTTATTAGCGGAACTTCAGGTGAAACTGACATGGGTAAGCCAGATTAAAGAAAAGTAATTGTTGGGTGAATCATTGGGTTCTCGACTTTAGCAGGTGAAAAGGGGAGAGATTGTGGATTTCGAGCTGAACTGTGAATGGGGTATTATGTTTCCGTGGAAGAATTTGTATGCCAAAGGACTCTGAGTTGAGGTAGATGATTCTGCGGGAAGCACATAGTAGCCCATACGCTATGCATCCCGGTGGAAGCAAGATGTAACGGGACCTACGGGAACTGTATTGGTGGCCTGGTCAGAAACGGGAAGTTACCGACTTTGTGAGTAAGTGTTTGACATGCCAGCAAGTGAAGGCGGAACATCAGTTGCCTTCGGGGTTGCTGCAACCGGTGAAGATTCCACTTTGGAAGTGGGAGAGGATAACGACGGATTTTGTTAGTGGGCTACCCCTAACGCCTACTAAGAAAGATTCAATCTGGGTAATTGTTGATCGGTTGACTAAGTCCGCTCACTTCATACCGGTTCGTTCCGACTATTCGTTGCAAAAGTTGGCCAAGCTGTATGTAGCAGAGATTGTGAGGCTACATGGGGTACCAATGTCTATCATATCGGATAGGGACCCTATATTTACATTACGGTTCTAGAAGGCGTTACATGAAGCTTTGGGTACAAGGCTAGGTTTCAGCACAGCGTTCCACCCACAGACTGATGGTCAGTCGGAAAGGGTAATTTAGATTCTAGAAGACATGTTAAGGGGCTGTGTGATTGACTTCAGGGGTAGTTGGGAAGATTACCTGCCGTTGGCTGAATTCGCGTACAATAACAGCTATCAGTCCAGCATTCAGATGGCACCCTACGAGGTGTTGTATAGTTGTAAGTGTCGTACCCCTACCTGTTGGACTGAGTTAGGTGAGCGATAGTTGTTCGGTCCAGAATTAATCTTAGAAATGGAGGAAAATGTTAAGTTGATTCGGGATCGGTTGAAAGAAGCTTCGAATAGACAGAAATCTTATGCAGATCTGAAGCGTAGGGAGGTAGAATTTTCAGTGGGGGTCATGTCTTTTTAAAAGTTTCACCTTGAAAGAAGGTTTTAAGATTTGGATGGAAGGGCAAGTTAAGCCCCAGATTCATCGGGCCTTATCGAGTGTTGAAGCGTGTGGGACCAATTGCTTATCAGCTTGAGTTACCCCCAGAATTGAGTCAGATACATAATGTATTCCATGTTTCGATGCTGATACACTACCATTCAGATCCATCTCACATAGTGTCGGTGGAAGAAATTGAGGTTAGACCTGATCTGTCTTTTGAAGAAGAACCAGTGCAAATTTTCGACTGGGATGTTAAGGTGTTGAGGAGGAAATCAGTTCCATTGGTCAAAGTGTTATGGCGTAATCATGGTTCAGAGGAAGCCATGTGGGAGCCGGAAGAGGCGATGCGACAACAATACCCTCACATCTTTTAATCAGGTAAATTTTGAGGCCAAAATTACTTTAAAGTGGGTAGAACTGTAACATCCTTAAATTAGGGGTTCGACATTTTGCTCTATTCTGTGTGTTTGGCTACTAAGCTTGTTGTTTAGGTGTGTTTGGGGGTCCTGGGGAGGCTCGGGTTCAAGCCAAAGCTTTGGTAAAATTTTGCTTTTTGGGCACTTAAGGGAGGAGCTAGTGAAGGCATGACTTAGGAATAATTGTTTGTATATGGATGTCACAAGTAGCAAGGTGGCCTAGTGGTTGGCGTCACAGGGGAGCATGGAAGGGGGGAGAGTGTTCGAATCCCATCTGCTACAACAAGGAGCTTTAGTTTTGTGTCCAGGGTGGAGAGGTGGTAGAGTAGGCATGGGACTCTACCAATGAGGTTTTGAATAGGTCAACCAGATTTGAATGGATGGTGTAGAAGAGATTGAGGAGTGGGACTTGGTCAAACTTTTCAAATGGTTGATGGGGAGTGTATTGTGGAGGACATGAGGAAGAAAATCGTGGGAGTGGGTGTGTGGAAGTGTTTGGCCAAAAGTGGGAGGTGCTTGGGGAGCATTTTTCGGTTTTGGTTAATGTGTGATTGTGCCGTTTTTTTTAAGTGGCTATTGTGCATTTTCGGTCTTAGCACTTTGGAGTCATTGCTTTCATTTTCTTTGCCGAAATCTCTAGTGACTATTCTCACTTTTCTTCATCTTTTCTCCTCTCTTGTGCATTAGCCGAATCTAGAGAAGTTGACCACTTGTGCATTCTTTTTCCTCCATCTTTTCTCTTCAACTTTCGTCCCCTTTCTCTTTTATTTTCATCTTAGCCGAAACTTACCTTCTCCTTCACTGTCTTTCTTCTATTTCTTTCCTTAAGCCGAATAGTCCCTTGGACCCAAGTGAATCAGTTTTCCTTTATTTTGCTACACTTTAGCCAAATCTCCTTCTACCTCTCTTTTGAATCAACCGAACTTTCTCTTATTCTTTGTGAACCAGTTTCTCCTTAATTTGTTGGTAGCTGAAACTTCCTTTCCTACTTGGGTGTCCCTTCTATTCCCTTCTTCGATATCTAGGTTCTCTCTTCATCTCTCAATATGCTACCCTCTTCTTGTGTCATAACCGAATCTGCTCAAGTGGGGTTGGCCGAATCTCTCTTTAGTCGACTTCTTCTCGATCTAAGGTAACGCTAATTCTTTTTATTTTCTTTTCTTTTCTTTTCCCTACGGTGTTCACATAGCCGAATGTGCCATTCCTGTTTCTCCAAATTGTTGTCTGACACTTTCTTTTCTTTTTTCATCGTGGAACATATATTTCGGTTCAAGCCTTAGCTAAATCTGTTATGGTGCGATTCACGCCTTAGCCGAATCTAGCCTTAGCCGACTATTCTCATTTCATTTTACTCTGCCATAACTGAACCTTCTTGTTAGACTATCACCATTCATTCACTGTGTTACGTTACTGATCGAGACTTTCTTCATGGAGGCGAGTGATAGCCGATCTAAGGGGGTTGCGTTAAGGGAGCCCAAGGGGAGTGGACTCATAACCTCTGCTCCGAAGTTCAAATGGCGTAGGGTGTCAGCGATTCGGGATTTCCCGCCGGGTTGTGGAATGGAGTCAACATCCGATTCGGATAAACAAATCGTAGTTGTTCGTGATAGTGAGGGTAAGTGTTAGTAGATCGTTTATTTAGATGTGGGTTATAGATCTCCCATTATTTTGGCTGAAAGCTAATTGTGCGACGTATTATCTTATGTGACGTCGATCGGGAGTGTCTAGTTCCCCATGTAATCAGGTGTGCAATCTCACTCCTTATTTTGTTTGTTTCTTATTATTCTGCATGCCGGCTAAAAGCCAAATTAGCCATAAAGGGTAAGCTGGGAATAACCCAGGTTAGTAAATTTACGACTATATCCGTTACATGCATACACTTTGTAACATCCTTAAATCGGGGCCCTTGTATTTTATCTATTTGCATGTAGTTGGATTGGATGACATGCTAGTTTAGGCTATTTTACGGTTTAGGCTTGAGCCAGGGGTAGGCTAGAGCCTTAGCAAAAATTTTATTTTTGGGTACCCAGAAGGGAGAGCTAAGCGATTTAGGTGTTAAGGATATTTGGTTACAAGTTTTGACACAAGAAGTGCCTTGGAAAAGTGGCAAGGAGGCGCCACTTAAGGCCCAAGGAAGTGACGTCTCAGGGAGGTGTGAGGGGCTGAGTTCGAGCAGCAGAAATTCCCTTTCTGCTTGTTCTTTTTGACACCTGGTCTAGGGAGGAGTTGTGCTCAGGATGGACTGTGTTGGATAGGTGTTGAAGGAGTCAACACATTTGAATGATTGGAGAAGAGAAATGTAGGATTTTGAAGTGTTCAAACTTGTTTGAATAAGTGGTCAGAAGAAAATCAAGGAGAGAAAAGGGGGATCGAAGTGGGAGGTGTGTTAGCTGAATTTCAAAAGAATTGGAAGGGGGTTGGGTATTCGGTTGAGTGAAGCCTTGGTGAGTGGCCGAATATGGTGTGGTGGCTTTGGTGGAGTGTGTAAATTCGGTTAGTTAGGGAAATTTAGAGTTTTGTTTCCATTATCTTTTTGGTGCCGAAACTAAACCACTCTCTTTTGGCATTTTTGCATTTTCTTCTTTTCTCTCATTTACTCCAACCGAATGCTCTCCTAAGTCTCCTCTTCTTTTCTGTTGTTGTTGTTTGGCCGAAACCTCACTCCTCATTTTCTTTTCTCTCAAAGCCATAGTCAAATCCTCCTAGTGCCTTACCATTTCTTTTTCTCCCTTCTTTCAAATGATTCAGCAAGTGCCGAAAACTCATCCTTCTCTCTCTCTTTTCGTATCTTTCTTTCTTGGTAGGCCGAAACTTGATTCTCATTCTTCTCTTCTCTATTTGTGTACTCTCTAAAACCGAAAACTCAAACTCTCTTTCTCTTTTCATTTGTTCTCTAAAAACTGAAACCCTAAACCTTTTGTTTGAAGATCTTTTATCCTATTTGTGGTTTTCATATCGGTTTCCTCTTGTTTTAGCCATTGCCAAATCTTGCTAGTGGGTGACCGAATCTGTCAGACTAAGGTAAGAGGGCGATTTCTTTTATTCTTGTTGTCTCTTTCGGGATTTATGCCAAAGCCGAATGGCTATTTGGGTTAATGATGAGTGCTTGGCCGATTTTAGGTGGGAGTGGTGGCGCATAACTTTTGGTCTTCGAGATTCGTTTGGTCTGTGAATCAAGTCTAAAGCCTCGGGATTTTTCGGTTTATGTAAGGGCTCTGACACGTAATGTTAGTCTCTATTCATTCGTTTCATTGCGTTAATCCGATTTAGTGACTAAGGTGTTCATGGACTCAAATGCCAGCCAAGCGTTAGAAGGGGTTGGATCGGTGAACCCAGCCCCTAAATTCAAGAAGCGGGCAGTATCAGCAGTGAGAGATTGGCCACTAGGTTGTGGACCAGCCTCTGAGCAGGAAAGTAGACAGATAGCGGTAGTGTCAGTTAACGACAGTGTCGACGTAGAAAGCGTAGTCTTGCGAGTAATCTGGTGTGTACCTTTTACACACTTCATATGTTAATATGTTAATGACTTGTATGTTGTCAAAAGCTAAAATAACTGTATGGAACGATAAGTTACCCTTGTGGGTAAAAGCGAGGACTCCGGGTAAGTCCATTCTGATGGTTAATGTTAATTGCCCTGTTAAATCTACATATGCCATGTTATGTCGTTAAATATTAGGCATGATAATAATGTATGGTAAAGCATGATCATAAGATGGGTATGATGAGAGGAGTGGGAAGATTTAATTATCAGACTGTCACTAGTGGTTTGGTACCACACAGTGGGTTGGCCCCACTTCTCATTATTTTGTGACTAAGTCTCAGTGGTTTGGCACCACCAGTGGTTTGGTACCACATATGTTATCTTTGTGACTCGTCCCAGTGGTTTGGTACCACAGTGGGTTGGCCCCACATATTATTATTAAAAGGGATTGTCACCAGTGGTTTGGTACCACAAAGTGGGTTGGCCCCGCATATGATTATTTGTGACTACGGTCACCAGTGGTTTGGTACCACATATGATTACTTGTGACTAAGGTCACCAGTGGTTTGGCACCACCAGTGGTTTGGTACCACACGGGGTAGAATTGGGAGTTTGGATGGTTAGGTTTGGGTTGCATGACATACATATTTGCTTATGAAACTGTGTAAGGGTTTGATATCTTCGGGATGGGGAATTACGCACTGAGTCTCGGTGACTCACCCCTTCCTTTACATTTTGCAGATAATCCCTAGTTCGCAGATATGGAGCCGGAATGGACTCGAGGTGGCCATGCTCAATAGTTGGTTTTATTTTAATGGTTAAATTTCAGTTTTACTTTGCATTAAATTTTGGTTTCCAGGTTTGTAATAAGGCCATCTAAGTTTTTATTTTGGGATTATTTAATTTGATAAATACCTGTGAATTGCGTTGGACATTAAAGCATGATTAAAAGGAAAGAAACTATAAAATGAACGTTTCCACAACTTTAATAAAAGTTTGGGGTTTTCCAAAATTTCTACCGTCGGGTATTAACAAACATATATCAACAACAAGTCAGCTCGATACTCTCTAAAACAAATTTTGAAGTGATTTCTCTTTTGCAATTTACCTAACTCAACTTCGATTTTCATAAAGTGAAAAGTTTTCTTTACAAATTAAGTCATCAACTTGTTTTTCCAAAAACGATTTTCCCTGTGACATGCCAGATTCGGTCGTAGTGTTTTGACCTGGTTTGGGGTGTTACAATTGTGGTATCAGAGCCTAGGTTCAAAAGCTCGGTTGTGGGTATAAGGTCCAAAATGTTTTCAATTTAGGGTTTGTAAAATGGGGAAAAGTATGGCACCTGAGTCTCCAGCACCGATTCGCAACGGTAAGTCCCCTAACTGTTGATTGTAGGGTTTAAATAATTGTGTTATAGATGCTAGTAGTAGGAATCCACTTTAGAGACTGAAGCCCATAGGATTGTGTGAATTTGCGAGAATAATTACTATAATAAATTGCTCATAAAACTGTGCTGTAGTAAACAGTGGAAGAAAGCTAACGCATAAAATTTCTAAAATCAGATTAATTCGTGAACGCTAGTCATGAGCACTCGAGGACGTGGTCGTAATACGCGTGGACGTGGTAGGGGTGGGATGACTGTGTCCGAAACAGTAGGGCCTGGTCATGGGTCAGAAAATGAGGTACCACCGCCACCAGCTGTGGGCGCTGAGTTTCAGGATCAGACGGGTGGTGACGACGCGGTGTCACAGGCGATGTTGCGGGTTCTGGAGAGAGTTGCTGGAGTAGGTGGGGGTACGGAGGCTCGGAAATCTATGTTTGAGTGACTCCAAGCCAATGGAGCGGAGGTATTCAGGGGTATTTCTGGTGTAGCCCCCAATGTTGCTGAATACTGGCTAAAGGCAACCGAGCGCATTATGGACGATCTAGATTTTTCGGCTGATGAGAAGTTGAAAGGGATAGTGTCTCTTCTGCGGGATGAGTCCTATCAGTGGTGGCTCACGATTAGGGATGGTACAGTGGCCGATGATGTCACTTGGGATTCCTTTAAGGCAACTTATCAGAGGAAGTACGTCGGTTCCAGCTACATAGATGCGCAGCGTAAGGCGTTCTTGAATCTGGTCCAGGGGAGTAAGTCAGTATCTGAGTATGAGGCGGAATTCTTAAGGTTGAGCCGTTATGCTCGGGGTATTGTGGCTACGGAACACGAGCGCTGTGTCAGGTTTGAGGATGGGCTAAGAGATGAGCTAAGGTTGTTGATCGCTCCACAGCGAGAAAGGGAATTTGCTCTTTTTTGTGGAGAAGGCCAAAATAGCCGAGGGGGTGAAGGAGTCCACAAAACATAACCTGGATACAAATAGGAACAAGAGGAGTTTTGGGCCATCAAGGTCTGCTGGAAATTCTCAGAAGAGGGCTAGATTTGGCGGACCGAGTCAAGCTTCAAGGTCTTCTGCTACTACTCAATGGCCACCACGGTGTGCTCGATGTGGGAAGTCTCATTGGGGGGAGTGTTGGATAGGTGGCAGAGGGTGTTTCGAGTGTGGGTCGATGGATCATCGAGTAAGGGATTGTCCGCGGAAGCTAGCTAGGATGCAGTCTGAGGGTCAAGGGCGTGCTCAGTTCAGAATGGTGGACAGCAATCACAGAGGGGTCGTGGTTCGGTCAGGGAAGGTAATGGTTCCGGTCGAGGCCGCGGAGCACCGGGCAGAGGTGCTGGAAGTGCTGATGCAAGACAGCCTGGGTTGGTCCATGCTGCGAGGCGGCGAGTGGAAGGCGACGCACCGAACGTCATAACTGGTACATTCTTAATTTTTGGATTGCCTTATACTGCTTTGATTGATGTGGGTTCGACGCACTCGTATGTTGCTAGTAGTATAGTGGGAACTTTGAATCTAGCCTATGAGATTTCTTCTAGGGAGATGACAGTAGTTAGCCCTCTAGGTCACTCTGTGATAGTGAACAAACTGTATAGGGATGTACCCCTAGAACTCCAAGGGGTAATGTTTCTGGCTGATCTGATGGAACTTCCATTCGGGGAGTTCGATTTGATCTTAGGGATGGACTGGCTAGTGAAGTATCAGGCAAGTTTGGACTGTGCAGCTAAGCGTGTGGTGTTGAGTTCTGTCGGGGGTGAAGAGGTGGTGATGATAGGTGATAGAAGAATTACCTATCCAATGTAGTATCTGCTTTGAAGGTCGAGAAAATGGTGAAGAAGGGGTGTGAGGCATTTATGGTTCATGTTTGTGCATTGGAGGCCAAGGAGTCAACTGTGGGGGATGTCCGAACGGTGAGGGAATTTATCGATGTGTTTCCAGAAGAGCTTCCGGGTTTGCCTCCAGATCGCGAGGTTGAGTTTGGTATAGACCTATTACCGGGAACTGCGCCAGTGTCTATTGCCCCATATAGAATGGCGCCGAAGGAGTTAGTGGAGCTGAAAGCGCAGATTCAGGAGTTACTGGATCAAGGTTTTATCCGGCCGAGTGTATCACCTTGGGGAGTGCCTGTGCTTTTTGTTAAGAAGAAAGATGGAACAATGCGGATGTGTATAGATTACCGTCAGCTGAATAAGTTGACGATTAAGAACAAGTATCCGTTGCCGAGGATAGACGACCTGTTCAATCAACTTAAGGGAGCATTAGTTTTCTCTAAGATTGATTTGAGGTCGGGGTATCACCAGCTTAAGGTAAAGGAGGCCGATATCCATAAGACGGCGTTTCATACTTGTTATGGTCACTACAAGTTTTTGCTAATGCTGTTTGGATTGACCAACGTGCCAGCAGCGTTCATGGGTATGATAAATCAGGTTTTTCAGCCATATTTGGATTGGTTCGTCGTAGTATTTATAGATGATATTCTTGTGTACTCGAAGTCTGAGGAGGAGCACGATGCGCATCTTCGCGTGGTTTTGCAAATTCTGAGAGAGAAACAGTTATTCACAAAGTTCAGTAAGTGCGAGTTCTGGTTAAGGGAAGTAACCTTCTTGGGTCATGTGGTGTCAGCGGAGGGGATTAGGGTGGACCCTCGGAAGATTGATACGGTATTGGACTGGAAACCAACTAAGTCTGTGGCAGAGATTCAGAGTTTTCTGCGTTTAGCTGGGTACTACAGAAGGTTCGTGGAAGGGTTTTCTTTGATTGCAGCACCGTTAACCAAGTTGCTAAGGAAATGGGTTTCGTTTGTGTGGTTAGACAAGCAACAAGAGAGTTTTGAGAAGCTAAAGAAGATTTTGACAGAAGCTCCAGTTTTGATTCAGCCTGAAGCAGGGACAGAGTTTACAGTTTATTGTGATGCATTGCATACTGGGTTAGGATGTGTGCTGATGTAAGAGGGGAAGGTGGTGGGGTATGCTTCTCGTCAACTGAGACCTCACGAGGTAAATTATCCGACGCATGACTTGGAATTGGCTGCATTAGTTTTCGCCTTGAAGATTTGGAGACATTATTTGTATGGGGAGAATTCTATAGTCTACACGGATCACAAGAGCTTGAAATACCTTCTTACTCAGAAGGAGTTGAATTTGAGGCAGCGAAGGTGGATCGAGTTGTTAAAGGACTACGACTGCTCGATTGAGTATCATCCAGGGAAAGCCAATGTGGTGGCAGACGCATTGAGCTGTAAGGTGGTGTCGAACTTAAGAGCAATGTTTGCCCACCTTAGTTTATTTGATGACGGAAGTTTGCTAGCGGAACTGCGAGTGAAGCCGACATGGGTTAATCAGGTTAAGGAAAAGCAGTTGGTCGATGAAGTCTTAAGTGCTCGATGTTTGCAGGTGAAGAATGGTGGATTAGAGGGGTATGATTTGAACAGTGAGGCTGTGCTGTGTTTCCAAGGGAAGGTTTGCATGCCGAAGGATGTGGAGTTGAGACAAAAGATTCTTCCGGAGGCACATAGCAGTCCGTACGCTATGCATCATGGAGGTATTAAGATGTACCGAGATTTGCGTGAGCAGTTTTGGTGGCCGGGTCTAAAGCGGGAAGTAACAGAATTCGTGAGTAAGTGTCTGACGTGTCAGAAAGTCAAGTCGAACATCAATTACCTTCGGGTCTGTTGCAACCAGTTACGATTCTGCAGTGGAACTGGGAAAGGATTACGATGGATTTCGTCAGTGGGCTACCCCTCACGCCTACTAAGAAGGATTCGGTTTGGGTGATCGTGGACCATTTGACAAAATCGGCTCATTTTATATTGATTCGGGTCGATTATCTCAGATAGAGACCCCAGGTTCACGTCAAGGTTTCGGAAGGCTTTGCATCAGGCATTGGGTACAAGACTGGATTTTAGTACGGCATTTCATCCACAGTCAGATGGGCAGCCAGAGAGGGTAATTCAAATTTTAGAAGATATGTTGAGGGGTTGTGTCTTAGATTTCAAGGGTAGTTGGGAAGAATTTCTACTGTTGGCAGAGTTCGCATACAACAATAGTTACCAGGCATGTATTCAGATGGCACCGTATGAAGCGCTATATGGGTGAAAGTGTCGAACCCCTACGTGTTGGACAGAGTTGGGTGAGCGTCAGCTGTTGGGTCCAGAGTTGGTTGCTAAAATAAAGGACAAGGTTAAGCTGACTCGAACTCGTTTGAAGGAAGCTTCGGACAGACAGAAATCTTATGCCGACCTTAAGCGAAGAGATATAGAGTTTGCGGTGGGTGACAAGGTTTTCCTAAAGGTGTCGCCGTAGAAGAAGGTGCTGAGATTTGGTCGGAAGGGCAAGCTGAGCCCTAGGTTTATCGGGCCTTACAAGGTGTTGAAATGTGTGGGACCAGTAGCTTATCAGCTCGAGTTACCATCAGAATAGAGTCAGATCCATGACGTGTTTCATGTTTCCATGCTTAGAAGCTATCGTTCAGATCCGTCCCATGTTGTGCCAATGGAAGAGATTGAGGTGAGTTCGGATTTGTCTTTTGAGGAGGAACCAGTGTAGATTTTGGATCAGGACGTTAAGGTCTTGCGTAGGAAATCAGTTCCTTTGGTGAAGGTGTTATAGCGGAATCACGAAATGGAAGAAGCCACGTGGGAGTCAGAGGATGTGATGCGGTAGCAATACCCTCAACTCTTTTGACCAGGTAATTTCGAGGCCGAAATTATTTTTAAGAGGGGTTGAACTGTAACATCCTTAAATCGGGGCCCTTGCATTTTATCTGTTTGGATGTAATTGGTTTGGATGTCATGCTAGTTTAGGCTATTTTAGGGTCTAGGCTTGAGCCAGGGATAGGCTAGAGCCTTCGCAAAAATTTTATTTTTGGGTACCTAGAAGGGAGAGCTGAGCGATTTAGGTGTTAAGGATATTTGGTTACAAGTTTTGACACAAGAAGTGCCTTGGAAAAGTGGCAAGGATGCGCCACTTAGGGCCCGAGGAAGTGACGCCTCAAGGAGGTGTGAGGGCCTGAGCTCGAGCAACAGAAATTCCCTTTCTGCTTTTTCTTTTTGACGCCTGGTCTAGGGAGGAGTTGTGCTCAAGATGGACTGTGTTGGATAGGTGTTGAAGGAGTCAACACATTTGAATGATTGGAGAAGAGAAAATGTAGGATTTTGAAGTGTTCAAACTTGTTTGAATAAGTGGTCAGGAGAAAATCAAGGAGAGAAAAGGGGGATTGAAGTGGGAGGTGTGTTAGCCGAATTTCAAAAGAATTGGAAGGGGGTTGGGTATTCGGTTGAGTGAAACTTTGGTGAGTGGCCGAATGTGGTGTGGTGGCTTTGGTGGAGTGTGTAAATTCGGCTAGTTAGGGAACCTTAGAGTTTTGTTTCCATTTTCTTTTTGGTGCTGAAACTAAACCACTCTCTTTTGGCATTTTAGCATTTTCTTCTTTTCTCTCATTTACCCAAACCGAATGCTCTCCTAAGTCTCCTCTTCTTTCCTATTGTTGTTGTTTGGCCAAAGCCTCACTCCTTATTTTCTTTTCTCTCAAAGCCATAGCCAAATCCTCCTGGTGCCTTACCATTTCTTTTTCTCCCTTCTTTCAATTGATTCAGCAAGTGCCGAAATCTCACCCTTCTCTCTCTCTTTTCGTATCTTTCTTTCTTGGTAGGCCGAAACTTGATTCTCATTCTTCTCTTCTCTATTTGTGTACTTTCCAAAACAGAAAACTCAAACTCTCTTTCTCTTTTCATTTGTTCTCTAAAAACCGAAACCCCTAAACATTTTGTTTGAAGATCTTTTGTCCTATTTGTGGTTTTCATATCGGTTTCCTCTTGTTTTAGCTATTGCCAAATCTTGCTAGTGGGTGACCGAATCTGTCAGACTAAGGTAAGGGGGCGATTTCTTTTATTCTTGTTGTCTTTTTAGGTATTTATGCCAAAGCCGAATGGCTATTTGGGTTAATGATGAGTGCTTGGCCGATTTTAGGTGGGAGTGGTGGCGCATAACTTTTGGTCTTCGAGATTCGTTTGGTCTGCGAATCAAGTCTAAAGCCTCGGGATTTTTTAGTTTAGGTAAGGGCTCTGACACGTAACGTTAGTCTCTATTGATTCGTTTCATTGCGTTAATCCGATTTAGTGACTAAGGTGTTCATGGACTCAAATGCCAGCCAAGCGTTAGAAGGGGTTGGATCGGTGAACCCAGCCCCTAAGTTCAAGAAGCGGGCAGTATCAGCGGTGAGAGATTGGCCACCGGGTCGTGGGCCAGCCTCTGAGCAGGAAAGTAGATAGATAGTGGTAGTGTCAGTTAATGACAGTGTCGACGTAGAAAGCGTAGTCTTGCGAGTAATCTGGTGTGTACCTTTTACACACTTCATATGTTAATATGTTAATGTTTTGTATGTTGTCAAAAGCCGGAATAACTGTATGGAACGATAAGTTACCCTTGTGGGTAAAAGCGAGGACTCCGGGTAAGTCCATTCTGATGGTTAATGTTAATTGCCCTGTTAAATCTATATATGCCATGTTATGTCGTTAAATATTAGGCATGATAATAATGTATGGTAAAGCATGATCATAAGATGGGTATGATGAGAGGGGGGAAGATTTAATTATCAGACTGTCACCAGTGGTTTGGTACCACATAGTGGGTTGGCCCCACATATTATTATTAAAAGGGATTGTCACCAGTGGTTTGGTACCACAAAGTGGGTTGGCCCCACATATGATTATTTGTGACTACGGCCACCAGTGGTTTGGTACCACATATGATTATTTGTGACTACGGTCACCAGTGGTTTGGCACCACCAGTGGTTTGGTACCACACGGGGTAGAATTGGGAGTTTGGATGGTTAGGTTTGGGTTGCATGACATACATATTTGCTTATGGAACTGTGTAAGGGTTTGATATCTTCGGGATGGGGAATTATGCACTGAGTCTCGGTGACTCGCCCTTTCCTTTACATTTTGCAGATAATCCCTAGACCACGGATATGGAGCCGGAATGGACTCGAGGTGGCCATGCTCAATAGTTGGTTTTATTTTAATGATTAAATTTCAATTTTACTTTGCTTTAAATTTTGGTTTCCAGTTTTGTAATAAGGCCATCTAAGTTTTTATTTTGAGATTATTTAATTTGATAAATACCTGTGAATTGCGTTGGACATTAAAGCATGATTAAAAGGAAAGAAACTATAAAATGAACGTTTCCACAACTTTAATAAAATTTCGGGGTTTTCCAAAATTTCTACCGTCGGGTATTAACAAACATATATCAACAACAAGTCAGCTCGATACTCTCTAAAACAAATTTTGAAGTGATTTCTCTTTTACAATTTACCTAAGACAACTTCGGTTTTCATAAAGTGAAAAGTTTTCTTTACAAATTAAGTCATCAACTTGTCTTTCCAAAAATGATTTTTCCCTGTAACATGCCAGATTCGGTCGTAGTTTTTTGACCGGGTTTGGGGTGTTACACACTTATTTCGTTTGTTTCTTATTATGTTTGTTTCTTATTATTTGCTAGGCTAGTACGTTCATGCATACACTTTATTATTATGACATGTCATGTTGCATGGGATTGGAATATTGACGATCGGGGAAGTGTATTTCGGTGGCTCTGCCACATATTACGGTGACTCTGTCACATTTTCTCCGGTGGCTATGCCATGTATATTGTGATAACCTAGTGGCTCTACCACAACTTCGGCGATGAGCAGCAGGACTGCCATCGAGGTGTGTAGCGGATGGAGGGTTGATTGTAGAAATCCCCACGGGTGTGTTAGGCTGGATACGGGTGATGTGTAGCGGATGGAATATTAGGCTGGACTGGGTTGCATTGCATGCATTGTTTGTATTATCATGTTGATAGGGCTAAGGCCCATTTTGTCTTCGTAGGGGCTAAGGCCCAATTTGATTCTGTATGGGCTTCGAGCTAGTTTACTTCCGCATGGCCTAAAGCCCAATCTACTTCTGTGGGCTTAGGCCCAGTTTTGTCCAAGGGGGAATTACACACTGAGTTCTCGTAACTCACCCTTCTGCTTAAATTTTGCAAGTAATCCCCAGCATTGAGGATTTGGATTCAAGGTGGACTCTGTGGTGGCCATACATCATTTCTTTAGTAATTCACGTATTTCTTTACCATAAAATTTATTTTAGTTTGGGTTTATGTTTTGTAATAAGGCCTTTGGTATTTTATTTGGTTTTAACTTTTAACTCGGTTGCTGCTTATTATTAAATGTTCAATACGGGGTTTTCCTAAAACCTTAATACCTATTGTTTTTTATCAAAATGTTAACGAACAGTTTTTCAAACTATAATTGATTAAACACTAGGTTCTCTTAAACGTCGAAACAATTTTCAAAATATTACATGTTCGAAATTCACTGAAGCTGATTTCTGTTATAAGCAAAATTTTACCAACAATGCAAACTCAAATCTCCTAATAAAAGTAGTTTCCAAATTAATCACAACTTTTCTAAAATGGACATTGAGTTAAAGGGGTTTTTATAAACAAAAACCAAAACTCGAAGTTTTTAAAAAAAAAACAAGAAGAGTACGAAATTTTCTACGAGAACGCAGCTTAAACCAAACTATCCATGTTACATGATAGATCCGGCCACAACGTCTGGGCCGGGTTTGGGGTGTTACATGAATATTCACATAAATAAATAGTGAAAAATTATAGATAATGTTACTTACAAGTGTGTTATTTATACTAAGGATGTGGATGGAGAGGAGGAGGAGGAAGAATATATAAACGACTTGTGTATAAATTGATCACATGCCCGATTATAATTGATAAATGTTGAATTAGAAATGATATAATGTTTTATTTGGAATATTTATTATGAAATTATTATTATCGTTATAATACAAAAATTGAACTTATGAGTTTATATGGCAACAAGTGATAAGTGATAGCTTTGGCTACACTTATCTGATCAAGGACAAGTGAAAGTGATAAGTGGTAGCTTCAGCTACCTGATCAAATGAAAAGTGGTAGCTTCGGCTACCTGATCCAGTGAAAAGTGGTAGCTTCGGCTACCTGATCAGGGAAAAGTGGTAGCTCCGGCTGCCTGATCAGTGAATAGTGGTAGTTTCGGCTACAAGTGACAAGTGATTTCTGTGTAAGACTATATATGAGATATGGCATCACTGTGATACGTGTTTAAGATGTAAGACCATAGCTGGGCTATGGCATTCTATTGAAAAGTGATGAATTGACAGATAAGACCATGGTTGATCCATGGCAAAGTGTGAAACCTAAGTATGGTATTAACCATACTGAGTTGTGAAACGTTGGTATGGTATCATCCATACTGAGTTGTGAAATGTGGCACTAAGCAACGACGTACTCAAATTCGTAAGAGGTTTCCTAATTTGATAATAAGTAATACAAGAGGAGTGAACCAAATGAAAGAGATTGAGTAGTACCATGGCATAATGATAGTGAAGATGTAAGACCATGGCTGAGCTATGGCATTTTAGTGAAAAGATCATAGCTATGTTATGGCATCAGTGATTATCAGTGAAATTCAGTGCATACTGGTGCAAACCAATTCCGTAAGACGTTCACTAATTGGTAAGTGTTACATAGAATTATGTGATATAAGGAAATACGAGTTGATGAGACATGAATATAGAACTTGGTTGATGAATGAGTTCATTTGTGATTATATATTTGTACACCCTTGAGTGTATTATTCATATGAATTGGTATTCCAAATGAGTTAGTGAGAAGAGTTCTAATATAAACTAATCTAAATTCTAAATGAAATATTATGAAAACGTACTTGAAATACATTGGTATGTCTTGTATATGTTATTTGAGTTCATAACGTGGAAAGTAAATGTATGTGGAAATATGAGATGATGATACCTGTACATGGAATTTATTGGTGGATACGTGCATCCAAATTTATATGATAGATTTTAGTGAACATTGAAATTGGGCTCAATAAGTGATTTATCAATTTAAATTGTAATTGGTAGGAAGAGTTAGTAAATTGCATGTTTATGAATTGTTACACGTATTTGTCAAAATACGAGGAAATGAAGGTAATTGATACATGGAAATATGATACTGTGATATATAAAAACATGGAATATGTTTGATAAATGTGTTTATTCATAATTATAGAACTGTATTCCTCAAGTGTACTATTTGTGTAAAGATGATGTCCAAATGATTTGATGAGTGGAACTCAAATATGAAGTAGTTAGAAACCAAGACAAATTATTATGAAAATGTATATGAAATATAGAGGTATGATTATTATATGTGATATTAATACATAATGTGAAAAAGTATAGGTATAAGAGGAATTTAATAAGAATTGAGCCTATATACGTTTCTTGTTATTTATATGAAGTGTACGACTAACAAATGGTAATAAGTATAAGGATTGGTTGAATATCTTAAATTGGTTCTTGACTGTATTAAAATGTTGGTAAAGATAAAGGATAAAGTGAATGAGAAATATGGCTTGGAAAATAGCCTAATTTTCGTCCACACGGGTAGACACGGGTGTGTGTCTAGGCCGTGTGTGACAAGCGTTCTACTCCATGGGCGTATTGTCCGGCTGTGTGTCCCCAGCCACACCGGCGTGTGACCCTTATATGAGAGAAAAAATTTAAAAGTCGCGAAAAATTTTCCTAAGGATCCGATTTAGTCTCGACCTGATCTTAATGCATGATTTGGACCTCGAAGGTTTGTTAAAGGAACGTTTATAATTAGTCTCGATATTTGAACAATAATGATTTCAAATTATCTTTAAGTGTTCTGCACTCCTTGGTAATGCCTCGTAACCCTGTTCCGACGACGGATACGGGTTGAGGGTGTTACAGTATACTCGAGAGGTATTATATTAGGATTACCCATCCGGGCTAAATCCTTTCTATAATGAGGTCAATAGGGTTTCTCATCTGAGCTAAATCCGTCAACAACAAATTGAGGACCTCATCCATTACGGGAAAGCACATATATTCATCGGAATTCAATATTCAATCGCGACAGAACCCTTTTTCACCATTTTCAAGCATGTATTAATTTTCTCATTATAGCATTCAATTAATGCACATCAATATAAGTCACATTCCATACAAGCACAACATTCAATTAAACATATTTACATGCCCGATTAAGTTATACGAACTTACCTCGACACTTGTTCGCGTATTAAATCTACTAATCCGAAACATTTTCCTTTCCTCGATCGAACCTCGAATTTGAGTTGTCCGGATCTATATAAATAGTTTTAATCGTCAATTTCATACTTTTTACACTCATTGGGACTCAATTTATGTCCTAGGAAAAACTACCATTTTGCCCCTAACTTTTCCATAAATTCCGTTTTCTTCCCTAGGCTTGGAAAATGAAACTTGTGCAAATTACTCCCTATTCCAAGCCTAACCAAAGCCCCATTACAAAATTTATAGCACATGTATTCATAAAAATTTAGAATTTTTCATCAAATTTCACAACTTTACATTTTAGCCCCTAAATCATGTTTTTATCAAAAGTCACTTTTTAAAAGTTACTTATCTATTAACAACCTTTCATTTTCTACCATAAATTTCTAATTTTAGAACATACATCGATGACCATTTTCTATACCTTGATAACTTTTCAAATTAATCCCCCAAATTGATATATTAGACTATCACAGTTTCAAAAATATCAAAACTACTAAAAACGGGACAAGAAAACTTACCCAATTAGGCCTTGAAAGTTTCTTCTCTCTTTCCTAGGGTTTCCATGTATTTTTAAGGTTGAAGATGACAAAAATAAGATGATATTTTTTTTCATCTTTTATTTAATTAAATTATTTCAATTTCCAATTTAGTCCTTGCCCTTTTTCTGTATTTCCATGGATGAGTTACCAAGAAAATTTACATACCTTTCTTAATGGTCTAGTTACCATATAAGGACCTCTATATTTGAAATCCGTAGCTATTTAATCCTTACAACTACTAGAATTCAACTTTAGCATTTTATGCGATTTAGTCCTTGTCGAAATTAAACACTTAATCGATAAAATTTTCATATCAAAATTTACACATGACATGTCTATCACAATACAGACAATATAATAAAATAAAAATAAACTTTATTTTCGGATCGGATTTGTGGTCCTGAAACTACTATCCCGATTTTTGTAACACCCCAAACCCGGCCCAAACACCACGACCGGATCTGGTATGTCACTAAGAAAATTTTGGAAAACATGTCGTATTTTCAGAAAATATTTTTCTAAATTTTATCCTTTTATTCGAAAAAATAAATAGTTGATAGTTTAAATAAAATATGCCTTTATGAATTAAAAACCCAAATTTAAATACATGCATTCGTTCAATAAGAATTTAAATAACTAAAAGTAATTAAAGCCCAAAATAAAACAAAATATAAACTAGTGGCCCATGGCCTTATTACAACGAGATTTAAAATCCATTAATTAAAAATATAAAATAATAACTTGAGTCTTTTTGCTGGATCCAGATGTTCTTTTGCATGGCCACCTTGCGCTCCTCTCGAGCCCAGTCCAATGCACTAAGTGCTACCTGAAATATTAATTAATTGGTTGAGTCGCGAAACTCAGTGTGCAACCCTCATACACCATTAGATTTTGGGCCTTAGGCCCATAAAATAGATTAATAATTTCATTTATATAAATAACAAATAATATGCAAGGCCCAACCCGTTTGCCTAGGTTTCCGTCCGCTACACGCCCCCGTACCAACCGTTCACACCATTGGGGATTTCTACAATTAGCCCACACCGCTACACGCCAAGATGGCAGTCATGCTGCTCATCAACATATTATGGCCGAAGCCCTTATAACGGATCACGGCATTAGCCGCTACAACATATAATATATCACGGTATAAACCGCTACACATATAACGTATAACTTCCTCCTTTCATCAACCCAACCCATGCAATCATATACAAGCAAATTACTTATAACATTTAATCAGATTATTCACTGACCTGGCGATTTGCGTTACCCTTTTTGGGCTTCCCACATTAAGTCGAGATTTCGGCATTTATCATAACATATAAACTTATGAACATATATTAATAATCAGTTCTAGATGGTGGGGAAGTATTACACACCTGATTAATGCAGATACCCCTTGCTAAATCAATCTACACTTTGCTTCGAAAAGCCGGAAAAGATGTGAAAAATAGGCCTCTCCTATATTCGGCCATAGTTAGTATTCTACCCGATTTTATATATATGAATAAACAAATCCTCTTACCTTGAAATCCCGAATGTAACACGATTCTATAACTTAGAGATCTATGAGTTTCGGCTTCTAGGAAAAATCCCAGAACGATGATCTATCGCGCTTTCGGCTTTTGAAAGAACTAAAAATTGAAAAGATGGCTAAGGGAGATTCAGCCAATGAATAATAAGGAGAAGAATAGGTGTAGTTTCGGCTTTTTAATCAAAGTGAAGATGAGGGAATAGGCTTAGAGATTTCGGCTTTTGCAGAGAATGAAGAAGAAGATGGAACTTTAGGAGTTTTCGGCTTTTACTCAGAGAAGAAGAGAAACGAATGAGAGAAAAACTCAAATGCCGAAATTGAAAAATATTCCCCCTATTTATAGAAATTTTGGCACTTACCTAACCTTGCAGATAAATCCTATCTTTTCTCCTTTATCTTAATCTACTAGCTCATCTAAAAGAGACTTAATTATCTCTAACTCCTCCCTCCTTTATCAGCATATTATCCACATATTTTAATCATTAAAATCCCTAAATTTTAGCCTTTATCTGCTTATTATCCACATAAAATAAATTCCTAAATAATAGCCTTTATCTGCTTATTATCCATATATTTTAAACATTAAAACCCCTAAATTTTAGCCTTGTTGCCATCCATTCCACCTAATCCTAATGCCCAAAATTTAGCTAACTTAAATTAAAAAAATTGGGCTCCATGAAACTTAAATTTGGGCCCCTTACTCCCTTGTGTGGCGTCACCTCCTAAGATTGGGCCACAAGCCCACTTTGGTATTTTAAACATACATACTACCTTTTAAACCCCTATAATGCCCAAACAAAAAATTTTAATCAAGGCCTCTACCTAAGCCTGAGCCCAATTTGGACCCCTAACATTTAAATTAACACATTAAACATATCCTACCTATTAAACGTGTAGGCCCAAAAATTCAGGATGTTACAATTTCACTGAAAAATGGGCTATTACAACTCTCCCCCCTTAAGGATTTTCGTCCTCGAAAATCTTACCAGTAAAAAGGTTCGGTGTAATATCCTGGATTATAGCTTATGCATTAATACTAAGTTATGTGAAATAGCATGCTTGTGTGTGTTGAGAATGTGCATTATGAATTATGTGAACCTTAGTGCGTAGGTGAGCACTTTAGAAATTACTCGATTTTCAAGTGAAAAGAGGGAACTAAAGCAGGGTGGCCTTAAGAAAAGTTATAGAGGAAATATGACACACAATTGGTCTTGGAAAAGTGGCTTGGAGGTGCCACTTAGGGCTCTGGAAATGACGCCAAATGCTAGGGGGAAGGACTTGTGTTCGAGTCGCGTGGGAAGCAAAATGTTGATGTTTTTATTTTGCTTGTGACATCAATAAGAGGGGAATAGGGGGCGGCACCAACGCTAGATTTTAGGAGCTTGAATCCTTTTATTTTTTCTTAAGAGATAAAAGGGGTGATAAAATAGTTAAGATAAGGGATAAATAAAGGATATTTCTTTTTATTTTATTTATTTTAGATGAGGTGATAAGAGGAGAAAAATGAGGGATTTGATGAGGAAGCATGTGATGGCCGGCCAAGGGACTCTCTTGGTGTATTTTCGGCCAAAAGGAGGAGTGTGAGGACAATCTTCATTCTTTCTTTTCTTGTTCATCTGCTGAAATTCTCTAGCAAACTTTCTCCCCTCTCTATTATTTTGTTAAGCCGAAATATTGCCTGTGCTAGCCGAATCTATATTCCACCATTGCCGAAACCCTCAATCTTTTCCTTTTCATCTTTGTTGAAACCGAATCTCTTCTATAAACCTTTCCCTTCTTCTTTTCATAATCTTTCAAAAGCCGAAAGCAAGTTCTCTCTAGGCCATAGTCGACTACTCTCCAAGTCTCAAAACCGAATTCTTGTGGTGTCTGGCATAGGTGCTGTCGATTTCTTCAAGTAAGGGTAAGATCCAAATTCGGTTTCCATTCCTTTTCTTTAAGACCTGTCAAAATCTAGAACTAATCCCAATAATATTGTTGGTTGCCGAAATTTGAAAGGATCTCTCGGGATTTGTCTGCTACTGTCGACTAGCAGAGGAGGAAGGTTTCAGGATTTCAAGGATCTAAGGTAAGTCATATTTGACATTCGGCCAAGGGCCATCTATGATGATTTAATGTTAGAATCGAATCTAACATAGGTGTATAGGCATTTCAACAGATATTTAAGACAAAGGTTACTTTCGGGATTTGTAAATCGCAAGGTAAGTGCATAAGTACAATCGGCCAAGGCTTATTTTGGTACTTAGATCTATTCTTTATTTGTTTAAAAAGTCGAAACTAATCAAGTTAAATTATCTAGCATTGGCCGATTGAAGGAAGGAACAGCACAAAGTTTTTGGGATTTGATTTCTAGTGAAATCGGCTGTAATATCCTAAGATAGGGGTTATATTTAATTGCATTGTGTTGCATGTGTGGAGTTGTCTATTGTGTTCATTTGTCATGTCTTGGGGCCTAGTTATAACCTAGGTTAGGCCTGAGTTAGAACTACAAATTTTGGTTCTAGTGCTTAGAGAAAGGGAGCTAAGGGAAATAGGGGTTAAAAGAATTAATTGGAATAGTTAGACACAAGAATTACCTTGGTGGAGTGGCAAGGGAGGCGCTACACAGGAGCAAGGGAGGTGACGCCACAGGGAGCAAGGAGTGCTTGTGTTCGAGTTGTAGGAATCACTTCTCTACTCTTTCTTTTTCACGCCACAAGCTAGAGAGGTGTACTCAGGTGGGACTCTTTCGAATGGATAGAGAGGAGAGATTTGTGGAGTTTGACCTGTTCAAACTGATTTGAGTTGGTGGAGGGGAGCAAATGTAGGAGTTTGAATTAGTTCAAACTCATTTGAGGAGTGTTGGTCGAATTTTTGGACTTGGGGGGGTGCAATCGATTTTAGGGGTTCAAGTGGGGGTGGCCGAATGTGCCTAGGTAGAGGCTAAAATCGGCAAGCTTGGGAGCCTTTCTCTTTTGCGTTTTGTGCCAAACTGAAATATTAGAGTGCATTCCCTCTCGTTTCAAATCACTTGTGCACCATTTTTCTGGGATAGCCGAAACTTTAGTAGCCTTCTCTTCTCCTCTTTTCAGTTCATTCTTTGCTAGCCTCTCATAGCCGAAACCACCTTTGTTCACTTTCTCTTCTTTTTCTTTTTGCTTAAACCAAAACCAAAAACCCCACCCCTCTCAGTCGACATCTTTTTTCTTCTTCTCTCAAAACCCTTTGCGCCGAAATTCCTTTCATGTACTTTTGCCGAATCCTCCTTTCTCATTTTTCACTATTTTTCTTTCTTCCCTTTTACACTTATAAGCAATAGTTGAAATCCCTTTACTCTTTAATTCCTTCTCCTTGATTGTCACTTTAGCCGAATACTCTTATTTACTTTCTTTCTTCTCTTGCAATTTCTCATCAACACTTCTAGTGCCGAAACCCACCTCTAGTTGGTTCTCAAGACCGAATCTCAGATCTTAGTGTGGTAAGTTGTGACTACATCTCTTTTCCCCTTATTTCTTGAGTAGCCGAATCCCCTTGGTGGTCTCACTTTTTCTCTTTGCCGATTCCCTCACCATTGTGCTAGTGTCGAATCATTGGAAAAGCTGAAGGAATCTCTTGTCATTAAGGTAAGGGGCGATTAACTCTTTGGTTTTGGATCCATGCTAGGGCCGAATGGCCTTTGGTCTTTAAATGAAATGTTAAAACCGATTTCAGGGAGGACCATAGCCGATTGCAGTGGGTCTTCGGGATTTGGCTAAAGCGATTTAGGTAAGGATTATAACGTATTTCGGATCTGTTTTTCCATCGTCCAAAAGCCGAAGGCTAATTGTTTATGTGCAGCAGTGTGTCGCCGATTGCAAGGAAGCTCTTGGTGTGGCTTCGGGATTTGGTTGGAAACCAAATCGGCTTAGGTAAGTGCTATATTGGAGCGGCATATCTTTTGGTATTTCTAGTTTAGTCGGATAAGTTTTTTTTTTTTTATTACTAACAAGTAGTGGCCGATTATAGAAAGGAGGAAAACCACGTTTTGGGATCTCGTTGTATCGCGTAGCTTCGGGACTTCTCATTAGATCTACGTATAGTCAGGTGTGTACACTCTTACACACTTTATTAGTATAGACTGCTTATTATGTTGCTGTATAACCTCTCGTGTTAGTAACTTTGCCTTGTGGGCATAAGCTTGGATTCTAGGTAAGTCCCCTATTACGTATGTTGCGATGTATGTGTGTATATTCTATCATGTGCCGATAAATGCTATGTTATACATAAAATGCATGATATATGAGATTATGATAAGTATGTTATGAGCATGATGATGATGGGATTGATGAGAGGAGGGGGGATGATCTATATTTGGACTGTCACCAGTGGTTTTGACCACAAGATGGGTTGGCCCCATCAGTTGACTTGTGACTACGGTCACCAGTGGTTTTGACCACATTATTGATATGATTTGTGACTAGTCCCAGTGGTTTTGACCACCAGTGGTTTTGACCACACTTGTGATATTTGTGACTACGGTCACCAGTGGTTTTTACCACACATGGATTATTGTGACTCGTCCCAGTGGTTTGGTACCACAGTGGGTTGGCCCCACATGATATATTACGGGATTGTCATCAGTGGTTTTGACCACACGATGGGTTGGCCCCATCACTTGAAATTGTGACTTCGGTCACCAGTGGTTTTGACCACCAGTGGTTTTGACCACACGGGGTAGCGAAAGGAGTTTGGATGGCTAGGTTATGGGTTGCATAATCTGCATGTTTTACTGATGATTTGTGTAAGTGCTTGTGTGATCGGGTTGGGGATTTATACACTGAGTCTTGGTGACTCACCCCTTCCCTTATATTTTACAGATGAGGCATGATTCGCGGATTCGGAGCCGGGGAGGACTCGAGGGGGCCATGCACATATTTTCGGGTTTTGATTTTATAATACTACTTCGATTTTTTATTATTACTTACTTTAAAAGTTGTTTTTGGGTTTGTAATAAGGCCGCTGGTTTTTGTTTTGGTTTTATTTGGTTACGTTTATTTTATTATGCATGTGCTTAATAAGTTGATATTGTCAAATAATTGGGTTTTATTTAGAGATTTCAAATTTTCTTAATATCGGGTTTTCAAACGTTACCGTGGGGTAACAAAGTTCACATAGTAACTATGGGGTAACTTGGATGTTTTAAAATCCAGATGCCAACCAACCTCAACAGCAAACGTTGTTTTAACCCGATATTCCAAAGTTTACTAAAATGTTTAAGTATCAAATGTTTTCCAATTTAGTATGAACAGACGATTTCCAAACATACAAATATTTTTTTCCTAAGGTTTTTAGCAACTATAAACTTATTTTAACAAATAGCTATTACTAGGTTTCCGAACATTAATTTTATTTCCAAAAAGATGTAACCGGTACTTGTGTTTTTAAAATGTTTTCACTCCGTAACATACCAGATTCGGTCGTGGTGTGTTGACCGGGTTTGGGGTGTTACAATTGTGGTATCAGAGCCAGTTTCAACAGCTCGGCTTTGGGCCGAGGCCCAAAAATGTTTTAAAATGATTTTTATGGGAAATGTACAGTGGTGAAAGCATGGCACCGAGTCTCCGGCACCAATCCGCCCAGGTAAGTACCCCAAACTATTGCTTTTGGTGATATGATTCTATGATTATGATGATGATTGAACAGTAGTAAGAACTACTTTAGAGACATGAACAGTAGGATGTTGTGTACTCGCGACAACGAACCCTTACTAAAACTTTTTCATAATACTGTGCTTTAAAAGACAGTGGAATAAAAGTCTAATGCATAAAACTTTTAACTAGCTTGAATATATCGATAGAGATGAATGCACGTGGACGTGGTCGTAACACTCGTGGACGAGGTAGGGGTAGGATGACGGTCTCAGAACCAGTAGGGTCCGGACAGGGGTCGGAAAATGAGGTACCACCGCCGCCAACTGTGGGTGCAGAATATTAGGATCAGACGGGCGGTAATGATGTAGTGTCGCAGGTTGTGCTGCGAGTGCTGGAGAGGGTTGCGAGTGCAGGGGTAGGAGGAGGAGCTCAGAAATCTATGGCCGAGCGACTTAAGGCTAATGGTGCAGAAGTATTTAGGGGTGTGTCAGGAGTGGCACCTAGTGCGGCTGAATACTGGTTAGAGGCGACGGAACGCATCATGGACGACTTGGATTTCTCAGCTAAGGAAAAGCTTAAGGGCATAGTATCGCTGCTGCGAGATGAGTCATACCAGTGGTGGCTCACAGTTAGGGAGGGAGCCGGAGCGGACGATCTCACTTGGGAATTCTTCTGAACAGCCTATCAGAGGAAGTACATTGGGGCTAGCTATGTCGATGCGCAGCGCAGGGCGTTTTTAAACTTGGTTCAGGGTAATAGAACGGTAGCGGAATATGAGGCGGAGTTCCTCCGGTTGAGTGGTATGCTCGGGGTATGGTGAGTACAGAGCATGAGTGCTGTGTCAGATTCGAGGATGGGCTGAGGGACGAGCTGAGGATGATGATAGCCCCACAGCAGGAACGGGAGGTTGCTGTTCTAGTGGATAAAGCTAAGGTGGCTGAAGGGGTAAGACGGTCTGTGAGGTGGAATCAGGATAGGGGTTGGAACAAGCGAAGTTCTGGATTATCTGGGTTTTCTGGGAATCAGCAAAAGAGGGCCAGAAATAGTGGGCTGAATCAAGCTGCTAGGCCTATTGCTACCAATACTCAGTGGCCGTCACGATGTGCTCGGTGTGGAAAGTCGCACACATGTGAATGCTGGACTGGAAACAGAGGTTGCTTTGAGTGTGGCTCGATGGGATATCGAGTTAGGGATTGTCCACAGAGATCAGCTAGACTGCAGTCTGAGGATCAGAATCGTGCATAGTATAGGAGGGATAATCAGTAGCCACAGAGGGGCCGAGGTTCAGGCAGAGGGGGCAATGGCTCTGGTAGAGGACGTGGAGCACCGGGCAGGGGTGCAGGTGGTACAGAGGCGAGACAGCCGGGGTTGGTCTACGCTGCGAGGCGTCGAGAGGAGGTCGACGCACCGGACGTCATAACCGGTACGTTCTTAGTTTTTGAAGTACCTTATAATGCTTTAATTGATGTGGGTTCGACGCACTCATATGTTGCTAGTAGCATAGTGGAAACTCTGAACTTAGACTATGAGATTACTTCTAGGGAAATGACTGTCATAAGCCCTCTAGGTCACTCTGTAGAAGTAAGTAAACTGTATAGGGATGTACCCCTAGAACTTCAAGGGGTCGTGTTTCTGGCTGACTTAATGGAACTACCATTTGGGGAATTCGATCTGATTCTCGGGATGGATTGGCTAGTAAAGTATCAGGCTAGTTTGGATTGCGCAGCTAAGCGCATGGTGTTGAAAACCATGAAAGGTGTGGAGGTGGTGATGATAGGTAATAGGAGAGATTACTTATCCAATGTGGTTTCTGCAATGAAGGCTGAGAAAATGGTTAGGAGGGGTTGTGAGGCATTAATAGTGCATGTTTGTGCCTTGGAAGTTAGGGAGACAGCGGTAAAGAATGTCCGAACTGTAGGGGAATTCGCGAATGTTTTTCCAGAGGAGCTTCCAGGTATACCTCCTGATCGCGAGGTGGAGTTTGGTATAGACTTGTTACCGGGAACTGCGCCAGTATCTATTGCTCCATATAGGATGGCGCCGAAAGAATTGGTGGAGCTGAAGGCTCAAATTCAGGAATTGTTGGATAGGGGTTTCATCCGACCGAGTGTATCACCTTGGGGAGCTCCAGTGCTTTTGTCAAAAAGAAGGATGGTACGATGCGGATGTGTATAGATTACCGCCAGCTAAACAAGTTGACAATCAAGAACAAGTACCCGTTGCCTAGGATTGACGACTTGTTTGATCAACTCAAGGGTGCATCGGTTTTCTCTAAGATTGATCTTAGGTCGGGATATCATCAGCTTAAAGTGAAGGAGGCTGATATTCATAAGACGGCATTCCGTACTCGGTATGGGCACTATGACTTTCTAGTAATGCCCTTCGGTTTGACCAATGCACCGGCAGCATTCATGGACATGATGAATCAGGTGTTTCAGCCGTATCTGGATCAATTTGTCATGGTGTTTATAGACGACATCTTGGTGTACTCAAAATCTGAGGAGGAGCACGACGCGCATCTTCGAGTGGTTCTGCAGATTCTGAGAGAAAAGCAGTTGTACGCCAAGTTTAGCAAGTGCGAGTTTTGGCTTAAGGAGGTAACTTTCTTGGGGCATGTCGTGTCAGCTGAGGGAATTAGGGTAGATCCTAGTAAGATTGAGGCGGTATTGGATTGGAAACCACCTAAGTCGGTTGCGAAAATTCGAAGTTTTCTGGGTCTGGCAGGTTACTACAGGAGGTTCGTGGAGGGGTTTTCTTTAATCGCAGCACTGTTGACTAAGCTGTTGAGAAAAGGGGTTCCGTTTGTGTGGACTGAGAAACAGCAAGAGAGTTTCGATAAGTTGAAGAAGATTCTGACTGAAGCTCCAGTTTTGATTCAACCTGAGGCAGGGAAGGAATTCACGGTCTACTGTGATGCATCACATACTGGCTTGGGGTGTGTGTTGATGCAGGACGGTAAGGTGGTAGCGTATGCATCTAGGCAGTTGAGGCCTCATGAAGGTAACTATCCGACTCACGACTTGGAATTGGCTGCAGTGGCTTTTGCCTTGAAGATTTGGAAGCACTACTTGTATGGGGAGAAATCAATAGTGTACACGGATCATAAGAGTCTGAAGTACCTCTTGACTCAAAAGGATTTAAATTTGAGGTAGCGGAGGTGGATCGAGTTGTTGAAAGATTACGACTGTTCGATTGAGTACATCCGGGCAAGGCTAACGTAGTAGCAGATGCGTTGAGCCGTAAGGTGGTAGCGGACTTGCGAGCGATGTTTGCTCACCTTAGTCTTTATGATGATGGGAGTCTTCTAGCAGAATTGCAAGTTAAGCCATCGTGGATTGGTTAGATTAAGGAGAAGCAGCTGACAGATGAGGTTTTGAGTAGTCGGAAGTTGCAAGTGCAGAATGGTGAATTCGAAGGTTTTAGCTTGGACAGTGATGGAACACTGTGTTTTCAGGGAAAAATATGTATGCCTAAGGATGTTGAGCTAAGACAGTAGATTCTTCAGGAAGCCCATAGCAGCCCGTACGCTATGCATCCTGGAGGCAGTAAGATGTATCATGATTTAAAAGAAAAATTTTGGTGGCCAGGTCTTAAGCGGGAAGTAACAGAGTTTGTGGGCAAGTGTTTGACATGCCAGCAAGTTAAAGCTGAGCATCAATTGCCATCTGGGCTGTTGCAGCCGGTAAGTATTCCGCAGTGGAAGTGGGAAAGGATTACGATGGATTTTGTCAGTGGACTTCCCCTTACACCTAGTAGGAAGGACTCAGTCTGGGTTATAGTGGATCGTTTGACTAAGTCAGCTCATTTCATACCGGTAGGGTTGGATTATTCGCTTCAGAAATTAGCCAAGTTGTATGTGGCAGAGATAGTCCGGTTGCATGGGGTACCGGTGTCCATTATCTCGGATAGGGATCCCAGGTTCACGTCGAGGTTTTGGAAAGCTTTGCATCAGGCTTTGGGTACCAGGTTGGATTTTAGCACGGCTTTCCATCCGCAGTCTGATGGACAGTCTGAGAGGGTAATCCAAATTCTGGAAGATATGCTAAGGGGCTATGTTCTGGATTTCAGTGGTAGTTGGGAGGAGTACCTACCTTTGGCAGAGTTCGCTTATAATAATAGTTATCAAGCGAGTATTCAGATGGCGCCATATGAGGCACTTTATGGGCAAAAATGTCGTACTCCTACGTGTTGGACAGAACTGGGTGAACGACAGATGTTGGGTCCAGAGTTAGTGGCAGAAATAGAAGATAAAGTTAAGGTGATTCGGGCTCGTCTTAAGGAAGCGTCGGACAGGCAGGAATCTTATGCCGATCTTAAGCGCAAGGATATTGAGTATGAAGTGGGCGATAAGGTCTTCCTGAAAGTATCGCCTTGGAAGAAAGTGTTGAGATTTGGTAGGAAGGGCAAGCTAAGCCCTAGGTTTATTGGGCCATATACAGTATTGAAACGAGTGGGACCGGTAGCGTATCAGCTAGAGTTGCCGGCAGAATTGAGCCAGATTCACGACGTCTTCCATGTTTCAATGCTGAGGCGTTATCGATCAGATCTGTCGCATGTTGTGCCAGTTGAGGAGATAGAGGTGAGTCCTGATATGTCTTTCGAGGAGGAACCAGTACGGATTCTGGATCGGGGATGTCAAGGTTTTGCGACGGAAGTCAGTTCCCTTGGTGAAAGTATTATGGCAGAATCATGACACGGAGGAGGCCACGTGGGAACCAGAGGATGTCATGAGACAGCAATACCCTAAACTCTTTTGACCAGGTAATTTCGAGGCCGAAATTATTTTTAAGGAGGGTAGAACTGTAATATCCTGAGATAGGGGTTATTTTTAATTGAATTGTGTTGCATGTGTGGAGTTGTCTATTGTGTTCATTTGTCATGTTTTGGGGCCTAGTTATAACCTAGGTTAGGCCTGAGTTAGAACTACAAATTTTGGTTCTAGTGCTTAGAGAAAGGGAGCTAAGGGAAATAGGGGTTAAAAGAATTAATTGGAATAGTTAGACACAAGAATTACCTTGGTGGAGTGGCAAGGGAGGCGCTACACAGGAGCAAGGGAGGTGACACCACAGGGAGCAAGGAGTGCTTGTGTTCGAGTTGCAGGAATCACTTCTCTGCTCTTTCTTTTTCACGCCACAAGCTAGAGAGGTGTACTCAGGTGGGACTATTTCGAATGGATAGAGAGGAGAGATTTGTGGAGTTTGACCTGTTCAAACTGATTTGAGTTGGTGGAGGGGAGCAAATGTAGAGTTTGAATTAGTTCAAACTCATTTGAGGAGTGTTGGCCGAATTTTTGGACTTGGGGGGGGTGCAAACGGTTTTAGGGGTTCAAGTGTGGGTGGCCGAATGTGCCTAGGTAGAGGCTAAAATCGGCAAGCTTGGGAGCCTTTCTCTTTTGCGTTTTGTGCCAAACTGAAATATTAGAGTGCATTCCCTCTCGTTTCAAATCACTTGTGCACCATTTTTCTGGGATAGCCGAAACTTTAGTAGCCTTCTCCTCTCCTCTTTTCAGTTCATTCTTTGCTAGCCTCTCATAGCCGAAACCACCTTTGTTCACTTTCTCTTCTTTTTCTTTTTGCTCAAACCGAAACCAAGAACCCCACCCCTTTCAGTCGACATCTTTTTTCTTCTTCTCTCAAAACCCTTTTGCGCCGAAATTCCTTTCATGTACTTTTGCCGAATCCTCCTTTCTCATTTTTCACTGTTTTTCATTCTTCCCTTTTACACTTATAAGCAATAGTCGAAATCCCTTTACTCTTTAATTCCTTCTCCTTGATTGTCACTTTGGCCGAATACTCTTATTTTCTTTCTTTCTTCTCTTGCGATTTCTCATCAACACTTCTAGTGCCGAAACCCACCTCTAGTTGGTTCTCAAGACCGAATCTCAGATCTTAGTGGTAAGTTGTGACTACATCTCTTTTTCCCTTATTTTTTGAGTAGCCGAATCTCCTTGGTGGTCTCACTTTTTCTCTTTGTCGATTCCCTCACCATTGTGCTAGTGTCGAATCATTGGAAAAGCCGAAGGAATCTCTTGTCATTAAGGTAAGGGGCGATTAACTCTTTGGTTTTGGATCCATGCTAGGGCCGAATGGCCTTTGGTCTTTAAATGAAATGTTAAAACCGATTTCAGAGAGGACCATAGCCGATTGCAGTGGGTCTTCGGGATTTGGCTAAAGTGATTTAGGTAAGGATTATAACGTATTTCGGATCTGTTTTCCATCGTCCAAAAGCCGAAGGCTAATTGTTTATGTGCAGCAGTGTGTCGCCGATTACAAGGAAGCTCTTGGTATGGCTCCGGATTTGGTTGGAAACCAAATCGGCTTAGGTAAGTGCTATATTGGAGCGGCATATCTTTCGGTATTTCTAGTTTAGTCGGATAAGGTTTTTTTTTGATTACTAACAAGTAGTGGCCGATTATAGAAAGGAGGAAAACCACGTTTCGGGATCTCGTGGTATCGCGTAGCTTCGGAACTTCTCATTAGATCTACGTATAGTCAGGTGTGTACACTCTTACACACTTTATTAGTATAGACTGCTTATTATGTTGCTGTATAACCTCTCGTGTTAGTAACTTTGCCTTGTGGGCATAAGCTTGGATTCCGGGTAAGTCCCCTATTACGTATTTTGCGATGTATGTGTGTATATTCTATCATGTGCCGATAAATGCTATGTTATACATAAAATGCATGATATATGAGATTATGATAAGTATGTTATGAGCATGATGATGATGGGATTGATGAGAGGAGGGGGGATGATCTATATTTGGACTGTCACCAGTGGTTTTGACCACAAGATGGGTTGGCCCCATCAGTTGACTTGTGACTACGGTCGCCAGTGGTTTTGACCACACTATTGATATGATTTGTGACTAGTCCCAGTGGTTTTGACCACCAGTGGTTTTGACCACACTTGTGATATTTGTGACTACGGTCACCAGTGGTTTTGACCACACATGGATTATTGTGACTCGTCCCAGTGGTTTGGTACCACAGTGGGTTGGCCCCACATGATATATTACGGGATTGTCATCAGTGGTTTTGACCACACGATGGGTTGGCCCCATCACTTGAAATTGTGACTTCGGTCACCAGTGGTTTTGACCACCAGTGGTTTGGACCACACGGGGTAGCGAAAGGAGTTTGGATGGCTAGGTTATGGGTTGCATAATCTGCATGTTTTACTGATGATTTGTGTAAGTGCTTGTGTGACCGGGTTGGGGATTTATACACTGAGTCTTGGTGACTCACCCCTTCCCTTATATTTTACAGATGAGGCATGATTCGCGGATTCGGAGCCGGGGAGGACTCGAGGTGGCCATGCACATATTTTCGGGTTTTGATTTTATAATACTACTTCGGTTTTTTATTATTGCTTACTTTAAAAGTTGTTTTTGGGTTTGTAATAAGGCCGCTGGTTTTTATTTTGGTTTTATTTGGTTACGTTTATTTTATTATGCATGTGCTTAATAAGTTGATATTGTCAAATAATTGGGTTTTATTTAGAGATTTCAAATTTACTTAATATCGGGTTTTCAAACGTTACCGTCGGGTAATAAAGTTCACATAGTAACTATAGGGTAACTTGGATGTTTTAAAATCCAGATGCCAACCAACCTCAACAGCAAGCGTTGTTTTAACCCGATATTCCAAAGTTTACTAAAATGTTTAAGTATCAATGTTTTCCAATTTAGTATGAACAGACGATTTCCAAACATACAATTTTTTTTCCTAAGGTTTTTAGCAACTATAAACTTATTTTAACAAATAGCTATTACTAGGTTTCCGAGCATTAATTTTATTTCCAAAAAGATGTAACCGGTACTTGTGTTTTTAAAATGTTTTCACTCCGTAACATACCAGATTCGGTCGTGGTGTGTTGACCGGGTTTGGGGTGTTACATCGGCACCAAGGTAAGAGTTTGGTTTCAATAATCCTATTGGGATTTGGTTTTATGGCCGAATGGGTTTTTCATTAAATTTCTAGTGTTGGCCGAATGTAAGAGTTAAGGATCTAAAGCGTTAGATCCGATTTTCGGGTTTTCAGGAAAGCGTTAATACCAGGTGCGTACCCCACACTAACTCTTAATAAGATGTATGGCTATATTTTGATATATGTGTTTATAAGAATGTGAATATGGCTAAGGTACCATATGATGGTACAAAGTACTCAGGTACGTTTCCTACTCCTACTGTGAGTATGATTTATGGCATAAGTAAATGTGATAAGAATGTGAAATAAGGTTTAAGGCATGAACTAGCATGACATGTATGACATGGGGCATTTGGGTGATTATGAAAGGGGAAGTGAATGTGGTGACTATTGTCACGATATAAGAATGCGGTGACTTCGGTCACATTATCTGAATGTGGTGACTTCGATCACATTATCTGAATGTGGTGTCTCATGACACGAAATATTATCTGGTGGCTATGCCACGAATTTTATAAGGGCGATGAGCACGTCGACTACAGCGACTGCCTTTGATGGTGTGTAGCGGATAGAGGGTTGACTTAGTAGTCCCCACGGTGTGCAGGTTGGTACGGGTGATGTGTAGCGGTTGGTAACTAGGCTTGGGTTCGGGAATGCATCATTAATTGTATATGTTGATATGTATGTGCATGACTTGATATGCCTGAATCTATTTGGACTTAGTGTTTGTGTACACATTGAGTCTGTTTGACTCACCCCGTTGTGGGAACATTTTTCAGGTGATGATCAGTAATGGACCGGGCCGGCAGGAACTTAGTGGTGGCCATGCTCAGCAAGGAAATTTTACTATTTGGACATTTTATTTTATTTAAGTACTTTAAATTTATCTGGGTTTGTTTTTGATGTAATAAGGCCATAGTATGAACTATTTTATGCATGCATGTCATTTATTCAGTACGACACAATTTTTATAACATCTAAAGTTAAGTAAATTTTCTTAAAATAAACCCTCAAATATTACGGCGTCTAAATTCAAATGTTTTCAATTCAAAGGTAAAATTTTTAAAACCGAATCGGCATGTCTCTTTTAATATAAACCAAGTTTTAGTGAAACCCTGACTTCAAAAGAATAAATTGGTTTTCAACTTGAGCCCAACCCACTTCGAGTTTTCTTTCAAAATAACTTAAGGTTTCCAAAGAACAAACGAATTTGAACTGGTTTTTCTTAAGGAACATACCAAATTTGGTCGAGGCTCGTGGGCCGGGTTTGGGGTGTTTCATTCGGGTATTGCTTCCTCATAGTATCCTCCGATTCCCAGGTAGCCTCTTCAATACCTTTTCGTTGCCAAAAAACTTTTACTAAAGCTACCTTTTTATTTCTTAACTCTTTTGTTTCCCGAGCTAAGATTTTGATTCGTTCTTCACCATATGTCATATCAGGCTAGATCTCTACCTCTGTCGGAGAGATAACATGTGAATGATCGGATCGGTACCTGTAACGCGTAGGATTGTGCAAGTGTGCACAGTCGTTATCAAGTAATAAGTAAGTATCAAGTTATCATCTCCACAGGGATTGTATTTGTGCTAAGTCACTTAATTTGTAAAATTATATTAGCAATTTGGTAAATAAAAACACAATATGATTGAAAATTAAAATTAAATATATTAAACTAAATGCAATGATCCCTAATGCAAATTATCCTAAATATGCAAACTATATGAATGAAATAGAATTTAGCAAAATTAAACACAATTTGCAACAATTATAACATAAATAAACTAGGACAATTACTTTAATTAAACTCAATTTATTATCATGCTTAATAACATTCGGAAAAACATTCCATGGCAACTCGATCTTTCATGAGTTTGGAAACCACATTAGGTCCTTTCAGAATCTTTTACTTATTAAATACGCATTTTACTGATCCTTATTTACTAAGGGTTTCTTAGAATTCGTGTGAGGTAACAGGGACGTGTTAGGTTTGAAACAGTTTAATCACACAAATCTAAAAACTATGCAGATAAAAGAGCTTGGTCAGAGTTGTTATGCAAGCTGCAATTTAATCGGGTTAGGATATAAATTGAGCATGCACATTTCAATTATGTGTCCACTAGTCATCGTCTGGTCAGGATTGCTCAGCTAATTCAAGTGCATTTCAATCATGTATGAATGAAATATAGACTTGATTTTAATTGAAAACATGATCGATTGAGGCACAAACATTAGAAGCATGAATTAAATAAATATTATTTAATCAAAGCAATCATCTTAGCTTAAATAAAATTAAGCTAACATTGTTTTAAACAAGAACAAAGAACACATAATACATAGCAAACATTTTCAGATTAAATTAAAGAAAGGAAAGATTAAACCCAAATCAAAGTGGATGTCACCCAAGACTCTGACTGACTAGGCTCCTTCGCTCCTTCGCTTTGCTCCTTTGTTGATGGCTCTCCAAGGTGGACCAAGGGCTCTTTAAGAGGCTTAATTCCTAAAATCTCTATGAAGAGATGTTGCTAGCCATGGGGAATGGAAAATGCTAAGAAAATTGAGAGAGAAGAGAGAATGATGAAGGATGAGTGATGATGAATGAATGAATGAGGGGGTCTTATTTATAGGTGAGGAGAGGGGGATAGTTTGCTAAAAATAGGAGGTTCCATCTCTTCAAGCATCTTCAAAGGGTGGTCAGCCATGAATTGAGGAAATTGAGCTTATTTTTGCTTGTTTTTTGCTCAATTTAAGTGCCACAACAACTCAGGACTGAGACTCGGTCAAGTGCAAATCTTCAGGCAAATCTCTAATTTCTTCAACCTTGCAAGGACCTTGTGTAATTAAACCAAAAAGTGATTTATGTGGACAGCCAAGTGTAGCCGAAAATTGGGTTGACTTGGTCTCCAATTTAGACGGTTTTGTAATCCAACAAAGCTATCAGACCTGTCCAAAATAAATCAATAAATTAGAGGACCAAAGAATAAAATTTATCCAATTTAAATAATTAATAATAACCCAAATTATAATGAAATATATAAAAATGAATATTTAAAAATAATTTTATATTTTATTATTTAATTTAATCATGCATGATCCACTTCATGTCTTAAAAAAATAATATGCTCAATTTAATATAAAATAAGCCATTTTATGCATGAAAACTATATAATAAAGCATAAAATCACATTTTAATAATTTTTATGTCCTAATTTCATATTTTCACATATTTCATTAATTTATTAAACAATTACTTAGTTTTAGCAACAAATTTAAGCAAAAAGGTGATAAATTATATAAGAAAAATCCTATATATTTTTTCCGTTTACACACCCCCAAACTTAAATCATTGCTCGTCCCCAGTAATGGTTATGCACAACAAAAGGTCTTGCTAAGGTAAAATTGCTATTTGTGTAAGCAGCATCAATCTTCGTCCCATACTCATGCATTAATAACTTCATGTTCATAGATCTTCTTTATTAACAAGTAATTCATATGCAAACACTTATAGAATTTTATACTAAGTTTCAAAATATGGCAACATGAATCATATTTTGTATGTATGTCACAGCCACAGATAACATTCTTCATTCAAAATAATTTCTTATCAATCAAGCAAACAATCATAAGGCTTATTTATGAACTTCATATGTTGAACTTAGTACTTCCTCTCCACTAATGTAGGTGACATAAGCATCAACTCAATAGGTCTTTTATAAGGTTGTAATGAGGCTCAATTAAAGGTAGGGATTTTAAGAAATGAGACATTTCGGTTTCAAAATCTTAACCTTTAACTTTGTCTTGGATTTCTCGAAATACAGCCTTTTTCTTTAAGTGAACCTTTGGAACACCCCAAAACTTATTTTGAACTCAGGCTCGTACATTTTTCCTTTTTGGAGACTAAGCAAACTTTTCTTCGCTCTTTTTCTTTTAAGCATGAGCACATACATCTTTTTGAAAATTTCCTCAAATGTTGATTACCAAGACAACTTTAGTTAAGATGGGTGCACAAAATTAGGATAACTTAAAAAGATGGTACTTGGCTTATAATATGGGTTCATTGCAATAAACAGACCTTTAAGCTCAAAATTACAGTTTCAAGGGTCTAATATCATAAGGTTGGCTTGATGTAACATCCCCAAACCCGGCCCATTCACTACGACCGAATCTGGTTATGTCACTGGGGAAAACGGTTGAAATCTTCCTAACTTAGTATAAAACATTGTAGTTTGATGAATTTTTGGAAAACATATCCACTTAAGCTTATGAGTAAAACTGTGCTATTAAAACTTATTCTTTTTTAAAACTTTAGTATATAAACCAATTTGAATAAATAGATCGCAACCCATAAATCATTTTCACATAGTAATTTAAATTAAATAAACCATAGTTAAAGTAATACCAAAATAATAAAATGGCCTTTTATTACAACCCAATACTTAAAATGAAATACTAGTATCAAAATCAAGCATAAAATATTAAATTATCATCTTCGGCATGGGCCACCTTGTCCTCTCCGATCCCGGTCCAGCTTTATGCACTACCTGAAATGGTTAAAGGAAAAAGGTGAGTCACCAAGACTCAGTGTGCAACCCCTTTTTCCCGGTTTAGTAAATTATCATATACAAACATAATCATGCTCATCATGCATCCAATTAATATGCACCCAACCTAGCCATCCACAACACCTTTCTCTACCCCGTGTGGTACCAAACCACTGGTGGTGCCAAACCACTGGTGACCCAAAGTCACAAAATGTGTTACCAAAACACTGGTGTCCCAAAGACACGATATCCGTCAATGTGGTGCCAAACCACTGGTGTCCCAAAGACACAAATGTGATACCAAATCACTGGTGACCGAAGTCACAAAACAATTGATGGGGCCAACCCATCGTGTGATACCAAATCACTGGCGTCAATCCCTCAATACCGCCTTGTGGGGCCAACCCACTGTGGTGCGAAACCACGGGGACGAGACGCTGAGGTGCCAAACCTCTGGTGACCCAATGTCACAAAATTGTGTTACCAAAACACTGGTGCCCGTCGGCACAAAATATCACTGCCCCCTCCACTCGTACAACCAACATAGATAATGATATGCATTTTAACAGACGTATACCCACATGCTTGTTTAATAATATACATATTATTCATCCACCCTCATGTATGATAGCACACATACCAGATATACTATGCTTACCAAAAGCATCATAACAGGGACTTACCTGACCCCGTGCCTTATACCATAATGATATTCAATCCACCTTCCATGGATCCAAACACACACATCATATATATAGATACAATAACAGATAAGTGTGTAAATGTGCACACAATATAATAAGCACATAAATTACTAGAAGAGTGTGTGTGTACACACCTGCAAGCCTTAACCAAAGAATCGATCTAAGACCCTCGATAACCTCAATAACCTCGCTCCTTGCTATAGGTTTGGTTTCCTACCAAATCCGGAACCAACAATGGTTCTTCTGACAAACGGCCTCCCCCCAAAGATTAACAGAGTAGGAAGACTCCTCTTGCTTGCTTCCCGAAATCCAAAGGCCCTATAACGAAATGGTTAACTCCTTTCAACCAAAACCAACATAGACTTTAATCAAATTGAAACCACAAGCACTAGAGAGAAAAGAAAAATGGCCATTCGGCCAAGAACTTACCCCAACACTAACCACTAATCGGCCCACCAAACCACTAGAAGAGGGGAGAGATACGGCTAACACCCTTAACAAAGAGGGGAAAGAAGTTTCGGCTTCACCCCAAGGAAGAGAACTCAAGAGAAAAGTGGAGGAACAAGGGGTTGATATTCGGCTAATTAACAAAAAGGGACAAAGAAAAAGAAAAGTGCTTTCGGTTTGAAAGAAGAAGCAATGGAGAAAGGTATTTTGGAGAATGGGGTTTCGACTATCAAGGTTTAACAAGGAAAGAAAATATGGGAAGGAGAGGGTTCTATTTTCGGCCTAATCAAATGAAAAAGAAAGAAGAAGAAGTGGAAGGGAGCATTCGGCCACAAGTACCAGATCAAGAAAAACAAAGCAAAAATTCGGCAAAACAAAGTGGTTGGACTTCGGTTTCAGAAGTAAAGAAATGAGAGAAAAACTCTTTGAATTTTCGGTCTTGTTTTGATAAAAAGAAGAACTTTGGCTACCAATAGCTTTTGGCCGAAACATGCACAAAAATGCCTATTAAATTTCGGCATCTCCCACTTAATCCCACACCCAAAACCGGCCACTCCTCCCACTTGAAGACTCCACCAAACGGCCACCACCTAGAAGCTCTCCAAGCCACCAGTTCAAACACATTTGAACTAGTCAAATCCCACAAATCACTCCTTGCCATCCATCCCACCTATTGACTTGGTCCAAGGCAGAGTTTGAACTGCCTACAACTCCTCCTCTCTTTGGCGTCAAAAAGGAGCAAAATAGGAGCACACTGCAGCTTGAACTCAAGACCTCTCCCTCCTGCAAATGACGCCACCTTCCAAGCTCTAGAGTGGCATCTCCTTGCCACTCCACCAGCTCCTCTCTTGTGACTAAATTCACCAAATAAAACTCTTAAGACCCCCAGAAGCCAAGCTCCCTTTTAACCCCTGAAAATCAAAAATTTCCTAAAGCCTTCCCTACCTTCTAGGGTTCTCCAAACCCCCCTAAAAACTTGCCCAAGCACACAAGAAGCCTATCAACACCTGGGATATGCACTAGATGCATAACCCCTAAAACCAGGGTGTTACAATGCTACCCTCCTTAAAATAATTTCGTCCTCGAAATTACTAGGCTAGACTAAAGGTCCACAACCTAACTCCCCACGCTACGCTATCGCTGCGCACTCTGATCTCCAAGAGCTAACACACTTCCTAGGCTTACTTCCTAAGTCTCTACCACAAGTTCCTAGGTATTCTATCAACAACAAACAAGCAGCCACCAAAACGAACAAAACAACAAGGAAAATTCCAATCAAGAGAAGCTTACCCGCTGACACATCCGGCACATCACTATCCTCCTTCCGACGGACCAAAGCTTCACGTCCTCGACCGAAACCATTTCCTTCATGGTTCAGACCACGACCTCTCGTCGCTTGCTGACCACCTCTGCTAGGCTGCACAAAACCTTGACCCACTGTCTGAGTCCTTTTTGGATCCAAGGGACAATGCTTAACCAGATGAGACTTGGACTGGCATCTGAAACATTCTCGAACACGATTCCAACACTCGCCCACATGATACCTTCCGCACTGAGCACACGGACGATCTGGATTCCCAGCAACTGACTTAGAAACACGACCAGATGCCTCGACCCTTGGTCTTTTCTGAGACCTCTCAAACGATTCCGACGATCCCGAGCTCCTCTCGTTCCGATTCCTTATTCTATCTCTATTCTGCCTTTCAGTCCTTCTGACTTCCTCAGTTATCGGAGCTTCTTCCACGAAGATAGCGATACCACTGACCACATTGGCTCCTGCCACTTGCTCAAGCACCCGCAGCATAGCCTGCGATACTGCGTTATCTCCCCCGGTCTGATCCTGCTGCTCAGCCTCAACAACTGGTGACGGCGGCACAACGCTCTCTGACCCAACCGGTTCCGATACTGCCATCCTGCCTCTACCACGTCCTCGAGAAATACGACCACGCCCCCTAGAACTCATATCTAGCGCCTCGATTTAATCTGATTAGAAATTTTATGCATTAGAAATTGGGTTCCACTGTTTAACCACGAGCAAATTTTATGCAAAGAAGTTTTTCAAGAGTAGTTCTTTCGAGCAATCAAGTTTCACTCCCTACCCAGGGATAATTTCGTCATTTTCCTATAAGGGTATTTCGGTAACAACTCAGAGTCAATTTTGAAAATAGTTTTCCAACTTAAAGGTATTTCAAAATTTACAAAATCTCAGGAGTCATCTTGAAAATTTTGTTTTTCCAACCAAGTGTGTTGCAAAAATTTCAGAAAGCAGGGTTATTTTCGTAATTTTTGGAAATCATGGGCATTTTCGTAAATTCTCCAAATCGGGATATCACAATATTTCATAAAATAGGATTTTCTGATCTTTGACAAAATACGAATATCTTAGTAGAAATCAAGAGAAATCCAAAAATTTAGAACCCAAGGGCATTTTGGTAATTTTATCAACCGGGGGTATTTTCGTAAATTTTCACAAACCAGAGTATCTTAATATTTCAAAATTCTGAGATTTTGGTATTTTACAAAGTAAAGAGCGTTTTATCAAAAGTTGAGGGTAGTACGGAAATTTTATAACACAAGGGTATTTTTGTAATTTTGCCACTAGGGCCATTTTAGTAATTTTGTAAATCAAAAACGTCCTTCAAAGAATCAAATTTAGGGTTTCACAAATCAAAGAGGTAAATTTGAAAAGTTTTAGAACAGGAGGTTTTTAAAAAAAAAAAAGCAAGGCTAATTCCCTTTCAGGTTTTTAATGTTCGGTTTAGCCTATGAACAAGTCCTCCTGGTTAAGGTGAACCAAGGCTACGCACCAGGTAGGATTCCTGCGAAGAGGAGGTGAGTCACGAGGACTGCTTAAGTACCAAGCTCTTCCGGATCCAATCCTAGACATGCGCACCAAGGTTACCACACCTTAACTCGGTGACTTACTTCACAGGTTTGTTTAAGAGCTTTAAGTTTTATGCAAATGTTTGAGTAGTCTAATCCTAGGGTCCAACAGATCCTATTATTCTATTCTACGAGCCCAAATTAAGCCCAAACCAATTCATACAAACAAATCACTTCAAGAAAGTCCGAAGTACTTACCTGGTGGACTTCGGGTCGGAGATACAGGTGCCATGCCAGAATAACCTGAAAAACCTTTTTATAAAAGCCCATATCTTTGAAAAGCCCATTTTAAAAATGTTTTTGGGCCCAAAACCCTCAAAGCCGAGTTTTGAACCTAGGCTCTGATACCAAACTGTAACATCCCCAAACCCGGCCCATTCACTACGACCGAATCTGGTTATGTCACTGGGGAAAACGGTTGAAATCTTCCTAACTTAGTATAAAACATTGTAGTTGATGAATTTTTGGAAAACATATCCACTTAAGCTTATGAGTAAAACTGTGCTATTAAAAATTATTCTTTTTTAAAACTTTAGTATATAAACTAATTTGAATAAATAGGTCGCAACCCATAAATCATTTTCACATAGTAATTTAAATTAAATAAACCATAGTTAAAGTAATACCAAAAAAATAAAATGGCCTTTTATTACAACCCAATACTTAAAATGAAATACTAGTATCAAAATCAAGCATAAAATATTAAATCATCATCTTCGGCATGGGCCACCTTGTCCTCTCCGATCCCGGTCCAGCTTTATGCACTACCTGAAATGGTTAAAGGAAAAAGGTGAGTCACCAAGACTCAGTGTGCAACCCCTTTTTCCCGGTTTAGTAAATTATCATATACAAACATAATCATGCTCATCATGCATCCAATTAATATGCACCCAACCTAGCCATTCACAACACCTTTCTCTACCCCGTGTGGTACCAAACCACTGGTGGTGCCAAACCACTGGTGACCCAAAGTCACAAAATGTGTTACCAAAACACTGGTGTCCCAAAGACACGATATCCGTCAATGTGGTGCCAAACCACTGGTGTCCCAAAGACACAAATGTGATACCAAATCACTGGTGACCGAAGTCACAAAACAATTGATGGGGCCAACCCATCGTGTGATACCAAATCACTGGCGTCAATCCCTCAATACCGCCTTGTGGGGCCAACCCACTGTGGTGCGAAACCACGGGGATGAGACGCTGAGGTGCCAAACCTCTGGAGGTGCCAAACCTCTGGTGACCCAAAGTCACAAAGTTGTGTTACCAAAACACTGGTGCCCGTCGGCACAAAATATCACTGCCCCCTCCACTCGTACAACCCACATAGATAATGATATGCATTTTAACAGACGTATACCCACATGCTTGTTTAATAATATACATATTATACATCCACCCTCATGTATGATAGCACACATACCAGATATACTATGCTTACCAAAAGCATCATAACAGGGACTTACCTGACCCCGTGCCTTATACCATAATGATATTCAATCCACCTTCCATGGATCCAAACACACACATCATATATATAGATACAATAACAGATAAGTGTGTAAATGTGCACACAATATAATAAGAACATAAATTACTAGTTATGTGCTTATTATATTGTGTGCACATTTACACACTTATCTGTTATTGTATCTATATATATGATGTGTGTGTTTGGATCCATGGAAGGTGGATTGAATATCATTATGGTATAAGGCACGGGGTCAGGTAAGTCCCTGTTATGATGCTTTTGGTAAGCATAGTATATCTGGTATGTGTGCTATCATACATGAGGGTGGATGAATAATATGTATATTATTAAACAAGCATGTGGGTATACGTCTGTTAAAATGCATATCATTATCTATGTGGGTTGTACGAGTGGAGGGGGCAGTGATATTTTGTGCCGACGGGCACCAGTGTTTTGGTAACACAACTTTGTGACTTTGGGTCACCAGAGGTTTGGCACCTCCAGAGGTTTGGCACCTCAGCGTCTCGTCCCCGTGGTTTCGCACCACAGTGGGTTGGTCCCACAAGGCGGTATTGAGGGATTGACGCCAGTGATTTGGTATCACACGATGGGTTGGCCCCATCAATTGTTTTGTGACTTCGGTCACCAGTGGTTTGGTATCACATTTGTGTCTTTGGGACACCAGTGGTTTGGCACCACATTGACGGATATCGTGTCTTTGGGAGACCAGTGTTTTGGTAACACATTTTGTGACTTTGGGTCACCAGTGGTTTGGCACCACCAGTGGTTTGGTACCACACGGGGTAGAGAAAGGTGTTGTGGATGGCTAGGTTGGGTGCATATTAATTGGATGCATGATGAGCATGATTATGTTTGTATATGATATTTTGCTAATCCTGGAAAAAGGGTTGCACACTGAGTCTTGGTGACTCACCTTTTTCCTTTAACTTTTTCAGGTGTAGCATAAAGCTGGACCGGGTTTGGAGAGGACAAGGTGGCCCATGCCGAAGATGATGATTCATTATGTTATGCTTCATTTTGATGCACTCATTTTATTTTAAGTATTGGGTTGTAATAAAGGCCATTTTATTATTTAGTATTACTTTAGCTATGGTTTGTTTAATTTAGATTCTTATTAAGTCAAAATTGTTTTTACGCAACAAAAAGGAATTACTTGAGTTTCTAAATAAGATGAACTTGTTTTACTCGCATGTCTGATTGGGTTTTCAAAATTACTGGGTTTCAAAATGAAGTAGGAGGTTTCAAACAATCATGCCCAAGATTTCTACAAGAATAAAACATACAAAAAGATTTTTTTTAACCGTCTTTCCGCAGTGGCATAACCAGATTCGGTTGTAGTGAATGGGCCGGGTTTGGGGATGTTACACTTGAAGAGGCTCAAACGATCCAAAGAAATAGTGCCTATATCATTTTAGATTTTTTTGTCTCCTAGGATTTCGCCTCAAGAAAGTTACTAAGTCAATTCTAAAGATATAAATCTTCATGCATGTCTAATCTCAAGAGAAACTAAGTTTTCATGGAAAACATTACTAACTCTAAGATCATACAAGCATTCCATTCTTCATTATAACATACTTTCACTCAAATATAATCATCATTCATACTTGCATACAAACTATCTTATTAACAGAAAATGTCTCTAAACATTTATTTATTAAAACATACTTATGAAAGAAATGATTGAAACATACTTGAAAATTTAAAAATTGGAGCAATTTATTTGCCTTGCCCCCTTTAAATAGAAACAATGTTCTCATTACAAGAACAAAGTAATGAATGAAAACTGAACACCAGGTAGGGTTGTAAAGAAAGAGAGGTGAGTCATTAAGACTGCTTAAATACCAAGGCATTCCTAATAACCCAATCCTAGACATGTTCATTCCTATTGCCACATTACTTAGTCTTTTTCTTTCTAAAGAAGTGTTATGTTTATTAATGCTTGCTATGTTTTATTCTGCAGAAATTAAATCCTAATTATGAAAGAAATAAATTCCTAAAGACCTAAAAGAAATTAAATAAATAACAAGACAAGAATCCCCTTTTTATTTTTCTGAATCAGTCCCCTTGTCTTCTTTAGTTCCATCTTCGCTTGCATAGTCAGTAACTTCCGCCATGTCTCAAAGATAGCATCTGGGAAATCAGGAACAAAAGTATTAGAGATATTCTTAAAAGTATTTCGAATTGAGTCATCTCTAATTTTTGTATATTTCCAGTAAGTTTGTTGTTGATTGTGCATGAAATTGCACATATCCATCAGAATTGACAACTCTGATTTCCTTGAAGCACTTGTAGAAGTCGGCATAGGAGTTGTAGATTCAGGTTCAACACTTAGCTTGATTGGTTCTTCTTCTGGCTCATCCCTTGGTTCAGGGTTTGCAGATCCTTTAATTGGTTTAAGACTGTTCGATTCCTCATCAAACTCTTCTTCTTCAGTGTTTGTAACTGAATTAGCTTCAATTTCAAGTTCATTTGTTGACTCATCGGTATCTGGCTTAGTTGGCTCTTCTTACTCACCTTGATTCAACTCATGCACCCTATCTACTAACCTTTCAAGATCATAATTTGTTGTAACACCCCAAACCCGGCCCAAACGTCACGACCAGATCTGGTATGCTACGGATTAATAGTTGAAAACTTCTCATTGAAGGGATTTGAAATCTCGGTTTGTTTAAGTAGGTATTCGTTAAATAAGTGTTATTTGTAGAAAACATCTGAAGTTTTTCTTTTTAAAAACGACTTGTTTGAAAATTTTATTTTTATTTCTTCTTATAAATAAGCCTTAAAACATAAGTTTATAATGAATGAAGACATTAACAAATATAAATTGATACCTATGCTATGGGCCTTATTACATAAACATTCCCAAAATTAAAACTTAAAGAAAAACCAAAAAAATAATTTATGGAAATAAAAACTTGATGGCCCCTCGAGTCCGCCTCGGCTCCCATGTCCACGATCTACTGCTCATCTGAAAAGTTAGGAAAATAAAGGGTGAGTCACCAAGACTCAGTGTACAAATCCTGAAAACACATAAAAGGTGTGAGGCCCACAAACACATTATGGGCCTTGGCCCATACATAATGGCAACAAAATATTTTCATGCAACATGGCCCAACTCAAACCTAATAGTCCATCCTCTACACACCAGCCCGTACCAGCCAACACACCTTGGCCATTTCTACAATCAACCCACCAATCGCTACACACCTTATCGACAGTCATGCTGCCTATTCCTATCAATCAGGAATAAATTTAACGTGGCTTAGCCACCGATCACTATTTGACCTCATAATATAACGTGGCTCAGCCACCGATCACTATTGTGACCTAATTTTATAATTCGGGGTTTAACCACAGATCACCAAGTGACCTATTAACATGCTCTTCCCCTTCATCATATCAACCCCATCCCATGCATACATACATGCAGAATCAAAATAATATACTACCAAAAAGTTCACAGTCTATCACATACATCGATACACATAGAGAAGTTTCTATGATTACGTACCTGGCATCCCTTGCCTACCCTTTTTGGGTAATCCGACTGTCTACACAGCCTTTTTTCCGGCTTTTAGCCCAGAACATATATTTAGTACAGATTACTATACAGCCTTTTTCCGACTTTTAGCCCATAACATATATTTAGTACAGATTAATTAGTGTGTTAGAGATCTACACACCTGATTACAGTCAAGACAAGACCTTCTATGTCGACACTATCAGAAATCGATACGATTGCTAACTATCTAAGATTTTGTTCTGACGCCGGTCCACAACCCGGTGGCCAATCCCCAAACTGCTGACACTGCTCGTTTCTTAAACTTAGGGATTGGGTTTACAGATCCAATCCCTTCCTTCGCCTGATCGACATGTGATTCCATCAAAAGACCTTATCAGTTGCTACCATCATAACATATGGTTAAGATCACAATTACGATAGCGAATCTAACGAGAATCTAAAGAGAACCCCTTACCTTGAAATCTCGAAAAGAGAGATATGGGGTTTAGAGACTAGCGATTCTGGCTTTTAGATCTAAGCGATCTACTTCAATTCCCGAATGTCGCCCAACACGTAAACACAAGAAACCAACAATCCATTAGCCTTTCGGCTTTGTCTTCTAAAAACTGAAAGAGAAAAAGAATAGATCAGAAAAAATCGATACCTACCTTTACAGAGAATTCGGCAACTCCTAGAAGATTTTGGCTTTTGAGAAGATCAAAAAGAAAAGATGATCTCAAGAGATCTATAAAGTTTCGGCTTTTGAGAAGATCAAAAAGAAAAGATGATCTCAAGAGATCTATGAAGTTTCGGCTTTTGAGAATATCAAAAAGAAAAGATGATCTCAAGAGATCTATAAAGTTTCGGCTTTTGAGAAGGAGATGATTGAGAGAAAAGAGTAATATCAAACGTAAAGAAGTGATAGGAACGGTATAGGAAAAAGAATAATTTCGGCAAGGCTAGGGCAGATTTGGCTATGGCAGACAAATGTGAAAAGAAAGAATGCTTAAGGGAGTTTTCAGCTTTTATTTAGAAAAGGAGGAAAAGAGAGAAGATGAAAACCCTAAATGCCGAAAAAAAAGAAGAGAATGGGAGAATAAAACCCTAATGCCAATTTTAATTAAAATAGTTGGGCTTTATGCAACTTGAATCTGGGCCTCCTCAGTTGACGCCACTTCCCTGCTTTTAAGTGGCGCCACTTTGCCACTGGGCCACAAGCCCATTTGTATCTTAAACCATGCACAACTAATTTTAAATCTATATCCAAATTCTAAAGTCCATTTAAAAAGAAAACCATAATTTCCTTAAAGCCAAAGTTTGATCCCGGGACTTCATAGAAGCCCTCTAACATTCCAAAATCACTTATCCAATAGGTCCAACTTGCACTAAAGTCGATCTCTTGTTCTTCAAAAATTTTAAATGCTACTACGCTCAAGGCCCATTAGGCTCAATCCTACTAGGCCCAAATTCGGGATGTTACATTTGTAATGCACCCTTGAACATATAGCCCCTTTAGATTTGCTTGTGTTTTAACACGGGCCCTTAAGTAAAGTGAAGTGATTAATGATGGGAAATAAGCACTTCCTGTCTTCTATTTAGCACAATCATGAATCTCATTGAGAATAATTTTCCCAACATTAATGGACTTTTCTGTTAAGATTACATATAACAAAAACATCCTTTCCATCGAGATGGTGGAACTATGTGAGATAGGCATAAAACTGTAGCGAACGAAATAAAACCATACCTTTGCTACTGGTTTTAGGTATTCCCTATGGCAAGAATGGCTCCCATACTTTCTTATAATTCATTGGGATCCCGGATTTGTCACAACATCAAGCACTTGTTTAAGAAAATCCCTATTGATATTGTTCATCATAGGGTAGTACTCATCTTCTTCAACATCAGGTAAGTTAAACAAATCATTGATGGACTTATAAGTAAGAGGTACTTTTTTTCTTTTTGAACGATGATTTCAGTAGTATCTTGCATAGTCAAACTAGCATAGAATTCTCGAACTAGTTAATCATCGAGAAGTGAACGAGCATCATTAAATCGTTCCCACTTGAGAGTATTGACTTTCTTTCTAATCGATATAGGAACAACCATCAAATCATTATTCTTCAAGTCAAAACTTATTTCTAGCATCATAGGTTGATGCTTGAAGATTGTATCAAATCTCTCTTTCACTTCTTCATCGATCAAAATTGGGTTTTCAGGAGTAGTCTTTGAAGATCTGGTTCTTTTACGAGACATGGTATCTTTTCTAGAAAATTTGGAAAAGTTTTTGCACAAGGGAGAAAAGAGAAATCAGCAAAGTGGGTAGAAATTGCTATGGCAAAAATCCTGCGACAGCAAGGATGGTGCGACGGCGATGATGACGTGCGACAGTAATGGTAGGGTACGACAGCGTCAACGGTGTGCAATAGCAACGACGGCACTTTGGCAATCCTTTTGTGGCAGCAATAAGAGATTTCGGCAAAAGGGGAAGAGAACTAGGGTTTCTTTCAGGATTTCAGGTTGCAGCACAAGAGGGAAGTTTAAGGATTTTTAGGGTTTAAGCAAATTACTTTGAGGGATATGAAAAATAGTAGAATGAAGAGGGGTTTATATAGGGAAAAATTAGGGCAACATGTTGCAAAAATTTAGCTACATTAGGGTTACTTGGGCTGCAAGTAATGGTTGTGACGGTAAGGCATGGATTTTTCCCTCATTTTTATTGTCTTGGGCCTCAAACTCAGACTGTATTTATAAACTTACTTAAGAAAAAAATTGATTAGTACTTGGGCCAAATTTGACCCCCTTTATTAACATAAAAATTTAAAATTTGTACAGAACAAATAGAATTTAAAAATTTTAAATTTTAATTAGAAAATTTCTTCTTAACAAATTATATTAAATTAATTCCCAAGAAAGGTTGGAGGGGTCACAACGATCTCGCTTAAGTTCCAATCTCCTTAGACAGAATTAATTAAATGTAATAAGTTAAGAAAATAAGTTCTAATTATTTATTTCTTTACAAAACAAGTTCTTGAAAAATCAAGGGTATGTTAATTTGAACGAGGATTCAACTCGTTCAACTTCACTATCTCAGTAGTGTTTGAGACGTTGACCATTAACTTTAAACGTGTAACAACCCAATTTAGAGCCTAGTCGAAATAGTGGTTTAGAACCACTAATTCGGGGTCAGAGAAAATTTATTTTAATGTTATTTTATGAATTAGAGCATGGTTATATAGATGCATGAAAATTTTGGTGTTTTAAATTTAGCGATTTTATGCTTAATCGTGAAAAAGGACTAAATCACTGAAAGTGCGAAAGTTCTATTTTAGTTGCTAGAGGTGCCAAATAGTAATATAATTTTAATTGGAAGCCTTTAATGTGCAATTAGACATATCAAAAGGTCATAGCCGGCCATAGGGGGGACAAGATGATTAAATTAGTCAAAGTTTTGGTGGTGTTAGGTGATTAATGAATAAAAAAAGAGAAAAATGAAGAAAAGAAAAGTATCATCTTTTCTTCTCTTCATCACCACCGAAAATTGGCAGCAAACAAGGGTTGGAGAGCTCAAAAATTTCAGCAAAGTCTTATCCATTCTAGTAAGTAATTTTAATAGTTTTTCTTTATGATAGTTGTACTTTTAGAACCCCTATAGCTTAAGCTTTCTAAAGAAGGGACTAATTTGCAATATGGTGAAAAGTTTAGAGTTTTGTCATGAGAGCTTGCATAAGAAGAAAATGAGTCTTACTTGTTAGATGAACAACTTTTGTGAAAGGTGTTGCCATGAAAACACCTAAATGAACCTTTTTGTAAAGGTTGTAAAATGGGTAGTAAATGTGTGAAATGTTGGGTTTTGATGATAGCCATAAGATAAATAAATGTTCACCTAGGCTCATTAAAGGTAGAAATTGGATTAGAATTGAATTCCAAGCCTAGGGTTAAAATGGTCATTTTGCCAAAGTGTCAGGGCAAAATAGTAATTTTGCCAAAGCATGATTATTAAAATGCTTTTATTAATGCGATGATTGAAACGAGCTAATTTGCTATTATAGAGCAAGAAGAACCAAGAGCCAACCTCGATCGAGGAAAGAATAAAATCTCGGACTAGATCGATGATCTAGCTTATTTTGAAATCGAGGTAAGTTTGTATGTGATAAATTCAGCATTTATGTTAGCATGTTTGAGACCGTTTGATGTTATAATGATAAATGTAACACCCCAAACCCGACCCATACATTTCGACCAGATCTGGTATGCTATGGGTTGAATGTTAAAATCTTTTGCTAAGTTGGTTTTGGAAATCGTAAGTTAATTAGAAAATATTTGAATAAATAAGTGACATTTGAAAAGAAACCTTGTATTATTATTATTAGGTATAAATAAACCCCTGACATAAATTCATAAGTTGCAAATATTTAAAAAACTACTTAGGCGAATATAAACTATGGGGCCTTATTACCTAAATTTTCCCAAAATAAAACTTAAAGGAAAAACCGAAAATAATCTATAGAAATAAAAACTTGATGGCCCCTCGAGTCTGTCTCGGCTCCCAAGTCCACGATCTACTGCTCATCTGAAAAGTTAGGGAAAAATAATAGGGTGATTCACCAAGACTCAGTGTGTCAATCCTGAAAACACATATAAGGCTTGGGCCCACAAACACATTATGAGCCCTAGCCCATACACAATGGCAACAATCATAATCACATGACAGATAATAAATGATGCAAAGCCCACCCCATCCTAGAATTCCATCCTCTACATACCAACCCGTACCAACCATCACACCTTGGGGATTTCTACAATCAACCCTCCATCCGTTACACACCAAAACGACAGTCGTACTGCCTGTTCCTATCAATCAGGAATTTTAACGTGGGTTTTCTACCACCGATCACCAAGTGACCTAACATTTCATTTCGTGGGTTTTCTACCACCGATCACCATGTGATCTAGCATTTCATTAGGTGGGTTTTCTACCACCGATCACCATGTGATCTAACATTTCATTAGGTGGGTTTTCTACCACCGATTACCATGTGACCAATCATGCTCTTCCCCTTTTCATATCAAACCCATCCCATGCATACATTCATGCAAAATCAAACAATCTACTACCTAAGAGATTACAGTCTTTCACATACGTCGATACACATAGAGAAGTTCTATGATTATGTACCTGGCATTCCTTGCCTAACCCTTTTTGGGTTTCATTCGACTGTCTACACAGCCACTTTCCGGCTTTTTAGCCCATAACATAAACATACAATATATTCATACAGATTATTAGTGTGTTAGAGATCTACACACGACTGTTCATACAGCCTCATTTTCTGGCTTTTCAGCCCCTAACAGGTATAATACAAAATAAAACTTATGTGATAAGGATCTACACACGTGGAGTTTTCGGCTTTTAGGAGAAAGAAGAGAAAAGAATAATAGGGTTTTCGGCTTTTAGAAGAAAGAAGAGAATGATGGAGTTTTCAGCTTTTAGAAGAAAGAAGAGAATAATGGAGTTTTCGACTATTAGAAAAAAGAAGAGAATAATGGAGTTTTTGGCTTTTAGAAGAAAGAAGAGAAAGAAAAGATGGAAACCCTAAATGTCGCCAAATAAAGAAGAGAACCCTCCCTATTTATAGAAATTTCAGCTAACTCCTAGCCTTGTAGATAGCTCCTATCTTTTCTCCTTTTATCTTCCATACTATCAACTATAATATCTACATTATCTTATTTATATAAATCCTCCTATTTTTGAGCCTTGTTGCCATCCACTCCACCTAACCCAAATGCCGAAAATTAGCTAACTTAAATTAAAAGAATTGGGCTCCATGAAACTTAAATTTTGGGCCCCTATCTCCCTTGTTGTGGCGTCACCTCCTTGCTCCCTAAGTGGCGCCACTGACCACTGGGCCACAAGCCCATTTTGATAATTTAAACACAGATACCACCTTTTAAAACTCTATAGTGCCCAAACAAAAATTTCACCAAGGCCTTGACCACATCCTGAGCCCAATTTGGACCCCTAACAGTTAAATTAACTCATTACTCATTTTCACCCATTAAGCGCATAGGCCCAAAAATTCAGGAGGTTACAGTTCTACCCCCTTAAGGAAATTTCATCCTCGAAATTTCCAACTAACTATTAATTGTACTACCCAAGTCTCACCACTTTGCTTTCGCTGCGCACTCTAATTCTAAAGCCAAAAGAAACACTTAGTATACTATGGTAAAGTACGCACCGGTATTCGCATCTAGAGCGCCCTCGTCCCCTTGTACTCATTCTACTGATTCGTGTTTATCTGATTAGAATTTTATGAATTATTAATTTTCTTCCACTGATTAACCACGAACAGTCTTATGAATAGTAGTTTTAGAGTAGTTCTTTCGAATTCGCATTCACAATTCAGTCTCAAGCTCGTATCCTCTAATTCTAGTAAACACATACATTCAATCATCAACATACAGATAACATCCATGAACTTACATTCATCACGTAAGGGTGTTTTCATTGTTTCACTACCCAGGGGTATTTTTGTAATTTTTCCTATAGGGGTATTTTTGTAATTTTACAACACGGGGGTATTTTGGTAATTTTGAAATCCGAGAGTATTTCGGTAATTGGACAATTCGGGGGTATTTCGATAATTTTGAAATTTGAGGGTGTTTCGGTAATTTTGAAATCTGGGGTATTTCAGAAATTTTGAAATCTGGGGTATTTCGGTAATTCTACAAATCAGGGGTAATTTGGTAATTTTACAAACCAGGAATATTTTGATGTTGTTGCTTTTTTTTAAACAGGGGTACTTTTGGAAAATCTAGTTTTATAATTCGGGTTACTGTTGTACACATGAGATTTTCGGGTAAATTTTCAAAACATAGGTATTTTATAAATTCACGGTTGATTGGAAATTTTCACAAATCAAATGTATTTTGAAAATTTTACAAAACTTGGGGATTTTGTTTTTCAAATAGGGTGGCTGGTCCCTTTCAGGTTTTAATTATAAGGTTTAGCCCATCAACAAGTCTTCGTAGCTAGGATGAACAGTCACTACACACCAGGTAGGATTCTAGCAAAGAGGAGGTGAGTCACTAGGACTGCTTAAGTACCAAACTCTCCCTGAATCCACTCCTAGACATGCGTATGCCCATTGCCACACCCTAATTTGGCTAAGGTGAACAGTCACTACGCACCAGGTAAGATTCCAGCGAAGAGGAGGTGAGTCACTAGGACTGCTTAAATACCAAGTTCTTCCGGATCCAATCCTAGACATGCGTATGCCTGTTGCCACACCCTAGTCTTGCGACTCGTTTACGGGTTTTGTTCAGAGAAATTAAGTCTTATGAAATTAAAGAGTTGTGTATCTAAGCCTATGGTCCATTAATACTATCATACTAATCTACGTCCCTCAAGCCCATTAAGCCCACATATACATCACAACAAGAGTTTAGAATACTTACCTATGTGGATCGGGTGCCGGTAGACTCGAAGGCCATATATTCAACCAAAACATTTTTTTCAACCTTACATCATTTTACAAAACATTGCTAAGCCCATTTCACGGCCAGAGTTTTGAACTGGGCTCTGATACTAAATTGTAACACGCCAAACCCGGCCCATACGTTTCGACCAGATCTGGTATGCTACGGGTTGAACGTTAAAATCTTTTGCTAAGTTGGTTTTGGAAATCGTAAGTTAATTAGAAAATATTTGAATAAACAAGTGACATTTGAAAAGAAACCTTGTATTATTATTATTAGGTATAAATAAACCCCTGACATAAATTCATAAGTTGCAAATATTTAAAAAACTACTTAGGCGACTATAAACTATGGGGCCTTATTACCTAAATTTTTCCAAAATAAAACTTAAAGGAAAAACAGAAAATAATCTATAGAAATAAAAACTTGATGGCCCCTCGAGTCCGTCTCGGCTCCCATGTCCACGATCTACTGCTCATCTGAAAAGTTAGGGAAAAATAATAGGGTGAGTCACCAAGACTCAGTGTGTAAATCCCGAAAACACATTAAAGGCTTGGGCCCACAAACACATTATGAGCCCTGGCCCATACACAATGGCAACAATCATAATCACATGACAGATAATAAATGATGCAAAGCCCAACCCATCTTAGAATTCCATCCTCTACACACCAACCCGTACCAACCATCACACCTTGGGGATTTCTACAATCAACCCTCCATCCGCTACACACCAAAACGACAGTCGTACTGCCTATTCCTATCAATCAGGAATTTTAACGTGGGTTTTCTACCACCGATCACCAAGTGACCTAACATTTCATTTCGTGGGTTTTCTACCACCGATCACCATGTGATCTAACATTTCATTAGGTGGGTTTTCTACCACCGATCACCATGTGATCTAACATTTCATTAGGTGGGTTTTCTACCACCGATTACCATGTGACCAATCATGCTCTTCCCCTTTTCATATCAAACCCATCCCATGCATACATTCATGCAAAATCAAACAATCTACTACCTAAGAGATTACAGTCTTTCTCATACATCGATACACATAGAGAAGTTCTATGATTACGTACCTGGCATTCCTTGCCTAACCCTTTTTGGGTTTCATTCGACTGTCTACACAGCCACTTTCCGGCTTTTTAGCCCATAACATAAACATACAATATATTCATACAGATTATTAGTGTGTTAGAGATCTACACACGACTGTTCATACAGCCTCATTTTCTTGCTTTTCAGCCCCTAACAGGTATAATACAAAATAAAACTTATGTGATAAGGATCTACACACGTGGAGTTTTCGGCTTTTAGGAGAAAGAAGAGAAAAGAATAATAGGGTTTTTGGCTTTTAGAAGAAAGGAGAGAATGATGGAGTTTTCGGCTTTTAGAAGAAAGAAGAGAATAATGGAGTTTTCAGCTTTTAGAAGAAAGAAGAGAATAATGGAGTTTTCGGCTTTTAGAAGAAAGAAGAGAAAGAAAAGGTGGAAACCCTAAATGTCGCAAAATAAAGAAGAGAACCCTCCCTATTTATAGAAATTTCGGCTAACTCCTAGCCTTGTAGATAGCTCCTATTTTTTTCTCCTTTTATCTTCCATATTATCAACTATAATATCTACATTATCTTATTCATATAAATCCTCCTATTTTTTAGCCTTGTTGCCATCCACTCCACCTAACCCAAATGCCGAAAATTAGCTAACTTAAATTAAAAGAATTGGGCTCCATGAAACTTAAATTTTGGGCCCCTATCTCCCTTGTTGTGGCGTCACCTCCTTGCTCCCTAAGTGGCGCCACTGACCACTAGGCCACAAGCCCATTTTGATAATTTAAACACAGATACCACCTTTTAAAACTCTATAGTGCCCAAACAAAAATTTCACCAAGGCCTTGACCACATCCTGAGCCCAATTTGGACCCCTAATAGTTAAATTAACTCATTACTCATTTTCACCCATTAAGCGCATAGGTCCAAAAATTCAGGATGTTACAATATATGATGCTTTTGAAATTAACTATTGGTGTTGAATGAGAAAGATGATAACAGTTGATATGTTGAAGTCCTGGTTGGACAATAGTAAATGTGAGAGTGCTATCATCTAACCGTGAGATGGATAAGGTCCTTTATAAGACCATGTCTGGGACATGGCCTCGGAACAAAATTTAAAATTCCGTATAAGACCATATCTGGGATATGGCTTCAGTATTGAATATGAGAATCGTATAAGACCATATCCGGGATATAGTATCGATACTTGAAGTGAGATCCCGTATAAGACCATATCTGGGATATGGCATCGGCATTCAGAGGTGACCCCATTTAAGACCACATCCGGGATGTGGCATTGGCGTTGTATTTATATTAATGACCAGATGTGGCATTGGCTTTGTATTTATATTAATGGTGATGAACAAGCGTCTTTGAGTATCCCTAGTGATTAATGGGATAATTAGATAAGCTTGGGAATGAGTGAATACAGGTACCCGTAAGAAAATCATGAGGAATGTTGTACGATATGCAGCATGGTATGTTCTAGATAAGAACAAGTATAAGTAAGTTTTGGCAAAGTACTTATGACTTTGTGTGGTTGTCTAATGCCATGGATTGATGTCATTATGAGATTATTGTTGCTATTTATTTCATGCAAACATACTAAGCTTTATGCTTACCCCTCTCATTTCCCTTTCCTTGTAGCATTGCCGAGATAACTCGAGGATCGTGGGATGTCGAAGTTCGGAAATCACACTATCGACATCTCTTTGGTATAACAAAGTTAGATTTATTTTGAGTATGGCATGTATAGGACTTGATTATTTTATTATGTCATATTTATTAGCCAAAGTGTTGGCTATTTATGTTACCAAACTCATTTTGTAAATGGTCATTCAAATTGGGCCAATACTTGTCAAGTTTATGTGTATAGTCAAGGATTATAAAATTCATGAAGTGTATGCTTATGTGGATGCTTTGACTTGAGTTCTTAGAAGTGCTTTAGGGTCTTGAGTTAGACCAAATTGAATTGGTATAAGTATGGTTGCTAGGTTGGCATTTGGCTTGGAATATCGCCTCTTTAATGTCCACACGGGTAGACGCACGGGCGTGTGTCTAGGACATGTGTGATACACGGTCAGCCCCATGGGCGTGTTGATCGATCGTGTGTCCCTTGAGAGCTAGGTTTACAAGTCAGTAAGCTCAATATTAAACACACGGGCAGAGACAGAGCCGTGTGTCTTAGCCCTGTGAAGGGCACGACCTTGGACATGGGCGTGTGACCAGGCCATGTGAAGTCTGCACTTAAAAATGTGGAATTTAATTTGACACATGGTCTAAGAACACGGACGTGTGCCTTGGCCGTGTGACCATAATGAGATGATCACATCATAAACAGAATGCCAAGGTTTTGGCATACAGACTAAGACACGGGCGTGTCGAAGCCGTGTGAGGGACACGGGCTAGGGATACGATGTGTGTCTGGCCGTGTGTATTAAGCCAGTGTCAACCACGGGTGAGGAGTACGGGCATGTCTAAGGGGCACACGGGCATGTCCCTTGAACAACACAGGTGTGTGGCCCCTGTTTAGGCAAAATTTTTCTAAGCACGTAAAATTTTCTGATTAATTCCCGAAACCTTCCGGAAGTATGTTTAAGGCCTTGTAGGCCTAGGATTAGTATGTTATGGGATTGAATGGAAAGTTTTTAAGACGAAAAGAAATTTTATAGCCCGAAACATCATGTTTAAGCAAGTTGAGCTAGGTAATGCCTCGTATTCGGTTCCAGCTTCGAACATGGGTAAGGGGTGTTACAAAACGTACCTCCGTAATTGTTGTATAATTCAATAGCTCCATAAGGATAAACTCAGTAGATGCTATAGGGTCCTTTCCATTGGGATTTAAGCTTGCCAGGAAATAACTTCAACCTTGAATTAAACAACAAAACCTTTTAACCTTCTTTAAATTCGCGAGATTGTATATTACTATCATGCCATCTCTTTGATCTTTCTTTACACATTTTGCATTCTCATAGGAAAACAACCTCAGCTCTTCCAACTCATCAAGTTGTAACATCCTTCTCTCATCGGCTTGCTTAAGATTAAAGTTCAACTACTTCAAAGCCCAGTGACCTTTATTCTCCAACTCTAATGGCAGATGGCATGCCTTTCCAAAGAATAACTGATAAGGAGTCATTCCTAACGGAGTTTTAAATGTTGTTCGATAGGCCCATAATGCATCATCGAGCCTTTGAGACCAATCTTTTCTACTAGGGCGTACTACCTTTTCAAGTATACCTTTGATTTCACAGTTTACTCTTTCAACTTGCCCATTAGACTAGGGGTGATAGGCAGTAGCAATCTTGTGCTTCACATCATATTTGTCAAGCAACCACTTAAGCCATTTGTTCACAAAGTGAGAACCTTCATCACTAATAATAGCTCTTGGTGTCCCAAATCGTGTAAACACATGCTTATGTAGGAATCGTATGACTACCTTAGCATCATTTGTAAGGTATGCTTCAGCTTTAACCCACTTAGATACATAGTCCACAGCAACTAAGATGTATTTGTTCCCATACGAAGAAGGAAACGGGCCTAAGAAGTCAATGCCCCATACGTCGAACAATTCAATCTCCAAAATGTTTGTCAAGGGCATCTCATTCCTCCTTGATATATTTCTAGTCCTTTGGCATTTATCATAGTTCTTCACATAAGCATAAGCATCTTTAAATAGTGTAGGCCAAAAGAACCCTGCTTGCAAAATCTTAACTGCAGTACTTGAACCACCAAAGTGTCCCCCCACTTGGAGATGAATGGAAATGATACAAGATCTCAACAATCTCACTTTCAGGTACACACTTTCGGATTATATTATCTGCACACTGTTTAAACAAAAACAGATCCTCTCAAAAATAATATTGACCATCATGAAGGAATTTTTACCTTTGTTGGCATGTCATTTCTCGAGGAATTATTCCATATGCAAGATAATTGGCAAAATCAGCAAACCAAGGTGTTTAATGAATTCGACTTACCTTAAATAAGTGTTCATCTGGGAAATTCTCATTGAAAGGCGCACATGATCGAGTTACCTCATCTTGCACCAACCTCAACAGATGATCAACTATTTGATTTTTGACACCTTTTCTGTCTTGCATCTCAAGGTCAAATTCTTGGAGTAAAAGTATCCAACGAATTAGCCTCGGTTTTGTATCATTCTTCGTGAGCAAGTATTTAATGGCCGCATGGTCAGTAAATACTGTAACTTTGGTACCTATAAAATATGAGTGGAATTTGTCAAAAGAAAAAAACTATAGCAAAGAGTTCCTTTTCGGTTACCGTATAATTGAGTTGGGCTCCCATCAAAGTTCTACTTGCATAGTAAATAGGGTGAAACACTTTGTTTCTTTTTTGACCCATCACAGCTCCAACGGCATAATCACTTGCATCGCACATCAACTCAAAAGGTGAGTTCCAATCAGGTGTAATGATTATTGGGGCTGAGATTAACCGTTATTTTAGATCTTCAAAAGCTTTCAAACATGCTTTATTGAAATTAAACATTGTATCTTTCTCTAACAACAAACACAACGATTTAGAAATTTTCGAGAAATCTTTGATAAACCTTCGGTAAAAACTAGCATGGCCTAAGAAACTTCTGACTCCTTTCACATTAATTGGGGCCGATAATCTTTCAATTACATCCACCTTTGCTTTATCGACTTCAATTCCTCTCTTTTTATGCCCTAAGACAATCCTTTCCTTAACCATAAAATGGCATTTTTCCCAGTTAATGACAAGATTCGTCTCTTCGTACCTCTTACCTACCTTAGCCAAATTAATCAAACAAATATCATAAGTGTTACCAAAAATAGAAAAATCATCCATGAAAACCTCAACAAAATTTTCAACCATATCAGTGAATATTGCCATCATGCATCGTTGAAATGTTGCAGGTGCATTGCATAAACCAAAAGGCATTCACCTAAAAGCAAACGTACCATATGGACAAGTAAAGTTTGTTTTATATTGGTCTTCCGAAGCTACAACTATTTGGTTCCTAAATAGCCATCTAAAAAATAATAGAATTCATTACCTGTCAGTCGATCTAACATCTGATCCATAAAAGGCAACAAAAAATGGTCCTTCCGAGTGGCTTTATTCAACTTTCTGTAATCAATGCAAATTCTCCAACTAGTAATAGTTCATGTTGGAATCAACTCGTTATGCTCATTTTCAACAATCTTGATTCCACCTTTCTTCGGCACACACTGCACCGGACAAACCCACAAACTATCTGAAATAGGATAGATGATTGTTGCATCTAACCATTTGATCACTTCTTTTCTCACGAACTTCTTTTCTTATTTGCCCATCAATTCGATCTCTTTCACCTTCTTCTAAAATAATTTTATGCATGCAAAAAGAAGGGCTTATACCTCGAATATCAACTATGGTCCAACCAATTGCTTTCTTAAATTTCTTTAGAACAGCAATTAGTTGCTCCTCTTGATCTTTTGTCAGTTCTGCTGAAATAATCACAGCAAAGTGGAACAGTCACCTAAATAAACATATTTCAAATGGGAAGGAAGAACCTTTTGTTAGAGTTTAGGTGGCTCTTCAATTGACAACTTGGGTTGCACAAATTCTCTGACTTCTAACTCCAACGGTTGAAACCGTGTGGATTGAATAAAATTTCTCGGATTGGCTTCCATCAAGGCCACGTTTTCTTCACCTTCTTCATCCTCCAAAGGGTCAAGATCTAAGGCTTTCTCCAATGGATCTTCTTCAAAATTGCTTTCCATAGAAACCAAGGTTTATATCTCTTTCATTACTGAACACTCTTCTGTCGGATCGGGAAATTTCATCGCTTTAAGAATGTTAAAGGTTACCTGATCGTCTTGAACTCGCATTGTGAGTTCACCTTTCTACACATCAATTAATGTTCTTCCCATGGCTAAGAAAGGTCTCCCAAGGATGATCGGCACTTCCTTATCTACTTCAAAATCTAAGATAATGAAATCAGCGGGAAAAATAAATTTATTGACTCTTACCAAAACATCCTCGATCTTTCCTTCGGGATATGCTAAAGATCGATCCACTAGCTGAAGCGTCACAATTGTAGGTCTTAGTTTACCTATCCCTAGCATCTTGAAAATAAACTTAGGCATCAAGTTGGTACTCGTTCCTAAATCACACAAAACTTTACCACAGTAAGATTCACCAATGTTACGGTATAGTAAAGCTTCCTGGGTCCTTCAATTTCGGTGGTAGTTTGTTCTACAAGAACGCATTGCACTTCTTTGTCAAGGCAACAGTCTCATACTAACTCAGTCGTTTCTTCTTTTATAGTATATCCTTCATAAACTTCACATAATTCGGCATTTTTTCTACAGCCTCCACCAATAGAATATTGATGTGTAACTACTTCAGAACATCCAAAAATTTCTTAAATTACACATCTTATTTCTGCTTGTGTTGCTGCAATCTTTGCGGATATGGAGGTGATGGAACTTTCGGTTGAATCAGACAACTCTTCTGAATAGGTAAATCTACTTCTAAAGAAGATGTTAAAGTATCTGAATTTACTAAGTTAGGATTTACCTTGTCAGTCTTTGCAGATTTCGACAGTTTCGGTCTAGGAATTTCAACAGCTGGTTGATTCTTCTCAATGGGCTTATCTTCGACATCAATCGATCGAGGTTCCAGAATTTTACCACTTCGTAATGCCACTTCCTTGATATGTTCTTTACCCATATTTCTTGGATTCTCAGTATCACTCGACAAGGTTCCTTGCAATCTATTACGAAGCTCCGTAGATAACTGACCCATTTGGTTTTCCAAATTTTTTAGTGTTACTGCTTGGCTTTGGATCAAAGCGTCATTTTTTGCCATGTACGCTTTCAACAAGTTCTCCAAACCGTTTGATGCCTCAGCTTGAGGTGGCTTTGGAGCTTGCTGATTAAACCATTGAGATTGGTTGGGTCTATGCTGCAATAAGTTGTTGTTCGGTCTATTTCCTTGGTTGATCCAAGAAAAGTTAGGATGATTACACCATGAAAGATTGTAGAAGTTGGACTGGGGTCCTTGTCCACTCCTATTTTGATGTTGGTTCCCCACATAGTACATTGACTCGAGATTTGATGGACAATTCTCAAAAGAATGACCTTCCCCACAATACACACAGAAAACTACTTCAAACGGACTTGGTGGCTGAGCTGCAAAATTATTAGCACTATTAGCAGTAAACTACTTTAACATAGAGAAAATAGACGATACATGAGCTGATAACGAAGTGAGGGCGTCAACTTCATGAACTTCGGCTACAAGTCTTCCTGAAGTTGTTTGATTTGTTGGCCATTGATAGTTATTACTCGTGATCCTCTCGACGATCTCATAAGCCTCATTATAAGACTTAGACAAAATTGCACCATTCGCAGAAGCATCTACCATCAATCTTGTATGTGCATTGAGACCATTATAGAATGTCTCCAACTGGATACAATGAGGAATCCCATGATGAGGACACTTACGAAGTAACTCCTGGAATCGCTCCCAAGCCTCATACAAAGACTCGTCATCCAATTGTTGGAAAGTTGTGATCTCATTCCTCAACTTAGCGTTTTTGCTAGGCGAGAAATACTTAACCAAAAATCTCTCCCCTAATTCTTGCCATGTAGATATGGAACTTGGTGGCAATGAATTGAGCCATGCTCGTGCTCGATCTCGCAACGAGTACGAAAACAACTTCAACCTCAGTGCGTCTTCAGTCACATCGAATATCTTAAATGAATCACTCACCTCCATAAACAATCGAAAGTGGACATGTGGATTTTACGTGGGCATACCACTGAATTGGCCCACCGTTTGGAGCATTTGAAACATCACTGGTTTCAATTCAAATTGGGTTGCCTCAATATCTGGCCTTCTAATTCCTGGATTTAACTCACTGAAAAGTGGCACAACATATTGTCTGATGCATCTTCCCTATCATCGTCAATGAGGATGGGATTTCGTACATGATCGGTTTCATTACCTTGGACTTGATTTTGATTTCCAAGGTCCAGCTCGACTTGTCTTTGAGTTGTTTGTTCACGTCTTCTTTCTCTGAAAGTTCGCTCAATTTTAGGGTCTACAAAGAGTAAATCGATGATCTGATCTATGCTCATAAACACCTCAAAAGAAAATCAAAAAATTAAAAAGAATAAGTTAGTAATGTTAGAAATAAACCAAATTGGAAGTAAATAATTTCACAGAAAAAATGATTATGCCAACAGTTAACAATCCGCGGCAATGGCGCCAAAAACTTGTAACGCGTAGGTTTGTGCAAGTGTACACAGTCGTTATCAAGTAATAAGTAAGTATCGAGTTATCATCTCCATAGGGATTGTATTTGTGCTAATTCACTTAATTTGAAAAATTATATTGACAATTTGGTAAATAAAAACACAATATGATTGAGAAATGATGATTAAAAATTAAATATATTAAACTAAATGCAATGATCCCTAATGCAAATTATTCTAAATATGCAAACTATATGAATGAAATAGATTTTAGCAAAATTAAACACAATTTGATACAATTACAACATAAATAAACTAGGACAATTACTTTAATTAAACTCAATTTATTATCAACATACTTAATAACATTCAGAAAAAAATTCCATGGCAACTCAATCTTTCATGCGTTTGGAAACCACATTAGGTCCTTTTGGAATCCTTTACTTAGTAAATACGCATTTTAATGATCCTTATTTACTAAGGGCTTCTTAGCATTCGTGTGAGGTAACAGGGACATGTTAGGTTTGAAACAGTTTAATCACACAAATCTAAAAACTATGCAAATAACAGAGCTCGGTTAGAGTTGTTATACAACCTACAATTTAATCGGGTTAGGATATAAATTTAGCATGCACATTTCAATTATGTGTCCACTAGCCATCATCTGGTCAGGATTGCTCAGCTACTTCAGGTGCATTTCAATCATGTATGAACGAAATACAGACTTGAGTTTAATTGAAAACATGATCGATTGAGGCACAAACATTAGAAGCATGAATCAAATAAATATTATTCAATCAAAGCAATCATCCTAGCTTAAATAAAATTAAGCTAACATTGTTGTAAACAAGAACAAAGAAAACATAGCAAACATTTTCAGATTAAATTAAAGAAAGGAAAGATTAAACCCAAATTAAAGTGGATGTCACCCAAGACTCTGACTGACTAGGCTCCTTCGCTCCTTCGCTTTGCTCCTTTGCTGATGGCTCTCTGAGGTGGCCGACCAAGGGCTCTTTAAGAGGCTTAATTGCTAAAATCTCTACGAAGAGATGAAGATAGGCATGGGGAATGGAAAATGCTAAGAGAATTGAGAGAAAAGAGAGAATGATGAAGGATGAGGGATGATGAATGAATGAATGAATGAGAGGGTCTTATTTATAGGTGAGGAGGGGGATAGTTTGCTAAAAATAGGAGGTTACATCTCTTCAAGCATCTTCAAAGGGTGGCCGGCCATCAATTGAGGAAATTAAGCTAATTTTTGCTTGATTTTTGCTCAATTTAAGTGCCACAACAACTCAGGACTGAGACTCGGTCAAGTGCAAATCTTCAGGCAAATCTCTAATTTCTTCAATATTGCAAGGACCTTGTGCAATTAAACCAAAAAGTGGTTTATGTGGACAGCCAAGTGTAGCCAAAAATTTGGCTGACTTGGTCTCCAATTTGGACGGCTTTGTAATCCAACCAAGCTACCAGACCTGTCCAAAATAAATCAATAAATTACAGGACCAAAGAATAAAATTTATCCAATTTAAATAGTTAATTATAACCCAATTTATTAATAAAATATCTAAAAATGAATATTTAAATATAATTTTATATTTTATTTGTACATCCCTTACCCGTAATCGACGCTGGAACAAGATACGATTCGTTACCGAACTTATATGCAAGCATTCATACAAAAACGAGACATGAATTTCTACTCAAATTTAAAACTTTTCATAAACATTCCTATCGTCTCTTAAATGAGCCTATGAGGCCCAAAACATACATTAGGAGTGATTCAGGACTAAATCAAGAGCTCTGGAAAATTTTACGAAACTTAGAAAAAAAAATTCATGTTACAGGGCCACACGCCCATGTAGGTGAAGGGACACACCCGTGTGGCATATCACACGCCCGTGCTTCAAGCCGTGTCCAAAATAGGGGACATTCTATTTATGATGTCATCAACCAAATAAGGTCACACGACCAAGGCACACGCCCGTGTCCTTAGGTCGTGTGGTGAATTAAATTCCAAACGTTAAATGCAGACTTCACACGGCCTGGGCACATGCCTATGTCCTATGGCCGTGTCTCCCACACGGCCGAGACACACGGTCGTGTCTCATGCCCGTGTGTTTAATACTGGGCTTGATTAGGGTGCAGGGGACATACGGCCATAACACATGCCTATGGGGCAAGCCTTGTGCCATACACAGCTTAGACACACTCCCGTGTTTCTACCCGTGTGGACAAAATAAGGCTAATTACGAAGCCTTTTTGACACCCATACTTGCACCAACCTACACAACATCAAAACCACATCAATTCAAATATAGATATGTAACTTTAAGGCACTTAACATGGCATAACTAAGTGCTTCACCATCGTCAAACATCCATAACCACATACAACACATCATCATTCAACTATTAATAACCATAGGCCATATCATAATGGCATTGATACATGCATGCATATATGAATAGGTTTACAACCATATAATCGTTATGAGCCACATCTCATGGCCTTATACAAAATGAATCAAATATCATCATAAGCCAACACAATTGGCTAAACCAATATGACATATAACAAAAAGACCAAGTCCTTATACATGCCATACTCAAAATGTTGAGACTAACTATACCCAAAGGTTCCAATTGATTGTGTGATCGAGTCTCCGACGTCCTTCAATCCCCGAGCTAGCTTGGCGATACTATAACCATAAAATGATTATAAGCATAACTTACTCATTTGCATTCTTACTAATAATGCATCATAAACCGAGCTCATTTCTCATGAGTTTTGCATACGTACCTGTACCACTTCATAACGTAATCATAGCCTTTCATATCATTGACATAATTTTTAAACTACCTGTTGAACCACTTAGAATACTAAAGGATACCCGGGAAACCTCATATACTTAGTAAGATGCCAATGCCATATCCCAGATATGGTCTTACATGGGATCACATATCGATGCCGATAGCCCAGCTATGCTCTTACACGATGTCTCATATCAATGCCATGTCCCAGACATGGTCTTACATGAAATAACATATTGATGCCATATCCCAGATATGGTCTTACACGAAATCACACATAACTTTAATGTCACGACATTTGTATCCTATCTATTCCTAAGGTTCAACCGGGAATTTTACCACATAGAATCTTCGTCAAATGTACTCATAACAATAAATAAACAATTCATGCAATATCAAATATTAAATGCATAATATAAAGTTGCATTATTTACACACGAACTTAACTCGGTATAAAATATGGACAACTAATTCAACTTAGTCCAAAATCTTGTTCTTTCCCCGGTCTAGGTCCGGACTCCGTTTTTCTTGATTACCAAGCTTGAAAGTTGAAGGAACCCTAGCTATGGTGTTCTTGAGAATTTCGGCCAAGCATGGAGAAGATGGACAAGATTTTTGACTTATTTTCCCTTTTAATTCTTTTATTAACCAAATGACCAACATGCCCCTAAAGCCTTTCTTTGAATTTTTTTTCCTATACATGTCCATTTTTGTCAATAAAAATAGAAATTGGTCAAATTACTATTTAAGACCCTCTAATTAAAAATCCATGGCAATTTCATGCTCAAAGCGTCTAAAACATATATTTTGTAACTTATTCAATTTAGTCCTAATTATCAAATTGAACACTTTATGCATAAAATTTCTTCACGAAATTTTCACACAATCATGCAATCCTGCCATAGGCCTCATAATACTCATAAAATAAATCTTTCTACTTCGAATTTGTGGTCTCGAAACCACTATTCTGACTAGGCCCAAAATCGGGATGTTACATTATTATTTAATTTAATCATGGATGGCCCACTTCATGTCTTAAAAATATAATATGCTCAATTTAATATAAAATAAGCCATTTTATGCATGAAAGCTATATAATAAAGCATAAAATCACATTTTAATAATTTCTATGTCCTAATTTCATATTTTCACATATTTCATTAATTTATTAAACAATTACTTAGTTTTAACAACAAATTTAAGTAAAATGGTGATAAATTATATAGGAAAAATCCTATATATTTTTCCGTTTACAGTACCGTCGTAGCATAGACACATGAAAAACATTATGAATCCGATCAAGTTCTGGTGGTAAAGCTAACCGATATGCAACCAGTCCAATTCTTTCAGTAATCTCATATGGTCTAATGAGCCGTGGACTAAGTTTTCCTTTACGACCAAACCGAAGAACTTTGTTCCAATGTGACACTTTCAAGAATACCTTGTCACCAACCAAAAATTCTATCTCTTTTCTTTTCAGATTAGCATAAGACTTTTGTTTATTAGAGGCTGCTTTCAAACTGTCTCGAATTACCTTCACTTTTTCCTCGGTTTCACGGACTAAGTCAACTCCGTGTAACTTTTTCTCACTGATTTCTGTCCAATACAATGGAGTTCTACATTTGCGACCATACAAGGCTTCATATGGTGCCATTTTAATACTAGACTGATAACTGTTATTATAAGAAAATTCAACCAAAGGTAAATACTTTTCCCAGATACCTTCAAACTCAAGTACACAACATCAAAGCATATCTTCCAAGATTTGTATTACCCGTTCAGATTGACCATTTGTTTGGGGATGAAATGCAATGCTAAAGGGCAACTGAGTACCCAGAGCTTCTTGCAACTTGCTCCAGAATCGAGATGTAAACCGAGGATCTCTATCTAAAATAATGGAGGCAGGTACTCCATACAATCTGACAATCTCAGAAACATATAACTCAGCCAATCTATCAAAGGAAAAATCCATACGTACTAGAATAAAGTGTGCCAACTTTGTCAACCGATCAACAATTACTAAAATGGCATATTTCTTCTTTGGGGATAGAGGTAACCCAATACAAAGTCCATAGTAATTCTTTCCCATTTCCATTTCGGTATTGTAACAGGCTGTAGTAGTCCAGAAGGCAACTGATGTTCAGCTTTTACTTGCTGACATATCAAACATTTAGATACAAACTCAAAAATATCTCGTTTCATTCCCGTCCACCAGTACATCTTTTTCAGATCATTGTACATTTTATTACTACCAGGATGAATAGACATGTTACCATTATGAGCTTCACTCAAAATCTTCTGTACTAGTTCTGAACTTTTTGGTACACACATTCTGCCCCTGAATAACAAACAACCATTAGTCCCGATTTGAAATTCTGAATCTGGAATCGACTCACACTGTATCCTTTTACCTTGCAGCTTACTATCATTTTTCTGAGCTTTAAAGATCTGTTGCAAAAATGTTGGTCTAGCTTTTAACTCAGCTATAATTGAACCATCATCAGATAATGACAATTGAGTATTCATAGTTCGCAAGGAAAACAGGGATTTTCTGCTTAGAGCATCAGCAACCACATTGGCTTTTCCCGGATGATAATCAATAATAAGATCATAATCTTTTAATAACTCAAGCCATTTGTGGTATCTCAAATTTAAATCTTTCTAGGACATCAAATATTTCAGACTTTTATGATCAGTGAATATGTGACATTTTTCACCAAATGAATAATGCCGCCAGATTTTCAATGCAAACACTATGGCTGCCAATTCAAGGTCATGCGTTGATGTTCCTTTTATGTGGCTTTAGCTGTCTTGAAGCATAGGCTACTACTTTACCTTCTTGCATTAAAACATAGCCTAAACCATGCAATGACGCATCACTGTAAACTATAAATTCCTTACCCAGTTCTGGCTGAACTAACACCGAAGCTTCTGTCCATAAAGCTTTTAATCTGTCAAAACTCTGTTGGCATTTCTCAGTCCACTCAAATTTCACATCTTTCTGTAACAAACGGGTCATCGGAGAAGCTATCATTGAAAAACCTTTTACAAACCTCCAATAATAACCAGCTAGTCCCAGAAAACTTCAGACTTTTGACACATTCTTCGATGGTTTCCAATTAACAATAGCTGAAATTTTATTCGGGTCTACTCTGACATCTTCAGCAGATACTATATGCCCAAGAAAACTAACTTCGTGTAGCCAAAATTCACATTTACTGAATTTGGCATACAATTGTTTCTGTAATGGCCTAAATTCAAGGTTATCGGACAATGGTTTCGTAACCATAAATCTGATTTAAAGATAAATTTATTTCAATATATTTGCATGAATATTTATATGATAGGAACTCGTATTAAATTATCGATAGAAAAATTTTACCGATTTAGTGGTTAGTTAGAAAAATGAATTATTGAAGGAATTGGGTAAAAACAATGTATCGAGACCCTAATCTCATAAAATTGAGTAGGAAATATTTTTATAAATATTTATAAAATGTTAGTAATGTGGTAATAAAATTTTGTTAGAAAATTTTAACGTTTGGGTATGTAATTAAATAAAAAGGACTAAATTGTAACAAATGCAAAATTATGGGAAATTATTAAATAGTTTAAATGATAAAAGAAAGAGGGCTTAAAAGGAAAATAGACCCAAGGTCTATTTGGGCTGGACGGTAAGGGCATGAAATCAGCAAGAAAATAAGGAGAATTAAGGGCAAAATTGGAATATTGCAAAATTTACTTAACAAAGCTAGGACTAAAGTGGAATTATCTAGATTTCTCTTTATTTTTCTGCATTCTCATTAGCAAAAACACCATAGAAGGGTTTTTTTAAGCTGGTTTTTCATATTTTTACTGCAAGTAAGTTAATCCTTGCCTATTTCTTGTAATTTTTGTGTTTTTTAAGACTTTTACAACTAGGTCCTACTATTAAATTCATTAGTCTTTGATTTCATGGATGAAATTGAAAGTTACCATGGTTGAGTGCTGTAAGTTTATGATGAAATAGAATGAAATTGAAGCTTTAATTTGTTTATGAGATGATTTTATTAGGTAATTCCAATAGAAATTGATTTTTAGGACCTAAATTGTGAAAATGTTTGGAATTAAAGTCTATTACTGAAATTCTGATTCCCAAAGGTTATAAAGTAGTTTAAAGTGATAGAATAAAGTTTTAATTGAGAGAAATCAGCTCAATTGAGAAGTTAATTGAGCAGGGATGAAATTATCATTTATTGAAAGCTTAGGGGAAAAATGGTAATAAACAGTTTGCACTAAAACAGTTTTAGACAGCAGCAGTAGACTAATTTTGAAAAATCACCATAAATTTCAGAAATCAAATTAGAAGATGAACAAAATATGAAATTAAATATTATTGAGTCTAGTTTCTCATAGAAGAAACGGTGTAAGCAATAGATATGTAAATCATTAGATATAATGAATTTTGTGAGACAAGGTCAGAATGAATTCAGGTTCCCCTATTTTGACTTTATAAAATCATAAAAAATTGGAGAAAAATAATTAGGGGATTAGATTTATATATTTAGAATTCTGAATGAGTCTATTTTCAATAGAAATAAACGTGAACATCATCCGAATCCTATATGAAGAGATAAATAATTTTTAGTGAAGAAGGGTCAGAACTGTCAAACAGCAGAACAGGAGTGACTTTGAAGAATAAACTGTACTTATTGGCTAAACCAAAAATTCTGAACATTTTATGGAAAGAATATATATGAGCCTAGTTTCAGGGAAAATTAGCGGATCCTAATTTGAAGTTCTGTAGCTCAAGATAAAAATAATTTAGTGGCTATGACTCAAGTAGATAGCTTTGAATGAACTAAAAATAATAATAGAATTATAGAGAATGCTACATGTGAATATGAAATGTATTGAATTGATGATTGAAGTTATTTATTTAGATCCGAAAAACTAAAATACGAACCTAGATCGAGGAAAGGAAAAAGTCCCAGATTAGTAGATTTTGGATACGAACTAGTATCGAGGTAAGTTCATGTAACTTGAATTATATTCTTAAATGCTTGAAATGTATGTTATTGATGTGAATATAATTTGAATGTTCATTGTATGAAAATTGATGATACATTGGTATATTTGATAAAAAAAGGAAGAAATCCCGCTTGAATGAAAGGAAAATTCAATGGATCTCTGAAAAGGAATTGACGGTAAAAAGGATCTAGCCCGGACGGGTGATCCTATCTTGATATAGCCCTCCCGAAGAATATGTGTAAAATGGATTTAGCCTGGACGGTTAATCCGAATTAGGGTCTGAATTTAGCCTGGACTGGTAATTCAGATCCAAGCTCATTAGAATAATTGTCGTTGCAGGGGATTTAGCCTGAACTGGTAATCCCGACAATACTCTATGAGTTTATATTACAGGGGATTTAGCCTGTACTGTTAATCCCGCTGTAAGGATGAGGTTCGCGGGAGTGTGCTCTCTGAAATGGAAATGTGCGCACATAAACATGAATTGACGGGCCTGGATTTGTACACTAAAGTGTACCTCTGAAAATCCATCGAAAATTTCAAGAAATTCAACGGGATAAATATCGAAAAATAATAAGGGAATGGAAATCGTGGTATTGATGAGTTCATCAATCATGGTATATATTACTGATACATGGAAATTATTTAACTAACTTATAAGTTGAGTTTGTGCATGTTAGGGTAATAGTGCATTGAATGGATATATGAATGTTTATTGCATTGTATTGAAAATATTAGGTAAGTATAATTCTTGTTACATGGGCTTACTAAGCACAAAGTGCTTACCCTGTTTCTTTTTCCCCTGTTTTGTAGTGTTAAGAGCTCGGAGGTCAGATTCAGTCGGAGACACATCACATTATCAATCTCAAGATTTCGGTATATAAAGAAACTTTATTTTGGAAATCAATGGCATGTATAAGCTAATAAAGTAAATGTTAATATGAAATGAATGTAAGGTTAGCCATTGGTATGGCTAACAAATCTTGGTTTGGTATGTGTTGAGGTTATCTTATAAATATGCATGAATCTATTTTGAAAATATGTTGAATTGGATTGGTTGATGTGGATTGGTCTCGGTTTAAAATTTGTAGGGAAGGCTAGATATAAAGGGGTTATATTGAGTAAAAAAAATTCGTAATCTCCGGTAATGCCTCATACCCTATTCTGACAATGAATACGGATCAGGGGTGTTACATTTGTTGGTATCAGAGCTACGATTTAGCCGGTTCTAGGACCGACGTAGCAAATACGGATTAGCTATACCTGTCATTTAAATTATTATTGATAGTGTGATATCTCCTGACCATTTAAATTGTGTTTTTCTTATAGTAATGTCATCCGACCGAGATCAATCTGAGGAAGCTGGGAGTCATGCTCTTGCTTCAGTACAAAGAGAAGAAACTAGCAGTAGAAGGCCCGGTATAGAGGGTCAAGGGGAGGAGGCAAAAATAGCCTTCTTTTAAATGATGAATGAATGGTTTACTCGGTACATAAGAACTAACCCTATAGTGCTGCAAACTCAAGCTCCCCCTCCTGTTCCTTCACCGGTTCCCGAGATTCCACAGGGTACAGGTACTGAATCTGTCAGAAAAGGGAAAGCTCCGATTGATAAAATCTGAAAATATGGGGCCGAAGAATTTCGAACAGCAGTTGATGATGATCCCGAACGGGCTAAATTTTGGTTAGAGAATACTACTCGGGTTTTGGAGGATTTATCTTGCACACCGGAAGAATGTTTTAGATATGCCGTCTCACTGCTAAAAGACACAGCTTATTATTGGTGGAAAACTAAAGCTTTAGTTGTTCCGAAAGAAGAAATTACATGGGAATTCTTCCAGACCGAGTTCAAAAAGAAATATATCAGTCAGAGATTCCTTGATCAGAAAAGAAAAGAATTTCTTAAGCTGAAACAGGGCAATAGATCTGTATCTGAGTATGAAAGAGAATTAGTTCGGTTGAGTAAATATGCTCGAGAATGGGTACAGTCAGAAGCGGAAATGTGCAAACGATTTAAAGAAGGGTTGAATGAAGACATTAAGCTATTGATCGAAATTCTTGAAATTCGAGAGTTTGCTACATTGGTAGAGCGAGCTTATAAAGAAGAAGAATTGAGCAAAGAAAAGAAATAGGCTGAGAGGGAAGCTCGAATTTTTAGTAAAAGACCAATGGGAAAATACCAATTTTCTGCTCTAAAGAAATTGAAGAAGTACCAGGATCGTTCTACCTCAGCCACTGGGTATTCGGGCAGAGAACGAGGTTCTCAATGCAATAATCCAAAACCTTCAACTCCATCAGTGACCAGTGTTGGCAGTGTTGGTACCCCTAAGCCGAGATGCCAGTATTGTAATAAAGCTCATTTTAGTGAATGCTGATTTAAGAGCGGGGCTTGTTACCGATGTGGTTCTTTTGACCATTTCCTCAGAGATTGTCCAGAAAGGGGTGAAAAAGAAGTTGAATAGATATCGAAGCCGAGTAATCCAGTTTCAAGGGGTAGACCATCTCGACCATCCGGTAATGTTAGTGGTAGCCGAGGAGCTACAAAAGATACTCCAGGCAGGCCTGAAGCACGAGCACCTGCTAGGACATATGTCATTCGTGCCATAGAAGATGCCTCAGCACCCGATGTTATTACTGGTACATTTTCTTTACTTGACACTGATATTACTACATTAATTGATCCCGGTTCTACACATTCATATATATGTATAAAGCTTGCATGTGTTAAAGATTTATCTATTGAACCTACTGAATTTGTGGTTAAAGTCTCAAACCCCCTGGGCCAATCTGTGTTGGTGGATAAAATTTGTAAAAATTGTCCACTAATGGTAAGAGGTTATTGTTTCCTGGTTGATTTGATGTTACTGCCATTTGATGAGTTTGATGTGATATTGGGCATGGATTATTAACTCAGCATGATGCGGTAGTAAACTGTAAACAAAAATATATTGTGTTGAAGTATCAGAATGGCGAATTACTCCGGGTTAAATTTGATCAGACAGAGGGATTATCTGATGTGATTTCAGTTATTACTGCTCAGAGGTATGTTAAAAAGGGGTATGATGCTTTTCTTGCTTATGTACTCGACACCAAGGTATCTGAGTCAAAGATACAGGTAGTGCCAGCAGTATGCGAATTTTCTGATGTGTTTCCAGAGGAATTACCAGGGTTGCCACCAGAAAGAGAAGTGGAATTTTCTAAAGATTTGATTCCGGGAACTACTCCGATATCCATAGCTCCATACCAGCTGGCTCCTACAGAATTAAAGGAATTAAAGACACAGTTACAGGAACTTGTTGATAGAGGTTTTGTCTGACCGAGTCATTCACCTTAGGGTGCTCCAGTTCTGTTTGTGAAAAAGAAAGACGGGTTTTTGAGATTGTGTATTGACTATCGGCAGCTCAATAAGGTAACTATAAAGAATAAGTACCCGTTGCCCCGGATTGATGATTTATTTGATCAGTTGAAAGGTGCCACAGTATTCTCGAAGATTGATCTCCGATCAGGTTATTACCAGCTATGGGTAAAAGAGTCAGATGTGCCAAAGACAGCTTTCAGAACCAGGTATGGGTATTATGAGTTTCTGGTTACGCCGTTTGGGCTGACTAATGCACCTGCAGTATTTATGGATCTGATGAATCGGATATTCAGACCGTACTTAGACAGATTTGTGGTAGTATTCATTGATGATATTTTGGTTTATTCTCTAGATGAAGAAGAACATGCAGAACATTTGAGAATTGTGTTGCAAATTCTGCGAGAGAAGCAGTTATATGCTAAATTCAGTAAATGTGAATTTTGGCTTCGAGAAGTGGGTTTTCTTGGACATATTGTATCCGCCGAAGGCATCAAGGTAGATCCAAGTAAAATCTCAGCTATTGTCAATTGGAGTCCACCGAAGAATGTATCTGAAGTTAGAAGTTTCTTGGGTTTAGCTGGTTATTATCAGAGATTTGTACAGGGATTCTCTATGATAGCTTCTCCGATGACTCGATTATTGCAGAAAGATGTAAAGTTCGAGTGGACTGATGAATGTCAGCAGAGTTCCAACCGATTGAAAGATCTACTAACGAAAGCACCAGTATTAGTGCAGCCTGAACCGGGTAAGGAATTTGTTATTTACAGTGATGCCTCATTAAATGGTTTAGGTTGTGTCTTGATGCAAGAAGGTAAAGTAATAGCCTATGCTTCAAGACAACTTAAACCACATGAAAGAAATTACCCGGTACATGATCTTGAATTAGCTGCTATTTATTTGCACTGAAGATATGGCGGCATTACCTGTACGGTGAGAAATGTCATATTTATACTGATCATAAAAGCTTGAAATATTTGATGACACAGAAAGATTTGAATTTGAGACAGCGCAGGTGGCTTGAACTGATAAAGGACTATGATTTGATTATTGATTACCATCCGAGTAAGGCTAATGTTGTGGCTGATGCTTTGAGTTGAAAATCTCTGTTTGCTTTATGAGTTATGAATACCCAGTTGTCACTGACTGATGATGGTTCAATCATAGCTGAATTGAGAGCTAAACCGACATTTCTACAGCAAATATGTGAAGCTCAGAAGAATGATGAGAAGTTACAGGTTAAACGGGCACAATGTGAGTCAGGTACTAATTCTAAATTTCAAGTTGGGATTGATGGTTGTTTATTACTCAGAGGTAGGGTATGTGTACCCAAGAATTCAGAGCTCATACAGAAGATTTTACACGAGGCTCACAGTGGTACTATGTCTATACATCCGGGAAGTAATAAAATGTATAATGATTTGAAGAAGTACTGGTGGCCAGGTATGAAACGTGATATTTCTGAGTCTGTATCAAGATGTTTGATATGTCAACAGGTCAAAGCAGAACATCAGGTACCTTCAGGATTACTCCAGCTAATTACTGCACAGGAATGGAAATGGGAAAGAATCACTATGGATTTTGTATCGGGGTTACCGTTGTCTCCGAGGAAAAAAGATGCTATTTGGGTGATTGTTGACCGATTGACAAAATCAGCGCACTTTATTCCGGTACGTATGGATTATTCTTTAGATAAACTGGCTGAATTGTACATATCTGAGATTGTCAGGCTACATGGAGTGCCTGTCTCCATTATATCGGATAGAGATCCCCAATTTACGTCTCGTTTCTGGGACAAATTGCAAGAAGCCTTGGGTACTCAGTTGTATTTCAGCACTACATTTCATCCTCAGACAGATAGCCAATCTGAGCGTGTAATTCAAGTATTGGAAGATATGCTCCGATGTTGTATACTAGAGTTTGAAGGTAATTGGGAGAGATATCTACATTTGATTGAATTTGCTTACAATAACAGTTATCAGTCCAGTATTAAAATGGCTCCGTATGAAGCTTTGAATGGTAGAAAATGTAGAACACCATTATATTGGACAAAGTTTAGTGAAAAGAAGATACATGGAGTTGATTTGATCCGGGAAACAGAAGAAAAAGTAAAAGTGATTCGGAATAGCTTGAAAGCAGCCTCTGATCGTCAAAAGTCATATGCCAATCTTAAATAAAAAGAGATTGAATTTCAGGTGGGTGACAAGGTGTTCCTGAAAGTGTCTCCTTGGAAGAAAGTTCTCCGATTCGGTCGAAAGGGTAAATTGAGTCCAAGATTTATTGGGCCATATGAGATCATAGAAAGAATTGGACCGGTCGCTTATCGATTGGCATTACCACCGGAACTTGATAGAATCCATAATGTTTTTCATGTATCTATGCTACGACGATATCGGTCAGATCCTTCTCATGTTATTTCTCCGACAGAAGTGGAGATTTAACCGGATATGACTTACAGTGAAGAACCGGTCAAGATATTGGCATGGGAAGCAAATGAGCTTAGAAATAAAAAGATAAATTTAGTGAAAGTATTATGGCAAAAGCATGGGATTGAGGAAGCGACATGGGAACCGGAGGAGACAATGAGGAAACAATATCCAAACCTCTTTACTGGTAAGATTTTTTAGGACGAAAATCCTTAAAAGGGGGGGGAGAGTTGTAATGGCCTAAATTCAAGGTTATCGGAACAATGGTTTTGTAACCATAAATCTGATTTAAAGAGAAATTTATTTCAATATATTTGCATGAATATTTATATGATAGGAAAATCGTATTAAAATATCGATAGAAAAATTTTACCGATTTAGTGGTTAGTTAGAAAAAGGAATTATTGAAGGAATTGGGTAAAAACAAGGTATTGAGACCTTGATCTCATAAAATTGAGTAGGAAATATTTTTATAAATTTTTATAAAATGTTAGTAATGCGGTATTAAAATTTCGTTAGAAAATTTTAACGTTTGGGTATGTAATTAAATGAAAAGGACTAAATTGTAACAAATGCAAAATTTTGGGAAATGATTAAATAGTTTAAATGATAAAAGAAAGAGGGCTTAAAAGGAAAATAGACCCAAGGTCTATTTGGGCTGGACGGCAAGGGCATGAAATCAGCAAGAAAATAAGGAGAATTAAGGGCAAAATTAGAATATTGCAAAATTTACTTAATAAAGCTAGGACTAAAGTGGAATTATCTAGATTTCTCTTTATTTTTCTGCATTCTCATCAGCAAAAACACCATAGAAGGGTTTCCTTAAGCTGGATTTTCATATTTTTACTGCCAGTAAGTTAATCCTTGCCTAATTCTTGTAATTTTTGTGTTTTTTAAGACTTTTACAACTAGGTCCTATATTAAATTCATTAGTCTTTGATAAAAAAGGAAGAAATCCCACTTGAATGAAAGGAAATTTTGATTGATCTCTGAAAAGGAATTGACAGTAAAAAGGATCTAGCCCGGACTTGTGATCCTATCCTGATATAGCCCTCCCGAAGAATATGTGTAAAATGGGTTTAGCCCGGACGAGTAATCCGAATTAGGGTCTGAATTTAGCTTGGATTGGTAATTCAGATCCAAGCTCATTAGAATAATTGTCGTTGCAGGGGATTTAGCCTGGACTGGTAGTCCCGACAATAGTCTATGAGTTTATATTACAGGGGATTTAGCCTGGACTGGTAATCCTGCTGTAAGGATGAGGTTCGCGGGAGTGTGCTCTCTGAAATGGAAATGTGCGCACATGAACATGAATTGACGGACCTGGATTTGTACACTAAAGTGTATCTCTGAAAATCCATCGAAAATTTCAAGAAATTCAACAGGATAAATATGGAAAAATAATAAGGGAATGGAAATCGTGGTATTGATGAGTTCATCAATCATGGTATATATTACTGATACATGGAAATTATTGGACTAACTTGAAAGTTGAGTTTGTGCATGTTAGGGTAATAGTGCATTGAATGGATATATGAATGTTTATTGCATTATATTGAAAATATTAGGTAGGTATAATTCTTGTTACATGGGCTTACTAAGCACAAAGTGCTTACCCTGTTTCTTTTTCCCCTGTTTTGTAGTGTTAAGAGCTTAGAGGTCGGATTCAGTCGGAGACACATCACACTATCAACCTTAAGATTTCGGTATATAAAGAAACTTTATTTTGGAAATCAATGGCATGTATAAGCTAATAAAGTAAATGTTAATATGAAATGAATGTAAGGTTAGCCATTGGTATGGCTAACAAATCTTGGTTTGGTATGTGTTGAGGTTATCTTATAAATATGCATGAATCTATTTTGAAAATATGTTGAATTGGATTGGTTGATGTAGATTGGTCTCGGTTTAAAATTTGCAGGAAAGGCTAGATATCTATGAAGGCGCTATATTGAGTAAAAAAAATTCATAAACTCCGGTAATGCCTCGTACCCTATTCTGACAATGAATACGGGTAGGGGGTGTTACAGTTTCTCTAGCAAAGTTTGCAACACTATTCTCAAATGCACAGCATGTTCATTTCCATCTTGGGAGTAAACCAAAATATCATCTATAAATACCACCAAAAACCTATCCAAATACAGGTTGAAAATTCTATTCATTAGATCCATAAACACTGTATGTGCATTTGTCAAGCCGAATGGCATCATAAGAAACTCATAGTGTCCATACCTGGTTTTAAAAGTTGTCTTTGACACATCTGAATCTTTTACCCATAGTTGATAGTAGTCCAGAACGGAGATCGATCTTCGAAAATACAGTGGCACTTTTTAACTGGTCAAACAAGTCATCAACTCGAGGCAATGGGTACTCGTTCTTTATTGTAACTTTGTTGAGCTATCTATAATCAATACACAGCCTCAACGATCCATCCTTCTTCTTTACAAATAGAACCGAAGCACCCCAAGGTGAGAAACTAGGTCGAGCAAATCCTCTGTCAATAAACTCCTGCAGCTGTACTTCCAGCTATTTCAATTCGATAGGAGCCATTTTGTAAGGTGCTATAGATATAGGTGTTGTGCCCGGAACAAGATCTATGGAGAATTCCACTTCCCTATCCGATGGTATCCAGGTAATTCTTCTGGGAATACATTAGGGAATTCACATACAACCGACACTGACTGAATCTTTGACTCAAACACTTTAGTATCCAACACATATGCTAAATAAGCGTCATAACCTTTTCTAACATATTTCTGTGCTGATATTGCTGAAATCACATTAGGTGATCCATTCAGTTTATCAAATTCAACATGAAGTAATTCACCATTTTCACATTTCAGTACAATATATTTTTGCTTACAATTCACCACTGCATCATATTGGGTTAACCAATCCATTCCCAAAATCACATCAAATTCATCAAATGGTAATAACATCAAGTCAGCCGAAAAGCAATAACCTTTTTACCATTAATGGATAGTTCTTACAAACTTTATCCACCATAATGCACTGGCCTAGGGGGTTTGAAACTTTAACCACAAATTTAGTGAATTCAACAGGTAAATTTTTAACAGTCACTAAGTTCGTGCATATGTAAGAATATGTAGAACCAAGATCAATCAATGCAGTAATATCAGTATCAAGTAGAGAAAATGTACCAGTAATGACGTCTGGAGCAGAGGCATCTTCTTTGGCGTGGATAGCATATGTCCTTGCAGGTGCTCGTGCCTCAGATCTAACTGTTGTATCCTTGGTAGTACCTCGACTACCACCAACATTACCGGGATGACAGGGTGGTCTGCCTCTCGAGACTAGATTACTAGGCTTTGGAGCTAGTTCTATCTCTTTTTCAACTCTTTTTGGACAATCTCTAAGAAAATGGTCAAATGAACCACATCCAAAGCAAGCTCCACTTCTAAACCGACATTCCCTATGATGAAATTTATTACAATGTTTACACTTCGGTCTGGGATTACCAACACTGCCCACACTAGTCACAAATGGAGATGAAGACCTCGGGTTAGAACGTTGAGAGCCCCGCTCTCTTCTAGAATATCCCGTAAAGGTGGTCACAAGATCATAATACTTCTTTAATTTCTTAGAAGCAAATGATTGTGACTTACTCATAGTTCTTTTTCCAGAAACCCGAGCCTCTCTTTCAACTTGTTTCTTTTCTTTACTCAATTCCTCAACTTTGTGTACTCGATAGGCTAACACCGCAAATTCTCTTATTTCGAGAATTCCAATCAATAACTTGATATCTTCATTTAAACCCTCTTCAAAGTGTTTACACATCTCAGCCTCAGTTAGAACCCATTCTCTAGCATATTTGCTCAACCGGACAAATTCCCATTCATATTTGGACACAGTCATATTTCCTGCTTGAGTTCTAAAAATTCTTTCTTTTTATGATCCATGAATCTTTGACTAACATATTTCTTCTTGAATTTAGCTTGGAAGAATTCCCATGTAACGTTTTCTCTCGGTACAACTGAAATTATGGTATTCCACCAATTATAAGTTGTATCTTTCAGTAGAGACACTACACATTTCAGACATTTGGCAGGTGTACAGGATAATTCATCAAAAGCCAGAATGGTATTTCTACCCAAAATTCAGCCCTTTCCGGATCATCCTCTGCGGTAGCTCAGCACCCTGTGGTACCTCAGGAATCGGTTGAGGAGCAGGTGGGGGAGGTTGTTGTACAGCAGGGTTTGTTCTTAAGTACTGAGTAAACCATTCATTCATCATTTGAAAGAAGGCTTGTTTTGCCTCCTCACTTCGGCCCTCAGACACGGGCCTTTCACTGCCAGACGCAGATGTAATATCCAGGGTTAGGGGCTATTGTGTTGTGGCATGTTATTGCATGTGTTTAGTGTGCTGTGTTGCTATTTCGGTGTTTTAGGGGCTTAATTGTAGCCTAGGTGTATGCCTGAGTGAATGGGAAAATTTTGGGTTTTGGGTGTTAAGTCAGGGGAGCTGTTGGAGCTAGGGTATATAGGTTTTCTTTGGTATTTTATTGCACAAGTGAAGAGTTGGCAGAGTGGCAAGGGAGGAGCTTGGTGTGGCGTCAACTTCAAGGAGCAGAGGTCTAGTGTTCGAGCTGCAGAGTTCCCTTTTTGTCATTCATTTTGGATGGCATAGGAGGGAGGAGTTGGATGAAGTTCAAACTCCACTTTGGACTTGGTCAAGTGATGAGGTGGTGGGAAGAGAGGAAAAAGGGGAGTGTGACTTGGTCCACTCATTTGAAATGAGTGGAGGGGAGTTAATGGAGGGATTTGGCCGAATGTTGGGGAAGTGGTGGAGTGTATGGCCGGTTTTGGGAAGTGGGGAGGTGTTGTGCCGAAATTCATTTTTGGAATTTTGGTTGTTTCGGTCAAGGCTTAGCAAGCTAGTGTCTTCTCATTTTGACATTGGTAGCCGAATTCTCTAGTGTATTCTTTTTCGTTTTTCTTTCTTTGTAAACCGAAAATCAAAACCTCTCTAAGGCTTGCCGAATTTTTGTGTTGTTTTCTCAATATGCTTTGTTAAGCCGAATGTCCCTTACATGTCTCTCTTCTTGTTCATTTGAGTAAATCGGAACTAGCCATCATTTTCTTCTCATATTTTCTTTATTTCTACAGCCCTTGTGCCAAATTTACATTTTTCTCTTAGCCAAAACTTTTGTTTCCTTTTTCTTTGAGCATAGGCCGAATATCACCCTCTTCCTTCCATCTCTTTTTGGTGTTTTCCTTCCTTGGGGTTAGACCGAATCTTTCCTTTCTCCCTTCTAAACTTTTATTACCGATTTCTTTCTCTTCTTGAATCACATCTCCTCTGTTTCTACTTCTAAAACTCTAGCCGTTTTTCCTCTTTCTCTTGGGTGGTTGAAGCCGAATTTCCCTTCTCTCCTAGGGGGGTTTCTTGTGGCCGAATTCTTGGTGGTTGGTGTTGGGGTAAGTGGTTGGCCGAATGGCCATCTCTCTCTTCTCGAAGTATTATATTGATTGCGGTTTGTTCAAAGCCTATGATGGTTGTAGATGGAAGTGAGTTAATCACTTGTTTAACCTTTTCATATAGGGTCATTGGATTGTGGAAGCAAGCAAGAGGAGCCGTTTTCTTCTGTCAATTGATTAGTAAGGGGTAAGTGATTGGTTGTTGTTGGTTAAATCTTCTGGTTTCGATTAAGTCATGAATGATAAAGGATTAACTGTTATTCTTTTCAAGGTGGTGGCCGAAGAAGGACCATTGTGGTTCGGGGTTGGTTGGAAACCAAGTTAAGAAGTGAAGGTAAGGGTTTGAAATGACTTCTCTTGGTATAAAGCCTTTGGCCGAATGGTTTATGTGTACTAACCCCTATGTGTTGGCCGATTGTAGGAGCTAGTAATCGAGGGACTTAGCATTCGTTTTCGTTGGGATTTTTAGACTCGTGTATACCAGGTGTGTAACTAACACACCCATACTTAGTGATATTATTATTAAACCTGTTTGCCTATTAAAATCATGGCAGTTTGATGGATTGATATGATACCCTTTTGGGTATGATCTTGGACTCGGGTAAGTCAGTATTGTTACAAGTTTACTGATGATCTATATGGTATCATGACTATGTATGTATGTGATATGGGGTATGAGTCAAACATATTAGCATGATAGGCATGACTTGTATGATATGCATGATCACATGAGTATGGTATGTTGATGGGTGATATGAGTGGAGGGAGCAGTGATATTTTGTGCTGACGAGCACCAGTGTTTTGGTAACACAACTTTGTGACTTTGGTCACCAGAGGTTTGGCACCTCCAGAGGTTTGGCACCTCATTGCGACTTGTCCCTGTGGTTTGACACCACCGTGGGTTGGCCCCACTTGAGATATGGGATCGTCTGCTAGTGATTGGGTATCACACGATGGGTTGGCCCCATCACTCGATTATTGTGACTACGGTCACCAGTGCTTTGGTAGCACATTTGTGTCTTTGGGACACCAGAGGTTGGGCACCTCATTGCGACTCGTCCCTGTGGTTTGACACCACCGTGGGTTGGCCCCACTTGAGATATGGGATCGTCTGCTAGTGATTGGGTATCACACGATGGGTTGGCCCCATCATTGGATTTGTGACTTCGGTCACCAGTGCTTTGGTAACACAAACGTGTCTTTGGGACACCAGTGGTTTGGCACCACATTGACGGATATTGTGTCTTTGGGACACCAGTGTTTTGGTAACACATTGTGACTATATGTCACCAGTGGTTTGGCACCACCAGTGGTTTGGTACCACACGGGGTAGAAAAGGCGATACGGATGGTTAGGATCGGGTTGCATTAATTATGTTGCTATGTATGATGTGTGTTAGCATGTTGATTTATTGGGAGCGGGATTTATACACTGAGTCATTCGACTCACCCTCTCCTTTGACATTTCAGGTGACTCGTAGACGCGGACATGGAGCCGGGATGGACTCGGGGTGCTCATGCCATGCTAAATAAAAGTTTTGCTCAGACTATTCAATTTGGGTACCTTAGCTTAATTATTTTTATTTGGGTTTTAATTTGGATTTGTAAAAGGCCTTTAATTTATGTTTTATGATGGTTATGTTTTAATTAGATTCTTAACATGCTTAACAAAATAACTTGGTATGAAACTTTACAAAAATTTGGAAAGACAATGATTTCAAAACTATAACGCAACGTGTTTTAAATTATACCATCGGGTATCACACTATGTTTTATACTAAGCAAATTCAAATGATTTCCAAATCAAACTCAATTTTCTACTAAGTCAAAAATGTTTTAAGTAACAATTGGAATTACTAACTGAAATCAACTCGTTTTAACTATATACTCCGGGTCAGTTTTCAAAAAAATCTAGTCAACCAAGTCTACTCTAATTTTCTTCAAGTTCACTATGTTTTCACCCCGCTTTTAAATGAAAAATCTAAACCTCTCAAGTACGTTTTTCCCCGTAACATACCAGATTCGGACGTGGTGTCTTGTCCGGGTTTGGGGTGTTACAATTGTGGTATCAGAGCCAAGTTTAAAGGCTCGGCTATGGGCCTGAGGCCCAAGATGTTTTCAAAAGTTTGTTTTGTTAGTTTTTGTTCTTAAAGTATGGTTTGAAAGGCATGGCACCGAGTCTCCGGCACCAGTTCGCCCAGGTAAGTACCCCGTACCATTACTTGTGATTTGGTTGGATGTGATATGATTTGATGAATAGCAATAGTATATTACTTTAGAGATTGAAACTCATAGGATTCTGTGAACTCGCGAGAACAAATCCTCTTTAATATTCATAAGACTTGCTCTTAAATAGTGGAATAAATACTGATGCATAAAACTCTTTAATCAGATACGTAGAAAGAGTAGTCATGAGCACTCGAGGCAGACGTGGTCGTAATACTCGTGGTAGAGGTAAGGGTAGGATGACAGTCTCTGAGCCCGTAGGATCTGGTCAGGGGTCAGAGAATGAGATACCGGTTCCGCCACCAGCTGGAGGTGGTGAGTTCCAAGATCAGACTGGGGACGATGCAGTGTCACAGGCGATGCTGCGAGTGTTGGAAAGGGTAGCTGGTGTAGGGGGAGGTGCAGGAGTTAGGAAATCTGTGCCTGAACGACTCCGGGCAAACGGGGCCGAATTCTTTCGAGGTATATCTGGTGTTGCTCCCAGCACTGCTGAATACTGGCTGGAGGCAACTGAGCGGATCATGGATGATCTGGATTTGACAGCTGAAGAGAAGCTGAAGGGCATCGTATCGCTTCTCCGAGATGAGTCATATCAGTGGTGGCTCACGGTTCGGGACAGTGTGGCAGCAGAGGATTTGACATGGGATTATTTCAGGGCTGCATATCAAAAGAAGTACATCGGAGCTAGTTATATTGACTCTCAGCGAAAGGCATTTCTGAGGCTTGTTCAGGGGAGTAAATCTGTTGCTGAGTATGAGGCCGAGTTCCTGAAGCTGAGTAGGTATGCCAGGGGCATTGTGGCCACTGAGCATGAGAGGTGTGTTCGTTTCGAGGATGGTCTGCGAGACGAGTTGAGACTGCTGATTGCTCCTCAGCAGGAGCGCGAGTTTGCTGTCTTAGTTGAGAAGGCTAAGGTAGCCGAGGGTGTTAAGGAGTCAGTGAGGCAGGGCATGGACAGAAATAGACATAAGAGGAGCTTTGGGTCTTCTGGATCGTCGGGTAATCCGCAGAAGAGGGCTAGACTGAGTGGGTCGAATCAGCCTGCTAGGTTTGTTGCTGCTAGGCAGGGACCGCCACAGTATAGTCAGTGTGGGAAATCTCATTGGGGTGGTTGCTGGACTGGAGGAAAAGGTTGCTTCGAGTGTGGTTCTCTGGAGCACCGTGTGAGGGATTATCCGCGTAGGTTGGCCAGGATTCAGTCTGAGAGTCAGGGTCGTAATCAGTTCAGAGGTAATGGACCGCCACCGCAGAGGGGCCGTGGTAATGGCAGAGGTGGTAATGGTTCTGGTCGGGGCCGTGGAGCACCGGGCAGAGGTGCAGGTAGTTCTGATGCCAGACAGCCTGGGTTAGTGTATGCTGCGAGGCGCCGAGAGGAGGGCGACGCACCGGACGTCATAACCGGTACGTTTTTGATCTTTGGTTCTCCTTATACTGCTTTAATTGATGTGGGTTCAACGCACTCTTATGTTGCCAGTAGTATAGTAGAGACCATGGACTTAGACTCTGAGATATCTTCTAGGCAGATGACTGTGATTAGCCCTCTAGGTCACTCTGTAGTAGTAGATAAACTGTTTAGAGAGGTACCCCTAGAACTCCAAGGGGTGGTGTTTGCTGCTGATCTGATGGAACTGCCGTTTGGGGAGTTCAATCTGATTCTTGGGATGGATTGGTTGGTCAAGTACCAGGCGAGGTTGGATTGCGCGGCCAAGCGCATGGTTCTTAAGACGATTGAGGGTAGTGAGGTGGCTATGATAGGTAATAGGAGAGATTACTTATCAAATGTGGTATCTGCTCTGAAAGCGGAGAAGATGGTCAGGAAGGGCTGTGAAGCATTTGTAGTTCATGTGTATGCCTTGGAGGCTAAAGAGTCCGCTGTAGAAAAGGTTCGTACTGTTAAGGAATTTGCTGATGTGTTTCCTGAGGAGCTTCCGGGTTTGCCGCCAGATCGAGAGGTGGAGTTTGGGATTGATCTGTTACCCGGGACTACGCCAGTGTCTATTGCTCCGTATAGGATGGCACCAAAGGAGTTGGTGGAGCTTAAGGCTCAGATCCAGGAGTTATTGGATAGAGGTTTCATCAGGCCAAGTGTTTCGCCATGGGGCGCGCCGGTACTCTTTGTTAAGAAGAAGGATGGCACAATGCGGATGTGTATAGACTACCGCCAGTTGAACAAGCTGACGATTAAAAACAAGTATCCGTTGCCACGGATAGATGACTTGTTTGATCAGCTAAAGGGTGCTGCGGTATTCTCGAAGATCGACTTGAGATCTGGGTATCACCAGTTAAAGGTTAAGGAGGCTGATATCCATAAAACAGCGTTTCGGACGCGGTACGGGCACTACGAATTTCTGGTAATGCCGTTCGGGTTGACTAACGCACCGGCAGTGTTTATGGATATGATGAATAGGGTGTTTCAGCAGTATCTGGATCAGTTCGTGGTGGTCTTCATAGACGACATTTTAGTGTACTCAAGGACAGAGGAAGAGCATGATAAGCATTTGAGAGTGGTGCTGCAGATTTTGAGGGAGAAGCAACTTTATGCTAAGTTCAGTAAATGCGAGTTCTGGCTTAGAGAAGTGACTTTCTTGGGTCATGTAGTGTCAGCTGAGGGGATTCGAGTAGATCCTCGTAAGATTGAGGCAGTTTTGGATTGGAAGCCACCGAAGACAGTGGCTGAGATTCGGAGTTTTCTGGGTTTGGCCGGATACTACCGAAGGTTTGTTGAGGGTTTCTCGTTGATAGCAGCGCCGATGACCAAGTTGCTGAGGAAAGAAGTTTCGTTTGTATGGACTGAGAAACAGCAGGAAAGCTTCGATAAGTTAAAGAAGATTTTGACTGAGGCTCCGGTTTTGATTCAACCTGAGGCTGGTAAGGAATTCACAGTGTATTGCGATGCATCACATACGGGCTTGGGTTGTATGCTGATGCAAGAAGGTAAGGTTGTGGCTTACGCTTCTCGACAGCTGAGGCCACATGAGGTCAATTATCCGACGCACGATTTGGAGCTAGCGGCTGTAGTCTTCGCCCTAAAGATTTGGAGGCACTACTTGTATGGAGAGAGATCGATAGTCTACACAGATCATAAGAGTCTGAAGTATCTGCTGACTCAGAAGGATTTGAATTTGAGGCAGCGTAGATGGATTGAGTTGCTGAAAGACTACGACTGTTCTATTGAGTATCATCCGGGCAAGGCTAACGTGGTGGCAGACGCGTTGAGCCGTAAGGTTGTTTCGGACTTAAGAGCGATGTTTGCCCACTTGAGCTTGTATGACGACGGGAGTATTCTGGCAGAGCTGCAGGTTAAGCCTACTTGGGTTGAGCAGATCAGAGAAAAACAGTTATTGGATGAGGTTCTGAGTGCGCGAAGGTTGCAAGTGCAGGATGGTGGTTTGGAGGGTTACAGCTTGTCTAGTGATGAGGTGTTGTGTTTTCAGGGTAAGGCTTGTATGCCTAAAGATGTTGAGCTGAGGCAGAAAATTCTTCAGGACGCACATAGCAGTCCTTATGCTATGCATCCTGGAGGTAGCAAGATGTATAAGGATCTTAGAGAGCAGTTTTGGTGGCCTGGTCTGAAGAAAGAGGTGACAGAGTTTGTTGGGAAGTGTCTAACATGTCAGCAGGTCAAGGCTGAACATCAGTTGCCGTCAGGTTTGCTTCAGCCTGTGAAGATTCCTCAGTGGAAGTGGGAAAGGATAACCATGGATTTCGTCAGTGGGTTACCGCTTACGCCAAGTAAGAAGGATTCAGTTTGGGTAGTGGTGGATCGTCTGACTAAATCAGCTCACTTTATTCCGGTGAGGGTTGACTACTCACTTCAGAAGCTAGCGAAGCTGTATGTGTCAGAGATAGTGAGGTTGCACGGTGTGCCAGTTTCGATAATCTCGGATAGGGATCCCAGGTTTACGTCGAGGTTCTGGAAGGCATTGCATCAAGCACTGGGTACTCGTTTGAATTTTAGCACGGCTTTTCACCCGCAGTCTGACGGGCAATCAGAAAGGGTTATTCAGATCTTAGAGGATATGCTGAAAGGTTGTGTCCTGGATTTCAGGGGTAGTTGGGAGGAGTTTCTACCATTAGCTGAGTTTGCCTACAACAACAGTTACCAAGCGAGCATCAAGATGGCACCGTATGAGGCGTTGTATGGTAAGAAGTGTCGCTCACCTACGTGTTGGACGGAGTTGGGTGAACGTCAATTGTTGGGACCTGAGTTAGTGGCTGAGACTGAAGATAAGGTTAAGTTGATACAAGCTAGATTAAAGGAAGCTTCGGACCGGCAGAAGTCTTATGCCGATCTTAAGCGGAGAGACATAGAGTTTGCTGTAGGGGATCGAGTTTTTCTGAAGGTCTCGCCTTGGAAGAAGGTGCTGAGGTTCGGGAAGAAAGGCAAGCTTAGTCCGAGGTTTATTGGGCCATATAAGGTACTGAGACGAGTGGGACCAGTAGCGTATCAGCTTGAGTTGCCAGCAGAGCTCAGCCAGATTCACGACGTTTTTCACGTTTCGATGCTTCGGAGGTATCGTTCAGATCCGTCACATGTGGTAGCAGTGGAAGAGATCGAGGTGAATCCAGACTTGACTATGGAAGAGGAACCTGTGCAGATTCTTGATCGGGATGTGAAGGTTCTGCGTAGGAAATCTGTGCCTTTGGTTAAGGTACTTTGGCGGAATCATGGCGTGGAGGAAGCTACGTGGGAACCCGAGGATATGATGAGACAGCAATACCCGCAACTCTTTTGATCAGGTAATTTCGAGGCCGAAATTATTTTAAGGGGGGTAGAACTGTAATATCCAGGGTTAGGGGCTATTGTGTTGTGGCATGTTATTGCATGTGTTTAGTGTGCTGTGTTGCTATTTCGGTGTTTTAGGGGCTTAATTGTAGCCTAGGTGTATGCCTGAGTGAATGGGAAAATTTTGGGTTTTGGGTGTTAAGTCAGGGGAGCTGTTGGAGCTAGGGTATATAGGTTTTCTTTGGTATTTTATTGCACAAGTGAAGAGTTGGCAGAGTGGTAAGGGAGGAGCTTGGTGTGGCGTCAACTTCAAGGAGCAGAGGTCTAGTGTTCGAGCTGCAGAGTTCCCTTTTTGTCATTCATTTTGGACGGCATAGGAGGGAGGAGTTGGATGAAGTTCAAACTCCACTTTGGACTTGGTCAAGTGATGAGGTGGTGGGAAGAGAGGAAAAAGGGGAGTGTGACTTGGTCCACTCATTTGAAATGAGTGGAGGGGAGTTAATGGAGGGATTTGGCCGAATGTTGGGGAAGTGGTGGAGTGTATGGCCGGTTTTGGGAAGTGGGGAGGTGTTGTGCCGAAATTCATTTTTGGAATTTTGGTTGTTTCGGTCAAGGCTTAGCAAGCTAGTGTCTTCTCATTTTGACATTGGTAGCCGAATTCTCTAGTGTATTCTTTTTCGTTTTTCTTTCTTTGTAAACCGAAAATCAAAACCTCTCTAAGGCTTGCCGAATTTTTGTGTTGTTTTCTCAATATGCTTTGTTAAGCCGAATGTCCCTTACATGTCTCTCTTCTTGTTCATTTGAGTAAATCGGAACTAGCCATCATTTTCTTCTCATATTTTCTTTATTTCTACAACCCTTGTGCCGAATTTGCATTTTTCTCTTAGCCAAAACTTTTGTTTCCTTTTTCTTTGAGCATAGGCCGAATATCACCCTCTTCCTTCCATCTCTTTTTGGTGTTTTCCTTCCTTGGGGTTAGACCGAATCTTTCCTTTCTCCCTTCTAAACTTTTATTACCGATTTCTTTCTCTTCTTGAATCACATCTCCTCTGTTTCTACTTCCAAACTCTAGCCGTTTTTCCTCTTTCTCTTGGGTGGTTGAAGCCGAATTTCCCTTCTCTCCTAGGGGGTTTCTTGTGGCCGAATTCTTGGTGGTTGGTGTTGGGGTAAGTGGTTGGCCGAATGGCCATCTCTCTCTTCTCGAAGTATTATATTGATTGCGGTTTGTTCAAAGCCTATGATGGTTGTAGATGGAAGTGAGTTAATCACTTGTTTAACCTTTTCATATAGGGTCATTGGATTGTGGAAGCAAGCAAGAGGAGCCGTTTTCTTCTGTCAATTGATTAGTAAGGGGTAAGTGATTGGTTGTTGTTGGTTAAATCTTCTGGTTTCGATTAAGTCATGAATGATAAAGGATTAACTGTTATTCTTTTCAAGGTGGTGGCCGATTGTCTTAGAAGGACCATTGTGGTTCGGGGTTGGTTGGAAACCAAGTTAAGAAGTGAAGGTAAGGGTTTGAAATGACTTCTCTTGGTATAAAGCCTTTGGCCGAATGGTTTATGTGTACTAACCCCTATGTGTTGGCCGATTGTAGGAGCTAGTAATCGAGGGACTTAGCATTCGTTTTCGTTGGGATTTTTAGACTCGTGTATACCAGGTGTGTAACTAACACACCCATACTTAGTGATATTATTATTAAACCTGTTTGCCTATTAAAATCATGGCAGTTTGATGGATTGATATGATACCCTTTTGGGTATGATCTTGGACTCGGGTAAGTCAGTATTGTTACAAGTTTACTGATGATCTATATGGTATCATGACTATGTATGTATGTGATATGGGGTATGAGTCAAACATATTAGCATGATAGGCATGACTTGTATGATATGCATGATCACATGAGTATGGTATGTTGATGGGTGATATGAGTGGAGGGAGCAGTGATATTTTGTGCTGACGAGCACCAGTGTTTTGGTAACACAACTTTGTGACTTTGGTCACCAGAGGTTTGGCACCTCCAGAGGTTTGGCACCTCATTGCGACTTGTCCCTGTGGTTTGACACCACCGTGGGTTGGCCCCACTTGAGATATGGGATCGTCTGCTAGTGATTGGGTATCACACGATGGGTTGGCCCCATCACTCGATTATTGTGACTACGGTCACCAGTGCTTTGGTAGCACATTTGTGTCTTTGGGACACCAGAGGTTGGGCACCTCATTGCGACTCGTCCCTGTGGTTTGACACCACCGTGGGTTGGCCCCACTTGAGATATGGGATCGTCTGCTAGTGATTGGGTATCACACGATGGGTTGGCCCCATCATTGGATTTGTGACTTCGGTCACCAGTGCTTTGGTGGCACAAACGTGTCTTTGGGACACCAGTGGTTTGGCACCACATTGACGGATATTGTGTCTTTGGGACACCAGTGTTTTGGTAACACATTGTGACTATATGTCACCAGTGGTTTGGCACCACCAGTGGTTTGGTACCACACGGGGTAGAAAAGGCGATACGGATGGTTAGGATCGGGTTGCATTAATTATGTTGCTATGTATGATGTGTGTTAGCATGTTGATTTATTGGGAGCGGGATTTATACACTGAGTCATTCGACTCACCCTCTCCTTTGACATTTCAGGTGACTCGTAGACGCGGACATGGAGCCGGGATGGACTCGGGGTGCTCATGCCATGCTAAATAAAAGTTTTGCTCAGACTATTCAATTTGGGTACCTTAGCTTAATTATTTTTATTTGGGTTTTAATTTGGATTTGTAAAAGGCCTTTAATTTATATTTTATGATGGTTATGTTTTAATTAGATTCTTAACATGCTTAACAAAATAACTTGGTATGAAACTTTACAAAAATTTGGAAAGACAATGATTTCAAAACTATAACGCAACGTGTTTTAAATTATACCATCGGGTATCACACTATGTTTTTATACTAAGCAAATTCAAATGATTTCCAAATCAAACTCAATTTTCTACTAAGTCAAAAATGTTTTAAGTAACAATTGGAATTACTAACTGAAATCAACTCGTTTTAACTATATACTCCGGGTTAGTTTTCAAAAAAATCTAGTCAACCAAGTCTACTCTAATTTTCTTCAAGTTCACTATGTTTTCACCCCGCTTTTAAATGAAAAATCTAAACCTCTCAAGTACGTTTTTCCCCGTAACATACCAGATTCAGACGTGGTGTCTTGTCCGGGTTTGGGGTGTTACAGCAGACGCAACTCTTTGAACTAAAGCTGAAGCATTGCTCTTAGCTTCCTCGAATCCAGCTCTAACTCGGTTGGATGGCATTACTATATGAAAAACACATTTAAAATGATCAGGAGCCATCACACTATCACAATTTATATAATGGCATATATAGCTAAACTCGTGTTTGCTACGTTAAATCCAAGAATCGGCTCTCTGATACAACTAAATATAACACCCCTAACCCGTGTCCATCACCAAAACAGGATTTCAGAGCATTACCAAAACATTCAAAAAAATTTACAAATAATTCATGCGAGTTACTATTCATTAACCGAGATTATTCATAACGTCCCTTAAATGGACCCTCGAGGCCCAATACAAGCATCATGAACAAGTCGGGACTTAATCGGGACCTTTAAGAATTTTTTTGCAGAATTACAATTTTTCTAAGGTGCAGGGCTCACACGCCCGTGTGGTCCAAGGGACACGCCTGTGTGACCCAGGGACACTCCCGTGCTACAGGCTGTGTTCGACCCCGTGTAACTCTCTGACTTGTGCACATGGCCATTTGACACGCCCATGTGCTAGGCCTTGTGGTTAATTAATTCAATTCAAAATTAGGTGCAAGTTTCACAGGCCAAGACTCACGTCCGTGTTATAGGCCGTGTAGCACACATGGCTGAGACACACCCCCGTGTCTCTACCCCATGTGCTCAATTCTGAGCATTCTGTTTCTCAAAATTAAGGTGTAGGGGACACACGGCCTAACTACATGCCCATATACTCGGCCGTGTGGACAAAATAAAGCCATTTCTAGCTTCATTTTCCACCCAAAATCACACCCAAGACCTGCACTTGAAACCCACATCCAATACCAACCAATTCGAGCATTCAAATTAAACAAGTTCCATCATTCATCAAGGCATACCATTACAAGCACAAGTGTTTACAAACTTACCTTGCTTTAACTTATGCAATAACCACATTTGATCCCATATACTTAACATAACACATGTGTGTATATATCATAATAACCTACTTAGTCATACCAAAATGAACCATTACTAGCCATTCCAATGGCTAGGTTACAAAACATCAATTTCAAGCCACCTATGGCCAAGTTGTCCTATACATGCCATTATACCAAAATGATTTTACCAAGGATACCCAAAATGACAAGTTGATAGTGTGACGATGCTCCAATGATCTCCAACCTCCGCGAGCTTTCGAGCACGATAAATAGGGAAATAAAAACAGAGTAAGCATTACATGCTTAGTAAGTTCGTATAACGGAAACTAAACTTACCAATCCCGTTTATTAAGTCTAAGCATACAATATCATGTTTTCCATCCATTAGCAATATTGCCTAAACACATGCACTCAATGAAACATGTTAGTCACCAAAATCTTCATATCAATCAAGTAAACATAGATGAGCTCATCAAGCAATATTCGTTCAAGTCATTATCATTTCAACTTATAATCCTCATGTCGTGTCAAAAGTTGTGTTCATTGAATCATTGAAATTCCGATGGATGCTCAAGTAGTACACTCGAGGTGTACTATTCGATAATCCGTCAATACTTATTCAGGGGTACCCATTAGGGCACTTAACCAAGGAACACACTCTCCAGCCACATATCATATAACAGGATTACCAGTCCAGGCTAAATCCTTTATATAACGTATACTCAGAGGAGCTCGATTAGGATTAACAGTCTAGGCTAAACCCTAATCATAACGTATACTCGAGAGGTATTATATTAGGATTACTTGTCTGGGCTAAATCCTTTCTATAATGAGGTCAATAGGATTGCTCGTCCGAGCTAAATCCATTAGCAACAAATGCAGGACCTCATCCATTACGGGAAAGCACATATATTCATTGAAATTCAATATTCAATCGGGACATAACCCTTTTTCACCATGTTCAAGCATGTATTAATTTTCTCATTGTAGCATTCAAGTAATGCAGATCAATATAAGTCACATTCCATACAAGCACAACATTCAATTAAACATATTTACATGCCCAATTAAGTTACACGAGCTTACCTCGACACTTGTTCGCGTATTAAATCTACTAATTCGAAACCTTTTCCTTTCCTCGATCTAACCTCAGATTTGAGTTGTTTGGATCTATATAAATAGCTGTAATTTTCAATTTCATACATTTTATACTCATTGGAACTCAATTTACGTCCTAGGCAAAATTACCATTTTGCCCCTAACTTTTCCATAAATTCCATTTTCGTTCCTAGGCTTCGAAAATGAAACTTGTGCAAATTACAACCTATTCCAAGCCTAACTAAAGCCCATTACAAAATTTACAGCACATGTATTCGTAAAAATTTAGAATTTTTCATCAAATTTTAAAACATTACATTTTAGTCCCTAAATCATGTTTTCATCAAAAGTCACTTTGTAAAAGTTGTTTAGCTATTAACAACCTTTCATTTTCTACCACAAATTTCTAATTTTCAGCACATTCATCCATGACCCATTTTCCATACTTTGATAACTCTTCAAATTAATCCCCCAAATAGATAGATTAGACTATCTCGATTTCAAAAATATCAAAATTACTTAAAACGGGACAAGAAAACTTACCCAATTGGGCCTTGAAAGTTTCTTCTCTCTCTCCTAGGGTTTCCATGTAGTTTTAAGGTTGAAGATGACAATAATAAGATGATATTTCTTTTTATCATCTTTTAATTAATTAAACTATTTCAAATTCCAATTTAGTCATTGCCCTTTTTCTATATTTCCATGGATAAGTCACTAAGAAAATCTACATACCTTTCTTAATGGTCTAATTACCATATAAGGACCTCTAGATTTTAAATCCATAGCTATTTAATCCTTACAGCTACTAGAATTCAACTTTCGCATTTTATGCGATTTAGTCCTTCTCGAAATTAAGTAGTTAATCAATAAAATTTTCATATCAAAATTTTCACACGACATGTCTATCATAATAGAACCATATAATAAAATAAAAATAAACTTTATTTTCGGAGCAGATTTGTGATCCTGAAACCACTGTTCCGATTTCACTGAAAAATGTGTTATTATAATGAAACATAACTTACCATTTCAATATAAAACATTAAGGATAAGCATAATGTAATCCAACCACAAGTTTGGCACAAGCTTAAGTACCATCACCAACACAAGTTAGGGCATTCAAACATAAACCACTTAAATTAAACATAAGGTAAGCCATTTGTACATGAATTAAACCACTTAAATTAAACATAAGGTAAGCCATTTGTACATGAACATACTTCATTTGAATTCATCATTTCCTTTCTATGAATACATTATATAATTCATTTGAACACTTACCATGTCTTTCCTTTTCATGCCCGTTGAACCACTTAAAATACCATCAGATACTCGGGAAAGCTCACACGAAGTGTGCTTAAACATATAACCGTAACCTTTCCTTTACATTGTTGCTCACACGAGCTATGAAATGCGCCTGCTCACATGAGCTGTGGGTTAGAATGTAAGCTACACGATGCTGCTCACACAAGCTATGGAGTATCCCCAACAAATGCAGGACCTCAGCCATTGGTAGGACATTCAAGACCAGCACCCAAAACATGAAATCCCTAATGACATGTCATTTGTATCCTACGAATTCCTAAGGTTCAACCGGGACTCGATATCTATCATGGCATTGTTAAATAATCATCATTCAATTACATAACAACGAAAATATTAACATATATTTGAAAATAACATTGAAATGATATTTATTCATACGAACTTACCTCATCAATTAGAGCGTAAAAATGAAGTCGATTAATTCGTGGCTTTAGCTTTTCCCTGATCTAAGTCCGTACGTGGTCTATCTTTTTCTAAATATACAAATTCAATCCATTTAATACTTCTATTATTCAATTCAGTCCATATTTCATATTATTGCAAAATTACTATTTTGCCCCTAACATTTTAACTTTGTAACACCCCTAACCCGTATCCGTCGCCGGAATAGGATTATGGAGCATTACTAGAGTTTACATTTCGAAACTATCAAAATTATAAATCATTTACTTCACAACATCAATCATAGAAAATTCCATCAATAACATACATATTGTCCCTTATACGAGCCCTTCAGGCCCTAAAAACACATTAGAAACAAATTGAGACTAAATCGAAAATATTTAGAATTTTTTGAGAAAAGATGAAAATTTTGAAACTACGGGTCACACGTACATGTCTCAGGCCGAGTGTGTACACCCCAAACCTGGCCTAGAAGTTAGGCCCAAATCTGGCGTGTCACATTGAAGTGTTTTTATGAAAACCTTGTTTTCATTGAAAACCCTTCTAGAGAAAAGTTAAGAAAAATCCAGTTTGCTTTCAAAACGAGTTATAGCCAAAAACCATTCTCCTTGTTACTAAGTAAAAATTTCCTTTGACAGCGGAAGCTCGTTCTTAAAACACCATTATTTTCAAAAAAAAACTTTGAAATATGCTTAAAAGAAATAAATCCAGGTTCCGTTTCAAAATTACAATGCATAGTGGAAGTAATGGAATAATAACTAGAGGGAAAGCCTTATTACAATCATAAATAAAATAACTTAAAATAAATAACTTAAAATCCCAGAATTTAGATATTGAGAAAAACAAGTCTCATCGCCTTGCTAGTTGGCCACCTCTGAGTCCCTCCATCCGTCGAACCGCCTACTGAGGATCACCTGAGAAAAATAAAAAAGGGAGTGAGTTTTCGAAAACTCAATGTGTATGACCCTCGTCAAACAAATAGCATACATATCATATTATTAACATAATAACATAATACATGCAATGCAATGCAAACCCTCCCCAAATAATCCATCCGGTACACATCGTCTCCATCCAACCGAAACACTTTTGTGGGAATTTCTAAATCGACCCACCCATTCGATACACTTCAAGGGTAGCCTAGTTGCGGTACTATCTAACATTGCAGCAAAGCTGCTTATCATATAATAGGCTTAAAAAGCCATCGGTGGATCCACATTTGTCAAGCAACCATGCGATCCTCATATACTTCTTCTATTCCATAATTCCCACCCATATGCATCCTAAACAGAATATCATATGAATGCAGCAAATGTACATGTGACATCCATAAATATTACATTCAACACATAGGGGCATTTTAGTCATTTCACAAATCAAGAGTATTTCTGTAATCCTACCCTACAGGGGTATTTCAGTAATTCTTAATAGTATGGGTCTTAATTACGAACCTTGGCTTGTCAACAAGTCCTCGTGGCTAAAGTGAACACACACTACGCACCAGGTAGGATTCTAAAGAAGAGGAGGTAGGTCATTAAGACCGCTTAAGTACCAAGCTCTCCCTAGATCCAATTCTAGACGTGCATATGGCCGTTGCCACACTTAAACCTTATGACTTGTTCACAGTCGCACTTAATAAATTATTAAAGTTTATGTAAGGTTAAGCAATTTACCAAATACTAAGCCCAAGACCCCTTACAAAGCCCAAACAAATTCACATACGTTCATATGGCCCATCAGGCCCAATCTCATTCGTATGGCCCATTAGGCCCAAATCATATTCATATGGCCCGCGTGGCCCAATCACATTCATATGGCCCATCTAGCCCAAATCAATTCCAAGCCATGTAACTAGCATGACTAGTTCATCACTTATTACCAAATCATCAAATTCGCCTACTTTGAGCCTACGGCCCATCGAGCCATTTTTCGCATTCTGGCCCGTTTGGCCAAAACACGACCCAAATCCATGAGATCGCTCATGGGGCCTCTGATAACATATTGATTTTTCCTTATGAGTGTTCGCGCACTCGCAAGACTACCGTAGCCAAAACTTTCGGCTTTTTGGCATTTTGGGTTTTGCCGATCTAATGTGTGTGTAGTGTATGTACACACCTGATAACAAAACGCACTGCGATCTCCTTAGCCACGATCCTACAAACAATGTCACTCAAATTAATCACATATACTTATCGAATACTTTACCAAAAAACCGAAGTCTCACCTTAACCTTACCTGAAACACCAAGTCCTAATAGCTCTTCTTTGATCACTAATCACGCGTATCTCCTAAATCTGCATCATTCTTAATCATTAAAAACAGAATAATAGGTGACTTGTATCCAACACAAGTCCCCCTTTCCCTATCAATGACCATTTGGTGAACACCTAAACCAAAATAGAGAATACTTACCCAAGAAGCAATCGGCCCAAGAGGTATTCGGCTTTTGAGATTAGTATAGTGAAAGGGGTTATTCGGCACAAATAAGAAGAAGAAAAATAGCAGAAGGAATCGGCTAAAACCAAAGGTGAATCAAAAGAGAATTTGAGAAGAAAAAGTATGGAAGATCGGCAAGCAAAGAAGGAATTCGACTTTTGAGTACTTAGAGAGAAAAAGTGTTTTGGCAACTCAAAAATGAGGAATTCGGCTAAAGGGGAAAAAAAAATTTTGGCATTACCCTAGAACCCCAAAATCGACACTTATTTATAGCCTATAGCCGAATTTCCTATCCTCAAATTCCCAATTCGGCTCAACCTCTTCCACATATCTCATCTCCTAATTTTTCTCCACGATAAAATCCTCAATCCCTTCCTAACTTTTCTCTTCTGATCACTCTCCTTAGAGTCCAGCATCATACCACTTCCAACCTTCTAGAAGGCCAAAATTAAACTCCTAAAATTACTAAGCTAGGATTCGGACCTAGGATCTCCTTGCTAGCCCATAACGCCACCTTCCTATACCCTAAGTGGCGTCACTTAGCCACTCCACCACAAGGCTCTTTGATGTCATTTTTCCCTATTTTTATTCAAAAACCCATCTACTCACTGCCTTGGTTCCTTTAATAATTAATTAAAAATTCCTTTTCCTCAAAATTTGAACCCAGAACTTCTCCAACACCCCTAGACACTCCAAGATTATTAAACCCTTAAAGCCAACATGTCATTTGCCATTTTCTTGCTTAAAAAAAATTTATGAGACCCAAAGCCCAAAGCCTAATTCATCTAGGCCCAAAATTCGGGGCATTACAAAGTGGGCATTTGAAATAGGGACACATGACCCTGTTCCAGCCCGTGTCTGTGCCCATGTAACTCACTGACTTGGGTCACACGGCCAAGCCACAGGCCTGTGTGCTAGGCTGTGTACCCTTCGAAATGGCCTCACACGCTCATGTGCCAAGCCGTAAGCTAGGCCGTGTAACAGCCTAACTTGCAACCCTTTGAAAGCTACAAGGGACACACAGCCGTGTGTCACACGCGGCTGAGACAACGCCCGTGTCTCTGCCCGTGTGGACGAAAAATAGTCCACTTTCAAGCCATTTTTCTCACCCAAACATGCATCCACCTACAACCAATTTTCCACATATAAGCAAGCACTCCAAAGTGCACCAAACCATGCTATAACAAGCTATCCAATTAAGGCACATAAGCATATAACCAATGTGCCTAAAAGGCACCTCAATCTCAACCATTAAACATGTATATCCGTATACATAAATTGGCCAAAATTCAACTAACTTATAACTAAACTTATGTCATAACTTACCACTTTGTTTACCTATCAAATTCCATATCAAAAGTACCAAATATGCCATTTTACATCTAGCACCAATAACCATACATGTCACCTATAACAATTATACCAATTCACCACATTCAAACATATCAAAAGGCCATTTATAATATACATTTTTATCCACCATTTGAACTTCCATCATATCATGCATCTCAAATATACATATGTCTAACTTATACACTTTTTACCATAAATCATCCATATATATATATATATATATATATAGTTTAATTCTATACCAAGTTATTCCATAACTGACCACATGCCAAAATTACATTCAAACATACCAATGTGATTATTCAAAACACAACTTCAAATGACCATATCAACTCCAACCATCAAGGTCATCTAAATGACACAAATCTAACCATACCGAGATGATTCCAACAATCAACATGTATATAAACTATATTTCAATCATACACATCTATTCAAAACCTTTCCAAAGCATACCATATCTTGACCATGTTGAGGTCAATTCATCGTTTATCACTTGGGCCATTCAACCATGCTATAACACATTATCAAATTAACACATATCAACAAGGCACCAAATGTACCTAGGCTACATCACCCAAAATGACATATACATGCCAAACTCATCAACTAACATTCAACTTATAATCAATCATAAGTCCACCTATATATGCCATTATAACCTTAACCAAGACATCAAAATCTACCGATATAATCGCTGGATAGTGTGATAGATCTCTGACGAGCTTCCAACTTGATCGAGCTTCCGATAATCTGTAAAGTAAGAGAAATATAACTACGTAAGCAATGAATGCTTAGTAAGCTTGTATAAACTTTAGTCATATCAATCCATTTCAAATATGAAATTTATACTTATAAAAAATAATCCTATGCCAGTACCGCAAGATTCATGAAACCATATTCAACAACTCACAAAGTGAGTAAATTCACAGCATCACATATACATATCATCCCTAGCATAGTAGGATTTATAAAACTTTAAACCTTTTCAATTTTTCTTAGTTTCATTACTATTTCATTACTTTCCATTGCATTTACTTTTTTTTTTAACTTAAATAACACACCAATTTAACTCATCATTCCCTTTTTCATCATTTTACACTTCAAGTATGAGCTTACTATTTCATTACCTTTCCACACCCGTTTTATATGCATATCACACAAGACATAAACATATCATTCAACCATAGCCACAAGCTAGTGCATTTAAATATAGTTCTTTTGGAACTAACCCCATGATAACCATTTCAATAGAAATTACATAATTTAAACCTTACCACTTTTTCATGATCACTAGCATATTTTCATTTAGAAAATTACCATATCAATGCATAACTTATAAGTTTAACATGGCATAATCCAACCACAACTTGGCCAAAGCCTAAGCTTCTACACCAAAAATGTCAGTATACAAGATATAAATAGTAGGCACATTAACAGAAATAGCCATTTAGCCACAATATGTATCTCAACCTATATAATTTTCATGTATCATTATATCAAGGATGTTCATATATGTACATGTCATAAAAAAATACCGTTCTCTTACCGTTTCTTATCCGAATAATGCATGTTGAACCATTTAGGATACCGTTGGATACCCAGGATAGCTGACACATAATGTACTAACTCATATAGCTGTAATTCGTCAATTCTTGTACATGTATGCTCACACGAGCTGTGAATCAGAATGCTCACATGATCTGTGGGTCGGAACGTAGCTACACGATGCTGCTCACACAAGCTAAGGAGTATTCACAACACATGCAGGACCTCAGCCATCGGTAAGACGTTCAGGACCAGCACTCGAATCATGTAAACCCTAATGACATGTCATTTGTATCCTAAGAATTCCTAAGGTTCAAAGGGGGCTCGATAATCGTTGTGCGTTGTTGGATTTACGTAGTTTCATAACACGGTAAATTGCATACTAACATATATATATTGATTTAATCACAATATAATAATGTATTAACATTTAATTTAATCAAAATTATACAGAATACAGTTCATATGAACTTACCTGGCTCAATTGCATAAATACCAAAGTTTAGGGGTATTTTGGTAATTTTTCATTTTTCTCGATTTTCCACCCATTCTTGATCTAAATTAATAATTTCATTCAATATATTAATTTAGACAATAAAACAATTCATTTCATGCAATTTTGTCATTTTTGACATTTTTACAAAATTACCCCTAAATTTTTACTTTTATTCAATTTAGTTCCTAAGCCCAAAACATGCAAATTAACCATTTTTACCCAAAATTGAGCTTAGATGAATGTTCCTTTTATTAATTTAACAATTTAGTCCTTAATCGGTAAATTCGTGAAAAATCACTTAATAAAATACTTTTAAATATCAATAAACATTCTAAATTCATCATTTAACATCTAAAATCACAAGGTTCATCAATGGAAACATTCAAAATCTTTAACAGTTTCAAAATCGAATGTACGGGCTAGCTGGACCTAGTTGCAATGATCTAAAAAACATAAAAATTTAAATAAACGGGTGAAAAATGGCTTACCATGCATAGGTAAAGCCATTGCCGAACCTTGCTCATCTTCTATGGGGTTTTCTACTTTCAAATTTGGTGGAGTTTCAATTTGGAAGATGACAATCAATTTTTATCTTTTTTTTCTAATTATTTCTTTATTAAATTACTAATTTACCCTTCAATTATACATGCATTTTTAACTTATTTCATGCTTTAACCATCCACTCATTCATAATATGGTATATTTACCATATTGGTCCATATACTTTCATTTATTAAGCCACTTAATCACTCAAATAAAAGTGATCAAATTTTACATCTTTTACAATTTAGTCCTTTTTAATTAATTAACCATCGAAACGTTAAAATTTTTCAATGAAACTTTAATACCACCTTAATGACACTCTGTAAATATTTTTATAAATATTTATGGCTCGGTTTATAGAAACAAGGTCTTGATACCTCATTTTTTAAAACCACTTGACCTTAGGTTCTTACCACTTGAACTTAACAAATCGCTTATAACATAAATTATCAAATCGAAAACCTTTTTAAAACCATATTTGACTCATAAATATTAAATAATAATATTTACAAACTTACTCGTTGAATTTGGTGGCCCCGAAACCACTGTTTCCGACACCACTGAAAAACGGGTTGTTACAAACTTTTTCACAATTTAGTCCTTAAGCCTATAAATTGAAATTTAAACATTTTCATCCCTCATTCAAGATAACCGATTTCATTAAGGACGTATATCAACTCATACAAACCATCATTTCATGAATTTAACTTGAACTTTTACTACTTTTACCAATAAGTCCTTAAATGTCATTTTCATCCAAAATCACTTTACAAAACTAATTTATTTATCAACAAGGACTCATAATCTTCCATTAAAAATCAAGAATCATGCAAGAATATTCATGGAAAAACCCTAAATCTTTAACAGTTTTGCAAATTGATCCTGGGCTAGCTAGATTAAGCTACAATGATCCCAAAAACATAAAAATCATTAAAACGAGCTCAAAAACCACTTACATGCTAAAGGAGAACTTGGTCAAATGAATAACCCTAAAATGGTGTTTTCTCCTTTGAAAGTCTGTGGAAGAAGATGAATGCATAGGAAATGAAGTTTTTTTTAATTTTAACCTTATTTACTAATTTACCTTTTTAACATTTCATAACATTCAAAATTTCAAATGAACCTTGCCATGAATATCCACTAACCACTCAAATGGTCTAATTACCATCTAAGTCATGTCACTTTAAAAGCCATTTGACCCTTTTTACTAATAGAATTCTATTTTTGCACCTTTTACGATTTAGTCCTTTTTACGAATTTAAACATGAAAACGTCAAAATTTCTTAACAAAATTTTAAAACAACCCCAATATAGTTCCGTAAACATTAAAATAATAATAAAATAAATATTTACTCGTCAAATTTGTGGTCCCGAAACCACTATTCTAATTTCACTAAAAACGGGCTGTTACATTCTGATTGAGATTGAGGCAAAGGCACATGAGTGGTTCCCATAAATTGATCATACCATCTTTCTGTCTTCTTGAAAAATACATATCTCGTAGCATTACCAATTGCTCTTAAATCAACCAAAGGTTTTGAACCATGAAACTGAAGATTATTGCTTTACAACCCTTCACCAACAGCATCACGAGAATTCAAAGACATCTTAACTACACACACAAACATAATTTAGCAAACTATAAAGTACCAGCAAGAAACATGTAACATGCATATTGGGGTGTGACTCAGCTTTTTGTTGTTTAAAAATTGACTAAACCTAAGCTCTAATACCAACTTGTAACACCCTAATCCCTAAAGGTCGATTGAGACGCTACATAGACAAAAAAAAACAAACTTATACATAGTTCAAATTTAATTCGGTTGAGGTGCTTTACAAACTAAACTAGCGTTAACTCGGAAAGATTTTTAAGCGATAAGGAAATCAAACAAGTATACGCCATAGAACAAACATAGTTGAGTTTAAAGCTTTTAGTTCAAATATTTTCTTTAGAATAAAAGTATTGACAGTAACAATATCATATAAAATAGTTTTGCATATGCAAATAGAAATCACTTCAAAATTCAAAATTTAATAAACTTTAACCAATTTCTCAAGTAGCATTATAAAAACTTTACTTAATTAAGAAGGTAATTTGTTGCAGCTTCAGATTCAAAACAGAATTACATGCCACCCCCAAAGATCATATGCATGTTACAAAACTAACACACTCGGAGCTCATTGCCGAGGTCACTCTTTTTGGCCGAGTCCCTTCAACAAGCTTACAATGAAGTATCACCTGGAAAGAGGAGAAAGAAAATGGGGTAAATTGAAAAGAACTTAATGAGTTCCAAAAATGAAATGACTCAAACTTTGAAGAATTTAACGAAACACAAATAATACCACAATTGCATGTATACACTTTAAACTAATACATCACTATCTTACATACCTTGACAGATGGCGAATACTCTCACACTATTGGCGGAAACTTAATCATAGCGGATAACATTTCCAGGCGAACTCTAACTTCGGGTGAACTCTAATATCAAATGAATACTTTTTTCTTTACATCCAAAAAAAACTTTTACTTTAACAGAACTAACATTTCCTCACCAAACATATACTTTCGCGTTTCAAACATCTCATCAGGTTAATTCATATATACCTTCACTAGGGCGGAATATATACGTCAATTACAACACTTAGCAAATATGTTATGTTTCCAACACAGTAAGCAAGTATCATAAATTACCACTTACCACTTAACATTTCTTATCTATCAGCAATTATACATAACATATAACATATTCGGAGTCATATTAACTTACTCTTTTCATATCCTTCTTGGGTTAAACCTTGGATCCCAAGTCTCATATCAGAACATATATCACATTTCTTATCACATCAAACAAATGTGTGTTCCCGTGAGTTCAGGGCTCTTTGCCATTGGTTAACAACTAACATGTCCTACCATAGGAAGCACCCATATCGCTAGGCTGGTGAGCAATTAAAATGCCCTACCAGAAGTCTAGCAATCACGCCAACTAGTTAGTAACTAGCATACCCTACCAGCGGCCCGCCAACCCAGTTAACAACTAACATGTCCTACTAGTGGCTCATCATACACGCCAATCTGGTTAGCAACTAACATGCCCTACTAGTGGCCCATCATATCTAGATATTGAGTTTACACCCCTAAGGAGGTCACATTTATTTCATGTTACATACAAGCACATGCAAATGTATATGTTTAGAAGCATACTACACTTCACGAAGACATCACGCCTGAATTCTAAACTATAGTAGCCTGATCTTAGTAATAGACTCGATCTAGAAAAAACTCAGAGGAGTATAGCACAGACTGGATACTCAAAGAAAATCCCAACAGGGTTGTTACACTATCTCAATTGCTACATGCACAACCCTTTCTTACTATTTGATCACTTGTTGATTCCTCTCTAATGAATAACTCTTCGTTAAGCAGAACACTAGAGTATAACAGAGTAAGAAAAAAAAGAGAAGAAGAACCCCCCATTGCCAAAATTCACTGATATTTATAGCTCATAACCCTCTCTTTCTCAAAACTAAGATGTGGCTAACATGTAAAGCTAACTTATACTATCCCGTGGTCACATAATCATTCTTAGTATAACATACAATAAAATAATCATAAAATACTAATTAATTTCTAACTAGATTTTAATAAGGACTTAACTAGAACTAAACACTAAACAAGCGTATTCAAATAGAAAACAATCAGGTCCAAAATCCCACAATACACTAGTGGCGTATACTAACAGAAAGATCCATCCACCAATCTTACCATGAAGAACACTGATTGGCAGATTCCCCACAATTACTATGACAAAACATAAAGACCACAAACCTATACTTCGCCCAAAAAACAAACCCTTCAACCAAAACATTGCAAACCAACCAGATTAACAAAATAATCCACCAATCATGGTGTAATAGTCATTACAATTACACTACTAGTGGATATGGCACAAATCAGCTTTTCCTTGGCTTAACCTAGCTAACTATCTGCCCACACAAAACACCAACCAGGACTATGTCGGGCAGAGTGTTACAGTTTTGAGTTAGTACTTGTGTTTATATTTTAAACAATGTCCAATATTTATGCGATCTGTTAGTTAGAGAATAGTAGATAAAATTCAATCGATTTGAAAGCATGGATTGAAGATAAGTGAGAATCCAAAACTAATTCCATAGGATTCCACAAGATAAATTTCGATTGAACTTTTTGAGAAGTTCTAACTAGCTTTTTTGAGTGATTCTAGTGCCTAAATTGTAAAATTTTGAGTTATATTCGAAACAGTTTTTGAATGACTTGATTTAATGGTATGTAGCTTTAGATATGGTCGTGTTCTTAAAGTAGTGCAATTCCCCACAGAAAGTTTGATATCTATCCTTGGGTTACACAAGGGTAACTTCGACTAGATCTATGAGACATTTTAACCATCTTTCAGGCAATTCTTATTCCCAAATTTTAGATCTTTGAGTCGTCTTCACAATGATTTTTGAGCTCATATATCAATATATAGTTGTTTCCGTAAAGATGTGCAATTTCCTGCTAGCAATTTAAGATCAATCACAAATTAACTTCTCCAACTTGTCAAAGCATATCAAAACACATCCATATACTAGATTATCAATGTTCTATTGTTGTCAACTAATCGAGTTGATTCTATATGTATTAAAATTTTTAAAATTATTTAACACACGCCTTCCATGTTTTCCAAAACGTGGTAAAAATATTATAAAAATAATCATAAATATTTATTAAAAATTATAAAAATATATATCTAGAATGAACTTGTACAACTAAATATTTAGATTCTAAATATAAATTAAAAATATTATAAATAATTATTAAAAAAAACTTTTACATTAATGCTTAATGTAATGCCTTCTATTTCCTCTCTTTTAACTTTCTTAATCCTTCCATCAATTGTTCACACTCTCACCAAACCATCCACAGGTGCCCTCTCCAAACCTCCCTATTTTTCTTTTTCCTGCAACTGACATGATGGCAATTTTTTTTTAATTGTTGTTGATGAACTTCTTTGTATTTTGCGATTGTCGTAATTCTTTCTTTTGCGTGTGTGTTTTTATTAGGCAATACAGATACCAGTCGTTTTCATGTTTCGTAATTTTATATTTTTTACTATATTTTTAATATACATTTATAATGAATGTGTACAGATGAATGTCCAAATTCAAATAAACATTTAAATATAGATTTTTATATTATTTTAAAATTTGAGTTTTTTTTAAATTTTTAAATAAATATTAATATGTCATGTCATGTCATTATCCACGTAATATATTAGATGTCAATTCCATTAATCATGACAATAATTAAATGAATCAATTAATAATTTTTATTAACGAAAGGATATAATTTATTGTTTTTTTTCATTAACGACTCAATAGATGATTTTTTAAAAAAGAATTCATTGATTTTTTATCTTTTACTAAAAACAATTTACCCTTAAATCTATTATTATTTTTAATTTCTTATTTTTTAACTATTTATAAATAAATGAAAAATAAAAAAAAGGTAAGCACCGAGCATTATTTGGCTACTACATTAAAAACGTAGGTGAAGTCACATCATGTCACGTGAGGTCGGAAGTGGAAAACATGATCCTCATGTTTAAAGTGTCTGTGTCACACTCACTTGGCTTAATACAATTCTCTCTTTCCATTACTTTGTTTCCATCCTAGGGTAATTTACCAAAATATACCAAAACAAAAAAATTACGAAAATGGGCTGAAATTTGCATTATTTACAGAAAAGGGACATTTCCCCCCAAAACCCGTCCACGTCAGCGCGTTCTGGGGGGTGCAGCAGGAAAGCGCGCCCTAGAGGGAGCGCTTTGTGCCACATCAGCACAAAACGCGCTGAAGAGGACGCGCTTTGCTGATGTGGCACAAAGCGCTCCCTCAAGGGCGCGCTTTTGCCCTCCTTCCCTCGCTTGCCTTTTTAGCTGTTTTTAGTGTTAGGGTATGAGGTTTTAGGGTTTAAGGGCTAGGGTTTAGGATTTTTTAGGGTCGTTGTGTTTAGGGTTTTTAGGGGAAAATTAATGGACTAGATTATAGGGTTAATTAAGGTTTAGTAAAATTATGTTTAGGGTTTTGGGGAAAATATATTAGCAAAATAAAAATTATATGAATTTTTTTTGACAGTTGTATCTGGCAAAATAATTTTGAGAAGACGTTTCTGAACAATAGTGCCGAAAACGCTTCAAGCAGGATGCACTGTCAGCAAGAGTACTGAAAAGAGCTCCCACGTGGACTCTCTTTTGCTACAGTGTCTCCGGAAAAATAATTTTGAGAAGACGTTTATGAACAAATAGTGCCCAAAACACTTCAAGTAGGATGCACTGTCAGCAAAAGTACTGAAAACAGCTCCCACGTGGACGCTCTTTTGCTACAGTAGTCTCTGGCAATCCTTAGACTATAAATCAGCCAAATTTCATTCTCAGGTTGCATAACAGAAATTGAGGCAAAAGAAAAATAGAATTTGAAAATGAGTGAACGCATTAATGTTGTTATTTACTACGATGTTGAGGTTTGTGACACCGAAAATGGTGTTGTTTTATTATCGGAAAACACAGCACGACTGGGTTTTAATCGGAACATAGATTTGATAGAACTTCGCAAAAAAATTAGGCGTAAAATCTTCGGAACAACACCAATGAAAGTTCAGCCTATTAAGTATAGATTTTGCACTTCGGTTGATCCAGTAAGATATGACTCATTCGACATCAAAGGTCCTCGGAGCTTTGAGGCAATGGTGGAGACTCATATTGCCAATGGATCACCCTATCTTGAGGTATATGTACAATTTTCATCGCCAAGTGATCTTCCTTCGACCTCAACATCTACTGCTGTTCGAGAGGAATACACGACCCCAAGTTGACACTCTATTAGTGGGAGATAGAATACAGAATTGCCCGTGTTTGGTGGTAATATGGAAAACATAACCCCTTCACGGCACTCGGTTGGTGGATGGGACATGCATATCCTTCCTTCAACGTCTGATAATAGAAATACATATTGGGGAACGTCATCAACTTTTAGTGGTTGGTAATCCACATATGATTGAAAACGTTACCAAAGATGTTTAAGGAGGGATAATATACTCCCCACGACATCCACCGGCGAGGGGCCCTCGTTCGTTGCAGATTATGGTGGGTCGGATGATGAGTCCGATGTGGATCCACCTCGAGAGCCCGGGCCCGATGGTGCAGAAGTTGCATTATTTTTAGAATCGGTGCCTATTCCAACCGTACTTGAAGATGTTGAGGGCGGTTCAGATGAAGAAGAAGAAGATTCGCTATTCAGGGAGTACTCGCCTCCAGCCCACATGCATAATGTCGATCTATCTCAAGACGATGCATTGGAGTTTCCTGAACTACCACACCGAATGCGTGATCGTACAAGTTCATCGTTGGATTCAGGCGAATTAGAAGTTGGTAAAGAGTTTTCCAACAAGGATGCTTTTCTTGGTGCATTAAAAAAATACAGCATCAAGAACGAGTTAACTATAACGTGGTTAAATCCAAGCTCGATAAGTACGACGTGAAGTGTGCAGTGTAAGATGGTACATGTTCATGGAAAATCATGGCCTCGTTGAGGAAAAGGACAAGCTTGTGGGAGATCAAAAAGTACAAAGGCCCACATGCATGTCTTGCCAGTACAGTATCACTATGTGTTCAATGTTTTTGAATAATACTAATATTACGTAATGTTGCATTATCTAACGTACTTCGTTGACAGGTGTTTCACAAGATCATCCGAAGATGGATTCAGAGATGTTGGCTGACTTAATAATACCGACGGTGAAGGCTGATCCCAAGACTACAGTGACGGTCTTAATTGGAAATATTCGTAGCCAATTGGGGCACACGCCCTCTTACCGGAAGACTTGGATAGCCAATCAGAAGGTGTTGGAAAAGTTACATGGTCGGTGGGACACTTCATATAATGAATGTGGTAGTAGTGTCAAGTGCTGGAGAGATATGTCCCAGGTAGCATAACAGACCTTGAAACAGAACCGGCGTACTACAACGATCGATTGCTCCGTGGATGCTCAGTGTTCAAGCGTCTTTTCTGGACATTTAAGCAATGCCAAGACGCATTTATATACTGCAAGTCATTGGTACAAATTGACGGTACCTTTATGTGTGGTAGATATACGCATCGGCTATTGCTAGCTGTGGCACAGGACGGCAGTGGGAGAATCCTTCCAATTGCGTTTGCAATAACACTGGGGGAGTCAGCTGATGACTGGGATTTCTTTCTATCTAGGTTAACGAGGCATGTCTGCACCCAACCTAATATATGCGTTATATCGGATCGGGGCCCTGGAATACTAGCCGCAATAGAGCGACAGGGAAGCCTGTGGCATCGTACACACCATCGATATTGCCTAAGGCATGTTACGTCCAACTACCACGGGCAACATCGATCTACAAGTCAACGACGACAAGTGACTAATATGGTTATGTAATATCTATTAATATAATTTCGTTTGTAATATTCAATTTATTCTTAATTGAAGAATGGTATGTAATATTCGCTATCAACTTATATTGGCGGGGTATGAGATCAATAAGGACCGTTTTCAGGAGATGTTGGCGATTTTGCGATCAGTTAATGAAGAAGGCGCAAACTACCTATGCAATATTCCTTTTGAACAGTGGACACAAGCATACGAAGGAGGCCTACGATATGGTCATATGACCTCAAACCTGGCCGAATGCATAAATTCTGTTTTAAAAGGAATGCGTCATTTGCCGATAACATCAGTTGTGCGAGAGACATACTTTTGTTTAGCGGCACTATTTCCGAAGCGAGCAGCGAGTTATAAAGGCCAAATGTAAAGAGGCCATGTATGGTGCGCGAAGGTCTTGCGAGAAATTAACAAGGGGAAGGCACGGGCCAACACCATGCACACAGTGTGTCACGATCGCGACAACCTATGGTTTCGTGTGACAGAGTTTGACAGACCAAACCTTGGTATTGTTGGCGGCAATATCGTGTACACTTGAGAAATAGGACTTGGGACTGTGGGATATTTGATGCACTTCGTTACCCATGCGCTCATGTACTTGTGGCTTGTCAGAATCTCCGTCTTGATCCCATGAGCTATGTCGACGAAGTGTATAAAATAGAAAACATGTACAACGTGTGGAGACATGTACTCCCACTAGTCCTAGATGAACGTAAGTGGTCGTTTGTATCGCTTGCACCGTATAAGCTGTTGCCGGATAGACAACTGAGGCGCAAACCAAAAGGTCGACCTTGCTCGAATAGAATACGCAACAATATGGATATTTGAGAAACGACCAACCAACGTAGGTTGTGCGGATGGTGTAGGAACCCAGGCTATACATCTTGCTCGTGTCCAAATCGGAGTAGTTGACAGTCTTCTTAGCTTTTTTGTCTCTTGGTAGCTATGTAAATTCTATTTATTTCTTAATGAAAACGATGAACTTTTGTAGAAGGACTAATTTGTAAAAAAAAATTAAATTACAATAAAAAAACAAATCTTGGACTTTTATTTTTATTAAAGATTAAAATTAAATTACATTAATAAAATAAAAACAATTTTTATTTATTAAAGATATTAAAAATAAATTACAAAAAAAAATTAAACAACTTTTATTCTATTAAAGATATTAAAATTAAATTACAAAAAAAACAATTTTATTTATTAAAGATATTAAAATTAAATTACAAAAAAAAAAATACACAACTTTTATTCTATTAAAGATATTAAAATTAAATTACAAAAAAATAAATAACTTTTATTCTATTAAAGATATTAAAATTAAATTACAAAAAAATAAAAACAATTTTATTTTATTAAAGATATTAAAATTAAATTACAAAAAAAATACACAACTTTTATTCTATTAAAGATATTAAAATTAAATTAAAAAAAAAAAAAAAAAACTTTTATTTTATTAAAGATATTAAAATTAAATTACCAAAAAATAAACAACTTTTATTTTATTAAAGATATTAAAACTAAATTACAAAAAAAAAATAGCTTTTATTTTATCAAAGATATTAAAATTAAATTAGAAAAAATACACAACTTTTATTCTATTAAAGATATTAAAATTAAATTACAAAAAAATAAAAAACAACTTTTATTTTATTAAAGATATTAAAATTAAATTACAAAAAAATAAACAACTTTTATTCTATTAAAGATATTAAAATTAAATTACAAAAAAATAAAAACAACTTTTATTTTATTAAAGATATTAAAATTAAATTACAAAAAAATGAAAAATAACTTTTATTTTATTAAAGATATTAAAATTAAATTAAAATAAAAAAGTAAACAACTTCTATTTTATTAAAGATATTAAAATTAAATTACAAACAAAAATAAAAAACAACTTTTATTTTATTAAAAAAATAAAAAAATTATATTACAATTAAAAAATAAGAAAAGGCAGTCGGAATCAATGTTGGTGCTGGTCAGAATCAGTGCCACATGGGGGTGGTCGGCGGTTACGCACTAGATTCCTCATTCTTCTATCTTCCGGCGGGGGTCGTGGAACCTCAGGCGGGGATTCTGGTTCCTCCGGCAGTGGGTCTGGTTGTGGGTGTTGGGAGGATGACCCACCTTGATAAAATAACGACTGCGAAGGTGTTTGCATAAACCATGACGAGGGTATCTGAATCCCATAAGGCGAAGGAGACTGGTAAAAAGAAGAGCTCCCCGACGGCGCCTCGTGTGATCCCTCATGCGACGGCGACCTCAAGATCGGCTGGCTAGTCGAAGTTGTCGGGAACAGACTCGAACCGGGCCATGCATTCCAACCTACAGTAGGACTGGGAAAAGGAAACATATATGGGTTAGGATACATATAAGGGCTAGGGTACGCACCTGGCATAAAGGCCAAAGGCTGTGATGTCGATGTCGTCGGATGAAGTGTTGGGCTCGGTGACTGTGTGGGCGGTGTTGATGGGCCCGGTGACTATGTCGGTGCTGTTGATGGTCCCGTCTCATCACCCATTTTCCTTGGATTTAAAGGGCCCCGTCGTTCCCTTTGTTCACGAAGTTACCGTCGCCTTTCCTCTTCCGACAATAAATACGGCTTGCCATGGATCCTAAACCATGGCATGTATCCCGGCACGCATGCTAACTCAGGAACGACGATCGGTTCCCGAATAGGTATATAATCATACCGATTCTCCCACATTTCGATATATGCTGACCAAAATCTTGGCCAATTCATGTGCAACTGCCGTAAGTCGACTTTGTGCTCATCATCGAGCACCTCAGGTGGCACGAGAATCAGTTGTCGGAATCCAAATTGTCGCAGAACCCGATCTGACTGGTGCATCTCCACGGTGGCATAGTTTATCAATGGGACCTTCACATGCCAAATGTTCGGATTTAGCAAGAACTCCTCCGAAATTACTACTCGAATTGCCAGATCCTCGTATGGTGTCCATTGAAACTATATTAACATGACCTAAATATTAGTTATATACATAATACTAAATACTAAATTATAAATACGAAATTAAAACGACAATTTTATTACGAAAATATATTTTATTTAATACTTGTGATTCCGACCGTTGCTCTAATAGAAGCTGTATATCTTCAAGCGAGGTAGGTATTCCAACATAACTCGCCAAATGGTTCCACCTAATTAAATAAAATTTTAGCATACAATTATACTTTAAATCTACGTAATAATTGTAAAATATAATATTAAATTTACCTCGTTATGAGTAGGAATGTATATGGGTGGTCGACTCGAGGACGTAAAAATGGAAATTGAAACCATGCCCATGACTGCAGTAGTGATAGGCAACCTCCGATTTTCGCTTTACTCGGCCACGTCGCCCCGCACATCTCCCGATACAATTTTGATAGCACGGCAGGCCCCCAACTTAATTCATCGGCTGCTCTAAAATCAACGAGTTTCAGCAGCCATCTCAGGTGTACGAGGTTTCCAGATAGATCCGGCATCAGATAGCCTCCAATCATCTCAAGAATGTATGCCCGAGCATACCGTATTCTTTCTATTTCGGTCGAACCATTATTCGGCTCCGGGAATGTGTCTCGTAACCAGCCCATCTCGATCCAACCTCCATGAATGTTATCCGAAATGGCACCCAGAAGCTCGTAGCATACGGCGGTCCAACCACTAGAAGTTGCGGACCCTGTGACTACGGACCCATCCACCGGCAATCCCAATTGCAACTGCACGTCTTCCAGAGTGATAGTACACTCTCCGCATGGAAGATGGAAAGTGTGCGTCTCGGGTCTCCACCTCTCTATCAATGCACTAATTAACTTCGGCTCCAACTCGCACCCCCGGCCTATCATGGCCATGTGCCAAAACCCCGCTTCCCGCAGGTAATTCTCGATAACCGGCGATGGCGGACCAGGCATATTGCGAATATAGCATTGCAACACCCGATCTACAGACTATTTAAAAAATTATAAAATAAAAATTAATTAAAATTGCATAAACCTAAAAAATATTAAATAGTATTGAAAAATTAAAATTAAAACTTACCATTTGCATTTGATCGATGGAGATGTGTTTATCGTCGAGACGAATTAATTCCCCGGCCATTGGTAATACGATCGAATATTTTAAAATTTATCAAAAAAATATATTTCAAAAAATTAAAAAAGGGCTTTTTTGTAAATATTAAAGTACTATTGTGAAATTTGAGAGGAAGTTTCAAGGAATTTAAGAGAAATTTGAGAAGAATTTGAGAGAAAGTTGAGAGAAAAATGAATAAGGACTTTGTTGTGAAAAAAAAAGGGTGGGGGGTTTTATAGGTTTTTTTTCTGACCGTTGGAGGCCCAATGGTAAAAAAAAATTTTGACCGTTACAGCAGGAAAGCACGCCTTGAGGGAGCGCTTTGTACCACATCAGCAAAGCGCGTCCTCGTCAGTGCGTTTTGTGCTGATGTGGCACAAAGCGCTCCCTCTAGGGCGCTTTCCTGCTGCATCCCCCCAAAACGCGCTGACGTGGACGCGTTTTGAGGGGAAATGACCCTTTTCCGTAAATAATGCAAATTTCGACCCATTTCCGTAATTTTTTTTATTTTGGTATATTTTGGTAAATTACCCTCCATCCTAACCTTGCATATTTATGGCAAAGACTTGGTAAAAATACGATGCAGTACCTATGAATACAGGGTGCTCCCAGAGGTGGAGTCCTTAATATGATTTTTTTTTATAATTTATAAAATTTTAAATTAATAACAGTAAATTATATTTTATCTTTTTTTCAAATAATATAAATTTGATTTAATCTATTAAAAATTATAAAAATATTTGATATTAAAATGGTAAAATTATATTTTTACTATCGAAAAAATATATAAATTAATTTTGACCCCCAAAAAATTCATGACTTCGCCCCTAGATGCAACTTTTATATTAAAAGTTAAATTGTATTTTATTTTTTATTTATTTAAAATATGTGTAAATTAATTTTTTACCTTAAATTAAAGAATAAATTTAAAAAAATTATTAAAAATTTCATTTATTTTTACTAATAAAATTGTTATGATAGACGAAATAACCAAACAGTCAAATGTGACGTGCCACATATACTTTAAGTTGTACAAAGCCAATTTCGAACATTAAAAATAAATAAAAATTTTAATATAAAAATTAATTTATTTTTCAAAAACTAAGTTAAACATCTTTTAAATATAAAATACAAAATAAAACTGGAATCTTAATATATATAAGGATTACATGACACTTTTATCACACAAACTTCGAGTGAAGTTTATTAATATTTTTATAATTATGCCAAAACTAAACATATTTCTCTACCACTAATAATTCTGGTTGAAAATTAATCAAGGTTGCGAGATACAGTTAATGTTAAAATGGGAATTCTAATGATTAATTATACAATTTCATTACTATAACCACATCCACATTTACTTGCTATTCACAGATATTATACCTGAGGCCTTAGCCCGCAGCGAGGATTTAACCTTTTTCCCCTACTACTTTTCTTCGTCTTCACCTTCCCTTCCCAACAATACGTCGTAACTTCTCGTCCGTTTCAACTTCCCTCTTTTCGTAATTTGCTTCCTGATTTCCTCTGGCAATTTTAACGTAAACCTTTCCACGTTCTCTCCTGGTTGAATCACTGAGTGACCCGTCGAGTGAGAACGTTGAAACTTCCCCCTTATTTTCTCTGCCCTCGCTCCGCTTTCTTCATTCACTTGAATCACCACGTACGCATTTCGCTCTTCCACTGGTCCTTCGGTTGTTGGAGGACTCGACTCGTTGATGTTGTTGGAGTTGGAGTTGAGCTCAGTAGTGTTTGATTTAGTATCGGAATCGGGAGTGAGTTTAGCTCGACAAACGGGACAGGTCACGTGGTAAGCCAACCAAGCGTCAATACATTGAGGATGAAAAACGTGATTGCATTTGGGTAGAAAACGCAGCTTTTCATTGTCCTCGAACTCGCTTAAACAAACCGCACATTCCAATGACCCTTTCCCGATTTTAAGGTCTTTCACACAAGAATATATAAACACCGGGAAACTCTCGATCACAGACTGATCTAGACCTTCCGGTTGGTACCTTTCGACTGTGGAAACGTCCGTCGAAATGTCGTTTAATTCTTTACATTGTCTGATATAAATGGAGAGGAAACCGATGAAGAAGAAAGCGCAAACGAGGATCATAACGACGATCACCATCGACGACTCGAAGTGAGAGTAAAGGCCATACGACTCTTCCCTTGGTGCAACTTCTAGCTGCGCCGCTACTACAACGACGATTACTGTGCACAAGAAAATACAATGGCTGAGATTTAACATGAGGGACAGGGGAATTGAGATTTGGAGGATGAAAAGAGCAACGGTTATGAACGCACTCGGAATTTGCTTTAACTCAGCAGAAAAAGAAAAATGGAGCTTGGCAGTGGGGAGGCGGGAAATAAAAATAATATAGAGTCGACAGTGACGTCATTTAATTACAACGGCAATTATGGACACGGGGCGAACTTGATTCGCGTTTTGATCCTGGAATAGACAGCTAGAGACGGCTGAAACCCGGGTTAGCTCAAGGTTAATTCTCTCGAACATTCTACTTCTTAAGCTTCGTTGGCTTTCGTTATTAAATAACTAGACTAGACTATGTAATACGTGATTTAGCTACAAATTTAAAATTCATGTGCCAGGTTTAAATCTATTATTTATTTAAAAAAATAAAAATAAAAATATTTTAGTATTAATATTTATTAGTTTCTAAAAGTAATAAGTTTTGAATCATTTCTAAATTAAGTCCAAATAAAACACACAATACTATTAACTTGTTTTTTCATAAAACGTGCATGTTTAATACATTTTATATTTATATTTTAAAAATTTTGATACATTTCATAAAAAAAAATTGTGTTCACAAAATTGAAAAGGATAAAATATAATATGCTTACACTTCTTGTTAATTATAAGTTTTGCTAGCTAATAAATTTAATGCATTATCTAATATAATATTTTTAATGTTAATAATGAACATTCAATAACAATTTCCTTTTAAGGAGGGAAGATTTGCATGGCCCAAAAATAAAGGAGGGGGAAAGATATTGTTTCCGGTGATGCAAGGAAGGAATCAATGGGCCGCTAAACTAGAGGCTTAAAAAGCCTAAAGACGTTTGACAAAAACAAAAACCCTAACAAAGTGAAGGGGTTGGTTTGCTTGTTTGGATAAACTTCGTTGACCCTCCTTTAAGTTGTTGTGTCTGGATCTGAACCATAGATTTAAAGCAAGAATTTTAATTTTATCAAAATTTCAAAAATCAATTTACTTCTTCCTCCTCCGTCTAAAAATAATGAGACTTACGAAATTGATATAGAATTTCAAAAAGAAAATTCAAGTAATTCATTCATTTATTCAAGATTTTACTTTTTCCAAAATTCCTCAAAAGAAATTATTAAATTCACATAGTCCGAGTAACAAAATCACATAGACCCAATTAAAAACAACTTGAACTCTAAAGTATCGTTTTGTTAATTTTTTATAATAATAATAAAGTATTCAAATCAAAATGAAGTTTAATAAAAATTCTAATTACTCCTATGGTTTGAAGAATATCGCGGTTTGATGAAAAATTTACTAAACAATCTTAAAGTTTATTTATTAAGTGTATACTGTATTAGAGATCATCAAACTATTTTTAAGTTTTTTATACACTCAATTATAACAACTTACAAATAGGCAGTGGTAAAATTGGGGGCTGGTAGGTTCCCAACTCCCTTAAAATGAAATTTTTTTCTAATATTTTAAATTAATAAAGGTAAAGTTGCACTTTAGCCCCCTCCTAAAAATATATAAAATTGATTTAATTCTTTAAAAATTATAATTTAATAATAAAATTACATTTTTTCTATTGTAAAAATAATAATTTAATTTCAGTCCCCTAAAAACTTTTATGGTTTTGCCCTTGCAAATAGGTTACCCAACTAGTCGTGTTGGTCTTTTTTGGTCCAATTCCATTAAATGCCGTTAATTTTGTAACAGAGAGTTGATGTGACGGTTTTAAAATTGGTGTAACAAAAATTTAACTCTCAACATTTGTACAATATCTATTTGATCATGATCTAAATATATTAACCCATAACATTCAATTATTATCTCAATTAGAATGCACACCTGAAGCATGATTGATTTATTAGTTCCAAAGATGAAAATTCTTGTAAAAGAAAAATAAATATAGATGGTCATATAGTGGAGACGGGTGTTTCTGAAAAGACTCAAGACATAACTAACTATTAAAACTCTAGAAGAGATTCAAGTACCCTAAGATGAAAATAATGAAAATAAAAAGATCTCAATAAGTTATGTTAATACGAGAAAGTGTGGAATCAGGAAATAAAAGTTATCGACGACGATTTTGTATGCAATAGTATTATTGAAATAATGAAAGGATGGAGATCTTGAATTTGCCAAGAAATATAGACATAGAATAGATTGGCCAAAATGGAAAGACGAAATTTAAGTAGAATTAAATTCATGAAGTTTCTGGACCAATAATCCAAACGTCTAAAGGTATAAAGCTAAGGGAATACAAATGAATAATTTTCCAAAAACAAAATACATGAAGTTTTCATTAAGTCCTGGAATTAAAAAGCTATTGTTTGTGGTGGATGCAATAACTTTTAGATATCTTATTAGTCTAGCAATTTTCAAAAGATTTGACGTGTCTAATCATTTTTGTTATAGACTTTTATATGAATCACTATATAGTGAAAGTTTATATTAAAATCCTAAAAGGATTTAGAATGCTAGAAGCATATAGAAATTCCAAAAAAAAAAAATTGTTCAATTTGTTTGCATAAAAATTTGTTGATATGATTTCAAAATATGTATTTTTATAAAAAGGATCATGATTAAAGTTTGCTAAGATTACTGTTGGAACTCCTGAAGAGATCAAAATATATTTCCCCATAATTTTTCTCTCAGTCATGACTTTCAAAAAATTGGTGATATAAATGCTTATCAAACTTGTTCAAGTGATCACTTGAAAAGCAATTATTCAAGAATGAATAGGTAGAATTTGAGATATTATGTGATGTTTACATGGGTGAAAGTAAATACACACTGTACTCTTTTTTCCTTAACCGTTGTCCTACTAGGTTTGCATGGTAGGCTTTTTAATGAGGCAACATGTTATGTGTATTATACATAAACGTACTCTTTTTCCTTCACCATGAATTTTTTTCACCACAGGATTTTTATCTTAGTAAGGTTTTAACAAGGCACGTTATCTACCAATGGACATTAAGGGAGAGTGTTATGAATATTTTATTATCAGTGGGGTGTCCATCAAGATTAAGATAAGTTTGATGTACTTTAGGACCTTAATATTCATTAGAAGTATATTTTTATTTCATTTATACTTCTTATGCCTATAAATATAGACTTTGAAAAAGCATTGTAAATATATCTTTGCTTCCCTGTTGGTGTTTGGGCCAGATTCAAATTCTGGTCAACAGATAAGTCAGCAGTAAATCTGATAGGTTAGGATTCTATTCTATTTTATTTTATTTGTAATTCTTTTAACAAAAATTGGTTTCCCTAAAATCTCTCCCCAAAATTACCGTCCACTTCTTCCCACCTTCCCTCTCTCTCACTTTCTTTTCACGTTAGTTCCTCTGTTTCTGTCAAAAAAAAAAATCCCGTGGTTCTTTTGAAAACTTTTTATTTAATTACTGCAAAATTCCCTTCTTCTTGCCATCTCTATTTCTACTATTTTGATTTTAAGTTGTTCATTGACGTTGACCCAGTCAGTTTTCCCTTTGTGGGGTTGTGCTTGGTTTAAGTGATTTGGTTGGAAGTACTCTGTAACAGTCTAGTTTATACCCTAGTTGGAACAGTGGTTTCAGGACCATGAATCCGAGCTTGAATAATATTTTAATATTATTTTTCGTGCCGTTAATATGTGACTAAGCATGTGGTAAATTTCCGTAAGTGAATTTGTCTGTTTGTGTGTTTAATTTGACAAAAGGATGAAACTGCAGTAAGTGTGAAAGTTGCTTGCTATTTGTCAAGGTATTAAAGTGTTGTGGCTTTTAAAATGTGAGGATTTATGTGGCAAATAAGCCAATTCTATGATAGTGGACGGTAATAAATGTATTACATGCATATTTTATATGATTATAAGTTTATAATATATGTTATATATATATATATTGTTTTATTATATGTCATATTTATATTATAATAAAAGAAACATGAGCTAGTGGCTTCATTATTTTGTTATCTTCTTGCCGAAAATTACAAAGAAAAGAAGAAAGAACTTAAGCTTGTTAAGGTTCAGCCATTTGAGGGTTTAAATTCAAGGTGAGTTTTTGATCTGTCTTCGATAATTTCTACGTTTTTGTAATCATTACTTTGAGAGCTTCAAAACCCATGTATTAATTTTGATTATTGATGATGTTTGTGTGAGATGCCATTGTTGATATGTTGAGTTTTGAAATGAGTTTAGTTAATAAATGAAAGATTTGAGTTAGATGAACATGTTTTGTTCTTGAAGTTTTGATGAATTTGGCTAAATAGGGCTAAATTGTGAAAATATTATTTTGGAGGACTAATTTGTGAATTTGATGGAAAATGTGGACTTATATGAGATGTATATGCATTCGGTTAAGCATGTGTATGTGTGGATTTTGTGAATTTGATGTTTTGAGAAAAAACGAACTAAATTGATAAAGTGTGCAAATATGAGGGTTAATTTGCAAATAGCCCTAAATGTGTGTCCTTGGATTGAATTGAATGGATTAGTGAATAAAAGGGTTAATTCTGAACATGTTTAGATCAAGAATCGAGGAAAACAGACTTAGATCGCGGGAAAGCGAAAATAACCGAGTAGCCGTTTTCATTCCGACATATCGAATCCGAGGTAAGTTACTATGCAAATAAATGTATATGTATGCAATTGAAATTGTTCATATGGTTAATGATGATATTGAATGCTTATGAGAGATTATGCATTTGAATTCCGAGATAAGTTCGATATAGTGATTAAGTCCGAGAAGTCCCGTACGAAGCTATGAATAGATAGTATTGAATAAGTCACTACATAGACATCTGTTCTGTTGTTATCATGTAAGACCACGTCTGGGACATTGGCATTGATTTAAGACTCGTGTAAGACCCTGTCTGGGACAGTGGCATCGATATCTGATTATGTGTAAGACCACGTCTGGGACGTTAGCATCAATATGAGCTATACGTATAAGACCACGTCTGGGACGTTGGCATCATTATAATCCTTACGTGTAAGACCATGTCTAGGAAATCGGCATCGTACTGATTCGTGTAAGATCCTGTCTGGGACAGTGGCATCGATATCTGAGTATATATAAGACCTCGTCTGGGACGATGGAATTGTACGATTATTCCGAGCTTCTGAGTATTCTATTGGATTCCTTATGATTCAACGGGCAAGTTTGAGATACGAATGACAAATCTAAGCTTTGATAAATTAAGAAAATGAATGTCCGATTCAGGTATGTTGATTATACACCAAATGTGTATATAAGGTAAGTGACTAGGTGATCTACAATGATGATTTATATATGGTTTAGAAATATGTTACATGAGAAGCATACATGAAAAAGCTATGTGTATATGATTCTTAAATTGATAAATGTGGTAAATTTGGCCAAGGATATGAATCAAAGTATAAATATGAGAAAATTGCTTTGTGGAAGAAATGTGCCAATGTGGTTATATGTTTACATGCTTTACATATTAAGTTTGTTTGTATATTGACTTACTAAGCTTTTGGAAAGCTTACTCTGTGTGTGTTTACTCTGTTTTATAGGTCGTTAAAACTACTGAAGGCTCGGGATCGTCACGGATCGTCATCACACTACTAAACTTATTTTGTTACACTTTGGAATTGTATAAAGCTAGATATGGCATGTATAGGCTAGTATTTTGGTATAATTTGTTTTGTAAACTTAGCCATGTGATATGGCTATTTATGAGTTGAGACTTTGCTTAAATGAATGTGATATATGATGCATATCTTGGTATGGTTGAAGTATTTGAAATGGCCAAGTTTGGAGTGAGGAAATGAATGAATTATGCTTGTGATGATATGAGTTTTATTCTTTGAAGTTGTCATGGCTGGAATTGGTATTGAATGCATGGTTTGAATGACTATTTTGGTATGTTTTTGGTGGTTATATGTGCATGAGATGTCTTGGTAGATATGGCTTGTAGGTTTGACCCTTATGGGTGGCATTTTGGCCTTGCAAATGGCCTATAATGTCACATGGTCGTGGCACACGGGCGTGCCTAAATACCGTGGGTGAATAGCAGGATGTAGCTTGGTAGCACACGGCCTCGACATGGGGGTGTCAACTAGCCGTGGTGTATAAGTCAGTAGCTAGCTAGGAGTACACGGCCATGGTACACGGGCATGCTTGGTGGCCGTGGTGGGGAAGCCAGTATATGGCCTAGTAGCACACGGCCATGGCACACAGGCGTGCCTAGTGACCGTGTTGGTATAGTCAGTATATAGACACGGATGGACACATGGGGGTGTCTAGAAGCCGTGGAGGGCACACGGTCTCCCCTGTATTTTAGAAAAGTTTCAATTTTCCATGAGATTTTGTTTGTGCTTTGATTTAGTCCCGACTCAGTTTGTAAGCATGGTTAAGGTCTCGATGACCGTTTTCACGGACCTCATACTTGAGAATGATGAATGAATGTGTGAAATTTCTGTTAATGCTTTCCGATATGTCCGGTAATGCTCCTAACCCTAATCCGACGACGGACACAGGATAGGGGTGTTACATTTGGTTGGTATCAGAGCTACGGTTTAGTCGATTCTCGGACTAACGTAACGTGTCAGAGTCTAGCTATACATGCCATATATCTGAATTGTGATAGTGTGATGAATCCTGACGTATAAAATGTGATTTTCATATAGTAATGGATCCCGAAAGAGCCGTAGCTGACGACGTAGAAAGTAATGCGCCTGCTCCCGCGCAAGGGACAATACCCTCTGATTCGAGACCGGCTACGAGTGGTCAAGAGGGAGAAGCTAAACAAGCTTTCTTCCAGATGATGAGTGAGTGGTTCACTCAGTTTGTAAAGAATAACCCGACTGTTTCGCAACCCCCGCCCTCGGTTAATCCCCCTCAGACATCCAATATACCTTCGACTGCAAATCTGAATCTGTTGAATAAGCCTCCTGTTGACAAGATCCGTAAGTATGGGGCCGAAGAATTCCGGGCTACTAAAGATGATGATGCTGAAAAGGCCGAGTTCTGGATTGAAAATACTATCCGGGTATTTGATGAAATATCTTTGACTTTGGAAGAATGCATTAAATGTGTTGTATCGTTACTTCGTGATGCAGCTTATCAATGGTGGAAAACTCTGATTTCTGTTGTTCCGAGAGAATGAGTTTCATGGGATTTCTTTTAGATCGAGTTTCGGAAGAAATATATTAGTGAAAGATTCGTTGATCAGAAACGGAAAGAATTTTTGGAACTCAAACAGGGCCGAATGACTGTTTCCGAGTATGAACGAGAATTCGTGAGATTGAGTTAGTATGCCCGGGAATGTATATCATCTGAAGCTATAATGTGCAAAAGGTTCGAAGATGGCCTGAATGAAGACATTCGTTTGTTAGTTGGGATTTTAGAAATAAAAGAGTTTGTTGTACTTGTTGACCGAGCTTGCAAAGCTGAAGCACTCAAAAAATATAAGAGAAAAGCTGAGTTTGAAGCTCGAGATGTGATAAAGAGATTTCAGAGTAAATCATTTCAATCTATTCCGAAAAGATTCAGAGATGATCAAAGTCGTTCCAGAGATAATGTGGGACATTTGAACAGAAATCGAGCTAGATCGCAAATGAATTCCAAAGCTCCAGCAACTTCAGTGGCCAGCGTTGGTAATGTTTGATCTGAGAGACCTAATGTAAACATTGCGGAAAAAGACATCCGGGAAGCTGTAGATTAAATGACATAGCTTGCTTCAGATGTAGACCACTTGATCATTTTATCCGTGATTGCCCTAAGTATGTCGAGCCAGAGACCGTTCAGAATTTGAGATCTGATAATGCACCTGTGAGAGGTCGACCATCAAAGAATGTAAAGAATGTCAGTGGTAGTCAGAGAACTACGAGAGACAATGTTGTCAGGTCCGAAGCTAGAGCGCCTGCCAGAGCGTATGCTATCCGAGCTCGTAAGGACGCTTCATCACCTGATGTTATAACGGGTACTTTCACACTTTATGATACTTCTGTGATTGTATTGATAGACCCTGGTTCTACGCATTCATATATATGCATGAATTTAGTATTCAGCAAGACTTTGCCTGTAGAGTCTACTGAGTTTGCTATAAAAGTATCGAACCCCTTAAGTAAAAGTGTCCTTGTTGACAAAGTATGCAAGAACTGTCCGTTAATGTTTTGAGATATTTGTTTCCCTCTTGATTTGATGCTTTTGCCATTTGATGAGTTTGATATTATTCTAGATATGGATTGGTTGTTTAAGCATGATGCTGTTGTGAATTGCAAAAGGAAGGCTATAGATTTGAGATGTCAGAATAATGAGATTGTACAGATTTAGTCTGATGATTTGAATGGATTGCCTACTGTGATATCTGTTTTGAAAGCTCAAAGTTATGTGAAAAAGGGTTACGAAGGATATTTCGCCTATGTGATTGATTCAAAAGCATATGAAAAGAAAGTTGAGTCAGTGCCTATTGTCTGTGAGTTTTCCGATGTGTTTCCTGAAGAGTTACTGGGTTTACCTCTGATTCGTGAAGTTGAATTTGGTATTAAATTGTTGCCTAGTACTACACCTATTTCGATAGCTCCGTATAGAATGGCACCAACAGAGTTGAAAGAATTAAAGTCACAGTTGCAAGAATTGACTGAGAGAGGGTTTGCTAGACCGAGTTTCTCGCCTTGGGGTGCTCCTGTTCTGTTCGTGAAAAAGAAAGATGGCATGATAAGGATGTGTATCGATAATCTTCAGTTGAATAAAGTGACAATAAAGAATAAATATCCGTTGCCTCGAATAGATGATTTATTTGATCAGTTAAAAGGAGCTACTGTGTTTTCCAAGATTGATCTGAGATCGAGATACTATCAGTTGAGAGTTAAAGATTCAGACATTCCGAAAACTACTTTCAGAACGAGGTACGGGCATTATGAGTTTCTAGTTATGCCATTTGGACTAACCAATGCACTTGCTGTTTTTATGGATCTGCTGAACAAAATTTTCAGACCGTACCTAGATAAACTTGTTGTAGTGTTTATTGACGACATTTTGATTTACTCACGGGATGAGATTGAGCATGTTGAACATTTGAGAATCGTGTTGCAAACTTTGAGAGAAAAGCAATTGTATGCGAAATTCAGCAAATGTGAATTTTGGTTACACGAGGATAGTTTTCTGGGGCATATTGTGTCAGCCTCTGGAATCCGAGTGGATCCGAGTAAGATTTCTGCTATTCTGAATTGGAAACCTCCGAAGAACGTGTCTGAAGTCCGTAGTTTTTTGGGTCTGGCTGGTTATTACCGTCGATTTGTAAAAGGATTTTCAGCTATAGCTACTCCGTTGACTAGATTACTTCAGAAAGATGTCAGATTTGAATGGTCGGATAAATGTCAGAAAAGTTTTGATCAATTGAAAACTTTGAGTTAACTGCGATTGTGTTTGCGCTTAAGATTTGGCGTCATTATCTATACGGTGAGAGATGTCGTGTATTTTCAGATCATAAAAGTTTGAAATATCTGATGACTCAGAAAGATTTGAACTTGTGTCAGAGAAGATGGCTTGAGTTATTGAAAGATTACGAGCTTGTGATAGATTATCATCCGGGTAAAGCAAATGTTGTTGCAGATGCTCTGAGTAGAAAATCATTGTCTGCATTACGTGCTTTGAGTACTCAGTTGGATTCGTCTGATGATTGTTCTGTGATAGCTAAATTAAAAGCAAAACCGTTGTTTTTACAACAGATATGTGATGCTCAAAAATTTGATAACGAATTACTAGCGAAACGAGCTCGGTGTGAAATAAATTTCGAATTTGAATTTCAAATTGTGGATGGTAGTTTGAGATTCCGATATCGTATCTGTGTTCCGAGAAATCCAGAGTTGATTCGGTTGATTTTGAGTGAAGCTCATACTAGTAGTCTATCTGTTCATCCGGGAAGTACAAAAATGTATTATGATTTGAAACGACATTACTGGTGGTCTGGTATGAAATGGGACATTTCTGACTTTGTTTCGAAATGTTTAATCTGTCAGCAAGTGAAAGCCGAACATCAAGTTCCATCTAGATTGCTGTAGCCGATTCTAATTCCGGAGTGGAAATGGGATAGAGTAACAATGGACTTTGTTTCTGGTTTGCCCCTGACTCTGAAAAAGAAAGATGCGATATGGGTCGTAGTTGACCGATTAACTAAATCTGCCCATTTTTTTCCGGTAAGATCTGATTTCTCACTGGAGAGATTAGCGAAGCTTTATATTTTTGAGATTGTGAGATTGCATGGGGTGCCACTATCTATTGTGTTAGATAGAGATCCGAGATTTACATCTCGATCTTGGAAGAAATTGCAAGAAGCTTTGGGCATGAGATTACACTTCAGTACAACTTTTTATCCGCAAACAGATGGTCAGCCCGAACAGATTATTCAGATTCTTGAAGACATGTTAAGATGTTGTATACTTGACTTTAATGGTTTGTAGGAACAGTATTTGCCATTGATAGAATTTGCGTATAATAATAGTTTTCAGACGAGTATCAAAATGGCACCATATGAAACTTTGTACGGACATAAATGTTGTACACCTCTGTATTGGACCGAACTCAGTGAAAATAAACTTCACGGAGTTGATTTGATTAGAGACTCAGAACAGAAAGTGAAACTGATCCGAGATTGTTTGAAAGCAGCATTTCATTGTCAGAAGTCTTATGCGGATTTGAAACAAAAAGATATAGAATTTGAAATCGGCGATAAAGTATTTCTGAAGGTGTCTCCTTGGAAGAAAGTGCTTTGATTCGGATGAAAAGGCAAATTAAGTCTGAGGTTTATCGAGCCGTATGAGATCATTGAACGTGTCGGGCCTATTGTGTATAGATTAAAATTGCAGTCTGAGTTAGAAAAGATACACAATGTATTCCATGTCTTGATGCTCCGTAGATATCGATCCGATCCGTCACATGTGATTGCTCCATCTGAAATTGAAATCCGATCTGATATGACATATGAAGAGGAACTGATCTGTATCTTAGCTCGTGAAGTGAAAGAGTTGATAAACAAGAAAATTCCGTTGGTAAAAGTACTGTGGAATCGACATGGAATAGAAGAGGCTACCTGGGAGCCTGAAGATTCAATGAGACAGCAATATCAGACTCTGTTTAACGGTAAGATTTTTGGGGACGAAAATCCCTAAGGGGGAGAATTGTAACAGTCCGGTTTATACCCTAGTCGGAACAGTGGTTTCAGGACTATGAATCTGAGCTCGAATAATATTTTAATATTATTTTTTGTGCCGTTAATATGTGACTAAGCATGTGGTAAATTTCCCTAAGTGAATTTGTCTGTTTGTGTGTTTAATTTGACAAAAGGATGAAACTGCAGTAAGTGTGAAAGTTACTTGCTATTTATCAAGGAATTAAAGTGTTGTGGCTTTTTAAATGTGAGGACTTATGTGGCAAATAAGCCAATTCAATGATAGTGGACGGTAATAAATGTATTACATGCATATTTTATATGATTATAAGTTTATAATATATGTTATATATATATTGTTTTATTATATGTTATATTTATATTATAATAAAAGAAACACGAGTTAGTGGCTTCATTATTTTGTTATCTTCTTGCCAAAAATTACAAAGAAAAAAAGAAAGAGCTTAAGCTTGTTAAGGTTCGACCATTTGAGGGTTTAAATTCAAGGTGAGTTTTTGATCTGTTTTCGATAATTTCTACATTTTTGTATGCTTTGAGAGCTTCAAAACCCATGTATTAATTTTGATTATTGATGATGTTTGTGTGAGATGCCATTGTTGATATGTTGAGTTTTGAAATGAGTTTAGTTGATAAATGAAAGATTTGAGTTAGATGAACATGTTTTGTTCTTGAAGTTTTGATGAATTTGGCTAAATAGGGCTAAATTGTGAAAATATTATTTTGGAGGACTAATTTGTGAATTTGATGGAAAATGTGGACTTATATGAGGTGTATATGCATTCGGCTAAGCATGTGTATGTGTGGATTTTGTGATTTTGATGTTTTGAGAAAAATGGACTAAATTGATAAAGTGTGCAAATATGAGGGTTAATTTGCAAATAGCCTTAAATGTGTGTCCTTGGATTTATTTGAATGAATTAGTGAATAAAGGGTTAATTCTGAACATGTTTAGATCAAGAACCGAGGAAAACGGACTTATATCGCGGGAAAGCGAAAATAACCGAGTAGCCGTTTTCATTCCGACATATCAAATCCGAGGTAAGTCACTATGCAAATAAATGTATATGTATGCAATTGAAATTGTTCATATGATTAATGATGATATTGAATGCTTATGAGAGATTATGCATTTGAATTCCGAGATAAGTTCGATATAGTGATTAAGTCCGAGAAGTCCCGTACGAACCTAGGAATAGATAGGATTGAATAAGTCACTACATAGACATCTGATAAACCGTAATTATAACATATTTTAGACCCACATTAAATATGTTTTTGGATGATTTATCCCTCAATTTATGTAAAAAGGTGCTCTTAATACTTTCTTTTCATGTCTTATACCCAGTAAAGCACCCGAGGATGAAAAGAACGTAAAACGGGCCCAAAACGAAGTAAATGGGCCATATCACGAAATCCACACGGCCTGGCACAAAGAGCACACGACCATGCCTTGTCATGCATCTAGAACACGGCCTCACCCCGACTTACACGGCCGTGCCTCAACTTAGAAATCTGAACACGGTCTGAAGTCGAACCACACGGGCATGTGACATGGCCGTACCCCTGTCGTGGACTTAGACAAATTCAGTCGGAAAAGGATACTTAGGGAGAAAGAATCGCATTCCAAGGGCCTATAAATACCCCCTAAGTGCCACCGTTGAAAGGGCATCGAGCTAGGCCAAGAAGCCAAGCTGGAAAGGTCAGAATTGTGGGAATCACTCGATGTTAGCCAGTTGATCTATCACAAGAAGCCGAAATTCTACTCAAGACGGCGAATTTCTCCTTCAATTCCTTCAGGGGATTTCTTATGTTCTGTTTTTTCTCTTGAGATGTTTTCTTTATTTGTTGTGAACTAAACCCCTCAGATACCTGAAGGGGATGAAACCTAGATGAATCTTGTTATTTGTTCCTAAATTATATGATAAATACTTAGTTTGTTCTTAATTATGCATGTTTAATCCAAATCTGATGTGCTTAGGTGGAGGAGGAATAGACCTTGCTTAAGAGTAGATCTAGCATAATTAAGCGGAGTTGATCAAATGCCTAAAGATAGGGTTACGTCATTTTGCCGGATTAGGGTGAAACCTAATATGGGATATCCATAGATTGATTTACTGCTATTCTAGGGGGTTATTATAAGAGAACGAGATTTCCACTAATTAACCTAGGGTTAGACATTATTCGCCTCAAGAGAGGGTTTAATATACGTTAAGGAGTCCTACGGATCAAACTAAGTGAATAAATCGTATGGTTCAGTGTTAAATAACAAGTGAAGTCTAGGTGGATTCCTCCTGAGGGTATCGTCGTGATCAACTGAGTTTTTCGTCAAGTTATTTCCCAAATCGTTCTTTTTGTCTTTGCGTCTTTAGCTTAGTAGTTGTTAATTTAGATTGAAGCAGCTTCACTTTATTTTAGGCTAAATAATAAAAATAAAGTTAGTATTAGCACTTTTAGTTCCTTTGGGTTCGACAATCCGATCTTGCCTAAGCTATACTACTGTTCGATAGGTACACTTGCCTTTAATTGTTGTCAGAGTTAGTTTCCAGGTTTGATCTCATTCTTTATAAATTTTAAAACTCTGATTTCAGAAATTAAGTTTTTGGCGCCGTTGCCGGGGAACTAAAATATTAAGAAAACTCTATTTTTATTACTTTAGCCATTATTTTTTATTTTTCGCAATTTTATTTTTTTAGGTTAAATTTTAAATTTTTGCTAAATTTTCCTTCTTTTTCTTTTCTTAGTAGGTACCTCTAGTTTATGACTAGAAGGAACCCGAAAGGACCTTTGGTATACGATAGTGAAATTGAAGCTACCGTTCATAGGGCCCGCAGAGAAATCAGGCGAGCCCTAAATTACACAGAGGAAGAGCAAGAAGGAAGATCCAATCCTACTAAAGGGATGGACGAGAATAATCCACCACCACATGATGTGGGGGAAACCAATGCTCCATGTACAATGTTTGATTATGCTAAACCGCATTTAACAGGAGCAGAATCGAGTATTGTTAGGCCTGCTATAGCTGCTAACAATTTTGAATTAAAGCCTAACACAATACAAATGATTCAACAGTTTGTTCAATTTGATGGTTTGCAGGACGAAGATCCAAACACTCATATAGCTAACTTTTTAGAGTTCTGTGATACCTTCAAAATAAATGATGTTCTGATGATGCCATACGTCTTCGGTTATTCCCTTTTTCATTAAGGAATAAAGCCAAACAGTGGTTAAACTCGTTACCACGAGGATCAATCACTGCATGGGAATAGATGATCAAAAAGTTTTTATTGAAATATTTCCCACAGGCCAAAACGGCCAAATTACGGAATGATATCTCTTCTTTTGTGCAGATGGATTTAGAGACATTATACGACGCATGGGAGAGATACAAAGATCTCTTGAGAAGGTGTCCACACCATGGTCTACCCTTGTGGCTACAAGTCTAAACATTCTATAACGGTGTAAACCCCTCAACGAGACAACTTATCGATTCAACAGCCGGTGGAACTCTGAACAATAGAACTCCTGAAGCAGCCTACGAGTTCATTGAGGAGATGTCACTGAATAATTATCAGTGGCAGGTTACAAGGACGAAACTGACAAAATTCGCCGGAGTTTACAACCTCAATGCGATAACCACACTATCAACACAGGTAGAGATGATGAATAAAAAGATTGATAGTTTGTGTTCCTCCCAGGCACATCCAGTCATGCAGTGCGACGCAAGTGGAACCGTGGCGAATCCTGAGTACCCACCCTACCAACCAAAAATAGAAAGTGAACAGATAAATTACATAGGTAATCATTTCAGATCCAATAATAATCCCTATAGTAATACTTACAATCCAGGTTGGAGGAACCACCCAAATTTTTCGTGGGGAGGTCAAGGAAATCAAAGGCAACAACCTCCTCAAAACTTCCAAAATCAGCCCTTTCCACAAGAGAAGAAGCCAAACCTCAAGAGATGCTGACAAAATTTATGGCAAACACGAAAAACCGTTTCGAAGAAACTGAGAGAACACTTAAAGATCAACAAGTTTCAGTTGAAAAACGTACTGAGTCATTCGGGGAGCTCTCTAAGTCAGTTGGATTACTTATTAAGATGATCTGCGAAATACGGGCAGAGATTTTTTCTAAAGGAAAAAACAGGTAAAAGTAGTTACGCTGAGAAGTGGAAAAGAGTTAGTCGAACCAAAGAGACCACACGAAGATAACAAAACAAAAGATGAGGGGGTAGAGGACATAAATCCAATACGTAGAGAAAGTAAACCACCAATCCCGTATCCAGCAAAGTTAAAGAAAGAAAGATTAGATGCCCAATACGGTAAGTTTCTCAAACTTTTTAAACAAATACATATTAACTTACCTTTTGTTGAAGCTATTTCACAGATGCCGACGTACGCAAAATTCTTAAAGGGACTCCTGACGAATAAAAGGAAGCTTGAAGAAGTGTCGACGGTGGAACTTAATGAAGAATGCTCAGCCATCCTCCAATACAAGTTACCAACCAAATTAAAAGACCCAGGAAGTTTTACTATCCCTTGTTTAATTGGTAACCTGAACATTAAGAAAGCATTAGCTGATCTAGGTGCCAGTATTAATTTAGTGCCTTACAAAATGTTTAAACAACTAGATCTTGGGGAACCAAAACCCACTAGGATGAGTATTCAGCTAGTTGATAGATCCATTAAATATCCTAGAGGAGTTATTGAAGATGTCTTGGTAAAAATTGACAAATTTATTTTCCCTGTTGATTTTGCTGTGCTAGACATGGATGAAGACATTAACGTTCCTTTAATTTTAGGACGTCCCTTTTTAGCTACTGCTAGAGCTGTTATCGATGTAGGTGACGGTAAACTTGTATTAAGGATAGGTGATGAGGAAATTATTTTTCAAATTTATGATGCCATGCGATACTCTAAAGAACAAGATGATTCCTGTTATTTTGTTGATACTACTGATCATATCATTCAATATTCATTACAGGAAATCATCCATGACGACACAATGGAACTGTGCCTGACTCAAGAAGAGGGGGAGAAGATGAAGGCGAAAAGATGAACTTGAATACATCTTCATTTAGACAAATAAAAGAAGAAAGCATTGAAGACAATGACGAATTAAAATAGAAAACCTCCATTAATGAGCCACCCAATCTGGAATTGAAACAATTGCCAACACACTTGGAATACGCATTCCTTGGGGAAAATTCTACACTACCGATTATTACCTCTTCAGAATTAAAACCCAAGGAAAAAGAGGAGTTGATACAGATTCTAAGAGAACATAAAATGGCCATAGCTTGGAAAATCTCTAACATCAAAGGAATAAGCCCATCGTTCTGCACCCATAAAATTCTAATGGAAGAAGAAGCCGGCTAAACCCCAACATGAAAGAAGTGGTCAAAGCTGAGGTAATTAAACTTCTAGATGTAGGAATAATTTATCCTATTTCTGACCGCACCTGGGTAAGTCCTGTACAGGTAGTTCCAAAGAAAGGCGGTATGATGGTAGTGCCCAATGAAAAGAACGAGTTGATCCCCACAAGAACGGTTACAGGTTGGAGAGTCTGTATAGACTATAGAAAGCTGAATGATGCCACCAGAAAGGATCACTTCCCTCTACCTTTCAGATTAAATGTTAGAGAGACTATCCGGGCATATGTACTACTGCTTCTTGGACGGACTCCCCGGCTACTTCCAAATCCCCATAGCTCCTAAAGACCTAGAGAAGACAACATTTACATACCCATACGGTACGTTTGATTATCGTAGAATGCCTTTTGGATTATGTAATGCTCCTGCTACTTTTCAGCGTTTCATGTTAGCAATCTTTGACGAACTCGTGGAAGACATCATGGAGGTATTTATGGATGATTTCTCGGTATTCGGTAATTCTTTCCATCTTTGCCTTAAAAATTTAAAACGAGTTCTAATGAGATGTTAGGAAACAAACCTTGTTTTAAATTCAAAAAAATGTCACTTTATGGTTAGAGAAGGGATTGTGTTAGGACATAAGATTTCTAGTAAAGGGATTGAGGTAGATAAAGCAAAAGTTGAGACCATAGAAAAATTACCTCCCCCTAGTTCAGTTAAGGCTATTAGAAGTTTTTTAGGACATCCAGGGTTCTATAGAAGATTTATTAAAGATTTTTCTAAAATAGCTAAGCCATTGACAAAATTACTAGAAAAAGATGTTCTTTTCAATTTCAATCAAGAATGTTTAGATGAGTTTAATGTCTTTAAGGATAAATTAATAAATGCTCTGATTATAATTGCACCTGATTGGAACTTACCCTTTGAACTAATGTGTGATGCAAGTGATTTTACAGTAGGTGCAGTTTTGGGACAATGAAGAGACAAGCATTTTCAGCCAATTTACTACGCTAGCAGAACATTAACACCCGCACAAGAAAACTACACCACCACAAAGAAAGAATTGCTAACTGTAGTTTTTGCTTTTGATAAATTTAGGCAGTACCTAATTTTGTCTAAAGTTGTCGTTTATACTGACCATTTAGCTCTGCGTTATCTTTTAAACAAACCTGATGCAAAACCTAGACTCATACGATGGATTTTACTCTTACAGGAATTTGACTTGGAAATACAAGATAAGAAGGGAGCTGAAAATCTTGCAGCAGATCACCTCTCTAGACTTGAAAATCCACATACCAAAGAACTCAATGAAAGCGAGATAAACGATTTGTTTCCGGAAGAACGACTCTTTTCTATGACACATTCTGAGGTACCATGGTTTGCAAATATTGTGAATTATTTAGCAGCTAACATCTTGCCAAAAAGATTAACACATCACCAAAAGAAGCGATTCTTTACTGATGTGAAGAATTATTTTTGGGAAGATCCATTTATTTTCTGCATATGTGCAGATCAGGTAATTCGAAGATGCGTTACAAAGGTAGAAGCAAGCAAAATCTTGGAACATTGCCATTCAGGATCGTCAGGAGGACACTACAGTGGTATTAAGACAGCACACAAAATACTCGAATCAGGTTTCTATTGGCCCACTTTATTCAAAGATGCCAACAGGTATGTTACCTCGTGTGATAAATGCCAAAGAACAGGAAATATTTCTAAACGTGATGAAATGCCTCAAACATACATGCTGTCATGTAAAATATTTGATGTATGGGGTATTGATTTTATGGGACTATTCCCTAGTTCATTTGGAAACAAATACATCCTAGTGGCAGTCGATTACATGTCAAAATGGGTAGAAGCAGAAGCTTTACCTACCAATGATGCTAGGGTAGTAGTTAAATTTCTCAAGAAACTGTTTTCTCGATTTGGAACACCTAGAGCCATCATTAGTGATAGGGGTACTCACTTCTGTAATACTGAATTTGAAAAAGTACTAAAGAAATATAGAGTATACCACAAAACTGCTACCCCATATCATCCTCAAACCAACGGACAAGTTGAAATAGCAAACCGAGAACTTAAACGCATCCTAGAAAAGATGGTTGAATCAAATAAAAAAAGATTGGGCATTAAAAGTAGATGATACTTTATGGGCCTATAGAACAGCATTTAAAACACCTCTAGGGACATCCCCATACAAACTTGTATACGGGAAAAGCTGTCATCTACCATTCGAATTAGAACACAAAGCTTTTTGGGCAATAAATTTTTTAAATTCTGATCTCAAAGTTGCAGGAAAGAAAAGAATGATGCAGATGAACGAGCTGGACGAATGGAGAACTGAAGCCTACGAGAATTCAAAACTATACAAGGAAGCAACAAAGCGACGCCATGATGCTCGTCTCAAAAGATCAAAACAACTCGATGTAGGGGATCTGGTCCTGCTATACAACTCAAGGCTTAAACTATTCCCGAGAAAGCTGAAATCAAGATGGTCAGGCCCATTCATGATTAAAACAATTTTTTCATACGACACAATCGAGGTAACTCACCCCACTAAGGGCACATTCAAGGTAAATGGTCACCGACTTAAAATTTATAATGGTCCAGATTTTGGAGATATGAGAGAGGAGCTTTTGCTCCATGAACCTTCTTTTAGAACCGAAATCAGGGAAAGTCTAGCTTAAGACTATAAACAAGCGCTTCTCGGGAGGCAACTCGGGTACTAATTCACTAACATTTTATTTTCATTTTTATTTTTATTTTTACTTTTATTCAGCATCTAACTCCATACTAATTCAGTCTAATAAAAGCGCAGGTTTAAAACCACACAGCTTTGAACACGGGCGTGCCCATGGCCGTGTGGAAGACAGGGGACGAACCACAGTCGTGCCAGTAGCCGTGCACAAACAGGGACGAATGGTTTTTCCCAACACGGGCTACGATACCAGACCACGCCCGTGCCAACCTCCCGTGTGAGGTTACTGACTTGTTAAGCATGGGCCAAACACGGCCGTGCCCAGCAACCGTGCGAAGATATCGACTTCCCAACCACGGGCAGAACACACCCGTGTCTTACAACCATACGAGGTTACTGACTTGTCGAGCACAGGCTAAACACGCCCGTTTAAACCAACCGTGTGAATAAACACACGGGTGTGTCATTTGCAACACGGCCGTGGCAAATCCACCTGAACGCGCCTAAAATCCGAAATCGCGAAAAACACGGGCATTTAAAACAGAGCACGAGCGTGGCGATGGACTGTTCCCCCACCCCTATATAACAAAAAATCTAATTGTCACTTTCCCAAAACCTAACCTAAAATCAAATTTCAGTAGCCTTCCTCCCAAATCTAGCTACACCCACATCCTCCTCCACCCCAAAACTCTTCTCCTTGCCTTTTTCTCTAAAAAATCGTCCAAAAACCGCCCGCACGCCCACACCACAGCTGTGCTACTGAACGCACACGCCCCTGCCACCGCTGTGTTCATGCTGCAACTCGTGCCACCGCCGTGCTCCGACCGTGCTCGATCCTTTTACACCATCCCTGGTCCCTTTTTCTTTACTCAAAACTTGATAAACATCATAGCACTTTTCTTTATCTTCATCTTTTGTTTAGTTTTAGTATTAAAGCATGATTTTTATTTAGGAAAAATTGTCTCAAAAATTTAGTCCCCATGAATATTTATTGGTGGTTATTTGCTAGATTTCATGATTTAAGAATAAATTCTTACATTTTAGAACTAATAAGATTGATACATTTCTTTGCTCACTCCTGTCAAATATTTATGCTCATTTTAACCTTTCAAATTTTGCTTGATTTGGTGTGGCACATTCTGGCTATAGTGTTGTTGAGGTTTGATAAAAAAGAACTTGCTTTATATTTGATTACAAATTACAGGTACAAATGTCGTCATCACGACCAAAACGATCCTCAACCGCCCCAAGCAAGAAAAGAAAGGGGCCCGGATCATCTTCCGCAAGTGCTTCTTCCGAGCTTCGACACCCATTCCTCAGATTTCCTCAAGCAGCTCAGAAAGAGCGGCACAAGACAATCCGGGATAGACCCTTAGGCACTGGTAGGTGCATCGATTGGGACGCAATAGAACAAGTTGGAATCACAACCGATATTCGAGCCTACCTCTCAACCGACCCGTGGGAGCAGTTATTCTCAATCATCAATCCCACATACTTGGAGCTCACAATAGAAATTTGCACCACCTTCACATTGCAGACAGTGATGGCACAGTTCGACGATCTGGGTACCATCCAATTCCGTTTAGGGGGCACGGTACGTCGAGTGAGCGTACCACAATTCGGCTCGACACTCGGACTTTATACACCAGAATTTATAGAAGAAAACCCACTCTTCGGGTTAAACTGCCAGCTCCATTGCACTCCCCTCAACTGCTGGATTAACTTAGCACCCACCACGAATGTTTACGACCCCATTCACTCGAAGGCGTCAACCCTTGCCCCACCCCTACGGTATATCCATGCCATTCTCGCTCATACCATCACAGGTCACCGAGAGAGCACCGGCGTGGTAAACAAACACGATGTTTACTACCTATCGTGCATGTCAGAAGGGCACGTTTTCGACCTGGCATACTTCATCGCCTGTGCAGTTCAACACCAGACAGAGCCACACGGAAAGGGGATTTTATCGATGGGGCCATACATCACAAGGTTGGCTCGATACTTTGGCCTCCTCAACACTGAGGCTCAGATCACCTCCCTCACACTGATGGGCAACATGGCACCTCCGGGCATCCAGACGATGCTACACATGAGAATGATCAAACACCATCGAGGGACCGACCCCCTCAGTACCGTTTAGTGACACCCACAGACGAGGGGGAGGCCGAGGACATTACTGATGATGTCCCACCACCATTACAGGAGGCACCAATTCTGAGCCAGTGACCATCCCGTGTAGCACCATCATTAGCGGATATCTCTGCACGGCTCGACCAGCTCGAGCTGTATTTTGCTGAAAACACTCGTCGCTTTGACGAGATAGAGGCCACCCTTCAACAAATATGCCAGCACCTCCATATATCACCACCAGAACCACCACAGGACCTGGCCGATGATGAGGACTTTTGAGTCCTTTTATCTAGATTTTCTTTCTTTATTTTTAAGTCATTTTATTTTATTTTCTCATTATTTTAATTTAATTTCGATTCATCTTAAGTTTGAACATTTCACTCATACATTTGATAACTTTTATCATGCTTGTCATCAACTACTAACCTTCGAGTATTACTAACATTTATTTAATTATGCCCCCCAAGATTTCTGACTGATGACTTAGTAGTTTCAAAAACATCACTAGGAAGCAGTTCACCACTACACAAGTCATCAGACAACACGACCTCTACCATCCTCCAAGGAAATCATCCGTTAATTCAGGGAGCGCCACTTTCTCACCTCTATTTTAATTTTGCATATTGACTGTCATTATCCATCTTTGTACATTGAGGGCAATGCACATCTTAAGTGTTGGGGGGTAAAAGTGTAAAACTTTTTGCATTATTCTCAAATCCTTCAATTTAGTCTTGTTTTTAAGTAATTTTTTCATATTACTAATTAGGATGAAATTTCTGATAATTTATGATTTTTATTGACATGTTTTAGATTAAGTCATTGATAATTGTGCATTGATGATTAAATTTTAAAGATACTAGAATATTAAGCATGATAAGTCTAATTTTCAGAATAAAAATTCTTACTAGGTTGTTAACCTAAATTTGAATACTGCCTTAAAATTTGAAATTTATGAGATTGATGTTAAAACACCCATAATATTTGTGAGATTTTGAGCCTTATAGAGCATATATTCTTTTTTCATGCTCACTTTTTGATTATGGGTGTGTCAACTTTGAACTGTTATTCTAGAACTTGCCTCGTTCATACATGTTGAGACCACATTCATGATTTGATATACAGAGATGATAAAGGCACCTAGGATTTAACCTACTCACTCCACTAAAAAGCCTACCTTCATAAATTAACCCCTAGTGAACCCCGTTGATCCTAACAACCCTCTTTATTGACTCACCCATTAATAACCCAAAAACCCCTTTGTATTTGTTATCACCATTCCTTTTGACTACATTTTAATCGAGATATGATTTGATTAGTTACCGAATGATATTATGCTATGAGTTGAATTCATCCTTTATTATTAGTTTGTTCTTGAAAAAAAAAAATCGAAGTTTATTCAATATTAATAGTGAGCTTATACAGTTAAAGTTTATTTTCCGAAAGAAAAGCTCGTATTATTAGGAATATTATTATCAGTTGATGTAAAAAAATTTAATTCAAGTATTCATTAGGTAGGTACTTGTCAATTCAATCTCGATTCTAACCTTCTAATTTTAGCCTTTATCCACACCTTAACCCTAGCCCCGTTACAACCCTAACAAAGACCTTTTGACCTGTTTATCATCTCATTTTATAGTGGTGGAGATTTGATTTTCAGGCAAGCCTATGGGATTAACTTTTCAGGTTCGACGTATGAGTGCTTCTTTTCCTAACCCTTAAACACTTTGAGTGATTTGAGCAAATCTATAGTGAGGATGTCAACTCTTGCCAATTTCGAATTAAAGGTAATATTTCAGATAAGGGGAAACACCTACGTTTTCGAATTACAAATAAATGACTTATCATTGTTTAAATCTTTAAGACTCTTGGAATTGAATTATCCATGTATAAATTATCTATGAATTATGTTAAGGCATTGTCAGTAGGAATTGTGAATTATGGAAGGTTCGTTTTAATTGTAAGTTGAGAATTTTGCTTGAGGACAAGCGAAAGCTTAAGTGCGGGGGTATTTGATAAACCGTAATTATAACATATTTTATACCCACATTTAAAATGTTTTTGGATGATTTATTCCTCAATTTATGTAAAAAGGTGCTCTTAATCCTTTCCTTTCATGTCTTATACCCAGGAAAGCACCCGAGAATGAAAAGAACGTAAAACGAGCCCAAAACGAAGTAAATGGGCCATATCACGAAATCCACACGGCCTAGCCCAAAGAGCACATGGCCGTGCCTTGTCATGCATCTAGAACACGGCCTCATCCCGACTTACACGACCGTGCCTCAACATAGAAATCTGAACATGGTCTGAAGTCTAACCACACGGGCGTGTGACATGGCCGTGCCCCTGTCATTGACTTAGACAATTTCAGTCGGAAAAGGATACTTAGGGAGAAAGAATCGCATTCCAAGAGCCTATAAATACCCCTAAGTACCACCATTGAAGGGGCGTCGAGCTAGGCTAAGAAGCCAAGCCGGAAAGGTCAGAAATGTGGGAATCACTCGAAGTTAGCCAGTTGATCCATCCCAAGAAGCCGGAATTCTACTCAAGACGACGGATTTCTCCTTCAATTCCTTCAGGGAGTTTTAGGGATTTCTTATGTTTTGTTTTATCTTTTCTTTTGAGATGTTTTCTTTATTTGTTATGAACTAAACCCCTCAGATACCTGAAGAGGATGAAACCTAGATGAATCTTGTTATTTGTTCCTGAATTATATGATAAATACTTAGTTTGTTCTTAATTATGCATGCTTAATCCAAATCTGATGTGCTTAGGTGGAGGAGGAATAGACCTTGCTTAAGAGTAGATCTAGCATAATTAAGCGGAGTTGCTTGAACGCCTAGAGATAGGGTTACGAGATTTTGCCGGATTAGGGTGAAACCTAATATGGGATATCCATAGATCAATTTGCTGCTATTCTAGGGGGTTATTATAAGAGAACGAGAGTTCCACTAATTAACCTAGGGTTAGACATTATTCCCCTCGAGAGAGGGTTTAATATACGTTAGGGAGTCCTACGGATCAAACTAAGTGAATAAATTGTATGGTTCAGTGTTAAATAACAAGTGAAGTTTAGGTGGATTCTTTCTGCGGGTATCGTCGTGATCAATTGAGTTTTTCGTCAAGTTATTTCCCAATTCGTTCTTTTTGTCTTTGCGTCTTTAGCTTAGTAGTCGTTAATTTAGATTGAAGCAACTTCACTTTATTTTAGGCTAAATAATAAAAAGAAAGTTAGTATTAGTACTTTTAGTTCCTTTGGGTTCGACAATCCGGTCTTGCCTAAGCTATACTACTGTTTGATAGGTACACTTGCCTTTAATCGTTGTCAGAGTTAGTTTCTAGGTTCGATCTCATTCTTTATAAATTTTAAAACTCTGATTTCAGCGATCAACATATGTTTTGTTGTTATCATGTAAGACCACGTCTGGGACATTGGCATTGATTTAAGACTCGTGTAAGACCCTATCTGGGATAGTGGCATCGATATCTGATTATGTGTAAGACCACGTTTGGGACGTTGGCATCAATATAAGACCACGTCTGGGACGCATCGTTATAATCCTTACATGTAAGACCATGTCTGGGACATTGGCATCGTACTGATTCGTGTAAGACCCTGTCCGAGACAGTGGCATCGATATCTGAGTATATATAAGACCTCGTTTGGGACGATGGCATTGTACGATTATTCCGAGCTTCTGAGTATTCTACTGGATTCCTTATGGTTCAACGGGCAAGTTTGAGATACGAATGACAAATCTGAGCTTTGATAAATTAAGAAAATGAATGTTCGATTCAGGTATGTTGATTATACACCAAATGTGTATATAAGGTAAGTGACTAGGTGATCTACTATGATGATTTATATATGGTTTAGAAATATCTTACATGAGAAGCATACATGAAAAAGCTATGTGTATATGATTCTTAAATTGATAAATGTGGCAAATTTTGCCAATGATATGAATCAAAGTATAAATATGAGAAAATTGCTTTGTGGAAGAAATGTGCCAATGTGGTTATATGTTTACATGCTTTACATATTAAGTTTGTTTGTATATTGACTTACTAAGCTTTTGGAAAGCTTACTCTGTGTCTGTTTACTCTGTTTTATATGTCGTTAAAGTTACTGAAGGCTTGGGACCGTCACGAATCATCATCACACTACTAAACTTATTTTGGTACACTTTAGAATTGTATAAAGCTAGATATGACATGTATAGGCTAGTATTTTGTTATAATTTGTTTTGTGAACTTAGCCATGTGATTTGGCTATTTATGAGTTGAGACTTTGCTTAAATGAATGTGATATATGATGCATATCTTGGTATGGTTGAAGTATTTGAAATGGCCAAGTTTGGAGTGAGCAAATGAATGAATTATGCTTGTGATGATATGAGTTTTAGTCTTTGAAGTTGTCATGGTTGGAATTGGTATTGAATGCATGGTTTGGATGACTATTTTGGTATGTTTTTGGTGGTTATATGTGCATGAGATGTCTTGGTAAATATGGCTTGTAGGTTTGACCCTTATGGGTGGCATTTTGGCCTTGCAAATGGCCTATAATGTCACACGGTCGTGGCACACGGGCGTGCCTAAAGACCGTGGGTGAATAGTAGGATGTAGCTTGGTAGCACACGGCCTCAACACGGGGGTGTCATCTAGCCGTGGTGTACAAGTCAGTAGCTATCTAGGAGTACACGACCATGGTACACGGGCGTGCTTGGTAGCCGTGGTGGGGAAGTCAGTATATGGCCTAATAGCACACGGCCATGGCACACGGGCGTGCCTAGTGACCGTGTTGGTATAGTCAGTATATAGACATGGATGGACACATGGGGGTGTCTAGAAGCCGTGGAGGGCACACGGTCTCCCCTGTATTTTAGAAAAGTTTCAATTTTCCATGAGATTTTGTTTGTGTTTTGGTTTAGTCTCGACTCAATTTGTAAGCATGCTTAAGGTCTCGATGACCATTTTAACGGACCACATACTTGAGAATGATGAATGAATGTGTGAAATTTCTGTTGATGCTTTCCGATATGTCTGGTAATGCTCCTAACCCTAATCCGGCGATGGACACGGGATAGGGGTGTTACATACTCTCTGTTTGTTTTCTACAATTTTTAGGAAGCATAGTTGGTGGATTGATTGTGTGTTTTCAATTTAACTTTTTTCAGATCCGTTTAGGAGAAGATTGTGAGGTGGGAGACGCGTAATCTTCTGGAATTTTAGAATCATTGTTCTATTAGGTGAGTGCTCAAAAACTTTGATTGATGTCTAGTACATTTTGGTTAAGGCCTAAAAGTTAAAGGTTGTGACCAAATTTATGATAGGATTTTCAGTGATTTGGGTTGGTAATTCATGCTAATTAATCATTTTCTAAATGTTGTTTAGGAACTTGAAAATTGACTAGGTGTGTAACGAAAAACTCAAAACATAGCGAACAACGCGAAGTTGAAAAGTGGTATGTTAACACCACATGGCCATGTGTTAGGCTATGTGAATCATACGAGCTAGGCTAGTTAGGCCATGTGTGCCCTTTTTCCAAAAATTTTACCTAGGATCGTATTGACATGCGATTCGTGTTTAGTCACTCCGTAGGGTCCCTACTATATGAATATGACTTTGAAACATGAAATCTGATACTTTGCTATTCTATGTGAATTAATTGTTAGCATGTTCTGATGTGAAAAGCATGTATGGAATGTGTATAATCGATATCTATTAGTATGTGCATGAGCATCAGGGTGGGAATATGTTTGATGGAGGAAATGTTGGAAGCTTACTGACCTGCCTTATCTGGTGGTCAAAACCTTGTAAATCTATTCTAGTGGCTTAACAACATATATTTGAATATGACGGGTTATCGCATTGCATCTAGCAACTTGTCTGCACTATTCTGTAAAGTAACATACTGTAACACCCCTAACCCGTATCTGTCACCGAAACAGGGTTTCAGAGTGTTACCAGAACATTCAGAACATTTATAAATTAATTTAGGCAAGTTACTATTCATTCACCGAGGTCATTCATAATGTCCCTTAAATGGACCCTCGAGGCCGAATACGACCAATAGAATCAAGTCGGGACTAAAACGGGAACTCAAAGAATTTTTTGTGAAATTCTAAAATTTTCTAAGATACAGGGCTCACACGCCTGTGTGGTTCAAGGGACACACCCGTGTGACCCTGGGACACTCTCGTGCTGCAGGTCGTGTTCAAAACTAGGTAGCTCTCTGACTTGTGCCACACGGCCATGCCACATGCCCATGTGCTAGGCTGTGTCTCTGCCCGTGTGGTCAATTCTGAGCATTCTGTTTCTCAAAACTGAGGTGCAGGGGACACATGGCCTAACCACATGCCTGTGTTACCAGGCCGTGTATCACACACGGTCTAGACACACACCCGTGTGTCTACCCGTGTGAACAAAATAAAGCCATTCTTCGTTTCATTTCTCACCCCAATCTTTACCATAATCCTACACCACATCTTGCATTCATAACCCAACAAATCCAATCATTTTATTCAAGTTAATTATATCATTTAACATGATATATCATCACATACAAGTACTAAACATTTCAAGCATTCTAATCAAGCATAATTCATCCATCATCATGGCATATCGTTTCATGCATACATGTTTACAATCTTACCTTGGTTATGTTGTCATGTTAGACATAATTTGATCAACTACTTAACTTATATGTGGCTAACATAATATGACATTACAAGTATATCAACACAATCATTACTAGCCATTCCAATGGCTAGATTACAAGCATCGTTTATTTTTATATGCCAATATGGCCAACATATCCTATACATGCCATTACAACCTTAATTGATTTACCATATTATACCGACATGGGCCGATGGATAGTGTGAGTGATCTCCACCGAGCATCCAATCCAACAAGCTTTCGATTTACTCTAAAACAAAGGAAAATAAAATGGGGTAAGCATAAAATGCTCAGTAAGTTCGTATAACATGGTACTTAACTTACCATTCATCCTATTTTAAGGTAACTATGTAAGGCATATTCACTTAATTTGACCTTAAGCCCTACACACATTCTCATTGCCCTTGTTAGTCATGTAATCCATGATATCATCAAGATATGTATAAGCTCAATCAACAATCAAGTTTCCATGCATATATGCTTTCCACAACATGTATTCATTAAGCATGTATATATTATCTCTTATTATTACAAGTATAGTTTCATAGTAGTTCACTTCGAGTTAAGATCATTTCATGTAAATACTTTACTCATTTTATTCGAGTATTAAGGTCACTAAGTAGTAGTACACTCAAGGTGCACAATTATATAATCAAGGATGAACACTCTCATCAAATAATTTCCATGTACAATTATCATTCTTTTCATATTTTCATACATCACTAGTCATAAATCATCATTTTCTTGTATTTCATATAATATCCTTTTTCATGTCATATTTCATATCATATATATATCATTCCATGTCAATTTTTCTTAAATTCTTATTTTCCCTTATCAGGGCTTTGCCCGTTGAATTTGTTCGAAATATCGATGGATACACAGGTAGTACACTCGAGGTGTACGAATCAGAATCCGTCAATTCGTGCCCAATGGTACCCATAAGGTACAATTTCAGAGAGTACACTCTCGAGCCACATATATATAAACAACACGATTACTAGTCCAGGCTAAATTCTTTTTACATCATATGCTCTAAAGAGCTTGATTTAGAATACCCGTCCGAGCTAAATCCTATCAGAATTGAGGTCGAAGGACTACTCATCCGAGTTAAATCCTATTTCCAACAAATGCAGGACCTCTTTTGTTCGGGAAATCACATATCCATCGATTTTCATTTATTCAACCGGGATTTAAACACTTTTCAAGCATTATCGAGCATTTGATTATTTCATACCTCCGTAACATTTATGTAATTAAAGTAAAACACATTCCACATTCATGTCAAGCATACGAGTAACATTTTATTCATTTACCATTTTATCAGGCATTTACATTTATTGGGCTATATTGAGTAGGTGATCATTTCACATATTTATGACATTGATAAAATTAAAAAACACAACAGTTAAATCAAGTGTAAAAACATACACAATTTAGTTATACGAGCTTAATTGGACAAAGGTTCGTGTGCGTAAAATCTTCCAATCCGACATTTTTTTTTCATTTCTCGTTCTAACTCCGAATTTAGTCTATCCAAATCGAATTTGGCCTTGAAAGTTTCTTCTCTCTCTCCTAGGGTTTCCACGTTTATTTTAGGGAAGAAGATGAGAAAATATGATTTTTATTTCCTTTTCATCTTTTTAATTAATTAATATTTTCATTTTTCAATTTAGTCCCTAGCCTTTTTCTCACTTTCCACAGATGAATCATCCAAAAATATCTACATACTTTTTATTAATGGTCTAATTACCATATAAGGACCCCTAATTTTGAATTCCATAACTATTTGATCCTTATAGCTACTAGAATTCAATTTTCGCATTTTATGTGATTTAGTCCTTCTCGTAATTAAGCACTAAATCGATAAATTTTTAGTATCAAAATTTTCACATGAATTTTCTAACATAATACGGTCCATATAATAAAATAAAAATAAATTATATTTTCTACTCAGATTTGTGGTCCCAAAACCACTGTTTTGATTTCACCAAAATTTAGGCTGTTACAACTCTCCTCCCCATAATAAATTTTCGTCCTCGAAAATTTTTTGTAACGACCCGAAATTAGGCCTAGTAGGATTGGGCCCATTGGGCCTTGGGCATAGGAGTGTTTAAAATTTTTGAGAACAAGAGAACGACATTATTTCAAGTTGGACTTATTAGGAAGGTGATTTTAGAAAGTTACGGGGTTCTATGAAGTTTCGGGTTCAAGTTGGGCCTTAGTGAAATTTTGTGTTTAAGCCTATTAAGGAGAGATAGTAAGAGGCATCAAAGCTTATGGAAATAAATGAGTAAATAGCTAGCATAAATGAGCTATTGGCAAAGAGGTTATGGCATCAAGTGAAGTACCTTGAGGGAAGAGGCTCAAATCCCATTGTGTGCAATTTTTTGACTTTTATTTTTGCACTCCTTCCTTAAGTGTTGGCCAAGGTGTATATATGGCAAGTTGGACTTCTTTATTTTTGGTAAGGTGGCTAAGAAATAAGGAAAAGTTGAGGTTGGGGAAAGGAATCAAAAGAATAAGGCAAGTAAGGGGAACAAGTGGCTTATTTTGTGGAGATTGTTTTGGAAAGTGTGGTTGGCCAAATGTTGACCCATAATGTAATGCATGTGGACGATTTTGGGGGTAGATAGGTAGCTGAATTTTTACTTTGGCATTTGGCAAGGTCTTGGTATTGTTTTGGCCAAAAATTCTATTTGCAGCTTTTGTGTCATCTTCTCCCAATTTGCTATCCTCTTTGCCGAATCCTCCTAGCACAATTATGCATTTTCTCCTCTTTTGTTTGGTCAAAACCTTCATCCCTTGTTCATCTTTTTTTGGATAGCCGAACAACCTATCATCCATCCAACTATCCATTATTTAACCATTCCTCTAACTTTTCCTCTTCTCTAAATCAACACCATCATAAAATCACATTTTCTTGTTGATTATCCTCCATAGCCGAACCTTTCTATCCAAAATCTCTCCTTTGCAATTTCTTTCTCATTCGGGTTGACACTCTTTCCTTTGATCAATCGAATTATAGTGGAAGGCCGAATCTTTGACTCATCCGTAGCCATTGTACAATCGTTGGGAATCGGTTTTATAATCATTAAGGTAAGGGATTCATCATGGTTCTTTTGGATCTTTTTAGTTGATCGGTGATTTTGCTAAGCAGGATAGTGGTTGTGACTAATCGAGTTTATTTTTAGGGACCAAATTGCTCGATCACCTATCCCTTGTAATAAGACACTCGGATTGTGGTAAGTGATTGAAGTGTAAGTGATACGAAATCTTTTGGAAATCCGAGGCTAACTTTTGGTTGGTATTGTTCTAGGTCAACGACGAGTGGTTCTTTAGGAAATCAAAATCAGGTGTGTAATCCCGTACCTTCTGTAGACATATTTGAAATGGTGTGTAATCTCACACTTCTCTGAAAGTTTGAATGAAATATTCTGTGAATCGGTCAAAATACCAAAGAAAACCAAAAACCGGCATCCGTGATCACTCAGACGTGCGCATGATCATAGTGGTAATCGTATTTTGTAATAAAACAGTTTCAGTTAGAAGTAGTGATGTGTTTTTGAAAAATCACGAAAAATAGGGGAAATGGAATTAGAAAGTGAATAAGATATCAAATTAAATCTTACTGTGTCTATTTTAATATGGAAGAAACGGAGAAGGAAAAGGATTTTTATATTCTGAGATATCTTAATTTTAGTGAGACTTCCTCTGATTGACTTAGTGTTTCCCTGATCTGTCTTGGAAAAATCGTATAAAATTGTACAAAATGAATTATGGGTTATAATTTATATGTATCGATTCCTTAGTGAGCCTATTTTCATTAGAAACAAGTGGGAGCAATATATGAAAACCGTACAGTGAGATATTTGAAACTAAGCTAAGAGAGGTCAGAATCATTGGACAGTGAAACGAGGGAAAATTTAAGGAATAAAATGTACTAAATGGTTAAGCCAAAAATTCTGGAAACATTTTAGTAAGAAGATATATGAGTCTAGTTTCAAGGAAAATTTACGAATTTAGATTTCAAGATCCCTAACTTGAGTTATAGTCAGTTTAGTCAATATGATGCAGATGGACAGTTTCAATTTTTATGCCCAAATTAGTAATTAAGCCTAGGTTGCGAAATTACCATCATACCCTTAGAAGGTAAATTATCGAATTACCCTTAGTGGGTACGATTACTGAATTATGAAAATGCCCCTAATGGGCCGAGTTACGAAAATGCCCCTAATGGGCCGATTTACCGAAAATGTCCTTATGGACCGATTTACCGAAATGCCCTTAATGGGCCGATTTGAGAGATTGCCTTAATGGGCCGACTTTGCAAAGTGTTATAATGGGTCAACTTTGCAAAGTGCTATAATGGGCCGAATTTTTGTAATGAATCTCTGAATTAATAATGGTTGTTTGCATCTATAAATATCATGATTTACTATGCATGTTGCATATTTACATATTGCATGGGATGGGAAACTTGAATGAAGAGAAGAGTAGACCGGTGGCATTGCCACAAATTCTGATAATGGCTATGTGCCAAGTTAAATATGGATTTGTGCCATCGTAATTAAAGTTGTGTGCCGAAAATATTACCGTATATGATACTCTGGTGGCTTAGCCACAAAAATATTATAAATGGCAGCTTGACTGCAAATTGGAGAGACTGGCGGGGTGGGTTGACTTGATTCCCACAGGAGAGATTGGTTGGTACGGGTGGAGAGATTGGCTGGATGGGATGGGTTGCATTCATATCATTTACTTATTACATGATAATGGACTTAGGCACAAGATTATGTTATATGGGCTCAGACCCAAAATATTGCTAAACGGGTTCAGACCTACTGGATGACGGTAAGGGGATTATACACTGAGTTCTTGTAACTCACCCCCCCTTTTTCCTTAACCCTTGCATGTAATGCTTCTTGATGTGGACTTGGGATTTGGATGGCTCGGTGGAGGCCATACTTCAGAATTGGTGTTTTATTTTGAACTTTAAATTTCTACTACCGTTCTCTTTACTATTTTGGGTTTTTACGATGTAATAAGGCCTCTGGAGTATTCTATTTTGCTATATGTTTGACGTGCTTATATTTTGCTCAAATTACTTTAAATGGGGTTTTCTAAAACCTTAAATAAAGATTTTCCAACATATATTAACAAATGGATTTTATAACAAAATTTTTACAAATATTTTTAACTCGGAAATTTTCTCTCAAATTATCAACGACATTTTCAAAAGTCACGGTTTTAAAATATCACGAATTTGAATATCAATTCTTCAATTAACCTCTCGAAAGTAATAGTATTTTTATCAAAGGTTTTTAATCAAACTTGTTTTTCTTCATTTTAAAAAATCAATACCTATTTTAGTACGAATAAAAAGGTTTAACATGATTTTCTCATGTGACATGTCAGATCCGGTCATAACGCATGAGTCGGGTTTGGGGTGTTACATTTTTCCAGTAAAAAGACAACTACTTTTCTCAGTTACCTTCAAATTCAAGTACACAGCATCGAAGTATATCTTCCAAAATCTGAATTATATGTTCAGATTGATCAACCGTCTAAAAATGAAATACGGTACTAAAATGTAACCGTATACCCATAGTTTCTTATAACATGTTTCAGAATTGGAATATGAACTATAGATCTCTATCAGAAATAACAGAAGCTAGCACATCATGAAATCTGAAAATTTCAAAAACAGGTTATTCAAGCAATGTATCAAGTGAGAAACTAATTCATACCAAGATAAAATGTGCAGGCTTCGTCAAACAATTGACAATTACTCAAATCCTATCTCTCTTTTGATAGACAAGGATAATTCTGATATAAAGTTCATAGTAACTTTGTTCCGTTTCTATTTCGGTATTTTCACTTGCTATAACCATCTTGAAAGTATCATCTCTATCTTACTAATACATCTAGTATTTAGATATAGGTTCAGAAATACCACTTCTCATCCCGGGCTACCAATACATCTTTTTCAAATCGTTGTGCATTGTGTCATTTCCTAGATAAACAAACATATTACCACTGTGATCATTCAAGTAAAATTTTCTGTAAAAGTTCCAAATTCTTTAGTACACAAACTCTGTTTGCATTTATCAGTTCTACTTTGAAATTCTGAATCAGAAATTATTTCACAATGTATTAATTTAACCTACAACTCATTATCACTTTTCTGGGTTCCACTAATCTGTTGTAGAAACATCGGTTAAGCTCTATACTCAGCTAAAATCGAGATATTATCAGACAATCATAATCGATATCCATGGCTTGCAAGGTATACAGAGATTTTCTACTTAGATATCGTGACCACATTCGCTCTTTCCAAGTGATATTCAATTATCAAGTCATAATCTTTCAACATTTCAACCATATACGCTATCTCAGATTCAAATCTTTTAGCAACGTCAGATAATTCAAACTTTTATAATTGGTGAATATACAATATTTTTCACCAAACAAGTAATGTTATCATATTCCAATACAAAAACAATACCTGTCAAATCTAGATCATGTATTGGGCATTTCAGAATCAATAGTTGTCACTCCTATATCATATATTGGGTAATTCTTTCCATGTAGTTCTTAACTATTTGAATGTATAGGCTACTACTTTTCCTTATTGCATCAAATCACAATCTAGTTCCATTCAATGTTACATTACTGTAATAACAAATTCCTTACCCAGTTCAGGCTGAATCGGAATCAATAGTTTGGTTAACAAAGCTTCCAACTAGTCGAAATTTTACTAATATTTATCAGTTCATTCAAATCTTACCTGTTTCCTAAAATAACTGGGTCATCAATGTGGCTATTTCAATTGTTAACATTAAAGCTTTGAGTTTTTCCAAAGCTAGAACCATCAAATAGATTCAAAAACATAGTGTTATATCATGACCGACATTTCAACCATATAGATAAAGTAACACTTTAATATCAATAGTGTACCTCAAATTAGAAGAGGAAAAACCGAAAGTGGCCCCAATAATAACCAATGCAGTAATACAGTTTCTATAATCTGTGATCTCTATCACCAAACTTCATGATCGAGTCAATATTTATAATGATAATAAATGTAATCACCTTCGACCAATAAATTTAGAAACAACTCAGTAGAAACAACTGTGATAAAGACAATATAACTTGTACATTTGCATTTTAGGGCTTCAATCAGTAAAAGTAGAAAATAACATCACATGAACCTTATCATCAAATCTTATATCATTCATGATGAATTAACGACCCAAGTAAAATAAAACAATATTACTCATGAATCAACCAGACTTTTAGTAATTCCATTTATCATAATTTACTAGTATTTCAATACGTTGAATATTGCATCTGTACATGCACAATTTCATATGCCTCTGATAATAATAGAACTTATAGAGTACCAGGGGATGTTGCTGTAATATACTCAATTATAACAGCTGTATTCAAATATCTTTGCAGTTTTATCACTATTCCACTGACCCATAAAATCATCAATAATCCTATATTATTCAGCTCACTGAAAGAATCAATTCATAAGAATTTTCAGCTAACCCGTTCTGTAATTATCATATCTGGATAAGTCAATTACTCATGAATAACTTCTTCCTTAACAATGACATCACATATTCAGAATAATCTTCAGAAAAATCTGATATCTCTTTAATACCGTCTTTACTTATTAACCCGTTCTTATTTTGACTACATCATTAGTCATTCAGCCTTTAAACTCTTTAGTTCTACATTCATGAGCTTAATCCATTTAAATCTTGTGAATTTCATTGTATAACACTATACTGGTAAGAGGGTAGATATCGTAAGCCTCAAAATTTAACTTTCATATATATATATACTCATATAATACAACATTTATCATTCTCTTGTACTGTAAAACATTTATCCATACCTTCTCTGATTCTATTTCATCATCAGTAACATTTTACTCAGATACTTGAGTATTTCTTTTGGAGTCATCAGAATTAGCTTGGTTGGAAAACATCTCTGTCTATTTGTAAAATAATTTTCATCAGAGTCGGTAGATATCACACTATCATAGGTTATACAATGGCATGTATTTCTAAACTCCACTTATGCCACGTTCAGTCTAAGAACTGACTAAATCGTAGCTCTGATACGACTAAATGTAACACCCCTAACCTGTACCCGTCGCCAGAACAGGGTTTCGGAGCGTTACCAGAACATTCAAAACATTTATCGATTAATTTAGGCAAGTTAGTATTCACTCACTGAGTTCATTCATAATGTCCCTTAAATGGACCCTCGAGGCCCATTACAAGTAGTAGAATCAAGTCGTGATTAAATCGGGAACTTAGGGAATTTTTCGCGAAATTTCAAAAATTTCCAACGTATATGGCTCACACGCACGTGTGGTCCAAGGGACACACCCGTGTGACCCTGGGACACTCCCGTGCTGCAGGTCGTGTTCAAAAGTAGGTAGCTCTCTGACTTGTGCCACACGGCCATGCCACATGCCCGTGTGCTAGGCCGTGTGTCAATTAATTTAATTCGAATTAGGTGCAGGTTTCACATGGCCAAGACACACGCCCGTGTTCTAGGCCGTGTGGCACACACGGCTGAGACACATGCCTGTGTCTTTGCCCGTGTGCTCAATTCTGAGCATTCTATTTCTCAAAATTGAGGTGTAGGGGACACATGGCATAACCACATGCCTATGTTACCAGGCCGTGTGTCACACACGGCCTAGACACATGTCCGTGTGCCTGCCCATATGGATAAATAAAGCCATTCTTAGCTTGATTTCTCACCCCAATCTTTGCCATAATCCTACAGCACATCTTGCATTCATAACCCAACAAATCCAATCATTTTATTCAAGTTAATTCTATCATTTAACATGATATATCATCACATACAATTATTAACCATTTCAAGCATTCTAATCAAGCATAATCCATCCATCATCATGGCATATCGTTTCATGCATACATGTTTACAATCTTACCTTGGTTATGCCCTCATGTTAGACATAATTTTATCAACTACTTAACATATATGTGGCTAACATAATATGACATTACAAGTATATCAACACAATCATTACTAGCCATTCCAATGGCTAGATTACAAGCATCGTTTATGTTTATATGCCAATATGGCCAACATATCCTATACATGCCATTACAATCGTAATTGATTTACCATATTGTACCAACATGGGCCGATGGATAGTGTGAGTGATCTCCACCGAGCTTCCAATCTAACAAGCTTCTAATTTACTCTAAAACAGGGAAAAATAAAATGGGGTAAGTAGAAAATACTTAGTAAGTTCGTATAATGTGGTACTTAACTTACCATTCATCCTATTTTGAAGTAAATATGTAAGGCATATTCACTTAATTTGACCTCAAGCCCTACACACATTCTCATTGCCCTTGTTAGTCATGTAATCCATGATATCATCAAGATATGTATAAGCTCAATCAATAATCAAGTTTCCATGCATATATGCTTTCCACAACATGTATTCATTAAGCATGTATATATTATCTCTTATTGTTACAAGTATAGTTTTATAGTAGTTTATTTCGAGTTCAGATCATTTCATGTCAGGACTTTACTCATTTTATTCGAGTATTAAGGTCACCAAGTTGTAATACACTAAAGGTGTACAATTATATAATCAAGGATGAACACTCTCATCAAATAATTTCCATGTACAATTATCATTTTTTCATATTTTCATACATCACTAGTCATAAATCATCATTTCCTTGTAATTCATATAATATCCTATTTCATGTCATATTTCATATCATATATATACCATTGCATGTCAATTTGTCTTAAATTCATATTTGCCCTTATCAGGGCTTTGCCCGTTAAATTTATTCGAAATATCGATGGATACATAGGTAGTACACTTGAGGTGTACGAATCAGAATCCGTCAATACGTGTCCAATGGTACCCATAAGGTACAATTTCAGAGAGTACACTCTCGAGCCACATATATATAAACAACATGATTACCAGTCCAGGCTAAATCCTTTTTATGTCATATGCTCTAAAGAGCTTGATTTGGATTACCCGTCAGGGCTAAATCCAATCCATAACATATGCTCGAGAGGACTTATAGATGGATTACCCGTCCGGGCTAAATCGTATCAGAATTGAGGTTGAAGAATACTCATCCGAGCTAAATCCTATCCCAAACAAATGCAGGACCTCTTTCATTTCGGGAAATCACATATCCATCGATTTTCATTTATTCAACCGATATTTAAACACTTTTCAAGCATTATCGGGCATTTGATTATTTCATACCTCTGTTACATTTATGTAATTCAAGTAAAACACATTCCACATTCATGTCAAGCATACGAGTAACATTTTATTCATTTACCATTTTATGGGCATTTACATTTATCGGACTATATCGAGTAGGTGATTATTTCTCATATTTATGATATTGATAAAATTCACAAACACAACATTTAAATCAAGCATAAAAACATATACAATTTAAATACATGAACTTACCTCGACAAAGGTTCGTGTACGTAAAATCTACTAATCTGACATTTTTTTCATTCCTCGCTCTAACTCCGAATTTGGTCTATCCGGATCCAATTTGGCCATGAAAGTTTCTTCTCTCTCTCCTAGGGTTTCTATGTTTATTTTGGGGAAGAAGATGAGAAAATATGATTTTTATTTCCTTTTCATCTTTTTAATTAATTAATATTTTCACTTTCCAATTTAGTCCCTAGCTTTTTTCTCATTTTCCATGGATGAATCATCCAAAAATATATACATACTTTTTATTAATGGTTTAATTATCATATGAGGACCTCTAGTTTTGAAATCGATAACTATTTGATCTTGATAGCTACTAGAATTCGACTTTCGCGTTTTATACGATTTAATCCTCGTAATTAAGCACAAAATCGATAAAATTTTTGTATCAAAATTTTCACATGAATTTTCTAACATAATACGGTCCATATAATAAAATAAAAATAAATTATATTTTCGGCTCGGATTTGTGGTCCCAAAACCATTGTTCCAATTTCACCGAAATTTGGGCTATTACACATACACTCACTTATAGGTATGTGGGGTTGGATGAGTACTCGTTACCTTATTTGGTGTGTAGGAATGGTTGGAGATGGTGTGCAGCAGATGGGGGTAGGATCTATATTTGTTTTTGAATCTTAAATTGCATCTGTTACCGTATTTGAAAGTACTTCTAATTCTGTATCTGAATTGCAGCTGTATGCATATCTGTTATTTTGTATGTTTCTTATCTATTTGTTATTTTTAATTAGATAATAAACTTCAATATATTTCCAAGTAAATAATTTTCTCAACCAAATTCTAATTCGTTTAAAATCATGACAACTTTACTGTACAAGAGTCTATGAGAAAATATATTTAATATTTTTGCATTCAACGATTCACTATAACCAAATGATTTATTTCTATTTTTGAACTTTAATTAATTCGAAAGGCATAAATTTATTTTTTAGGTCATTTTCATTTTTCTTTTTCTTTTTTCATTTTCATTTTGGAGAAAACCATATGTATTCACAAATGATTTCATTTCTCCATTTTCATTTTCATTTTGGAGAAAACCATAATTATTTCCAAATATTTCCTATTCTCCATTCCACTATTTCCTCTCATTTTTGTTTATTTGAATCAACATGCAATTGATTACTAGCTTCAATGAGCTAGCAAAGGGGCCGATTGGGCATATGCAATTAAGGCTCAAATGAATTATAATTAAGTTCCAGCTTTTTGTTTATGAATTATAATTAAACTCATTTAGTCATGAAGTCATTCCACTATAGTATTGTGACTGAGCTCTCCTCAATGGCATAGCACTACGAAAGCGACTCAATCAGTGCTCGTCCAATGACCTTGTCATAACTGTGTTACCTCATAGGATATCATTAATCTCTTTGGGATAATATACGTTCTCCCAATAAGATCTTATTTTATCTCATGGTAATCATTACATCTTCCTTCATGAAAGTCAATCACTATCAAATAGTATCAAGTCATTCATCACAAAGATGACCGACCCATGATCACGTTTACTTTTCATCAACTATGTCATGCCAATGAGAGGATATCATTTACCAATGTCTCAGGTTACGAATTCCACAATTGTGAATGACACTACATATTGCAGAAGTCATACACCCAATGCACCATCTTTTAGTTTCTTATCTATTGGAACTCAGACTTTTACTTACATCAAAGTGTACGAGTAACACATATATAGCCCGTCATCCACTTAGGATTTAGGTATGCAACACTATGAACATCACAAGTGAATAAATCCACAAATAGATTCATGATCTATTCTTCTTGAGTCCATTCCGGTATATTGTCAACCCAGTCAGTCACATCTGCCTTTATCTTCCGGGAGTCATCCACTTTGATGCCCAAGACAAATCATCTCCCCAATTGGACTTGATAAGCGACATCTTAGTATTACAATCCGATTAGACTAAGGGCATGTTTAGGTTCGTCTACTAATATAAGCTATCTTTCTGTATTACAATCCGACCATGTAATACCGCTTAGTATTAGTTTAAGTGTTAGACAACCAATGAGCAACATTTGCTCCCATTTTGCTTTGCGTGGCAAATCCATATGAGAACAACCAGACAAAGAATATTAATGTGTTAAACCAAACTTTATCTGGAAATTTATTTTAATATAAAGAATTAAAATATTTTTGAATAAAAATCATGTCTAAGGAAAGAACTTCAAAACAAACATTTTGAAACAATTAGAAATTGTTTTTACAAGAGTAACTTATACAAATATACTCAAACAAACACTCTAAAATTTTCAAACAAGTTGAAATTACTCCAAGCCAAAAAGTATCGATACTTTTTGGTGAGTATCGATAGTTTTTCAATTTTATTGATACCACTCTAAAAATTGATAATAAATTGGCATTCTGACTTTTAGAAAAACTAACCAAGTATTGATGCCTTTTATTTGGTATTGATATCTCTAGCTTCAACGATCACTGAATTTTGCATTAAATGCTAATAATATCGATACTTTGTTAGCAAGTATCGATACTCGTGGTTGTAGGTGAATTAAATGAACTGTTATTTTTATCCCCAACAGCTCTATTCAATTCCTCAATAACCACAATGGTTGAAAATCAATTAGAGGGTATAAATACCAATTTCCAAAGGTCTTACAACAATAAGTGAGATTACAATAGATCAAGTGCTTCAAGATACATCAAAAATCCACTATCAATCACTTTGTGCTTCAATTCTTTATCTTCTTCTTGTAAACACTTGTGAGCATTCATTGTATTTGTAGCACCCATACCCGGCCTAGATGTTAAGGTCAAATCTTGAGGAATTACATACGTTGTTGTTTTTGAAACTAGAATTTTAAATTCGAAAACGTGTGAAAGAGGAATGTAAACTGGTTAAAATCTGTTTTCTAGCTTTTAGGGGAAAATACCTTTTTAAGATTATTCATTTTAATTGTAAAAAAATATTAAAAATTTCTTAGCTTGTAGCGAAAGTTTGCTAAGTTATATAGGGTTTTAAAAAATCGTGACTTGATTTGTAATCTAATACTTTTGTAGTTTGTAAAATTATAGTTTTAAATATGATACAGATGTTCAAAAACAGAAAATAAAATCCAAACCAATTTATAGTCCAAAAAGTCTATAACAGTCCAAATTAATAGAAAATCTTCAATTTTTCCATATTTAATCGGAGAGTCAACTCGAGCTTTCGTTCATCATCCAGTCCTAGGTTTTCTAATTACCTGAGTGAAAACAATCAAAGGGTGAGCTTACGAGCTTAATGTATAACGCAACCCAACAAATAGATCAGAAACGTATAAAATAACATATATATATATATATATATACAACTACAATTGAGATACAAAATCAAAAGTACTTTCAAATATGAAAATTGATGCAATTTCAGATTCAGAAACAGATATAGATCTTCCCTCCATCCGCTACACACCATATCCGACCATCTCTACCTATGCGCTTCCCATAAGATAAACTGCCTCAACTCAGTATCATTCAGCACTTAAACCTGACCTCTGAAGCACAGAACATCCTCATTATTGAACCCAAAGTCAGAAGTCTTACCCTTCTCAACCTGCTGAAACTGAAGAACCAGAGAGTCTTCCTGTAATTGCTTACCCCGAATCTGATTAATCCATGATGGCTTAACTTGCAACTCGGCTAGCAGGCCATCGTCCTCAAATAGACTCGGGGGATCAAACATCGATCTCCGACTAAGAGAATTAGCCACAACATTGGCCTTACCAGGATGATACTCTGTGATGCAGTCGTAGTCTTGAAGCAACTCAATCCATCTACATTTCCTAAGATTCAACTCCTTTTGAGTGAGGACGTACTTGAGGCTTTTATGATCAGTGTAGATGATACACCTCCACCATATAGGTAATACCTCTAAATTTTCAACGCGAAGATAACCACAGCTAACTCAGTGTCATACGTCGAATAGTTACTCTAATACGGCTTAAGCTGTCTAGATGCATAAGCCACCATTTTCCCTCTTGCATCAATACACAACCCAAACCCATGTAAGATGCATCACTACACACAACAAATTCCTTTTCGAATCCAGGCTGTATATGTAACACCCCTTACTCATATCCAACTCTGGAATCGGGTACGAGGCATTACCAGACTTAACTTGCTTGAATATACAACTTTGGGCTATAAAATTTCTTTTCAACTTAAAACTTCTAATTCACATTCATATTATCCTTATTATGGGCCTACGAGGCCCTAAAAATGCATACAGAGGGTTTTGGAATTTAACCGGAAACTTTTGCGCACTTAGAAAAGTTTTGCCTAAATAGGGCCACACGCCCGTGTGGGCAGGCCGTGTGGTCACACACGCCCATGTTCCCAGTCCGTGTGGATTTTATTTTTCATTTTGAACCTACAAGGGTTTTCACACGGCCGGTTACATGCCCGTGTCTATAGCTCGTGTCCCTCACACGGCCTAGACACGCCTGTGTTCTCACCCGCGTGTGAAAACCTGTAACACCCCAAACCCAGCCCATGCGTTACGACCGAACCTGACATGTCACATGAGAAAAACATATAAATTCCTTGTGTTTCGTACCAAAATATGTGTTATTTGGTTATGGTTAAGAAAACAAGTTTGGATATAAATTTTTGATAAAATACAACTATTTTTGAGAGGTTGATTGATGAATCAAAAATCGAGGTAGTGAATCGTTAAAACCGTGACTTTTGAAAATGTTGTTGGTAATTTGAAAGAGAATTCGAGTTAAATTATTTGTACGTAATTATTATATATATATATATAAAAAACATTTGTTAATCAATTTTTGGAAACCATTATTTATGATTTTAGAAAATTCCCATTTAAAATAAATCAAGCAAGATAATAAGTACGTCAAACATAAAGCAGAAATAAAATATTCCAGAGGCCTTATTACAACTTAAAAACCCAAAATAGTAAAAGTAATAAAGTAAACGGAAATAGAAATTTAAAGTTCAAAAACACCATTTCTGAAGTATGGCCTCCACCGAGTCACCCATGGCCCAAGTCCTCATCACTGAGCATTACGTGCAAGGATTAAGAAGGAGGGGTGAGTTTCTAGAACTCAGTGTATAATCCCCTTACCGTCACCCACTGGGCCTGAACCCATAAAGCAACATCTTGGGCCTGTGCCCATATAGCATAATCTTGGGCCGAAGCCCATTTACATAACAATATTTAAATGTAATTTATGCAGCCCAACCCATCCATCCATCACACCCCGACCAGCCAATCACACCTGTGGGGATCAACATAACCCACCCCGTCGCTCACACCAAATTGCAGCCGAGCTACTATATTATATATTTTTATTGTGGCCAACCCACCAAAATCATGAGTGAACATAATAATGAACATTTTATGGCAATGCCACCAGGCTACACTGCTCTCCAACATTTTTCCCAACCCATGCAATATGTAACATGCAATATACATAATAAAGCATAATATCCTCATATATGAACAACAATCATTAATCCAACAATTTATTATGGTTAATCGACCCATTATAGAACTTTGTAATTCGGCCCACTAAGGCATTCTAGTAAATCGACCATAGTGGCATTTTGGTAAATCGGCCCATAGGGCATTTTCATAATTTTAACAATTTTAATACCGATTTTGACAATCTATAAAAATAATGTAATTTAAGCAAATTTCTCGATTTATGCCATATTACGATTTTTAGCCATATAAATAATAACGATCTATTTTCCAACATGATATCGAATCATGAATTCTATGGGATTTCGGTGTGAGATTACACACCTGATTACGGTAAGGATTAAACCTTCTTGATCGTCGGCACCTAAATCACCATTACACTCAATTAACCAACAAATGAGATTTATTTAATTTAAATCTAAATCAGAGAATCTAATGAGATGCTTACTCTCAATATCGTGAACGACCACGATTTGTCTATTCTCACCGGATGATGGTCCACAACCTGGTGGAAAATCCCGAACTGCTGATACCGCCTTTCGTTTGAACTTGAGAGTAGGAATCGCAAATCCACTCCTTTTGTGTTCTCCTATCGCTTTTCCTTTCAAATCGTTACCACTTGCCTCCATTGAAAAGTCTCGGTTAGAAAATACTATAATGAGAGAATGTAACGGTTGAGGGATAGGATTCGGCTTACCACTACTTCCGTAGGATCAACAAGTGAATAAGAACGAGCATTTAATCCCTAAAATAAACGATTAGTCAAATCCATCGATTCATTTTAACGGAATAATCAAGCGTTGAAATATATCGAATTGAACCTTCAAGAAATCCCTTACCTTGACAATAATAGATCCAACTTCCACCGATTGGACTTATGACTAGAGATGAATCGACAAAGATGTGGTATTCGGCCATCCACTAGCACACTATGAAAAAGAGTTGATTACGATAAGAGGGAGTAGTAGAGAGATTGATATTTCGGTTTAGAACAAAGTGAAATAACCGAATGATAATAGACACCCATTCAGTTAAGGAGAAAAGAAAATGAAAAAGAGAAGAATAAGATCACTTACCTATTCAATCAAAGAAGTGAGTGCCAACACGAATGAAATAGAAATAATGAAGAAGAGATGAAGGGTTCAAAAGTTCGGCTATGGAGGAAAAATGAGCGAGAAGATTCGGCCACAAGGTAATGTTGTTTTAAGAGAAAGAGAGAAAGTTGAGGAAATGGAAAAAAGAAAGGAAGATTGTAACACCCCAAACCCGGTCAACACACCACGACCGAATCTGGTATGTTACGGGGAAAATCATATTTTTGGAGAAGATAGGTTTCCGTTCAAAAGTTTGATAAAACACTTTGCTATATAAATTTTGGACTTGTAGAAATCTTGAGCATGATTGTTTAAAATCGATGATGTATTTGAAAATCCAGAAATTAAAAAAAAACTTAATCAGTTAAGGAGTTAAAACAAGTTTATCTCATTTAGAAATTCAAGTAGTTTCTTATTGTTACTTAAAACAATTTGACTTAGTAGAAAATTGAGTTCAAGTTTGGAAAATGTTTGAGTTTTTATTTATCTCAAATTACAGTGTGATACCCGATGGTATAGTTTAAAACATATCGCTTTGTAGTTTTGAAATCTTTATCTTTCCAAGTTCTAGCAAATTTTAACCCAATTAATTTGTTAAGGCATATTCAAAATCTACTTTAAGCATAAACATAGCAAAACATAATTTAAAGGCCGTTTACAATCCAAAATAAAACCAAATAGAAATAGATAAACTAAAGTACCAAATTTTTAAAAGTCAGAGCAAATCCGTATTTATTCATGGCATGAGCACCTCGAGTCCATCCTGGCTCCATGTCCGCGTCTAAGTGTCACCTGAAATGTCAAAGGAGAAGGTGAGTCGCAAGACTCAGTGCATAAATCCCCCTCCCGATAATACAACATGCTAACACACATCATAACAAAGCAATACAATTTATGCACCCGATCCTAACCATCCATAACACCTTTTCTACCCCGTGTGGTACCAAACCACTGGTGGTGCCAAACCACTGGTGACCCAAAGTCACGATATCCATCAATGTGGTGCCAAACCACTGGTGACCCAAAGTCACGAATAAACCATCTGTGGGGCCAACCCACGTGTGATACCAAATCACTGGCGACAATCCCGTATCTCTCAAGTGGGGCCAACCCACGGTGGTGTTAAACCACAGGGACGAGTCGCGATGAGGTGCCAAACCTCTGGTGTCCCAAAGACACAAGTGTGATACCAAATCACTGGTGACCGTAGTCACGAATCAAATGATGGGGCCAACCCATCGTGTGATACCAAATCACTGGCGTCAATCCCGTATAATCAACTGTGGGGCCAACCCACTGTGGTGCTAAGCCACTGGGACGAGACGCTGAGGTGCCAAACCTCTGGTGACCCAAAGTCACAAAATATCATCTGTGGTACCAACCCACTGGAGGTGCCAAACCTCTGGTGTCCCAAAGACACGGATATCATATTCCCCCTCCTCTCAAATCACCCAATAACATATCATACTAATGCAAATGATATAGATCATGCAGTCATGCTAACATGCTCAAAATGGCATCTCGTAATACATACACCATAAATCATGATATCACATATATCACTACAGATCTCGTAATGGAACGGACTTACCCGTATCCGTGCACATACCCCATCGGGTACCAAATCCATTAACCACATTGTTTCACTTTACACAACCAGGTTATTAACATATTACTCAATGATAAGTGTGTTAGTTTACACACCTGAAATAACGAAGGTCTTAATCCCAAGAACCGGTCTAAATCCCTCGATCACCTTGCTCCTAGAATCGGCCAAACAAGGGATTAGCACTTATACCATTCGGCCACAACCAATTAAACCAAAGGGGTTAACTTTGATCCCTTACCTTGCAATTGGTTTGGTTTCCTACCAAACCCCGAACCAAACGGTGGTTCTTCTGACAATTGGCCTTCCTCTAAAACACAAACAATTAGTCTCATAAACCTTAGGCTTAACAAAAACTAAAAGAATAGACCATCGACCAACTTCTTACCACCACTTACCCAATGATTAACAGAGGTAACTGCTTCACTTGGTTTCCACCCAAGGTCCAAAGGCCCTATAGCGAAATGAATAACAAGAGATTAACTTCCTTCAATCAACCCCAAAATCGGCTCTTACCAAACCGAAAACAACAAAGCACTAGAGAGGAGAGAAATGGCCATTCGGCCAAGCACTTACCCAACACCAACCAATATTCGGCCAACAAAACACTAGGAGAGGGGAGAGATTCGGCCCTAGGTGTTTAACACCCCTATTTTTGGCTTAGTGCGAAAAAGAAAAAGAAAGAGTATAGATGAGAAGAAATGGAGGTTACAGCAATGGGGTTTGAGAGGAGAAAAAGAAAGTTTGAGAGAGCAAGTTGAGAGGGTTTCGGCACACAAAAGAAATGGAGAAGAGAAATGGAGAAAACAATGGAAGAATTCGGTTTTGAAGCAGGTGAGAGTTTCGGCACAAGTGTTTTAAGAGAAAAGAATGGAAATATGAGAAGTGGAAGGTAGCTAGTTTCGGCACAAGAGAGATTGAGGGAAGCAAATGCACAAATCGGCTAGATGCCCAAAAGAAAAGAAAATCGGCAAGGTATGATTGCTTTGGACTTTCGGTTTCAAGAAGAAAATGAAGAAAACTCTCTTGAATTTCGGTTTCAAGAAGTGAAGAAAATGAGAGGAAAACCTTGGAAAAATTCGGCTAACAAAGACCAAAAGGGAACTTTTGCTTGACACTCCAAAGACTGAAAATGCACGAAAGTGCCTAAGTGAATTTCGGCTACCACCCCTCCCCACTTACCAAAACCGGCCACTCTCTCCACAACCTCCCCAACATTCGGCCAAACACCTCCAACCACTCCAAGCCACTAATTCAAATCACTTTGAATTAGTCCACCTCCTACAATCACTCTCCACCCACCATTTGAGCATTTGACTAGGTCTTAGGCAGAGTTTGAACTGCCTACAACTCCTCCCCTCCATGCCGTCAAAATGGAAGCAAAATAGGAGCACTCTGCAGCTTGAACACAGGACCTCACCCCTGCAAGTGGCGTCACACTCTCAAGCCCTTAGTGGCGTCTATCCTGCCACTCCACCAGCTCATCTCTTGTGCTAAAATCCACCAAATAAAACCTTTAAACCCCAGCTTCCTCAGCTCCTCTCACCTAAGCCCAAAAACTAAAATTTTTCCTACCTCACAGGCTCACACCTAGCTTACAACTAAGCTCCAAAACAACAAGAACAACAACATAGCAGGCAAATAACATGCAACAATGCCATGACAAAAATAGCCCCTAACCCGGGATATTACAAAGAGATAGAGAGAAGAGTTCTAGATTGTTTCGGCTAACAAAAGGAAGATGAGCAACAAGGTGAGTGTTTAGGCATCAAAGGAGAAAAGTGAACAAATCTTTGGCTTTAGAGTTTCGGCAAGTGAAGGAAAAAATTGGAAAAGAAGACACCAAAATGCTAAAAAGAAAACAACCTCTCATGCACCAAAAGTTTTGGCAAATGCCTAAAGAAATTTGACTCCCCTCTTTATCCTATTAAAATCGTGCATCCTAAGCACCAAAAAGGTCTTGGTTGACCAAAAACTCTTTCCAAAACACATAAAATTGGCCAACATGTTCCCTCCCTTGCCTTTTTCTTTGTTTTCTTTTCTTTTTTTCCTTGTTTTCCTCATTACCTTATTTTCTTTATTCTTCTTTCCATCAATTAAAAAAAAAATCTTCCTTACCTTATTAATGCCATGACCGACACTTGGAAGAGAAACACAAAAATAAATCCAAAAATTTGCAAAAGGTGGGATTTGAACCCTTTCCCTCCATGCTTTCCACTTGACGCGACAACCTCCTTACTATATGCTCACTTATGCTAGCAAAATACACACTTGTTACCTTAAGTCTTGATGCCATTTACCTTCTCCCCTTAAAGTGCTTGAACACAAAAATTTTTGCTAAGGCCCAAATCGACCCCAAGCCTTCTTAGGACCCCTAAACATGCACAAATAACATTCTTAACTAATCTAACGCATGATGTAATGTAAATTATAAATTCCCAAATTTCAGGATGTTACAATTCTACCCTCCTTAAAGAAATTTCGGCCTCGAAATTTCCCTGATTAAAAGAGATGAGGATACTGTTGTCGAATCGTGTCCTCTGGCTCCTATGTAGCTTCCTTTGACCCATGATTACGCCATAATACTTTGACTAATGGAATCGACTTCCTTCTCAGCACCTTAATATCCCGATCTAAGATCTGTACTGGTTCTTCTTCAAAAGACAAGTCAGGTCTTATTTCAACTTCCTCCATTGGCACAACATGAGATGGATCCGTGCGATAACGCCTTAACATCGAGACATGAAATAGGCTATGTATCTAACTTAACTCCGGAGGTAACTCCAGCTGATAAGCCACTAGCCCAACACGCTTCAGTACACGGTATAGTCCTGTAACATCCCGAATTTGGACCTAGTGGGATTGAGCCCAATGGGCCTTAAGCGTAGTAGCGTTTAAAATTTTTGTAGAACAAGAGATCGGCTTTAGTGTAAGTTGGACCTATTGGATAAGTGATTTTGGAATGTTAGAGGGCTTCTATGAAGTCCCAGGATCAAACTTTGGATTTAAAGAAATTTTGGTTTTCTTTTTAAATGGACTTTAGAATTTGGATATAGATTTAAAATTAGTTGTACATGGTTTAAGATACAAATGGGCTTGTGGCCCAGTGGCAAAGTGGCGCCACTTAAAAGCAGGGAAGTGGCGTCAACTAAGGAGGCCCAAATTCAAGTTGCATGAAGCCCAACTATTTTAATTAAAATTGGCATTAGGGTTTTATTCTCCCATTCTCTTCTTTATTTTCGACATTTAGGGTTTTCATCTTCTCTCTTTTCCTCCTTTTCTGAATAAAAATCGAAAACTCCCTTAAGCATTATTTCTTTTCACATTTGTCTGCCATAGCCGAATCTGCCCTAGCCTTGCCAAAATTCTTCTTTTTCTTATACCGTTCCTATCACTTCTTTACGTTTGATATTACTCTTTTCTCTCAATCATCTCCTTCTTAAAAGCCGAAACTTCATAGATCTCTTGATATCATCTTTTCTTTTTGACCTTCTTAAAAGCCGAAACTTTATAGATCTCTTGAGATCATCTTTTCCTTTTGACCTTCTCAAAAGCCGAAGCTTTATAGATCTCTTGAGATCATCTTTTCTTTTTGATCTTCTCAAAAGCCGAAATATTCATAGAGTTGCCAAATTTTCTGTAAAGGTAAGTGTCGATTTCTTCTGATCTATTCTTTTTCTCTTTCGGTTTTTAGAAGACAAAGCAGAAAGGCTAATGGATTGTTGGTTTCTTGTATTTATGTGTTGGGGGACATTCGGAAATTGAAGTAGATGGCTTAGATCTAAAAGCCGAAACCGCTAGTCTCTAAACCTCATATCTCTCTTTTCGGGATTTCAAGGTAAGGGGTTCTCTTTAGATTCTCGTTAGACTCGCTATCGTAATTGTGATCTTAACCATATGATATGATGGTAGCAACTGATAAGGACTTTTAATGGAATCAAATGTCAATCAGGTGAAGGAGGGGATTGGATCTGTAAACCCAATCCCTAAGTTTAAGAAACGAGCAGTGTCAGTAGTTCGGGATTGGCCACCGGGTTGTGGACCGGCGTCAGAACAACATCTTAGACAGTTAGCAGTCGTATCGGCTTCTGATAGTGTCTACATAGAAGGTCTTGTCTTGACTGTAATCAGGTGTGTAGATCTCTAACACACTAACTAATCTGTACTATATATGTTATGGGCTAAAAGCCATAAAAAGGCTGTATAGACAGTCCGATTACCCAAAAAGGGTAGGCAAGGGATGCCAGGTACGTAACCATAGAAACTTCTCTATGTGTATTGATGTATGTAATAAACTATGATCTTTTAGGTAGTATATTGTTTTGATTCTGCATGGATGTATGCATGGGATGGGGTTAATATGATGAAGGGGAAGAGCATGTTAATAGGTCACTTGGTGATCGGTGGTTAAACCACGAATTGTAAAATTAGGTCACAATAGTGATCGGTTGCTGAGCCGCGTTATATTATGAGGTCACATAGTGATCGGTGGCTAAGCCACGTTAAATTTATTCCTGATTGATAGGAATAGGTAGCATGACTGTCGATATGGTGTGTAGCGGTTGGTGGGTTGATTGTAGAAATCCCCAAGGTATGTTGGCTGGTACGGGCTGGTGTGTAGAGGATGGACTATTAGGTTTGGGTTGGGCCATGTTGCATGTAAATATTTTGTTGCCATTGTGTATGGGCTAAGGCCCATAATGTGTTTGTGGGCCTCAAGCCTTTTATGTGTTTTCGGGATTTGCACACTGAGTCTTGGTGACTCACCCTTTATTTTCCTTAACTTTTCAGATGAGCAGTAGATCGTGGACATGGGAGCCGAGGCAGACTCGAGGGGCCATCAAGTTTTTATTTCCATAAATTATTTTTTTCGGTTTTTCTTTAAGTTTTAATTTTTGAAATGTTTATGTAATAAGGCCCATAGCATAGGTTATCAATTTATATTTGTTATTTTCTTCATTCATTATATACTTATGTTCTAAGGCTTATTTACAAGAAGAAATAAAAATGAAATTTTCAAACAAGTCGTTTTTAAAAAGAAAAACTTCAGAGGTTTTCTACAAATAACACTTATTTAACGAATACCTACTTAAACAAACCGAGATTTCAAATCCCTTCAATGAGAAGTTTTTAACTATTAATCTATAGCATACCAGATCTGGTCGTGACGTTTGGGCCGAGTTTGGGGTGTTACAAGTCCGATGAACCTAGGGCTCAACTTGCCTTTCCGCCCAAATCTAAAGATCTTTTTCCAAGGTGAGACTTTCAGAAAGACCTGATCACCCACCGCAAATTCTATATCCTTACGCTTTAGATCCGCATATGATTTCTGTCTTTCCGAAGCTTCGTTTAACCGTCCCGAATTACCTTAACTTTTTCCTCTGTCTCCAAGATCAACTCAGGACCAACAACTGTCGCTCTCCTAGTTCAGTCCAGCAGGTAGGAGTACGACACCTACGACCATACAATGCCTCAAAGGGTGCCATATGGATACTGGATTGATAGTTGTTGTTGTATGCAAAGTCTGCCAACGGTAGAAAATCTTCCCAACTACCTCTGAAATCAATCACACAACCTCTTAGCATGTCTTCAAGAATCTGGATTACTCTCTCCGACTGACTATCAGTCTGCAGATGAAACGCCGTGTTGAAATTTAGTCTTGTACCTAAAGCTTCATGCAAAACCTTCCAAAATCGTGATGTAAACCTAGGGTCCCTATCCGATATAATAGACATTGGTACCCCATGCAACCTCACAATTTCTGCTATATACAGCTTGGCCAACTTTTGCAATGAATAATCCGTACGAACATGTAGGAAATGAGCAGTCTTCGTTAACCGATCCATTATCACCCATACAGAATCTTTCTTAGTAGGCGTTAAGGGTAACCCACTAACAAAGTCCATCGTTATCCTTTCCCATTTCCATAATGGAATTTTCATCGGTTGTAGCAACCCTGATGGCAGTTGATGTTCCGCCTTCACCTGTTGACACGTCAAGCACTTGCTCACGAAATCAGTTACCTCCCGTTTCAACTCTGGCCACCAATACTGCTCTCAGAGGTCTCGATACATTTTGTTTCCCCCGGGGTGTATAGCATATAGGCTACTATGCGCCTTACGCAGAATCATTTGCCTTAATCCCGAATCCCTGGGCATACAAATTCTTCCGCGGAAACACAAATTAAATCCAAAATCCCCTATCTCACCGCCTTCCACTTGCTGAAGTCGAGAACCCAACCTTTCATCTAACAACTGTTTTTCCTTAATTTGATTTACCCATGCCAGCTTCACTTGAAGTTCAGCTAACAGGCTACCATCTTCATAAAGGCTGAGATGAGCAAACATTGCTCTCAAATCCGATATCACCTTACGACTCAACGCATCTGCCACTACGTTAGCTTTTCCTGGATGATACTCGATTGAGAAGTCATAATCTTTCAGCAGTTCTATCCACCTCCACTGTCTTATGTTCAACTCCTTCTGGGTAAGGAGGTACTTCAGACTCTTATGATCCGTATAGATAATTGACTTCTCCCCGTACAGATAGTGTCTCCAAATCTTCAGAGCAAACACCCCTGCAGCTAACTCCAAATCATGTGTGGGATAGTTTACCTTATACGGCCTTCATTGACGAGATGCATAAGCCACTACTTTTCCCCTTGCATCAGCACACAACCCAAGCCCGTGTGTGACGCATCACAATAAACAATAAACTCCTCACCAGCCTCAGGTTGAATCAATACTGGCGCTTCTGTCAGAATCTTCTTTAATTTCTCAAAGCTCTCTTGTTGTTTATCTGACCACACAAACGGTACTCCCTTATGCAACAGTTTAGTTAGGGGTGCAGCAATCAATGAAAACCCCTCAACGAAACACCTATAATACCCAGCCAAACCTAGAAAGCTCCAAATTTCTGCCACTGACTTCAGTGGTTTCCAATCCAATACAGCCTCGACCTTCCGGGGATCAACTCTAATTCCTTCGGCAGACACAACATGCCCCAAAAAGGTCACCTCCTTCAGCCAAAATTCGCACTTACTGAATTTGGCATACAATTGCTTCTCCCTTAATATCTGCAATACAACCCGCAAATGTGAATCATGCTCCTCTTCCATCTTTGAGTACACCAAGATGTCATCTATGAACACAACCACAAACCGGTCTAGATAGGGTTGGAAGACTCGGTTCATCATGTCTATAAATGCAGCTGGTGCATTTGTCAACCCAAACGGCATCACCAAGAACTCGTAATGCCCATAACGAGTTCGGAATGTAATCTTATAAATATCCGCCTCCTTGACCTTTAACTGGTGGTATCCCGATCTCAAGTCTATCTTCGAGAAAACTGAAGCTCCTCGCAACTGATCAAACAGATCGTTGATCCTCAGTAACAGATACTTGTTCTTGATCGTCAACTTATTCAACTGTCTATAATCAATGCACATACGCATCGACCCATCCTTTTTCTTAACGAACAAGATCGGTGCTCCCAACGGTGATACACTTGGTCGAATAAATCCGCGATCCAACAACTCCTGAATTTGAGCTTTAAGCTCCGCTAGCTCCTTCGGCGCCATTCTATAAGGGGCAATAGACACTGGAGCCGTCCCTGGCAACAGCTCAATACCAAATTCCACTTCCCGATCCGGAGGTAATCTTGGAAGCTCCTGGGGAAAGACGTCTGAAAACTCTTTCACCATTCTAACACTCTCAACCGACAACTCTTGGGTATCCAAAGCACTGATAGAGGCTAAGAACGCTCCACACCCCTTTCGCACCAACTTTTCTGCCTTAAAAGCAGATACCACATTAGACAGATAGTTTCTTCTTTCACCTATCATCATCACTTCCTTATCCTCTGAAGTTCTTAGTATCATCTGCTTTGCAGCACAGTCCAAATTCGCACGATGCTTAACCAGCCAGTCCATGCCCAAAATAAGATCGAACTCGCCGAATGGCAGTTCCATCGGATCAGCTAGAAATACTTCTCCCTGGACTTCTAAGGGCACATCCCTAAACAACTTATTTACTACCACTGACTGTCCTAAAGGGCTAATTACAATTGTTTCCCTAGCAGTAATCTCAGATCTAATATTCAGAGTTCCAGATACGACACATGCAACATACGAATGGGTGGATCCAATATTTATCAAAGCGGTAACAGGTACATCAGATATGAAAAAACGTATCGGTTATGACGTCAGGTGCATCGCCATCCTCTCGACGTCTGACCGCATAGACCAAACCTGGCTGTCTTGCCTCCGTGTTACCCCTATTATCGGTACATCTACCCGGTGCACCCTAACCGCGTCCTACGCCATTACCACCTCGACCTAGCCCACGGCCTCTGGGCGGCTACTGAGCGCCTCCAGCTGGCTGTGCAAATCTGTTACGAACCACCTGAGTTTGAGCAGGCTCTCGAGGGCAATCCTTAAATCGGTGTTCCTTGGAACCACATCTGAAACAACAACTGGTTCTCTTCCAGCATTCACCCAAGTGAAGTTTCCCACAATCCACACAAGGCTGTAACTGATTGGTAGCTGCTGGAGCACCCAATCGAACTGGTCCCTCACTCCTGGGCCTTTTCTGAAAACATCTAGCAGAACCTGAGTACCCAGAGTCTCTCTTGTTCCTGCTTCTGTCCTTGTCTCGGTTTTACCACTCCGAGTGTTTAACCTCCTCAGCTATCTTAGCATTTTCTACCAAAGTAGTAAAATTTCTCTCCTTCTGTGGGGCTATCAGTACCCGCAATTCATCACGCAACCCGTCCTCAAAACGCACACAACGTTCATAATCAGTCGGCACCATTACGCAGAAATTCTGCCTCATATGCTGCCACAGATTTACCTCCTTGGACCAGATTCAGGAATTCCTTCCTTCAGGCATCCACATAGCTAGCCCCAACATATTTTCCCTGAAATGCTGTCTTGAAGAATTCCCAGGTAATACAATCGGCTTGAGTGCCTTCCCGAACAGTGAGCCACCACTAATACGCCTCGTCTCTCAGCAACGACACAACCCTCTTCAATTTCTGCTCTGTGGTGCAATCCAGGTCGTCCATAATCCGCTCCACCGCCTCAAGCCAGTACTCCGCTACACTAGGGGCTACACCCGAAATACCCCTCAAAACTTCAGCCCCATTCGATCTAAGTCGTTCCGATATCGACCCACAAGCTACCGACCAAGTTTTTGCCCCAGCAACCCTTTCCAGAACTCGTAACATCGCTTGGGATAGAGCATCATCCTCTCTCATTCGATCATGTGACCCAGCTTCAATCACTGGTGACGCAGGGGCGTCTATTTCCGGCATATGTCCCGATGCCTCAGATACAGCTCTAGCACCTCGGCCTCTACCACGACCATGTCTACCGCGTCCATGTCTTCTAGCGCTCATGTTCACTAATGTCAATTTAATCTGATTATAAGTCTTATGAATCAGTATACTATTTAATGTTTATTAAATAATGTTTTATGAAGTATAGCAAGTAAAGTCGTTTTCGTAAAACGTGTCATAAAGTCTCAGTCTTTATAGTTTCAGCTCCTAAAGCTAAACGTTTTAGAGTATTTCTACAGTCATATCGCAATAATCATAAAATGAAAACATAAACTTACTTGACTAGGTGCCAGATACCCGTGGTGCCATACCTCCTTTAGAACATGCATGTATAAATTAAAATTTTAAACAGCTCTGAAAAAAAGTTATTGAACCCAAACCATAGCCGAGTTTTGCAACAGGGCTCTGATACCATAAAATGTGACACCCCAAACCCAGCCCATGCGTTACGACCGAATCTAACATGTCACATGAGAAAAACGTATAAAGTCCTCGTGTTTCGTACCAAAATAAGTGTTATTTGGTTATGGTTAAGAAAACAAGTTTGGATATAAATTTTTGATAAAATACAACTATTTTTGAGAGGTTGATTGATGAATCAAAAATCGAGGTAGTGAATCGTTAAAACCGTGACTTTTGAAAATGTTGTCGGTAATTTGAAAGAGAATTCGAGTTAAATTATTTATACGTAATTATTATATATAAAAAACATTTGTTAATCAATTTTTGGAAACCATTATTTATGATTTTAGAAAATTCCCATTTAGAATAAATCAAGCAAGATAATAAGTACGTCAAACATAAAGCAGAAATAAAATATTCCAGAGGCCTTATTACAACTTAAAAACCCAAAATCATAAAAGTAATAAAGTAAACGGAAATAGAAATTTAAAGTTGAAAAACACCATTCCTGAAGTATGGCCTCCATGGAGTCACCCATGGCCCAAGTCCTCATCACTGAGCATTACCTGCAAGGATTAAGAAGGAGGGGTGAGTTACTAGAACTCAGTGTATAATCCTCTTACCGTCATCCACTAGGCCTGAACCCGTAAAGCAATATCTTGGGCCTGAGCCCATATAGCATAATCTTGGGCCGAAGCCAATTTACATAACAATATTTAAATGTAATGTATGCAGCCCAACCCATCCATCCATCCATCACACCCCCGACCAGCCAATCACACTTGTGGGGATCAAGTCAACCCACCCCGCCGCTCACATCAAATTGCAGCCGAGTTACTATATTATATATTTTTATTGTGGCCAAGCCACCGAAATCATGAGTGAACATAATAATGAACATTCTGTGGTAATGCCACCAGGCTACACTGCTCTCTAACATTTTTCCCAACCCATGCAATATATAACATGCAATATACATAATAAAGCATAATATCATCATATATGAACAACAATCATTAATCCAGCAATTTATTACGGTGAATCGACCCATTATAGAACTTTGTAATTCGGCCCACTAAGGCATTCTAGTAAATCGGCCCATAGGGGCATTTTGGTAAATCGGCCCATAGGGGCAATTTTGTAATTTTACAAATTTTAATACCGATTTTGACAATCTATAAAAATAATGTAATTTAAGCAAATTTCTCGATTAATGCCATGTTACGATTTTTAGCCATATAAATAATAACGATCTATTTTCCAACGTGATATCGAATCATGAATTCTACGGGATTTCGGTGTGAGATTACACACCTGATTACGGTAAGGATTAAACCTTCTTGATCGTCGGCACCTAAATCACCATTACACTCGATTAACCAACAAATGAGATTTATTTAATTTAAATCTAAATCAGACGATCTAATGAGATGCTTAATCTCAATATCATGAACGACCACGATTTGTCTATTCTCACCGGATGATGGTCCACAACCCGGTGAAAAATCCCGAACTGCTGATACCGCCTTTCGTTTGAACTTGGGAGTAGGAATCGCAAATCCACTCCTTTTGTGTTCTCCTATCGCTTTTCCTTTCAAATTGTTACCACTTGCCTCCATTGAAAAGTCTCGGTTAGAAAATACTATGATGAGAGAATGTAACGGTTTAGGGGTAGGATTCAGTTTGCCACTACTTCCATAGGATCAAAAAGTGAATAAGAACGAGTATTTAATCCCTAAAATAAACGATTAGTCAAATCCATCAATTCATTTTAACGGAATAATCAAGCTTTGAAATATATCGAATTGAACCTTGAAGAAATCCCTTACCTTGACAATAATAGATCCAACTTCCACCGATTGGACTTATGACTAGAGATGAATTGACAAAGATGTGGTATTCGGCCACCCACTAGCACACTACGAAAAAGAGTTGATTACGATAAGAGGGAGTAGTAGAGAGATTGATATTTCGGTTTAGAACAAAGGGAAATAACCGAATGATAATAAACACCCATTCAGTTAGGGAGAAAAGAAAATGAAAAAGAGAAGAATAAGACCACTTACCTATTCGATCAAAGAAGTGAGTGCCAACACAAATGAAATAGAAATAATGAAGAAGAGATGAAGGGTTCAAAAGTTCGGCTATGGAGGAAAAATGAGTGAGAAGATTTGGCCACAAGGTAATGTTGTTTTAAGAGAAAGAGAGAAAGTTGAGGAAATGGCAAAAAGAAAAGAAGAGATAGAGAGAAGAGTTCTAGATTGTTTCGGCTAACAAAAGGAAGATGAGCAACAAGGTGAGTGTTTAAGCATCAAAGGAGAAAAGTGAACAAATCTTTGTCTTTAGAGTTTCGGCAAGTGAAGGAAAAAATTGGAAAAGAAGAAACCAAAATGCTAAAAAGAAAACATCCTCTCATGCACCAGAATTTGCCAAATGCCTAAAGAAATTCGGCTCCCCTCTTTACCCTATCAAAACCGTGCATCCTAAGCACCAAAAAGGTATTGGTTGACCAAAAACTCTTTCCATAACACCTTCCACAAAATTAGCCAACATGTTCCCTCCCTTGCCTTTTTTCTTTGATTTCTTTCTTTTTTTTTTCCTTGTTTTCCTCTTTACCTTATTTTCTTTACTCTTCTTTCCATCAATAAAAAAAATCTTCCTTACCTTATTAATGCCATAACCGACACTTGGAAGAGAAACACAAAAATAAATTCAAAAATTTGCAAAAGATGGGATTTGAACCCCTTCCTTCCATGCTCTCCACTCGACGCCACAACCTTCTTGCTATATGCTCACTTATGCTAGAAAAATACACACATATTACCTTAAGTCTTGATGCCACTTACCTTCTCTCCTTAAAGTACTTGAACACAAATTTTTTTGCTGAGGCCCAACTCGACCCCAAGCCTTCTGAGGACCCCTAAACATGCACAAATAACATTCTTAACTAATCTAACACATGATGTAATGTAAATTATAAATTCTCAAATTTTAGGATGTTACAAAACCTTAGCATTCTGGTTTATGACGTCAGCAAACTCTTAAAGGGCACACGGCCTAGGCGCACGCCTGTGTGCTGGACCGTGTGACGAATCAAGTTCTTGCAAATTTGATGCAGGGGACACACGGCCTATCAACACACCCATGGGGCTGACCGTATGTCGCACACGGCCTAGACACAAGCCTGTGTGTCTACCCGTGTGGACAATTAGAAGGCTATTTTCCAAGCCAATTGCCACCCTGAAACATAAACACACATATACCAACACGAGCAACACATAACATGGCAATAATACACTATGAAGAATCACTAATCAACACTCATACCCTTCATATTTCACTCCATCAAATGCATGAACTTTCACTTCATTAACTCATCATCATTAAATATATGAAACTTAACAAATATTGGCCAATTCCCAATGGTCATTTACAAAATGAGTGTATAACATTAGTAACTAGTACTTTGGCTTCCAAAGATGACATAACACAAAATGACCAAGTTCCTATACATGCCATACCCAAAATAAATTAACTTTACTATACCAAAAGAATGATTGATAGTGTGATCCAAGCTCCGACGTTCTACGATCCCCGAGCTAGCTTGGCGATACTACAAGGAAAAGGGAAAAGAGAGGGGTAAGCATGTAGCTTAGTAAGTTTGCATGAATTAAAATAGCAACATAATGGCTCATAATAAAATCCATTCGTATCATGAAGCAACAACAACACAATTTCCCAAATGCTTTGACATACTTACTCATACTTACACTTACCTATTGCATATCACATTACGGTTTCATAACTCGTATTTTACTCATGGGTACCTGTATCACTTCATCACATGGTTTAGCACTTATGCTATCTTGAACATAAACTTAACTCATTATCATCCTTAACTTAAATGTAACTCTTGGCCTGTTGAACTATTCGAAATATCAGAGGATACTCAATCTCATCATACATGTATTACGATGCCAATGCCATATCCCAGATATGGTCTTACATGAGATTACCTTTCAATACCGATGCCATATCCCAGATATGGTCTTACATGGAATCTCTTAGCTCGATGTCGATGCCATGTCCTGGACATGGACTTACACGAGATCGTATATAGATGTCGATGCCATGTCCCAGGCATGGTATTACACGAGATCATCTTTTGGTGTCGAGGCTATGTCCTAGACATGGTTTTATACGAGACCTTCCTTATTCAGTGCCAATGCCATGCCCCAGACATGGTCTTATATAGGACCTACATTCGGTGCCGATGCCATGTTCCAGACATGGTCTTATACGGGACCTCCCTTATTTCATGTTGTGACTTAGGTATCCTCGTTATTCTGAACCTTTAACCGAGACTTCAACTTAACATATTCTCATCGAGGCATCATTAATCAACTTCATGGGAATAATATGCATTTCTCATAATAATAAGTAATTTAAACATAATAACATTTGTAGCCTTAATTTCACACAAACTTACCTCGGTATTCAAAACGTGTGTAGATATCCGATTTAGTCTACAATGTTGTTCTTACCTCAGTTTCGATCTGGGCATCGTGTTTCTTGATCTATAATAACAATTTCACTTATTTATTACTCACATTGACAAAATTGACTCATGAATCATATTTTGGCAAAAATACAATTTTCCTCTTAACTTTCACATAATTACACTTTTGCCCCTAGGCTCGTAAAATGATTTTTATTCAACTTTCTTATATTTTAAGCCTAGCTGAATTATTTTCTTTACTACAACATCCCCCAACTTCCACTATTTCACTCATGTATGACCATTTTTATAACTTTTACAATTTGGTCCTTTTATGCATTTTTCATGAAACTCACTTAGAAAAAAGATGTTTATCATACATCGAACTTTCATATTCTTCCATAAAACATCAAAATACATGCATGTCATACATCGGTAAATTTTTGAACATAAACCCTAGCTCAAAATATAGCTAGAAATAGTTAAATCGAGCTACGAGGATCTCAAAAATACAAAGAACATTAAAAATAGGGCTAAGATGCACTTACTATCAAGCTTGGAAGTTGAAGAAACCCTAGCTATGTCTCCTTACAATTTTCGGCACTTAGAGGAAGAATATGGACAAGATTTTGACTTATTTTTCCCTTTTTAATTCATTAATTAACCAAATGACTAAAATGCCCTTAAGGCCCTTCCTTGAGATTTTTCCTTACCATGTTCATTTTTGTCCATATTAACATATAATGATCTAATTGCTAAATAAGGATCTCTAGTAATTTTTATGATTCTATTTCATACTTAAATCTTCTAGAATCTCATATAGTCCTAATGGACATTTTGATCACTAATTAATAAAATTTCTTCATGAAATTTTCACACAATCATGCAAACACCTCATAAGCCTTATAAAAATCATAAAACACATATTTCTATTTGGATTTGTGGTCTCACAACCACTATTCTGACTAGGCCCTAAATCGGGCTGTTACAGTATTAGAACATGTGCTTGAGTCAAAACAGATTTGAGCTTCTCAAAGCTCTATTGCTGCTCACCAGTCCACACAAACAAAGCATTCTTACGCAACACCTTAGTTAAGGGAGCTACAATAAATGAGAACCCGTCTAAAAACCTTCAATAGTATTCCAATAAACTGAGAAAACTCTAAATCTCAAATACATTCCTAGGTTGTTTTCATTCAAGAACAACCTTACTCTTTTTCGGGTCCATATGGATACCCTCAGAAGAAACCATATGCCTCAGAAAAGTAACTTCTCTCTACCAGAACTCACATTTGCTCAACTTAGCGTAGAGCTTCTTTTCATGGAGAATTTGCAAAACCACTCTAAGATGTTCATCATGATAAAACTCAGTCTTAGAGTACATTAAAATGTCGTCAATGAAAACTATGACAAACTGATCCAAATATAGCTGAAAAACCTGATTCAATATACACATGAACGTAGCTGGAGCATTCGTCAAACCAAATGGCATGACAAGGAATTTGTAATGCCCATAACGAGTCCTAAAGATAGTCTTATGCACATCTGCTTCCTTTATTTTCAATTGATGATACCTAGAACAGAGATCAATCTTTGAAAACACAAAGGCCTTACGAAACTGATCAACCAAATCATCAATCCTTGAGAGTGAGTACTTATTCTTTACCATCAACTTATTCAACTGTCGATAATCCACACACATTCTCATCGTACCACCTTTCTTCTTAACAAATAGCACTGATGCTCCCTAGGGAGACACGGTAGGTTTAATGAACCATCTATCAAGAAACTCTTGAAGTTGAACCTTTAGTTCTATAAGCTCCTTCGATGCCATGCGGTAGTGAGCAATGGACACCGGAGCTGTCCCAGACAGTACCTAAATTTCGAACTCGACCTCTTTATCCAGTGATAACCTCAGCAATTTCTCTAGAAAGATGTCTAAAAATTCTCTAACTATTCAAATATTCTCCACAATAGAAACCTCAACACTCATGTCATGCACATAAGCCAAGAATGCCTGACATTTTTCTTGAACTAACCTTTCATCCACAATAGCAAAGATTACATTAGAGACGTAATCTCAACGCTTACCTACCATAACAATTTTTTCACCATCCTCGACTTTCAGAGTTACCATATTCATTGCACAATCTAAACTGACCCCATGCTCCATAAGTCAATCCATGCCTAGAATCAAATCGAACTCCCCGAATGACAACTCCATCAAATCACCCAGGAAACAACCCCTTGTATCTTTAGCAGTCATCTCCTATAAACTTTACTAACTTGCACTGACTGACCTAAAGGATTAACCGTAGAAATCCCATTAGAAGTACTCTCAGCAATTATCCCCGATTTACCAAAAACATAACTAGCTATGTATAAATGTGTCGAGCCAATATAAATTAATGCAAAGTAAGGAAAAGAATGAATAGTAAACATATCAGCTATCACATCGGTCTCATCTCTGCCATCGTGGCGCCTCACTGCATATACTAACGTAGCACCTCTACCTAGTGCTCTCTACAAATGGCCCAAACCATTACCACGTCTTGCCTGACCACAATCTCTAGGTAATTGCTGTACTACCCTCTGTGGTTGAACCAAACCCAGAGTTGGAGCTTGCATCTGATTAACCCGATACGAGAAATCCTTAATGCGGTGTTCCATAGACCCATATTGAAGACAAGCTCTCAACTCCTCTAACACTCGCACAGATGTCGTCTACCACAATTTGCATAGACTTGGATCCTAACAATACCAACTGGTACCTCAACCTACTTACGCCTATCAAATCTTGTCTATTTCTTAGGCTACTGAGCAGAATTAGAAGGACCCGAATCCCTCTTGTTCTTATTTTGTCCTCTCTCCTGATCTCTCCTCTCGCACTCAACGCTCTTGATCTCCCTAGTGATCTTAGCCTTCTCCACAAATGTTTCAAAGACTCGCTCCTACTACTGAGCTACCAACACTTTCATGTCATAGCGAAGTCTATCCTCAAAACGGACACTCTTATCATAATTCGTCGTTACCAGACTTTAAGCATACTTGTTCATTTTAAAAAATTCGGCCTCATATACTCAACTACAGATCTCTTGCCTTGTTTCAACTTAATAAACTCCAACCTACGGGCCTCAATATACGTCGCCCCCACGTACTTTTTCTAGAAGACGCTTTGAAAGAAAGCACAAGTCACACGTTCAAGCTGAGTACCTCGCTCAACAAATTTCCACTATTAATATGCTTTATCACAAATCAAAGATAACCAGTATTTTACCACAGTAGAGGTAACCCCAACGAAACCCCTAAACAATTTTACCCTATTAGGCCAGAGTCGTTCAATTAATGACCTCAGCTCTTAGATCTAGTTTGGGCCCTAGTGACCTTTTGTAGTACCCTTAGCATAGCTTGGGATAGTGCGCCATCCCTCACATTTTGAGTTTGGGACTCAGTCTCAACAGCAGGTGTCCCAACAATCTCGTTGGTTTCTAAATTGGGCATGCTACCCAAAAAGGATGGCTCAACTCGAGCCCCTTGACGGTGTTCGCCACGCCCTCGAGTACCACATCCACGAGTTCCTTGTGTACTCATTATGCTTAATTATCTATAATTCAGAATTTTTATTCAATAGCTTAGGTTTATTATTAACAACCCTAAGTCCAAAGTTTTATTTAAGGTTTTACAGAGTTGTCGCAATCTTTAGCTAAAGTAGAGTAATCCTAGCATTACAGCATTACTAGGTTATCAAGTATAGCTAAAGCAGAAGTATTTACTTGGATCTGCACCGGAGACTCGAATCCACTTTTTATAACTTCAGATACCAAAATTTAATCAAAATTTCAAAGTCTGAATTAAAAAAATTTTATAAGGAAAAATTTTGAATCCAAAAATCATAACCCGAGTTTTGGACCCGACCCTGATACCACCAAATGTAAGACTCCATACCCAGCCTAGACGTTACTGTCAAATCCTGAGGAATTACATACATTCATGTTTTGAAACTAGAGTTTTAAATTAAAAAAAGTGTCAAAGATCAATGTAAACTGGTTAAAATCTGTTTTCTAGTTTTTAGGAAAAATACCTTTTTAAAAATATTCATTTTAATATTAAGGGTTTCTTAGTTTGCAGCAGAAATTTGCTAAGTTATATAGGGTATTAGAAAACAGTGACTTGATTTGTAATCTAATACTTTTTCTATTTATAAAATGATAGCTTCAAATATGATAAAGCAGTTCCAAAATGGAAAATAAACTCCAAAACAATTTACAGCCCAAAAAATCCAGAACAGTCCAAATTAACAAAAAAAAAAATTCAATTTAACCTGAGCTTCCACAAACCGTCTAATCCTAGGTTTGCTAGTTACCTGAGTGAAAACAACCCGAAAAGTACTTGTAATTGGACTCGATATGGAAGTAGCCCAAAAAGCCCTTTATGTAATAAGGGGGACAACAAACCCTAGTATAATTAACTAGGGTTGCCACCCCTTACATCCTAGTTGGACTAAGATTTCATTTTTCTAGTTGAAATAAACTTCTATAATTAAAAAAAGGTTCTATCTCCCTATAAATAGATGGCACTAGTAGGGCTATTTACACAACTTTCAGATATAGTTATTCTGACCCAAAATAGAGAGAATTTTATTCTCTAAGGATTAAATATATTTTTCTGAATAACAATTCTACCAGTTTCTATTTTTGAAGAGAGAAATTTCATTTGATAAAAATTGTTTAATTAAGTATTTTATTTAGTGTTTAAGGGCCTTGATTGTGTGTTGGAGGTCTCGGGTTCAAATATCACTTTTTTGAAAAATTTTGTTTTTTTTTCTTAAGCCTATCTTTGTTCATTTGACTTAAGTATTATTGTCGGTTAGCTTATAACAGAATGAGCCTACTGGTTCAGTGGTAAGGTGTTAGTTTACTCTTTGGTTTTGTGTTCGAATCCCTGTGTGAGCCAAAATTGGAAATTATTTTTGTTGACTTTAGTATGTTGTCCAAGTTGGTGGTGTTAGAATTGAATATAAAATCTTGCATACGACGATAAGGTATCAGGAGGCTAGTTGGTTAGGAATTGTTTTTTTTTTTTAATTTTAGTAGTATATTTTCTTAAAACATTTTTATTTTATTCTTTATCCCTAAAAACATACTCCCACTCTTCGCGTTAATTTTTTTTCTTTTTGTTTTTCTTTATCTTCCGTCTCTTTTGCTATCTTTCTTTTCCAAGAGAAATCCAAGTTCAATTTTGGTTTTTCTTGCTCCTATTTCATCAATACTGCTCTGCTTGTAAACCGTTTACTTTCAATTCCATTCTTGTTGTTCTGATTCGGTAAGTATTTAGGGTAGGGGAAGTTTTTATTTTTGATTGTTGAAGAGTAAGTTGGGGTTTCTTTATTCTTTATAAGTGGAAAAAATGATTGATTGTGTTTATTCGTTGTTAATGCTCGATTAGGGGAGAATCGTGAAGCGGTTAGTGTTCCTCTAGTTGTTTAGTTGCAGTGGGTTGCGGTTCTCAAAGGTAAGTGACTGAATTTGTTGCTGTTGTAGTCGAATTTTCAGTGTTCAAGTTTAAGTGTCGTTGTTGGACTATGTTTTAGCACTTAGGCTTTGTGGAAATCAATTAATTAATTTTTATGTATGGTCGTGTTAGGTACTGGAGTGTTCATCTTTGGGTTCACATCAAAATCGGTCAAGGTGTGTAACAAAAATCTGAGAAAAAAGCGTGTGTCTACCCCTGTGGACAATAAAAAGGCTATTTACCAAGCCATTTGTCACCCTTATTCACACATACACTCACATCAATTCAAAGGCACATAACATTTCATACTTAGGCAACCAAAGCATCCACATTCATGGTTGAAACATATCAACTTTATATGTTTATCCAACATACTCACTACATTTATTAAGCCCTAAATCAAACATACAAATCCAACATTTATTAGGCTTCATTCAAATTCTATCTAGTTACCAAATTATACTCAAATTCCTCATCTTATCAATAGGTCACAATTTCAACATTACACAATTCCGCCATAGATTACATTTCCAAATATTCCACTTTTACCAAGCATACCATGATTTTATCACCATAAATATTGACACATGTATGATTATACTTAGGCTTACAACCATGGCCAAATAGCAAAACAAACCTTTGACAATCACAAGCCAACGCATGGGCTACAACCACAATAATTACCCAAAAAATCGAAGCCTTACCATAACCTTACCGTGTGCCACCAGTTCTACTAGCCCTTCCTTAGCTGCTATTCACGAATATTCCCTAGATCTGCACCCACACAAATACTATCAAAAATCGAGTGACTCATATTCCATACAAGTCACCTCTATAAGCCACACTTACATTCGGCCACTTACTAATCCACAATTGAGACGAGTACACTTACCACTTAATAGCGATCCTTACCGCGCTAGCGATCCTTACCGCGCTTGCGATCTTTGAACCCTACCCTTGTTAATACAAGGTTAACGAAAAGAAAGAGTTAGGTAGCCCTCCGGCTTTTATCAAAACACACGAAGGAGGTTGACCAAGTACGTACCGAATCCAAGCTTCGATCTTGGGGCCTAGATAGCTACTGAACGAGATCCGGCTTTTAAAACTTGATTAAGAGTAGATATCAACAATCGATTTGTGATGGAGGAAAAACAATAAGGAATCGGCAAAAATAAAGGGCTATTCTATTATAAGGGAGTAATCGGCTTTTAGAGAAAGAAGAAGAATGCAACACCAATAGGGATTTCGACAAAAAGGAATACTGGACTTTAGAGACCAAGAATATTCAGCACAAAAGAAATAGACTAGAAGCAAAGGAAAGAAAAGATTTTGATGAGAAGGAATGGAAGAAATCGGCGCAAAATAGAAGAGGGAGAATAAGGGATTTCGGCTTTCAGGTATTTTGAGAGAAAAATAGTTTTCGGCAAAGTAAAAAGAAAGAATTTTGCATTAGCCTAGAACCCCAAAATCAACACCTATTTATAGCCTATAGCCGAATTTCCTATCCCCAAATTCCCAATTCGGCTCAACCTATTCCACATATCTTATCTCCTAATTTTTCTCCATGATAACTCCCCAATCCTTTTCCTAAATTTTCTCTTCTGATCACTTTTCTTAGAGTCCATCATCACACCACTTCCAACCTTCTAGAAGGCCAAAATTAAACTCCTAAAAAAATACTAAGCTAGGATTTGAACCTAGGATCTCCCTGCTAGCCCATAACGACACCTTTATATACCCTAAGTGGCATCACTTAGCCACTCCACTACAAGGCTCTTTGATGCCATTTTTCCCTATTTTTATTTATTTAAAAGGCCTACTAACTGAAGTCACAGTTCCCTTGGGCTAAAACCAATTTTTTTTCCTATACCCTTACTTGATCTCAGAACGTCTCCAACACCCCTAGACACTCCAAATTCATGAACCCTCAAAGCCCACATGCCAATGTCATTTTCTCACTCACTTAAAAATTTTCTGAGACCTAAAGCCCAATTCATCTAGGCCCAAAAATTTGGGGCGTTACAACCCTACCCCCTAAAAGAAATTTCATCCTCGAAATTTCCAACTAACTATTAATCGCACCGCTCAAATCACACCAATATGCTTTCGCTGTGCACTCTGATTTTAATAACACTAACACATTTTAACTCTAATTGTACCCTCTTACACGTACCAAAGAAAAAGCCTACCCACTGGAGTAGATAAACATTGCACGCATACAGTTTCTATACCCAAAATATCGCATCCACATAAAGCATACCCGACTTAATGGTGATTGAACAATCCCGATCCTAATGCTCCTCAGACCCGCATTTGAAACACGCTTCTAACTTCCTCCAGCATTCACCCAAATGACACCTTCTGCAATATTCGCAAGCCGAAAAGTTTGGACGTACCTTAACATGCTTCATAGAACGAGACTACAGCTATAGAGAACTGCGATCTCTTTTTTTTCTTATAGTCCACGCATTTAACCCGAAGTGTTTCACCAATTTCTTTAACCTCTTCCACTACCTCCCTTACTAGTTGCGTAAGCACATTAGTAACGAATTTTGGGTTACCGCTACTCAAGGTTGGTGGCTTTACTCTGACCCCTGTCTCCTGGACCATCTCATGCTCTAGTGAAGCCGGTGCCTCCCAGTAGATGTGTGGCCCGATGCTGATGATCCAGCCCTAACACTTCCTTGGCCTCTGCCGCAACCCCTTGCACCTCTTTTAGCGCTCATCGTTGATTCTTGTATTATCAGAATTAGGAATTTTATGAAATTAGTTCATAGTTCCACTATTTAAAGCACATGCCTTATTCAAGTAACAATTTAAAAGTTATTTTGCAGTCGTAAATCCACCACAGGCTTAAGTTTTCCATGGGCTTTAGTCTCTAAGAACCTATTATTTAAAGTAGCCCAATATCTAAATACAGTTCGGTAATTTAAACAAGTGTAATAACAGAAAAACTTACTTGGCTCGACGTCGAGGGCTCGGTGAACCACATTTCAAGAATCCTGCAAAAATTTTTTAATCTACTTGTTTTAAAAACCCAAAATCTAAGGCCCATTTCACAGCTCGAGCTTTGCAACCGGGCTCTGATACCACTAAATGTAACACCTCAAACCCAGCCTCGAAGTTAGGCCCGATTCTGACGTGTCACATTGAAGTGTTTTAGCGAAAACCTTATTTTTATTGGAAACCCTTCATAAAGTAAAACATTGAGTACAAACCCCTTTTTAGTTGCAGTAGTTTTATTTAAAAACAAACAATTTATAAAACTTGGTATTTAATAATGGAGTTGCGGAAACGTAATAATTGAAAACAACCATAGCTTAGGAAAAACTTGTTAAGTAATGATAAAAGCCCATGTTATAGGTATTTCGAAAACCATGTTTAAACTTTAGAAATTTATTCAAGATTAACAATTAAGCAGTTGAAAACATAAGGAACCCAAAGTAAAGTCAATTAGAGATACAAGGCCTTATTACATCCCAATGAAAATAAGGTAATTAAAATAAAATTATTCAAAACAAATAAGAAAAACTTCTAAGGAGCTTACAGTGTGGCCATCTCCGAGTCCTCTTCCACGTCGAACCGTCTACTGAGAGTCACCTGAAACATTAAATAAAAGGGTGTGAGTTTCGAAACTCAATGTATACGACCCTTGGTAATCCAATCAACATGCAATTATCACAATGGGCCTAAGCCTTATCAAAATCGGTGGTCTTGGGCCTTAGCCCACAATGACCTCATGTCATATCAATATCACATGAATGCAATGCTCCCATTCCAAATCCAACCCTGCACTCCATTTCCCTTCCAACCCTACACTCTTGTGGGGATATAAATATCAACCCACCCATCCCTACACTCCAAAGGTAGCTCCAACAGCGGCACTACTCAAACGTTGCAGCAAGGCTGCTAAGCATATAATGGGCTTAAAGCCACTGGTGGATCCACGGTCGTCAAGCGACTATGCGATCCTCACATATCTTCCTTCGTATCATCAAACGCACTCAAGTGCAACACATATCTCATGAATGCAACATACACATTTTCACACATTAAGCACCTAGGGGTATTTTAGTCATTTCACTACCCAGGGGTATTTTCGTAGTTTATTTTATCTCGGGTTTTAGTTATGAACTTTGGCCCATCAACAGGTCCTTGCGGCTAAAGTGAACACAGATTGTGCACTAGGTAGGATCCTAGAGAAGAGGAGGTGGGTCACTAGGACTGCTTAATTACCAAGCACTCCCTAGATCCAATCCTAGACATGCATATATCCATTGCCACACTCTAACCTAGCGACTTGTCCATAGATATGTTTGATTATTAAATTAAGTTTTATGCTATTTAAGAATTTATTAAAACTAGGCCTAGAGTCCGTTAAAACCCTAGCATGCATGCCTAAAATCCCATAAGGCCCACTAGGCCCAATCATGTCCATATAGCACATTAAGCCCAATCATGTTTATGTAGCCCCTTAGGCCCGGTCATAATCAAATCATACAACCATCCATACCAATCTATCATTCAATTTCACATATCAACTCTTGCCGATTTGTGCCCACGAGCTCGACAAGCCCATTTAGCATCGTCTGGCCCAGTCGGCCAAATAGTGGCCCGAGACCATGAGACTGCTCTCTTGGCCCTGTAATCGTATCGGTGTTCTCACATGAATGTTCGCACGCTCGTGTGGTTACCGACGCCAACTTTTCGACTTTTTAGCTTTTCGACATTCTGGTTTATCGGGATTTCAGCTTTTGTCGATTTTTCGTGTGTGAAGTGTATGTACACACCTAGTTAATGCGACGTGCTACACTATCTCTAGCCTTGAACCTACAACCAATACTAGTCTCCAATCCACAAACTGAAGCCTTACCATAACTTTACCGTGTGCCACTAGTTCTAGTAGCCCTTCCTTACCTACTATTCACGAATATTCCCTAGATTTGCACCCACACAACTACTATAAAAAATTGAGTGACTCATATTCCACACAAGTCACCTCTATAAGCCACAGTTACATTCGTCCACTTACTAATCCACAATTGAGACGAGTACACTTACCACTTGATAGAGATCCTTACCACGCTTGCGATCTTTGCACCCTACCCTTGTTAATACAAGGTTAATGACAAGAAAGAGTTAGATAGCCCTTCGGCTTTTACCAAAACACACTAAGGAGGTTGACCAAGTACTTACCAAATCCAACCTTCGATCCTGCGGCCTAGTAGCTACTGAAGTAGATCCGATTTTTAAAACTTGATTAAGAGTAGATATCAATAACCGATTTGTGATGGAGGAAAAACAACAAGGAATCGGCAAAAATATAGGGCTATTCTATTATAAGGGAGTACTTGGCTTTCAGAGAAAGAAGAAGAACGCAACACTAACAGGGATTTCGAAAAAAAGGAATACTGGACTTTAGGGACCAAGAATATTCGTCACAAAAGAAATATACTAGAAGCAAAGGAAAGAAAAGAGTCTGATGAGAATGAGGGAAGAAATCGGTGCAAAATAGAGGAGGAAGTATAAGGGATTTCGGCTTTCAAGTATTTGGAGAGAAAAGTAGTTTTCTGCAAAATAAAAAGAAAGAATTTAGCATTAGCCTAGAACCCCAAAATCAACACCTATTTATAGCCTATAGCCGAATTTCCTATCCCCAAATTCCCAATTCAGCTCAACCTCTTCCACATATTTCATTTCCTAATTTTTCTCCATGATAACTCCCCAATCCTTTTCCTAAATTCTCTTCTGATCACTCTCCTTAGAGTCTATCATCACACCACTTCCAACCTTCTAGAAGGCCAAAATTAAACTCCTAAAAAAATACTAAGCTAAGATTCGAACCTAGAATCTCCTTGCTAGTCCGTAATGCCACCTTCTTATACCTAAGTGGCGTTACTTAGCCACTCCACCACAGGGCTCTTTGATGCCATTTTTCCCTATTTTTATTTATTTAAAAGGCATACTAACTGAAGTCACAGTTCCCTTGGGCTAAAACCAATTTTTTTTCCTATACCCTTAGTTGATCCCAGAACATCTCCAACACCCCTAGACACTCCAAATTCATTAACACTCAAAGCCCACATGCCAATTGTCATTTTCTCGCTCATATAAAAATTTTCTAAGACCCAAAGCCCAATTCATCTAGGCCCAAAAATTCAGGGCGTTACATCGCATGTGGGTCTGGGTTGCGTTCTGATGCAGGATGGTAAAGGGGTAGCTTATGCGTCTCGTCAGCTCAAGATGCATGAGGCTAACTATCCGATGCATGATTTGGAATTGGCCGCGGTTGTCTTCGCTCTAAAAATATGGAGGCACTATTTGTACGGTGAGAAGTGTCCTATCTACACTGATCACAAAAGGCTCAAGTATCTCCTCACTCAGAAGGAGTTAAATCTTAGACAGCGTAGATGGGTTGAACTGCTTAAGAATTATGACTGCACCATCGAGTACCATCCTGGTAAAGCTAATGTGTGGCAGATGCTTTGAGCCGTAAGGCTATAACCGATCTGAGAGTGATGTTCACTTGACTCAGCTTATTTGACGATGGAAGCCTGTTAGCAGAACTTCAGGTTAAGCCCACATAGATTGATGAGATCAGGAGTAAACAGATGGGGGATAAATCGCTTGAGTTGTGGTTCCGCCAGGTTGATAATGGGGATACTACCGAGTTTGGGATTAACAGTGATGGGGTACTTTGTTTCTGTGTTCAGATCTGTGTGCCGAATGATGAGGATTTAAGACAGTCGATTCTGAGAGAGGCACATTGTAGCCCTTATGTTATGCATCTCGGTGGGAACAAGATGTACCGAGATCTCCTGGAGTTATACTGATGGCCAGGGTTAAAGCGAGAGGTTACTAAGTTTATTGCTCGTTGTCTGACTTGTCAACAGGTTAAGGCTGAACACTAGTTGCCTTCGGGGTTGTTGCAGCCGATAAAGATTTCGATGTGGAAATGGGAACGAGTAACTATAGACTTCGTTAGTGGGTTGCCCTTAACACCCACTAAGAAGGATTCTATCTGGGTTATTGTGGATCGATTGACCAAGTCTGCTCACTTCATTTTGGTCAGGATGGACTTTTCGCTCTAGAAATTGGCAAAGCTGTATGTGTCTGAAATAGTGAGACTGCATGGGGTTCCTGTCTCGATCATTTTTGATAGGGATCCTTGCTTCACGTCTCGGTTCTGGAAGAAATTGCATGAAGCTCTAGGTTCGAGATTGGACTTCAATACTACTTTCCATCCTCATACAGATGGTCAGTCAGAGAGGGTGAGTCAAATACTGGAAGATGTTGAAGAGCTGTATTATAGATTTCTGAGGCAATTGAGAGGAGTATTTACCGTATGAGGCCCTATATGGCAATCAAGCTAGCATCCAGATGGCACCATATGAGGCCTTATATGGTCGTAAGTGTCGCACTCCCTTATGTTGGACTGAGTTGGGGGAGCGATGTGTTCTGGGTCCGGAATTGGTTTCTGAAATGGAATATAATGTCTGGTTGATATGGGATCGTCTGAAAGTGACATCTGATAGGCAGAAATCCTACACTGATCTGAAGAGAAAGGATATTGAGTATTCCGTCGGAGACTTAGTCTTTTTCAAGGTCTCGCAATTGAAGAAGGTTCTGAGGTTCGATCGCAAGGGTAAGCTGAGCCCTCAGTTTATTGGGTCGTACCGCATTCTGAAGTGGGGCCAGTTGCATATCAGTTAGAGCTTTCTCCGAAGTTGGACCTCATTCATGATGTGTTCCATGTCTTGATGTTGAGACGCTACCGCTCTGATCCCACACATGTTGTTCCTATTGAGGACATTAAGGTTAAACTAGATCTGACATTTGAGGAGGAACCAATTCAGATTCTGGAGCGCGACATTTAGGTTCTGCAGAGGAAATCTATTCCCTTAGTGAAGGTGCTGTGGCGAAATCATAGCAGTAAAAAGGCCACCTAGGAGCCAGAGGATTCGATGCGTCAGCAGTATCCTCACCTCTTCTGATCAGGTAAAATTTCAAGGACAAAATTTTCTTTTAGGGGGTAGAATTGTAACGCCTCAATTTTGTAACACCACAGTTTTTACTTAATTTTGGCTTTTTTAATTTTGGCATGAATGAGTGTCTGCTTCAGTGGTTATGTGTGCTGGGTGTGTGTTGGAGGTCCCAAGTTCAAGTCTCAACTTGGGTGAATTTTGGTATTTTTATGAATAAAGCCCAAACTCTGGTTAGTAGGCTTTTATAAGTTAAACTGTGTATGTAATTAACAGAACGGGCCTGCTGGTCTGGTGGTTAAGTGGAGTGTTGGAGATGTTGGTGGCCTTGAGCTCGAATCACTACATGAGCACTATTTTTGCTTGTCACATCCAGAGTGTTTGTGTTGGACTAAAAATCTGATAGTAAGGAGAGAATTAAGGGGAGAGATTTAGGGGTTAGCAGTTTCCTTTTCTAAAATTTTAGGCTATCACCCGTTCCCAAAATTTCTTGACGCCATTCTTCTTCTCCTCCCCGCATTGCTGCCGATTTTTTTACTCTCCCTTCCCCACTCTCTCCGTTTTCTTTTACAAATCGTCTCGTCGTGTGCAACCGTCATTCCGCTTGTTCAATAAGTTTTGCTTAAGTTTTATCTTGAATATGATCGTGGATAAGTGACTTAAGAAAAGTGATTATTTTGATTGTTAGGAGTCAGTCAAGTGACTGAATATCATTCTCAATCGACGAGTTAAGCGCGTGGGATTCTTGTTTCGATCGAAGGTAAGGTTTTGTTAATTAGGGATGGATGCCTCGTTTCAATTCTGTTTAAATCTTGGTTATGTTACTGAAATTGGGGCTTTAGTTTGTCGAATATAGGTTCTAGAGTGCTTGGGAGTCTTTTTAGCTTCAATCGAAACCAGGTGTGTACCCGAAAATGCAAAAAATGAGGTTTTGATGGAAGTAAAAAATGTTTCTGTCAACGCCACACGGGCGTGTGGTGGCCCGTGTGGTAGGTCGTGTGCAGGACTGTAAGTCACTACACGGTCGTGTGATCAACGAGCCCAGCCGTGCACTTGTCGAGCGAGGCTGTGTACGATACACGGGCTCGACCGATTGGGCCGTGTGGGCCACATGAGCGTGTGGCCCTAGACGGGTGAACCACACGGGCGTGCGGGATTCTGGGCCAGGCTGTGTGATCCACACAGCCAAGGCTAATTTGGGCCGTGTGGGCCACACGAGCGTGTGGACCCACAAGGGTGGGCCACATAAGGTGTAAGCCCATTTTTCTGATAAACTCTGTAAGGTTGCACGGGTTGCCCAAGTCGAATGTGGACCTACCGTAGGGTCGGTAAGCAATACTTAGAACCCTAACTGAATGCTCTGTCTGTCTGATTTCTGTACTAAGCATGTATGCTGATTTGAATATATGAGATTTATCTGCATAATAGCATGTCATTCTTGTATGTTGCATTGCATCGGGGTGCGTGGATTATGATTGGAGGAAGTATCTGAAAGGCTCTTAAGCCTGTTATCTGGCAGCTCACCTGCAAATTTCTGATTATGTGCCGTATTCGGTACAATATGGTGTGTAGGGCTAGGTGGGTTGATTTTATCCCCACATGGTGTGTAGGGTTGGACAGAGTTGGTGTGTAGAGGCTGGTGGGTAGGACTCTGTTTTTTGCATATTCTGTCTGGAATAGGCCAAGGCTCTACAATACGTCTGTTTCTATATCTGAGTGGGCTAAAGTCCACACCGTTTCTGTAATGGGCTCAGATCCGAACAGTGAATGCATGACTATTTTCTAATATGATATTGTGTGCATGTTTTCTACGGGGATTACACACTGATTTTGCGAAAACTCACCCTTTTCTATTTAATCTGTACAGGTAATCCCCAGCAGTAGATGGATCGGTCAGTGGAGGACTTGGCAGTGACCACGGTGCTGGACAGTATTTATGATTTATTTTTAATTATGATTTGGTTATAATTGGGTAAATTTCATGTAATAAGGCCTTTATAGATTTTCACTTAAACTTAAGATTATTATTTTATGAACTGCTAGCAGTAGGATAAGACTCGAGTATTCAAAGTAAACAAGTGTTTTATAAAAAACACATGAATTTGCAAATTAATTTTAAAAAGCTTCTGCAACGTATAATGTTTTGAAAATGGTCAATAAAAGATTAAATGACACATTTTGACAAAAGCCTCAGATATTTACAAATGGTTTTAACGTAGTTAAGTTTTCCAAAGCACTATCATGTGATGCCGTCAGATTCGGCTGTAACGCCTAGGCCGGGTTTGGGGTGTTACATTACAAGTTTGTGATGTTCACCGTTTGTGATGCGAGTCTCAAGGACCAAAATCAAGCTCGTGAATGTGATGGGCTCAAAATTTCTCAAGCCCTAATAACGAGGTTGAAGGCCAAGCAAATCCAAGCAAAATTGAACGGGACCATCCAAGACTTCGTTACCAAGGCCTTAGATGCGCACACGACCGAAAAAGAAAATCAAGATTCACTTTCTTATTTTCAAAAAAATAAAGAAACCGAATCTTGGTCCAATTTTGTTGTTTCAAACAATTTCAAGAATCAAGAAAGTCAAGATTTCAAATCTTGAAAATCTTGGTCCAATAAATCGAATCTTATAGCCAAGATACATTGGATTTGATGTACGAGCTTGAACGAGCCGATTTCGAGAGAAAACGGATCACAGGACCAAGTTCTTGAAAAATAGCCCATTAAGATGTCTACAAGCCCATCCTGAAGTTTGGAAAGTAATTTAATTGAATATTAGGCCAACTTATCAAAGTAGCCCAAATTGAAAATTACTTAAACTATAGATCCAAATTTATTTTAATAGGTGGATCATCATGTACGAATTCGGCCCAATGAGCCCATTTAATTCCTTTGGTCGAATTCCCATTAAAAGTCCACACTTAGAATTATTATTTTTTGTTTGATGAGTTGTCATGTTAGTTATTCTATTATGGTTAGGAAAACTTATTTTGGGGGCATATAAGTAGCATGGTCGTGCACCTTTATAGAAGAACAATTGATTTTTGTTTTTTTTTTAAGTTAATAATAATTCTCTTTGAGTTTTTCTTCAAGAATTGCTCTTGAGTTTCTTTTAGAAGCTGTTTTAACAATCTTTAAGGTTGTGGGAATCATCTTCAAGGTTTTTCTTGCCAAGATCTCTTTCTTAGAGGGGGATTAGAGCCATTGAAAGGATTTGCGAATTCTTAATGTTACCAAGGCTTCTTAGGACGTCATATTCTCTTTTCTAGCCTCAATTTATCATTTCTTGTTTATTTTAATTTAGTTCTTGCTGTGTTGGCTTACTGATTTTATTGATTTTTGTTCTAGGTTAGAATTGATTCAAGAGAGACGTTCTCCTATCTTGTTCCATCAACAAACACACCAAAATTAGGAGTTTTAATCTTTTATTATTGTTTCAAACATTCTTGTACAAAACAATTTGCTTTTGACTTTAAAATCACTTCTAATAAATTTATTTTGTGTTTTTTTTTCTAGATTTGGTTAGGTGTTTTCTTGAGGTCCAAGGATGGTTTATTTCCATCTAAGAAACCCTAATTCGTTCTCTATTGGACTTTTATCTAGCCGGTTTATCTTTTTTTTTAATTTCGTTTGACTCTCTTTTGTGACAACTAATCTGTTTTTGTTGTTTCTCATTTCAGTTTATGTTTGTCTAGAGATCTAGGTTAAATCCGCAACCTAGACAAGCTACAATCCTGTTCCGCACATGTTCCATATCATTCTTTATAACTTTGTCTTATCATCTCGTAATCCATCCCGGGGTGTGGCGACTTTGATTATACCAAAGTTCAAGTATTTGTCAAGTTTAAGCGGGTCAAGTTCCTTTATAACTTCGGTTCCTTAAAGCTTTTAAGTGCTTCGAGTTAAAGTTTCCACCTTTTTTTGAACCATTCAAGACGATCCTTCCCATTCAAGCCATTTTCTGAACATTTCAAGTCCGAAAAATCGCATCGTATGGGTAGATATACCTCTTCCATATCTGGTGGCATAGCCACACATATTTCTGTAAATGGCGATAAATCGCCTAATGATCAAGCAGCTAAGTTGCGAATATTCTAAAATGTGTCATATCGACACTAAGCGGTGTGTAGGGCTGGATGGGTATTCTAATACCTTATATGGTGTGTTGGGATTGTTGGAGATGGTGTGTAGTGGATGGGGGTAGGATCGTAAATTTGCATTTGATATGATCTAATATGAATTATGTTTCTGATATACATCTGATTATTATTTGTTGATATTCTATTGTGTTACACACTAAGTTCATAAGCTCACTCTCAGTTTGTTTGTTTATTTTCAAGTAGTCCTCATACTTAGGATGGGTCAGTGCGACAGGAGCTCGATTGGACATTACTATTAATTACACTATTTTTCATTATTTAACCATTTTTGGTTTCCATGGACTGTTCGAACATTTTTGGACTATTTGGTTTTGGATTTTGTTTCATTTTCCATTTGAAATTGCTTAAACGTTTTTATTGACAATATTTGTTTTACCCGCAAAACATTGGATTTTCAAACAAAAAATTGTGTTTTCCAAAATACAACGTGCTAAAAATTTCCGCTACAAACTTATATGTTTTAGAAAGTGTAAACAAACAATAGTTTCACAAATTAGTTAAGGAAGATATGTATACAAACAAATTGGATTTTTACGTAACAAAAGTCAACGACATCTGTTCAAAACCAACGAACTTTGGGTTTTCAAGTGATTTACAGTAACATCTTCAGGTTTGGCGACTTGGGAGTAATTGTCCATGGGCATTATGGAGAAATGCTTTTATGAAAGAGATACGTTAGTTACATTTATATATGGCCATAACGTCTAGGTTGGGTTTGGGGGTGTTATAGAGCCCACACTTGAAGCAGTTGGTGGTACGAGAATAGAAGAGAAGATTATTTGGTTGAAAGCCGAGAATGGCAGAGATTTGTCTATCCGAAAACATAGGAACAATTTCAGTCTAGGTTTTATTGCTATAAATATCACAAATCGGGCCAGTTTTCAAAATTTTTATTTTCTACTGTGCAAGAAAATAATTATCGAACCAGATTTTTTCAACAATAAGATAGAACTTTACTCCCACAGAACTTGTAGTATATACAATTATTGGCCAAATTCATCTTTAAACCAAATGAGACACCCACTTGATGAAATTTGTAATACTATTGATGAAAGTTCTGCTTAAGCCTACAGATGGGTTTCTTTAATTTTGCGAACCATTGACTTTGCATCATCGGACACTAAGTTTATTAGTTGCACCATATAAATAGTTTCATCAATGATACCATTGAGAAACCATTGACTTAACATCCATCTAATGCAATTTAGGGTCAAAGTATTTCACTAAATCCATTATAACCCCTTTTTCTAGTGGACCTTTTTAATGGAATTCATTCTTGAGGTTATAGAGTTTTTTGTAACAGCCCGATTTTGGGGCTAGTCGAGACAGTGGTTTCAAAACCACTAATCCAAGACCGAAGAAATTATTTTTAATATTATTATATGTGTTATGTCATGATTATATGAGTGCATGAAAATTTTGGTGCTTTGATTTTGGTGATTACATGCTTAATTGCGAAAAAGGACTAAATCACATAAAGTGCAAAAGTTTTATTTTATAAGCAAGAGATGTCAAATAGCTATAGAATTTTAATTGGAGGTCCTAAATGTGCAATTAGGCCTTTTTAAAGGCAATAGTCGACCATAGGGGGGACAAGAGACTTAATTGAGGCAATGTTTGGTGGATTAGGTGACTTAATTGAATAAAATAAGAGAAAAACAAGAAAGCTATCATCTGTTTCATTCTCCTTCATCCTCCACCGAAACATTCAGCAAGAAATAGGGGTGGTTGAAGCTCAAACTTTCAGCCAAGCTATCTTCTTGCAAATAAGTGATTGTGATGGTTATTTTTGATGATTTTTGTGTTTTTGGAACCCCAAAGATTTATCTAGCTAATGAGGGGACTATTTCGCAAAATGGTTGAGAGTCTAGGGATCTTCCATGTGAACATTTGTGTTGATTGCTGAAATCTTATGGAAGAAAATGAATCTTAGTGGGTTAAAGAACAACTTTTGTGAAAGGATTTTGCATGAAAACTCCTGATAGGACTACTTTGTAAAAGATATAAAATAAATAATAAGTGTGTGAAATAATTGAAATTGTGAGTTTGTAACATCTTGAATTTAGGTGTCTATGATATTTGTATAAGTGCATGTTATGGTTGCTCAGCGAGTTGTTTGGGTGTGTTTGGGGGTCCTGGGGAGGCTCGGGTTCGAGTCCAAGCCCTGGGAAATATTTTGGGTTTTGGGCACTTAGTGGGGTGAGCTAGTGGAGGTAGGACTTAAGTTTAATTGTTGGTGTTGTGCTATCACAAGGGAGTTTGTGGTGGAGTTGTGTTGGCGTCACTTGTGAAGCAAGGGAGGTGGGGTTCGAATCCCACAAGTTGCATAAGCGGAGTTTTATTTTTGTGCTCAGGAAAAGAGGAAGCTGAGTGAAGACCAAACTCTACAAGGTTGGTTCGAGACTTGGTCAAGCATTTCGAATGAGTGAAGGGGAGTAAGTGTGGGAGAGAATCATGGAGTGAATCTTGGGATATGGTGGAGTGGGGAAGTTGGCCGAAAATGGGGATGTGCATGGGGGAAATTTTGGTCAAGTGGGTTTTTGTCATTTTGGAGAGTGTTTTTGGTTTGGTTGAGGGGTGTGCTAAATTCTCTTGTATGGTTTTGGAAAGTAAACAATTGCCAAGTGAGTTATTGTGACATTTCGGGTCATTTTCTTTCTTTGGTGGTCTTTCTTTCTTCCTTTCTCAGCTCTTTTCCATTTCTTCTTTCTTCTTGTCGAATTTCTTCTAAACTTTCTCCTCACTTTTTAGAATTCTTTTCTACTTCTTCTCTCCACAGCCAAATACGACCCTTGTGTGTGTTGTTGTAAGTGCCGAGTGGTTCATTTAGTATTCTTTGTTGCTATTTGTTGTGGCCGAATCATCTTTTCATTCGGGTTCTCACTGAACAAAGGCCGATTTTATTAGGAATCAACTGCCGAATCTCTTCTCATCTAATCCTCGTGTTGTGATACTCCTCTCTTCACGGTACAAAGCTAGCATTTTGGGGGTAGGCCGAATCATATTCATTTATTTCTTGTGTACTTCTAACGCTTTCTTCTTCTTCCTAGTAAACGTTGTCTCTGAGGGCCTACGTAATTAAACTTCTCTTGTTCAAAGTGTCTGTTGTTGCCGAATCTAAGGGTAGGTAACACTTATCTTTGTTAAATCTCTCCCTAGTGCCAAATGTAATAGAAGCTAACACCCCTTTTGAACATCAACGAGTGTAGGTGATCGGTTACTCTAGCCAAGAGAGAGGCAAAACCGGTTATTGTTGGTAGCAATCTTGGGTTGCTAATCGTTGGTAAAGTGCCTACAACCAGTAAAGGGTTTGTTATCTATCTTCTTTTCTTATTTAGGTTCTTTAAGCCGAGAGGCTGATTGTTAAATTATTATGGAGTAGCGTTCTAACAAGTGTTTGTCGGCAACCAATGCTAGGAACCAAATATCTTCAATCTCAAGGCCAATTACCTTGGTGTTGGGGGAAGGTTATTTCATGTGGTAAGTAAGCCCTGTTTTGTTGAGTGCTTCAACATGTTAATTTTCATGGACTGGGAGATTAACTACTGTTGAATCGTGTTTTAGGTGTTTGGTAGCAGTGGAAGTCACAACGCGTAATAGGTGTGTAATCTCACACCCACTTCGATGATTGCATGTGGTGTTCTGTGAAACGGCCAAAAGCCGAAAAGCCGGAAAGCCGGCAACTGTGACCACTCGAGCATGCAAGCACTCGTAGTGGTAAATCGAGATACGAATCATGACATTAAGTCGTGGGGAGTTTCACAAACACTCCTACAATACTGGCGCTGTAACGGGCCTAACCGGGCCGAAACGGGCAAAATGGGCCCAACGGGCTATCCGACTGACGTGGGCAAAACTAATCGAAAAATCGTCAGATGATAACTCTGAATGCCAAACCTACAAAACTAAGATCGAAATCGTGCGAAGTGGGCCACACGAGTATGTGGGCTCGATTGCGCCTAAGACGAATTTTAAGTCCATCAACCCTGTAGTGACTTAAAAAGAGTTCTGTGTCGCTCGAGGTGACAGTAGGCCTTCGTAAATGCCGTTGAATGCATAAATTACGAAAATACCCTTGGAGGGTAAATTACCAAAATACCCTTGGATACCCTTAGAGGGTAAATTACCGAAACACCCTTAGGTTGTGAAATTACCGAAACACCCCCCAAAGGGGTGAAAATGACCGTTATACCCTTGACTGTGGTTGAATATTGTATGTATGATTTTATTTATACTTTTATACATTGATACATTGCATCTTATCATGTTGCATAGGGCGGGATAACGACTGAAGAGTAGTGTAGCCTGGTGGCTCTGCCACATACTATTTCAGTGGCTATGCCACATATATATATACATACTATGACTCTGGTGGCTCAGCCACAAATATTGTAATTAGCAGCTCGTCTGCAATATTGGTGTGATTGGCGGGGTGGGTTGACTTGATCCCCACAGGTGACGATTGGTTGGTACAGGGGTGTGATTGGCTGGATTGGGTTGGGTCACATTGCATTACATTATCTGCATTATCATGATTATGGGGCTTAGGCTCAGTTTGATATCATATAGGCTCGGGCCCATTAAAGATCGTATAGGGGATTACACACTGAGTTCTTGTAACTCACCCCGTTTCCCTTAACCTTGCAGGCAATCCCCATCGTTAGAGGATTTGGAGCCGTGGAGGACTCGAGGGTGGCGATACGACAGAGATACTTCTCGTGAACTTAAGTAATCCGATTTTTTTAATTACTTTATTTCTAAGATTATTTATTTTGGGTTTTCATTTTGTAATAAGGCCTTTGGGTTATTTTTCTTTTAAGATTTCATTAGTAACTGTTAAACCTGTGAATACGGGGTTTTCTTAAAACATTAACAATCGTTTTCTAAAAGATCATGTTTCCGCAACTATTCAAGTTAAATTTTCACAACCAAAAATAGTTTTCCAAAATGATAACAACTTTATAAAAATGGGCATTAAGTAAATCGGGTTTTATAAATAAACAACAAAAACTCGGAGTTTTCAAAAGATATACAATATTTTCAATAAACGTTTAGCTTTTCAACTACCCTTCAATATGACATGCTAAATCCGGCCAAAACGTCTAGGCCGGGTTTGGGGTGTTACATTTTATGGTATCAGTGCCCGGTTTCAAAACATGGCTATGGAATGGGTTCGAAAACGTTTTCAAAATTTGTTTGAAATATGGTTTAGAAAATATATGTTTTATTGGAAGTATGGCACCTGAGTCTCTGGCACCAAATCCGTAAGTTCTCTTACCTTCTATCTGATGTTATGATGAAATGACTTTAGTAAGAAATTACTAGAGTTAGTGATAGTATACTAAGACTGTTAGCTATAAGAGCTAAGACTTTAGAGACTGAGACATTAGGAAAGTCGATCTGTGAAAACAACTCTTATACTTGCTTCTCATAAAAAATTTGTTAATAAGCATTGGAATTATATACTAATTCATAAAATTCTTAATCAGATTAATTCGAATTAGCAACATGAGTACAAGAGGATGTGGACGTGGTAGACGTGGTCATGGTAGGGGCCGAGGTGCTGGGGCTGGGTCCGCAGCATCGGGGCACATGCCTGAAATGGAAGCACCTGCATCACCAGTGACTGAGATAGGGTCTCACGACCGAACGGGAGGTGACGGTGCTTTGTCCCAAGCTATGCTGCGAGTTTTGGAATGGGTTGCTGGAGCAAGTACTGGGTCGGCAGCTCGTGGGTCTATTTTTGAGCGACTCCGATCAAATGGGGCCGAAGTTTTTAGGGGTAGTTTTTGGTGTGGCCCCAAATGTAGCCGAATACTGGTTGGAGGCAGTTGAACGGATTATGGATGACCTGGACTCCTCGGTAGAACAAAAGCTGAAAGGGGCAGTATCCCTACTACGAGATGAGGCATACTAGTTGTGGCTCACTGTGAGGGAAGGTACTCAAGCGGATCGTATCACCTGAGACTTCTTTAAACCAACTTTCCAGGGAAAGTATGTTGGGGCTAGCTATGTGACACCCGGAGGAAAGAATTTCTGAATTTGGTCCAAGGAAGCAAATTAGTAGCCGAATATGAGGCGAAATTCCTGCGCTTGAGCCGCTATGCACGGGGTATAGTAGCGACTGATTATGAGCGCTGTGTGCGGTTTGAAGATGGGTTGCGAGATGAGTTGCAAGTACTGATAACCCCGCAGAGGGAGATGGATTTTGATGTATTGGTGGAAAAAGCCAAGATTGCCAAAGAGGTGAAAGGTTCAGAGAGGCAAAATCGAGATAGGGAAAGGGGTAAGAATAAGAGAAGTTTTGGGTCATCAGGCTCTTCTGTGGGATTTCAAAAGAGGCCTAAGTTGGATGGGTTGGTTCGTGTTGGAGTGCCAGTTACTGTGGGTCGATTACAACCTTGTGTGGAATGTGGGAAATTTCATTTGGAAGAGTGCTGGAGAAGAACTGGCAGGTGTTTTAGATGCGGGTCTAAGGATCATCGGTTCAGAGACTGCACTCGAGAGCCTGTTCAGACACAGGTAGTAGGTCAGAGATTCGTGCAGCGAGGGAGAGGTGGTCAGTACCCATCAAGAGGTCGTGGTTCGCTCCAGGGTGGAAATGGAATAGGACGTGGTCGGGGAGCACCGAGCAGAGGTGCTGGTAATGTGGGTAATGCAAATACAAGACAGCCAGGGTTGGTTTATGCGGCTCAACATCGAGAGGATGGCGACGCACCGGACGTCATAACCGGTACGTTTCTTATATTTGATGTGCCCTTTACTGCTTTAATTGATATTGGATCTACCCATTCATATGTTTCCTGTACTATATCTGGGACTCTGGGTATAAAATCTGAGATTGCTGCTAAGGAAATGTTTGTGATTAGCCCTCTAGGACAATCTGTGATAGTGACAAGTTGTTTAGGAATGTGCCTCTAGAAGTACAAGGAGTGATATTTTTGGAGGATTTGATGGAGCTGCCGTTCGGTGAGTTTGATCTTATTCTAGGCATGGGCTGGCTAGTTAAGCATCGTGCAAAATTGGATCGCGCTGCTAAGCATATGGTTTTAAAGACCCCAGAAGACGAGGAGGTGATGGTGATTGAAGAAAGAAGGGATTATTTGTCCAACGTAATCTCCGCACTAAAGGCTAAAAAGATGGTGCGTAAAGGGTGTGAGGCATTCTTAGCTTTTGTCAGCACATCGGATGCCAATGAATTTTCTGTTGGGGATGTCAGAACCGTGAAGGAATTTTCAGACATTTTTCCTGAGGAACTTCCGGGGTTGCCTCCAAATCGCGAGGTCGAATTTGGCATTAAGCTACTTCCGGGAACGGCTCCGCTATCCATCGCCCCTTATAGGATGGCACCGAAAGAGCTGGTAGAACTAAAAGCTTAGATCCAAGAGTTGTTGGACCATGGATTTATCTGACCAAGTGTATCTCTGTGGGGAGCGCCGGTATTGTTCGTAAAGAAGAAGGATGGGTCAATGCGTATCTGCATTGACTATTGTTAGTTGAACAAGTTAACTATTAAGAACAAATACCCGCTACCAAGGATTGACGATCTGTTCGATCAGTTGCGAGGAGCTTCGGTCTTCTCAAAGATCAATTTAAGATCGGGGTACCATCAGCTAAGGGTCAAGGAGGCGGACATTCACAAGACTGCATTTCGAACTCATTATGGGCATTACGAGTTCTTGGTTATGCTGTTCGAATTAACTAATGCCCCAGCCACATTTATGGATATGATGAACCGGGTCTTCCAACCCTATCTAGACTGGTTTGTGGTGGTATTCATAGATGATATTTTGGTGTACTCAAGAACTGAGAAGGAGCATGATTCGCATCTTCGGGTTGTGCTGCAAATGTTGAGAGAAAAGCAACTTTACGCCAAATTAAGTAAATACGGGTTTTGGCTGAGGGAAGTGACATTCTTGGGGCATGTTGTGTCTGCCGAGGGGATTAGGGTTGATCCTCGGAAGGTTGAAGCTGTATTGGATTGGAAGCCACCGAAGTCAGCATCAGAGATCCGAAGTTTTTTGGGTTTGGCTGGGTACTACAGGCGATTCGTCGAGAGGTTTTCTTTAATTGCCGCACCCCTAACTAAGTTACTATGTAAGGGAGTACCGTTTGTTTGGGCTGATAAGCAGCAGGAAAGCTTTGAAAAGTTAAAGAAGATTCTGACTGAGGCACCAGTGTTAATTCAGCCTGAGGCTGGGAAGGAATTTGTTGTCTACTGTGATGCGTCGCACACAGGTTTGGGATGTGTACTGATGCAAGAGGGGAAGGTGGTGGCGTATGCATCTTGTCAATTAAGGCCACATGAGGTGAACTATCCCACACATAACTTGGAACTAGCTGCGGTGGTGTTCGCACTGAAGATATGAAGACACAACCTGTATGGGGAAAAATCAATTATCTACACTGACCACAAGAGTCTGAAATATCTCCTTACCCAAAAGGAGCTGAATTTAAGGCAACGGAGATGGATAGAGTTGCTAAAAGACTACGACTGTTCGATTGAGTATCACCCGGGTAAACCTAACATGGTGGCGGATGCATTAAGTCATAAAGTGGTATCGGATTTGAGTGCAATGTTTGCTCACCTCAGCCTTTATGAGGATGGTAGGCTGTTGGCAGAACTTCAGGTGAAACTGACTTGGGTTAATCAGATTAAGGAGAAGCAGTTGTTGGATGAATCTTTGGGTTCTCGGTTTCAGCAAGTGGAAAGTGGAGAGACAGTGGATTTTGGGCTGAATAGTGAAGGGGTATTATGTTTTCGTGGAAGAGTTTGTATGCCGAAGGACTCTGAGTTAAGATAGATGATTTTGCGAGAGGCACATAGTAGCCCATAAGCTATGCATCCCGGTGGAAGCAAGATGTATCGAGACTTTGTGAGCAAGTGTTTGATATGCCAGCAAGTGAAGGCGGAACATCAACTACCTTTGGGGTTGCTGCAATCGGTGAAGATTCTACTCTGTAAGTGGGAGAGGATAGCAATGGATTTTATTAGTGGGCTACCCCTGACGCCTACTAAGAAAGATTCAATGTGGGTGATCGTTGACCGGTTGACTAAGTCCGCGCACTTCATACCGGTTCGTACTGACTACTCGTTGCAAAAGTTGGCCAAGTTGTATGTGGCAGAAATTGTGAGGTTGCATGGGGTACCAGTGTCTATCATCTCAGACAGGTACCCTAGATTTACATCTCGATTCTGGAAGGCGTTACATGAAGCTCTAGGTACGAGACTGGATTTTAGCACAGCGTTTCATCCACAGACTGATGGTCAGTCGAAGTGGGTAATCCAGATTCTGGAAGACATGTTAAGGGGCTGTGTGATTGACTTCAGGGGTAGTTGGGAAGATTATTTACCTTTAGCGGAATTTTCGTGCAACAACAACTACCAGTCCAGCATTCAGATGGCACCCTACGAGGCGTTATATGGTCGTAGGTGTTGTACCCCTACTTCTTGGATGGAATTGGGTGAGCGACGGTTGTTGGGTCCAGAATTGATTTCAGAAACTGAGGAAAAGGTGAAGTTGATTCGGGGTAAATTAAAAGAAGCTTCTGATAGACAGAAGTCGTATGCGGATCTGAAGCGTAAGGAGATAGAATTTTCAGTGGGGGACTATGTCTTCTTGAAGGTCTCACCTTGGAAGAGGATTTTAAGATTTGGACGGAAGGGCAAGTTGAGCCCCAGATTCATTGGGCCTTATCAGATAGAAAAGCGTGTGGGACCGGTCGCTTATCAGCTTGAGTTGCCTCTGGAGCTGAATCGAATACATAACGAATTCCAAGTTTCTATGTTAAGGCGCTATCGTTCAGATCCTTCTCATATAGTACCGGTGGAAGAAATTGAGGTTAGACATGATCTGTCATTTCAAGAAGAGCTAGTGTAGATTTTGGATCGGGATGTTTAAGTGTTGAGAAAGACGTCCATTCCGCTAGTCAAAGTATTGTGGCGTAATCACGATTCAGAAGAAGCCACGTGGGAGCCCGAAGAGGCGATTCGACAACAATACCCTCGCCTTTTTTAACCAGGTAAATTTCGAGGCCAAAATTTTTTTAAGGGGGTAGAACTGTAACATCCTGAATTTAGGGTTCTACGATATTTGTATAAATGCATGTTATGGTTGCTCCGCAGGTTGTTTGGGTGTGTTTGGGGGTCCTGGGGAGGCTCGGGTTCAAGTCCAAGCCCTGGGAAAAATTTTGGGTTTTGGGCACTTAATGGGGTGAGCTAGTGGAGGCATGACTTAAGTTTAATTGTTGGTGTTGTGCTATCACAAGGGAGTTTGCGCTGGAGTGGTGTTGGCGTCACTTGTCAAGCAAGGGAGGTGAGGTTCGAATCCTACAAGTTCCATAAGGGGAGTTTTATTTTTGTGCTCAGGAAATGAGGAAGCTAAGTGAAGACCAAACTCTACAAGGGTGGTTGGAGACTTGGTCAAGCATTTCTAATGAGTGAAGGGGAGTAAGTGTGGGAGAAAATCATGGAGTGAATCTTGGGATATGGTGGAGTGGGGAAGTTGGCCGAAAATGGGGATGTGCATGGGGGAAATTTCGGTCAAGTGGGTTTTTGTCATTTTGGAGAGTGTTTTTGGTTTGGTTGAGGGGTGCGCTGAATTCTCTTGTATGGTATTGGAAAGTAAACAATTTCCAAGTGAGTTATTGTGACATTTCGGGTCATTTTCTTTCTTTGGTGGTCTTTCTTTCTTCCTTTCTCAACTCTTTTCCATTTCTTCTTTCTTCTTGCCGAATTTCTTCTAAGCTTTCTCTCTACTTTTTAGACTTCTTTTTTACTTCTTCTCTCCATAGCCAAATACGACCCTTGTGTGTGTTGTTGTAAGTGCTGAGTGGTTCATTTAGTATTCTTTGTTGCTATTTGTTGTGGCCGAATCATCTTTTCATTCGGGTTCTCTCCGGACAAAGGCCGATTTTATCAGGAATCAACTACCGAATCTCTTCTCATCTAATCTTCGTGTTGTGATACTCCTCTCTTCACGGTACAAAGCTAGCATTTTGGGGGTAGGTCGAATCATGTTCATTTATTTCTTGTGTACTTCTAACTCTTTTTTCTTCTTCCTAGTAATCGTCGTCTCTGAGGGCTGTGCGTAATTAAACTTCTCTTGTTCAAAGTGTCTGCTGTTGCCGAATATAAGGGTAGGTAACACTTATCTTTGTTAAATCTCTCCCTAGTGCCAAATGTAATAGATGCTAACACCCCTTTTGAACATCAACCAGTGTAGGTGATCGGTTACTCTAGCCAAGAGAGAGGCAAAGCCGGTTATTGTTGGTAGCAATCTTGGGTTGCTAATCGTTGGTAAAGTGCCTACAACCAGTAAAGGGGTTTGTTATGTATCCTCTTTTCTTATTTGGGTTCTTTAAGCCGAGAGGCTGATTCTTAAATTATTATGGAGTAGCGTTCTAACAAGTGTTTGTCGGCAACCAATGCTAGGAACCCAATATCTTTAATCTCAATGCCGATTACCTTGGTGTTGGGGGAAGGTTATTTCATGTGGTAAGTAAGGCCTGTTTTGTTGAGTGCTTCAACATGTTAATTTTCATGGACTGGGAGATTAACTACTGTTGAATCGTGTTTTAGGTGTTTGGTAGCAGTGGAAGTGACAACGCGTAACGGGTGTGTAATCTCACACCCACTTCAATGATTGTATGTGGTGTTCTGTGAAATGGCCAAAAGCCGAAAAGTCGGAAAGCCGACAACTGTGACCACTCGAAAGTGCGAGCGCTCGTAGTGATAAATCGAGATACGAATTGTGACGTTAAGTCGTGGGGAGTGTCACGAACACTCTCGCGATACTGAGGCTGTAACGGGCCTAACCGGGCCGAAACGAGCAAATGGGCCCAATGGGCTATCCGGCCCACTTGGGAAAACTAATCGAAAAACCGTCAGATGATAACTCTGAATGGCAGGCCTGCAAAACTAAGACCAAAATCGTGCAAAATGGGCCACACGAGCATGTGGGCTCGATTGGGCCTAAGACGGATTTTAGGCCCATCAACCCTGTAGTGACTTAAAAAGAGTTTTGTGTCGCTCGAGGCGACAGTAGGCCTTCAAAAAGGCCATTGAATACGTAAATTACCAAAATAACCTTGGAGGGTAAATTACCGAAATACCCCTGGGTTGCAAAATTTCCAAAATACCCTTGGAGGGTAAATTACCGAAATACCCCTGGGTTGCAAAATTACCAAAATACCCTTGGAGGGTAAATTACTGAAACACCCCTAGGTTGCAAAATTACCGAAACACACCCCAAAGGGGTGAAAATGACCGTTATACCCTTGATTGTGGTTGAATATTGTATGTATGATTTTATTTACACTTTTATACGTTGATACATTGTATCTTATCATGTTGCATGGGGCAGGATAATGACTGAAGAGCAGTGTAGCCTGGTGGCTCTGCCACATACTATTTCAGTGGCTATGCCACATATATATATACATACTATGACTCTGGTGGCTCAGCCACAAATATTGTAATTAGCAGCTCGTCTGCATTATTGGTGTGATTGGCGGGGTGGGTTGACTTGATCCCCACAGGTGACGATTGGTTGGTACGGGGGTGTGATTGGCTGGATTGGGTTTGGTCACATTGCATTACATTATCTGCATTATCATGATTATGGGGCTTAGGCCAAGTTTGATGTCATATGGGCTCGCGCCCAGTTAAAGATCATATAGGGGATTACACACTGAGTTCTCGTAACTCACCCCATTTCCCTTAACCTTGCAAGTAATCCCCATCGTTAGAGGATTTAGAGCCGTGGAGGACTCGAAGGTGGCCATACGACGGAGATACTTCTCGTGAACTTAAGTAATCCAGTTTTTTTTTTAAAATTTCTAAGATTATTTATTTTGGGTTTTCATTTTGTAATAAGGCCTTTGGGTTATTTTTCTTTTAAGTTAACATTAGTAACTGTTATACCTATGAATACGGGGTTTTCTTAAAACATTAAGAATCATTTTCTAAAAGATCATGTTTCCGCAACTATTCAAGTTAAATGCTCACAACCAAAAATAGTTTTCCAAAATGATAACAATTTTATAAAAATGGGCATTACGTAAATCAAGTTTTATAAGTAAACAACAAAAACTCAGAGTTTTCAAAAGAGATGTAATATTTTCAACGAATGCTTAGCTTTTCAACTACCCTTCAATGTGACATGCTAAATTCGGCCATAACGTCTAGGCCGGGTTTGGGGTGTTACAGAGTTGCTATAAGAGAGAAAATAAATCATCTAGACTTGGATGTGTGAAAAAAACTGAACACAATTCATTTTACGAGTCTAGAGGCAAAGTGTAATTTTGTGAAAGTATAGGGGCAAGATGGTAATTTTTCCAAAATAAAAATTCTGAAATATTTTTGAATAATGAGGTGATTTAATAAATTAAATATGTCATTATAGATCAAGAAGAGCGTGGAATCAACCTTGACCGGGAAAAAAGGCAAGGTTACGGAATGAAGTGCAAACTGACATATTTTGTATCGAGGTAAGTTTATGTGTAAACCATACATCCTTATTGTGTATGTTTTACTTATTAATGCATTGTGTGAAAGTGAATGATTATTATTAAGATTCTAATAAAAATGATACAAAGTGAGGAAATTCTCGAATGAACCTTCGGAGTAGGAAAATGGGTGCGGATAAATATCCATAAACATGTGATTATTTTATTAATGGTGGGCTGTGTACGATACCACCTTGTTATTTATTAACAGTGGATTGTGTACGATACCATCGTATTTATTATCATTGGTGGGCTGTCTGCAATACCATCGTAGACAAGTAATTATGGTGGGCTGTGTACGATACCACCTTATTGATTATTAAATGGTGGGCTGTGTACGAAACCACCAAGTATCTAACATTATTTTGAAGTGTTCATCGAGAAACTTGTCTAAATAAAATTACATGTGGCTTGTGGTGATAAGTGCATGATATTAGTGCAAGTAAATGTGAGCACTGTTTTATGATACCTGTTGGAATGTGGTAAGGTTTGAAATGAGTAAGCATGATTATGAGGATATGAATTGTTTTTACTTAGTGTGTAATGTTTTTGATTGATAAGTATTTGGTATGATGCTTATTGTTTACATATAGACGTACTAAGCTTAATACTTACTCCCTTCTTTTTTCCCTTATTTTATAGTGTCGAAAGGCCAGCCCGAGATACGGAGATAGTCAGAGGATCATCCACACTATCTACATATTTTGGTATAGTTAGATTTAACATTTTGAGTATGGCATGTATAGGGATTTAGACTTAGTTAAATGTCATATTGTTTTGGCCAAATGTGTTGGCTTATTTGAGGATGAATTCTTTTGTATAAGGCCATAGTTGATGGCTCTTTCTTATTAATCTATGAAATAATAAAGTTATTCATGATTGTGCAAGTTGTGTGGTTATTTAATTGGGTATTTATGCATGATTGAGTTGGTTACCTAATGTGGTTTGTGATGGTGCAAGTAAGGGTGGCAATAATGGCTTGGTAAATAGCCTTTTTCTTGTCCACGCGGGTAGGCACACGGGCGTGTGTCTAGGCCGTGTGTGACACACGGTCAGCCCCATGGGCGTGTTATTAGGCCGTGTTTCCCTCTGCATGCTAAGTTGGTAAGTCAGTATGCTCAGTAGTAACCACACGGGTGGAGACACGACCGTGTGTCTCAACCGTGTGGGAGGCACGGCCTTAGACATGGGCATGTGCCCTGGCCATGTGAAGTCTGCACCTGAATTTAGGAATTTAATTTGCCACACGGTCTAAGGACACGGGCGTGTGCCTTGGCCATGTGACCATAATAGGATGATGACGTCAGAAACATAATGTCAAGGTTTTTGCACACTGGCTAAGACACAGGCGTGTCGAGGCCGTGTGAGGGACACGGGCCATGGACACGGGTGTGTGGCCGGCCGTGTGAAAACACCTGTCGGTTCAAAATGAAAAATAAAATCCGCACGGACTAGGGACATAGGCGTGTGTGACCACACGGTCTGCCTACACGGGCGTGTCCCTCATCACACGGGCTTGTGGTCTTGCTTTGTGTAGAAATTTTCTAAGTGTTCAAAATTTTCTGGTTTAGCCCCGAACCACTTCGTAAGTATGTTCAAGGTCCCATAGACCTATAAGAGGGACGTTATGAATTCAAATGAAAAGTGTTGGGACGAAAAGAAAATTTTATGGCCCAATGTTATATGTTTGAGTAAGTTAAGTCTGGTAATGCCTCGTACCCGGTTCTGGTGTTGATTACGGGTAAGGGGTGTTTCATTTAGTGGTATCAGAGCTATGGTTTAGTCGGTTCTCGGGCTACCGTAGCTTGTGTGAGAGTCTAGCTATACATGCCATGAACATATATTGATAGTGTGGTGACTCCTAACAATTGTAAACTGTGTTTTCATATAGTAAATAGATCCCAACTGAGTTGCTGCTAATGATGCTGCTAGTAATGTGCCGGCTCCCAGGCAAGGGATCACGCCAGTAGAAAGTAGACCCGAGACCTTGGGTCAAGGAGAAGAGGCTCGGGAAGCCTTTCTCCACATGATGAGTAATTGGTACACTGAGTTTGTACGAGCAAATCCTAATGCTCAACCTCCTCTACCCCCTCCTATACCTCAGCCAGTCTCTGTAGCTCCTCAAGATATAGATTTAGTAAGAATGACTAAACCCCCGGTCAATAAAATTCGAAAGCAAGGAGCCGAAGAATTTAGAGCCAACATAGATGATGACTCTAAGAAAGTAGAGTTTTGGCTTAAGGACTCTATGCGGGTATTCGATGAACCCTCTTGCACGCCCGAGGAAAGCTTAATGTAACACCCCAAACCCGGACAAGACACCACGTCCGAATCTGGTATGCTACGGGGAAAACGGTTTTGAGAGGTTAGATTTCCCGTTTAAAAGCTGAGTGAAAATACAGTGTATTTGAAGCAAATTTGAGTAGACTTGTTTGAAAAACGGTTGGTGTATTTGAAACCCGGAGATTTTGAAAACTTAACCAAAATGTGTAGTTAAAACGAGTTTAAACCTTATAAAACCTCAATAGTTTATTAGTGTTACTTAAAACATTTTTAGACTTAGGAGAAATACAAGTTTGAATTGAGAACCATTTGTATTTGTTTATCACAAAGACTTGGTATGATACCCGATGGTATAGTTTAAAAACACATTGCGTTATGATTTTGAAATCATTATCTTTCCAAGTTTTAGTAAAATTCATACCAACTTATTTTGTTAAGGCATATTGGAATTTAATTAAAACATACACATCATAAAACATAAATCAAAGGCCTTTTACAAAACCAAATTAAAACCCCAAATAAAAGTAAATAAGCTAAAGTACCCGAATGCAATAGTCTGAGCAAAACTTTTATTAAAGCATGGCATGTGCACCCCGAGTCCATCCCGGCTCCATGTCCGCGTCTACGAGTCACCTGAAATGTTAAAGGAGAGGGTGAGTCGAATGACTCAGTGTATAAATCCCGCTCCCAAGAAAACAACATGCTAACACACATCATACATAGCAACATAATTAATGCAACCCGATACTAACCATCCATATCGCCTTTTCTACCCCGTGTGGTACCAAACCACTGGTGGTGCCAAACCACTGGTGACATATAGTCACAATGTGTTACCCAAACACTGGTGTCCTAAAGACACAATATCCGTCAATGTGGTACCAAACCACTGGTGTCCCAAGGACACGATTGTGCTACCAAAGCACTGGTGATCGAAGTCACAAATCCAATGATGGGGCCAACCCATCGTGTGATACCAAATCACTAGCAGACGATCCCATATCTCAAGTGGGGCCAACCCACGGTGGTATCAAACCACAGGGACAAGTCGCAATGAGGTGCCAAACCTCTGGTGTCCCAAAGACACAATGTGCTACCAAAGCACTGGTGACCGTAGTCACAAATCTGGTGATGGGGCCAACCCATCGTGTGATACCAAATCACTGGCGTCAATCCCGTATCTCACAAGTGGGGCCAACCCACGGTGGTATCAAACCACAGGGACGAGACGCTGAGGTACCAAACCTCTGGAGGTGCCAAACCTCTGGTGACCCAAAGTCACAAAGTGTGTTACCAAAACACTGGTGCTCGTCAGCACAAAATATCACTGCTCCCTCCACTCGTATCACCCATCAACATACCACACTCATGTAATCATGCATATCATATAATCATGTATACCATGCTAATATGTCTAATCTCATATCCCATGTCACATATATCCACAGCCATGGTATCATATAGATCATCAGTAAACTCATAATAATAATACTGACTTACCCGAGTCCAGAATCATACCCATTAGGGTATCATATCAATCATCACTGTTTCATTAATCATCACACAGGTTATCAATCATATTACTAAACAGAAGTTTGTTAGTTTACACACCTGGTAAATACGAGTCTAGAATCCCAACGAAAACGATCTAAGTCCCTCGATTATCAAGCTCCTAAACAATCGGCCAACATAGGGGTTAGGCATTCATAGCATTCGGCCAACACCATTTAGACCAAAAGAGTTTGTCGAATCACCCTTACCTTTCACCTGATTTGGTTTCCTACCAAATCCCGAGCCAAAAAGTGGTTCCCTTAGACAATCGGCCACCACCTACATATAAGAACCCTTAATCCTTAATAGCTTGGCTAAACAAAATAAAAGAATCAACCAATAGTACTGACCCTCACCAATACTTACCCCACTTGGCTAATCAGAGAACGAAGGCTCCACCTGATCGTATCCAAAATCCAAATGGCCTATAATGAAGAGATTAGAACCCTTTCAAAAATGACCATATTCGGCCCTTAATCAACCAACATCGACAAAGTATGAGGGAGAAGGAAGATGACCATTTGGCCAATCACTTACCAGAATCCAAACGACTGAAACAAGGCCCCCAAATACCCCACTGATATTCGGCCAAGACTTGCCTAAAAGAAGAACAACAGATTCGGCCAAGAGAGACTACTAGGAGAAGGGAAATATTCAGCTAAGTTGAAAACACTAAAAAGAAGAAATCAACACTAGGGTTCCACACCTCTGTTTTCGGTTTTGAGGGAAAAACAATGTGAAATGGGAGCAGAGTTTCGGCAATCCTGAACAAGAAAAGAAAGGAAGAATTTGAGATGCAAGTGGTTGTGGTTTCGGCACCAAGAAATGAGGAGAACAAATGAGTAATTTGGCTATCACGGTTTCAAGAAGAAAAAGGAAATTTTGAGTAAAGAAGAAACTAGTTTCGGCTTACCTACATGAAAGGAAAAGGGAGAGAAATGGGAAGGGATATTCGGCTACCAGGATGTTTGAAAAAACAACACAGAGGAAATTCGGCAAGACTGCTTGCACTTTTCTGTTCAAGAAGAAAGTGTGAAGAAACTTTGTTGAAGAAAATCGGCTTTCAAAAGACTAGAAGAGAACTTTCTCTCTTTTACCAAATGTGACCGAAAACAACCAAAAAGAGTGCCAAAATGCCAAAATGCATTTCGGCTACCAACTCACCCCACTATGCCGTCCATTTCCCCCCTCCAACTCCCCCAAATTTCGGCCAAATCCCCAAACACACTCACCACCACCCATTTCAAATGAGTGGACCAAGTCACACTCCCCTTTTTCCTCTCTTCCCACCACCTCATCACTTGACCAAGTCCAAAGTGGAATTTGAACTTCATCCAACTCCTCCCTCCTATGCCGTCCAAAATGAGTGACAAAAAGGGAACTCTGCAGCTCGAACACTAGACCTCTGCTCCTTGAAGTTGACGCCACACCAAGCTCTTCCCTTGCCACTCTACCAACTCTTCACTTGTGCAATAAAACACCAAAGAAAACCTATATACCCTAGCTCCAACAGCTCCCCTGACTTAACACCCAAAAACCAAAATTTTCCCATTCACTCAGGCATACACCTAGGCTACAATTAAGCCCCTAAAACACCGAACTAGCAACACAGCACACTAAACACATGCAATAACATGCAACAACAAAATAGCCCCTAACCCGGGATATTACAGTTCTACCCCCCTTAAAAATAATTTCGACCTCGAAATTACCTGATTAAAAGAGTTGCGGGTATTGCTGTCTCATCGTAACCTCGGGTTCCCACGTCGCTTCTTCTACGCCATGATTCTGCCAGAGTACCTTAACCAAAGGCACAGACTTCCTACGCAGAACCTTCACATCCCGATCAAGAATCTGCACAGGTTCCTCTTCCATAGTCAAGTCTGGATTCACCTCGATCTCTTCTACTGCTACCATATGTGACAGATCTGAACGATACCTCCGAAGCATCGAAACGTGAAAAACGTCGTGAATCTGGCTGAGCTCTGCTGGTAACTCAAGCTGATACGCTACTGGTCCCACTCGTCTCAGTACCTTATATGGCCCAATAAACCTCGGACTAAGCTTGCCTTTCTTCCCGAACCTCAGCACCTTCTTCCAAGGCGAGACCTTCAGAAAAACTCGATCCCCTACAGCAAACTCTATGTCTCTCCGCTTAAGATCGGCATAAGACTTCTGCCGGTCTGAAGCTTCCTTTAATCTAGCTTGTATCAACTTAACCTTATCTTCAGTCTCAGCCACTAACTCAGGTCCCAACAATTGACGTTCACCCAACTCCGTCCAACACGTAGGTGAGCGACACTTCCTACCATACAACGCCTCATACGGTGCCATCTTGATGCTCGCTTGGTAACTGTTGTTGTAGGCAAACTCAGCTAATGGTAGAAACTCCTCCCAACTACCCCTGAAATCCAGGACACAACCTCTCAGCATATCCTCTAAGATCTGAATAACCCTTTCTGATTGCCCGTCAGACTGCGGGTGAAAAGCCGTGCTAAAATCCAAACGAGTACCCAGTGCTTGATGCAATGCCTTCCAGAACCTCGACGTAAACCTGGGATCCCTATCCGAGATTATCGAAACTGGCACACCGTGCAACCTCACTATCTCTGACACATACAGCTTCGCTAGCTTCTGAAGTGAGTAGTCAACCCTCACCGGAATAAAGTGAGCTGATTTAGTCAGACGATCCACCACTACCCAAACTGAATCCTTCTTGCTTGGCGTAAGCGGTAACCCACTGACGAAATCCATGGTTATCCTTTCCCACTTCCACTGAGGAATCTTCACAGGCTGAAGCAAACCTGACGACAACTGATGTTCAGCCTTGACCTGCTGACATGTTAGACACTTCCCAACAAACTCTGTCACCTCTTTCTTCAGACCAGGCCACCAAAACTGCTCTCTAAGATCCTTATACATCTTGCTACCTCCAGGATGCATAGCATAAGGACTGCTATGTGCGTCCTGAAGAATTTTCTGCCTCAGCTCAACATCTTTAGGCATACAAGCCTTACCCTGAAAACACAACACCTCATCACTAGACAAGCTGTAACCCTCCAAACCACCATCCTGCACTTGCAACCTTCGCGCACTCAGAACCTCATCCAATAACTATTTTTCTCTGATCTGCTCAACCCAAGTAGGCTTAACCTGCAGCTCTGCCAGAATACTCCCGTCGTCATACAAGCTCAAGTGGGCAAACATCGCTCCTAAGTCCGAAACAACCTTACGGCTCAACGCGTCTGCCACCACGTTAGCCTTGCCCGGATGATACTCAATAGAACAGTCATAGTCTTTCAGCAACTCAACCCATCTACGCTGCCTCAAATTCAAATCCTTCTGAGTCAGCAGATACTTCAGACTCTTATGATCTGTGTAGACTATCGATCTCTCTCCATACAAGTAGTGCCTCCAAATCTTTAGGGCGAAGACTACAGCCGCTAGCTCCAAATCGTGGGTCGGATAGTTGACCTCATGTGGCCTCAGCTGTCGAGAAGCGTAAGCTACAACCTTACCTTCTTGCATCAGCACACAACCCAAGCCCATATGTGATGCATCGCAATACACTGTGAATTCTTTACCAGCCTCAGGTTGAATCAAAACCGGAGCCTCAGTCAAAATCTTCTTTAACTTATCGAAGCTTTCCTACTGTTTCTCAGTCCATACAAACGGAACTTCTTTCCTCAGCAACTTGGTCATCGGCGCTGCTATCAACGAGAAACCCTCAACAAACCTTCGGTAGTATCCGGCCAAACCCAGAAAACTCCGAATCTCAGCCACTGTCTTCGGTGGCTTCCAATCCAAAACTGCCTCAATCTTACGAGGATCTACTCGAATCCCCTCAGCTGACACTACATGACCCAAGAAAGTCACTTCTCTAAGCCAGAACTCGCATTTACTGAACTTAGCATAAAGTTGCTTCTCCCTCAAAATCTGCAGCACCACTCTCAAATGCTTATCATGCTCTTCCTCTGTCATTGAGTACACTAAAATGTCGTCTATGAAAACCACCACGAACTGATCCAGATACTGCTGAAACACCCTATTCATCATATCCATAAACGCTGCCGGTGCGTTAGTCAACCCGAACGGCATTACCAGAAATTCGTAGTGCCCATACCGCGTCCGGAACGCTGTTTTATGGATATCAGCCTCCTTAACCTTTAACTGGTGATACCCAGACCTCAAGTCGATCTTCGAGAATACCGCAGCACCCTTTAGCTGATCAAACAAGTCATCTATTCGTGGCAACGGATACTTGTTTTTAATCGTCAGCTTGTTCAACTGGCGGTAGTCTATACACATCCGTATTGTGCCATCCTTCTTCTTAACAAAGAGTACTGGCGCGCCCCATGGCGAAACACTTGGCCTGATGAAACCTCTATCCAATAACTCCTGGATCTGAGCCTTAAGCTCCACCAATTCCTTTGGTGCCATCCTATACGGAGCAATAGACACTGGCGCAGTCCCGGGTAACAGATCAATCCCAAACTCCACCTCTCGATCTGGCGGCAAGCCCGGAAGCTCCTCAGGAAACACATCAGCAAATTCCTTAACAGTACGAACCTTCTCAACAGCAGACTCTTTAACCTCCAAGGCATACACATGAACTACAAATGCTTCACAGCCCTTCCTGACCATCTTCTCCGCTTTCAAAGCAGATACCACATTTGATAAGTAATCTCTCCTATTACCTATCATAGCCACCTCATTACCCTCAATCGTCTTAAGAACCATGCGCTTCGTCGCGCAATCCAACTTCGCCTGGTACTTGACCAACCAATCCATCCCAAGAATCAGATCGAACTCCCCAAACGGCAGTTCCATCAGATCAGCCGCAAACACTACCCCTTGGAGTTCTAGGGGTACCTCTCTAAACAGTTTATCTACTACTACAGAGTGACCTAAAGGACTAATCACAGTCATCTGCCTAGAGGATATCTCAGAGTCTAAGTCCATGGTCTCTACTATACTACTGGCAACATAAGAGTGCGTAGAACCCACATCAATTAAAGCAGTATAAGGAGTACCAAAAATCAAAAACGTACCGGTTATGACGTCCGGTGCGTCGCCCTCCTCTCGGCGCCTCGCAGCATACACTAATCCAGGCTGCCTAGCCTCAGAACTACCTGCACCTCTGCCCGGTGCTTCACAGCCCCGACCAGAACCATTACCACCCCTGCCATTACCACGGCCCCTCTGCGGTGGCGGTCCATTGCCTCTGAACTGATTACGACCCTGACTCTCAGACTGAATCCTGGCCAACCTACGCAGACAATCCCTCACACGGTGCTCCAGAGAACCACACTCAAAGCAACCTTTTCCTCCAGTCCAGCAGCCACCCCAATGAGATTTCCCACACTGACTACACTGTGGCGGTCCCTGCCTAGCAGCAACAAACCTAGCAGGCTGATTCGACCCACTCAGTCTAGCCCTCTTCTGCGGATTACCAGACGATCCAGAAGATCCAAAGCTCCTCTTAAGCCTACTCCTGTCCATGCCCTGTCTCACTGACTCTTTAATACCCTCGGCTACCTTAGCCTTCTCAACTAAGACAGCAAACTCGCGCTCCTGCTGAGGAGCAATCAGCAGTCTCAACTCGTCTCACAGACCATCCTCGAAACGAACACACCTCTCATGCTCAGTGGCCACAATGCCCCTGGCATACCTACTCAGCTTCAAGAACTCAGCCTCGTACTCAGCAACAGATTTACTCCCCTGAACAAGCCTCAGAAATGCCTTTCGCTGAGAGTCAATATAACTAGCCCCGATGTACTTCTTTTGATATGCAGCCCGAAAATAATCCCACGTCAGATCCTCTGCTGCCACACTATCCCGAACCGTGAGCCACCACTGATATGACTCATCTCGGAGAAGCGATACGATGCCCTTCAGCTTCTCTTCAGCTGTCAAGTCCAGATCATCCATGATCCGCTCAGTTGCCTCTAGCCAGTATTCAGCAGTGCTAGGAGCAACACCAGATACACCTCGAAAGAATTCGGCCCCGTTTGCTCGAAGTCACTCAGGAACAGATTTCCTAACTCCTGCACCTCCACCTACACCAGCTACCCTTTCTAACACCCGCAGCATCGCCTGTGACACTGCATTATCTCCAGTCTGATCTTGGAACTCCCCACCTCCAGCTGGTGGCGGAACCGGTATCTCATTCTCTGAACCCTGACCAGATCCTACGGGCTCAGAAACTGTCATCCTACCCCTACCTCTACCACGAGTATTACGACCACGTCCACCTCGAGTGCTCATGACTAATCTTTCTACGTATCTGATTAAAGAATTTTATGCATCAGTGTTTATTCCATTTGTTTAAAAGCAAGTCTTATGAACATTAAAGAGGATTTGTTCTCGCGAGTTCACAGAATCCTATCAGTTTCAGTCTCTAAAGTAGCATACTATAGCTATTCATCAAATCATATCACATCCAAACAATTCGCAAAGAATAATCCGAGGTACTTACCTGGGCGAACTGGTGCCGAGACTCGGTGCCATGCCTTTCAAACCATATATTTAAACCCAAAATACTTAAGACATCCTTTTTGAAAACATTTTGGGCCTCAGGCCCACAGCCGAGCCTTTGAACTTGGCTCTGATACCACAATTGTAACACCCCAAACCCGGACAAGACACCACGTCCGAATCTGGTATGCTACGGGGAAAACGGTTTTGAGAGGTTAGATTTCCCGTTTAAAAGCTGAGTGAAAACACAGTGTATTTGAAGCAAATTTGAGTAGACTTGTTTGAAAAACGGTTGGTGTATTTAAAACCCGGAGATTTTGAAAACTTAACCAAAATGTGTAGTTAAAACGAGTTTAAACCTTATAAAACCTCAATAGTTTATTAGTGTTACTTAAAACATTTTTAGACTTAGGAGAAATACAAGCTTGAATTGAGAACCATTTGTATTTGTTTATCACAAAGACTTGGTATGATACCCGATGGTATAGTTTAAAAACACATTGCGTTGTGATTTTGAAATCATTATCTTTCCAAGTTTTAGTAAAATTCATACCAACTTATTTTGTTAAGGCATATTAGAATTTAATTAAAACATACACATCATAAAACATAAATCAAAGGCCTTTTACAAAGCCAAATTAAAACCCCAAATAAAAGTAAATAAGCTAAAGTACCCGAATGCAATAGTCTGAGCAAAACTTTTATTAAAGCATGGCATGTGCACCCCGAGTCCATCCCGGCTCCATGTCCGCGTCTACGAGTCACCTGAAATGTTAAAGGAGAGGGTGAGTCGAATGACTCAGTGTATAAATCCCGCTCCCGAGAAAACAACATGCTAACACACATCATACATAGCAACATAATTAATGCAACCCGATCCTAACCATCCATATCGCCTTTTCTACCCCGTGTGGTACCAAACCACTGGTGGTGCCAAACCACTGGTGACATATAGTCACAATGTGTTACCCAAACACTGGTGTCCCAAAGACACAATATCCGTCAACGTGGTACCAAACCACTGGTGTCCCAAAGACACGATTGTGCTACCAAAGCACTGGTGACCGAAGTCACAAATCCAATGATGGGGCCAACCCATCGTGTGATACCAAATCACTAGCAGACGATCCCATATCTCAAGTGGGGCCAACCCACGGTGGTATCAAACCACAGGGACAAGTCGCAATGAGGTGCCAAACCTCTGGTGTCCCAAAGACACAATGTGCTACCAAAGCACTGGTGACCGTAGTCACAAATCTGGTGATGGGGCCAACCCATCGTGTGATACCAAATCACTGGCGTCAATCCCGTATCTCACAAGTGGGGCCAACCCACGGTGGTATCAAACCACAGGGACGAGACGCTGAGGTACCAAACCTCTGGAGGTGCCAAACCTCTGGTGACCCAAAGTCACAAAGTGTGTTACCAAAACACTGGTGCTCGTCAGCACAAAATATCACTGCTCCCTCCACTCGTATCACCCATCAACATACCACACTCATGTAATCATGCATATCATATAATCATGTATACCATGCTAATATGTCTAATCTCATATCCCATGTCACATATATCCACAGCCATGGTATCATATAGATCATCAGTAAACTCATAATAATAATACTGACTTACCCGAGTCCAGAATCATACCCATTAGGGTATCATATCAATCATCACTGTTTCATTAATCGTCACACAGGTTATCAATCATATTGCTAAACAGAAGTGTGTTAGTTTACACACCTGGTAAATACGAGTCTAGAATCCCAACGAAAACGATCTAAGTCCCTCGATTATCAAGCTCCTAAACAATCGGCCAACATAGGGGTTAGGCATTCATAGCATTCGGCCAACACCATTTAGACCAAAAGAGTTTGTCGAATCACCCTTACCTTTCACCTGATTTGGTTTCCTACCAAATCCCGAGCCAAAAAGTGGTTCCCTTAGACAATCGGCCACCACCTACATATAAGAACCCTTAATCCTTAATAGCTTGGCTAAACAAAATAAAAGAATCAACCAATAGTACTGACCCTCACCAATACTTACCCCACTTGGCTAATCAGAGAACGAAGGCTCCACCTGATCGTATCCAAAATCCAAATGGCCTATAATGAAGAGATTAGAACCCTTTCAAAAATGACCATATTCGGCCCTTAATCAACCAACATCGACAAAGTATGAGGGAGAAGGAAGATGACCATTCGGCCAATCACTTACCAGAATCCAAACGATTGAAACAAGGCCCCCAAATACCCTACTGATATTCGGCCAAGACTTGCCTAAAAGAAGAACAACAGATTCGGCCAAGAGAGACTACTAGGAGAAGGGAAATATTCAGCTAAGTTGAAAACACTAAAAAGAAGAAATCAACACTAGGGTTCCACACCTCTGTTTTCGATTTTGAGGGAAAAACAATGTGAAATGGGAGCAGAGTTTCGGCAATCCTGAACAAGAAAAGAAAAGAAGAATTTGAGATGTAAGTGGTTGTGGTTTCGGCACCAAGAAATGAGGAGAACAAATGAGTAATTTGGCTATCACGGTTTCAAGAAGAAAAAGGAAATTTTGAGTAAAGAAGAAACTAGTTTCGGCTTACCTACATGAAAGAAAAAGGGAGAGAAATGGGAAGGGATATTCGGCTACCAGGATGTTTGAGAAAACAACACAGAGGAAATTCGGTGAGACTGCTTGCACTTTTCGGTTCAAGAAGAAAGTGTGAAGAAACTTTGTTGAAGAAAATCGGCTTTCAAAAGACTAGAAGAGAACTTTCTCTCTTTTACCAAATGTGACCGAAAACAACCAAAAAGAGTGCCAAAATGCCAAAATGCATTTCGGCTACCAACTCACCCCACTATGCCGTCCATTTCCCCCCTCCAACTCCCTCAAATTTCGGCCAAATCCCCAAACACACTCACCACCACCCATTTCAAATGAGTGGACCAAGTCACACTCCCCTTTTTCCTCTCTTCCCACCACCTCATCACTTGACCAAGTCTAAAGTGGAGTTTGAACTTCATCCAACTCCTCCCTCCTATGCCGTCCAAAATGAGTGACAAAAAGGGAACTCTGCAGCTCGAACACTAGACCTCTGCTCCTTGAAGTTGACGCCACACCAAGCTCCTCCCTTGCCACTCTGCCAACTCTTCACTTGTGCAATAAAACACCAAAGAAAACCTATATACCCTAGCTCCAACAGCTCCCCTGACTTAACACCCAAAAACCAAAATTTTCCCATTCACTCAGGCATACACCTAGGCTACAATTAAGCCCCTAAAACACCGAAATAGCAACACAGCACACTAAACACATGCAATAACATGCAACAACAAAATAGCCCCTAACCCGGGATATTACACTTAAAATGTGTTGTATCATTACTGAGGGACTCAGCATACTGCTGGTGGAAAACGTTGACTTCTGTAGTTTCTAGGGAGAGAGTGACATGGGATTTCTTCTTAGAGGAGTTCCAAAAGAAGTACATAAGTCAGCGGTTTATTGATTAGAAACGGAAAGAGTTTCTTGAATTGAAGCAAGGCAAAATGACTGTGGCAGAGTATGAACGTGATCGTTAGACTTAGTAAGTATGCTCAAGAGTGTATGTCTACGGAAGCTATTATGTGCAAGAGATTCAAAGATAGGCTGAATGAGGATATTAGATTGTTAGTTGGAATCTTAGAGTTGAAAGAATTCATAGTATTGGTCGATAGAGCTTGCAAGGCTGAAGAGCTAAATAAGGAAAAGAGAAAAGCTATGATTGAGGCCCGAGATGCAAGGAAGAGGCCGATGAGTAAGTCATTCCAAAATCAATCAAAGAGGTCCAAGGAAACAAACCCTCGGACGACCGCTTCAACTGGGTATTCACACCGAGATTGTGATAACACACATTCGGGCTCTAGAGATCAAGTAACCTCGATGGCAAGTGTGGGCAATGCGAAGTCAAATAAACCTGAGTGTCCAAATTGTGGTAGACAACATATTGGGGAGTGTTGGGGAAACAATCGAGCTTGCTACAAGTGTGGTTCACTAGACCACTTCATTCGAAACTGTCCTAAGAAGGATGAAAAAGACCGAAAACAAGAAATGAGAGCGAGTAATGCACCTTTGAGGGGTAGACCACAGAGGAACCCGGAAAGTGGGACTAGTAGTAGAGGTGCGCCTAGAGATTCAGCTGTGAGATCAGAGGGTAGAGCACTTGCAAGGACTTATGTCATTCGCGCTCGCAAAGAGGCATCATCCCCTTACGTGATTACGGGTACTTTTTCTCTTCATGATATTTCTGTTGTTTCTTTAATTGACCCGGGGTCTACTCATTCATATGTTTGTATGAAATTGGTGTCTAGCATGAATATTATTGTTGAATCTACAAAATTTGTGATAAATGTGTCAAACCCGTTAGGCAAACATGTGCTAGTTGACAAAGTGTGTAGAAATTGTCCCTTGACAATTAAAGGTCATTATTTTCCAGCTAATCTCATGTTGTTGTCGTTTGATGAATTTGACCTAATTCTTGGCATGGATTGGTTGACTCCTCATAATGTTTTAGTAAACTGTGGTAGTAAGTTTATTGAACTGAGATGTGTAAACGAAGATATCATTTGGGTTGAATCAGGTAAATCGGATTGTTTACATGTAGTGATTTCGTCTATGATAGTTGAGAAATACATGAGAAAAGGGTATGAGTCATATCTTGCATTTGTGTTGAATACCCAAGATTCAGAAGTAAAGATTGAATCAGTGCCTGTGGTATGTGAGTACCCAGACGTGTTTCCAGAGGAGTTACTCGGATTGCCTCCAGTTAGAGAACTTGAGTTTGGCACTGAGTTTGTCCCAGTTACGGCACCTATTTCGGTTGCCCTATATAGGATGGCACCGTTGGAGTTAAAAGAGTTGAAGGTTCAGCTACAAGAGTTAACAGATAAGGGTTTTGCAAGATCGAGCTATTCACCGTGGGGTGCTCCGGTACTTTTTGTGAAGAAGAAAGACAGGTCGATGAGACTGTGTGTAGACTACAGACCGCTTAACAAGGTGACAGTGAAGAATAAGTATCCTTTGCTAAGGATCGACGATTTGTTCGACCAATTGAAGGGAGCCATGTTGTTTTCTAAGATAGACCTAAGATCAGACTATTACCAGTTAAGAGTTAAGGAGTAAGATGTGTCGAAAACTGCATTTCGGACAAGGTATGGCCATTACGAGTTCCTTGTCATGCCCTTTGGCTTAACGAATGCTCTTGCAGTATTTATGGATTTAATGAACCGTATCTTCCGACCATACTTGGATAAATTTGTAGTCGTTTTTATTGATGACATACTAATTTATTCTCGGGATGAGAGTGAGCAGGCGGAGCACCTAAGAACTGTTTTGCAAACTTTAAGAGACAAGCAGTTGTATGCTAAGTTTAGCAAGAGTGAGTTTTGGCTCCGAGAGGTTGGATTCTTAGGACACATAGTGTCGAGTGATGGAATTAGAGTTGACCCGATTAAGATCTCGGTTATTGTTGAGTGGAAATCGCCCAGAAATGTGTCAAAAATTAATAGCTTTTTAGGCTTAGTGAGTTACTACAGATGGTTCGTTAAAGGGTTCTCCATGATTGCTACACCGATGATGAGATTGCTACATAAAGATGTTAAGTTTGAATGGACCGAGAGGTGCCAACAGAGTTTCGAGAAACTAAAAGCATTGTTGACTGAAGCACCAATTTTGGTACAACCTGAGTCGGGAAAGGAGTTTGTGATCTAGTGATGCGTCATTAAATGGTCTTGGCTGTGTGTTGATGCAAGAGAGTAAAGTAGTAGCTTATGCCTCGAGACAACTAAAACCACATGAAAAGAATAATCCGACGCATGATTTGGAGTTGGCTGCCATCATTTTTGCTTTGAAGATTCGGCGTCATTATTTATATGGTGAAAAATGTCAAATCTTTACCGATCACAAGAGTTTGAAATACTTGATGAACCAAAAGGATTTGAATTTGCGACACCGACGGTGGCTCGAATTATTGAAGGATTTTGAGCTAGTAATCGATTACTATCCAAGGAAAGTGGATGTGGTTGCGGATGCCTTGAGCAGAAAATTCCTATATGTATTGGGAGTCATGAGTACGAGCTTAGCATTGTCTGATGATGGTTCTATCTTTTTCGAGTTGAGGGATAGATCTTTATTTCTTTAGCAGATTCGTGAAGCTCAAAAGAATGATAGTGAAATGCAAGTTAAGAGAGCTCAGTGTGAATCGGGAAATAATCTGATTTTCGAGTTGGTTCAGATGATTGTTTGATGTTTCGTGATAGAGTATGTGTACCTAAAGATGATGAGTTAATTCAAAAATATTTACATGAGGCACACAATGGTTGTGTGTCAGTACATCCGGGCAGCACAAAAATGTATAATGATCTGAAGAAGTTGTATTGGTGGTCGGGTATGAAAAGAGATATCTCCGAGTTTGTTACAAAGTGTTTGATCTGTCAACAAGTGAAATCCAAACATTAAGTACCTTCAGGATTACTTCAACCAGTGATGGTTCCCGAGTGGAAGTGGGACCAAATCACGATGGATTTCGTAACAGGGTTACTTACGACTCCGAAAAAGAAAGATGTTGTGTGGGTCATCATTGATAGATTAACAAAATCGGCTCACTTTATATCAGTACACATTGATTACTCACTTGACAAGTTGGCTGAGTTGTATATTGCCGAAGTTGTGAGATTACATGGGGTGCCTATATCCATTATCTCGGACAGAGATCCAAGGTTTACTTCGAGGTTTTGGAGAAAGTTGCAAGAAGCCTTGGGTATGAAATTGAATTTTAGTACTGCATTCCATTAGCAAACTGATGGCCAATCCAAAAGAGTGATTCAAGTTCTCGAGGATATGCTCCGATATTGTGTTTTAGAGTTCGAATGTAGTTGGGAAAAATATCTACCTTTGGTTGAATTTGCCTACAACAACAGTTATCAGTCGAGTATACAGATGACACCGTACGAAGCATTATATGGCCACAAGTGCCGGACTCCATTGTATTGGACCGAGTTTAGTGATAAGCAAATACACGGGGTTGATTTGGTTAAAGAAACCAAAGAGAAAGTGAAAGTGATCTGTTATAGTTTGAAAGCTGCTTCAGACCGAAATAAGTCATACGCGGATTTGAAAAGGAAAGAAATTGAGTTCCAGATGGGCAATAAAGTATTTCTGAAAGTATCCCCATTGAAGAAAATATTGAGATTTGGTCGAAAGGGCAAATTGAGTCCGCGATTTATAGGGTCGTATGAGGTTATTGAAAGGATTAGACAAGTAGCTTACCGGTTAGCTTTGCCGGTGGAGTTAGAGAGAATACACAACGTGTTTCATGTGTCGATGTTGAGACGATATCATTCCAATCCTTTGTATGTGATTCCTCCTACCGAAATTAAGATACGATTGGATATGACCTATGAAGAGGAACCAATTAAGATTTTGGCTCAAGAGGTTAAGCAGTTGAGCAACAAGAGCATAGTCTTAGTGAAAGTGTTATGGAAAAAACATGGTGTGGAAGAGGCTACGTGGGAACATGAAGAAGCCATGAGAGAACAGTACCCAAATCTCTTTATCGGTAAGATTTTCGGGGACGAAAATTTCTAAAGGGGGAGAGTTGTAACAGCCGGATTTTGGGGCTAATCAGGATAGTGGTTTCGGAACCACTAATCCGAGACCGGTGAAATTATTTTTAATATTATTATATGTGTTATGTCATGATTATATGAGTGCATGAAAATTTTGGTGCATTGATTTTGGTGATTGCGTGCTTAATTGTGAAAAAGGACTAAATCACATAAAGTGCAAAAGTTTTATTTTACAAGCTAGAGATGTCAAATAGCTATAGAATTTTAATTGGAGGTCCTAAATGTGCAAGTAGGCCTTTTTAAAGGCAATACCCGGCCATAGAGGGGACAAGAGACTTAATTTAGTCAAGGTTTGGTGGATTAGGTGACTTAATTGAATAAAATAAGAGAAAAACAAGAAAGCTATCATCTTTTTCATTCTCCTTCATCTTCCACCAAAATTTTCAGCAAGAAATAGGGGTTTTTGAAGCTCAAACTTTCAGCCAAGCTATCCTCTTGCAAGTAAGTGATTATGATGGTTATTTTTTATGATATTTGTGTTTTTTGAACCCCTGAAGATTAATCTATCTAATGAGGGGACTATTTTGCAAAATGGTTGAGAGTCTAGGGATTTTCCATGTGAACATTTGTGTTGATTGCTGAAATTTTATGGAAGAAAATGAATCTTAGTGGGTTAAAGAACAACTTTTGTGAAAGGATTTTGCGTGAAAACTCCTAATATGACTACTTTGTAAAAGATATAAAATAAATAATAAGTGTGTGAAATAATTGAAATTGTGAGTTGCTATACGAGAGAAAGTAAATCAGCTAGGCTTGGATATGTGAAAAAAATGAACACATTTCATTTTACGAGCTTAGGGGCAAAAGTGTAATTTTGTGAAAGTATAGAGGCAAAATGGTAATTTTTCCAAAATAGAAATTCTGAAATGTTTTGAATAATGTGGTTATTTAATAAGTTAAATATGTCATTATAGATCAAGAAGAACATGGAATCAACCTTTACCAGGGAAAAGGCAAGGTTACTAAATAAATTGCAAACTGACATATTTTGTATCGAGGTAAGTTTATGTGTAAATGATACATCCTTATTGTGTATGTTTTACTTATTAATGCATTGCATGAATGCGAATGATTATTGTTAAGATTCTATTAAAAATGGTAGAAAGTGAGGAAATTCTTGAATGAACCTTCGGAATAGGAAAATGGGTGCGGATAAATATCCGTAAAAATGTGATTATTTTATTATTGGTGAGTTGTGTGCGATACCACCTTGTTATTTATTAACGATGGGTTGTGTGTGATACCATCGTATTTATTGTCATTGGTGGGCAGTGTGCGATACCACCGTAGACATGTAATTATTGGTGGGTTGTGTGCGATACCACCTTATTGATCATTAAATGGTGGGCTGTGTGCGATACCACCGAGTATCTAACATTATTCCGAAGTGTTCATCGAGAAACTTGTCTAAATGAAATTACATGTGGCTTGTGGTGATAAGTGAATGATATAAGTGCAAGTAAATGTGAGCATTGTTTTATGATACGTGTTGGGATGTGGTAAGGTTTGAAATGAGTAAGCATGATTATGAGGATATGAATTGTTTTTACTTAGTATGTAATGCTTTTGATTGATAAGTATTTGGTATGATGCTTATTGTTTACATATAGACTTACTAAGCTTAAAGCTTACTCCCTTCTCTTTTCCCTTGTTTTATAGTGTCGAAGGGCCAGCTCGAGATACGGAGATAGTCAGAGGATCATCCACACTATCTACATATTTTGGTATAGTTAGATTTAACATTTTGAGTATGGCATGTATAGGGATTTAGACCTATTTAAATGTCATATTGTTTTGGCCAAATGTGTTGGCTTATTTGAGGATGAATTCTTTTGTATAAGGCCATAGTTGATGGATCTTTCTTAGTAATCAATGAAATAATGAAGTTATTCATGAATGTGCAAGCTGTGTGGTTGTTTAATTGGGTATTTATGCATGATTGAGTTGGTTACCTAATGTGGTTTGTGATGGTGCAAGTAAGGGTGGCAATAATGGCTTGGTAAATATCCTTTTTCTTGTCCACATGAGTAGGCACACGGGCGTGTGTCTAGGCCATATGTGACACATGGTCAGCCCCATGGGCGTGTTGTTAGGCCGTGTGTCCACCTGCATGCTAAGTTGGTAAGTCAATATGCTCAGTAGTAACCACATGGGCGGAGACACGGCCGTGTGTCTCAACCGTGTGTGAGACACGGCCTTAGACATGGGCATGTGCCTGGGCCGTTTGAAGTCTGCACCTGAATTTAGGAATTTAATTTGCCACACGGTCTAAGGACATAGGCGTGTGCTTTGGCCGTGTGGCCATAATAGGATGATGACATCAGAAACAGAATGTCAAGATTTTTGCACACTAGCTAAGACACGGGCGTGTCATGGCCGTGTGAGGGACACGGGTGTGTGTCCGGCTGTGTGAAAACCCTTGTAGGTTTGATATGCAAAATAAAATCCATACTGACTAGGGACATGGGTGTGTGTGACCACACGGCCTGCCCACACGGGCGTGTCGCTTATCACACAGGCGTGTGGTCCAATTTTGTGTACAAATTTTCTAAGTATTCAAAAGTTTTCGGTTCAGTCCTGAACCACTTCGTAAGTATGCTTAAGGTCTCGTAGACCTATAAGAGGGACATTGTGAATTCAAATGAAAAGTGTTGGGTTGAAACAAAAATTTTCTGGCCCGATGTTATATGTTTGCGTAAGTTGAGTCCGGTAATGCCTCATACCTGGTTCCGGTGATAATTACGAGTAATGGGTGTTACATTTTTACTTGACCAGAATGTTCAATGACATTATCTTGATCTAGAGTTGCTACTTAAACAATATCAGGTATAACAAATTGTTCTTGATCTTTATCAGCGGTAGATGAAAGAATGTATTGAGGAATACCAACATATTCTTCTTCAAAGATAGTGTCTTTAATTAAGTCTCCCTTGTAAACTCAACATCCTTAAAAAAATGAGCATAATACATCTTAAAAATAACCTTAGTAGTGGAATTATAAATTTTATAACCCTTAGATCTTTCAGACTATCTGAAAAAATCAAAAAGATCAAGAATATCGTTAGACATAAGTTCTAAAATTATCCTTTTAGAGACATAACCTAATCTCTTGTATCGTAATGAAGTCGAATTCTTAGCGATTAATTTGCATTTCTTACCTATTATGGTAGTATGAAATAATTAATTAAATGAAGCAATGGTATCAAGTAAGTATAGATTATCATAATCAGATAAAGAACCAGAACCAACCAAATTTGAATTATAAGGTAGACTAAATTCTCATTTCCAAATGAAGTAGAATAACTAAATTTATCCACTGCTGAAATGGTAATCAAGTTCCTCTTAAAGGATGGTACAAAAAAAGTCTCATTCAAATCCAAATAAAATCATGTTTTTAATAATAATATAAAAGTTCCTATTGCTTCAACTTCTACCGAATTATTGTCACCTACATAGATGTATCTTTCAACATCATTTGGCTTTCGGTAGTTTTGACAACTCTGCACAGACACGTTAATGGGAGTTGTTGCACTGAAATTTATCCACCAAGTGTGTCCAAGTATTGAAGCCAAATCAACCTCAAAACAAACAAAATTAAATAGAGCATCTTTCACACCACAAGAGAAACAATCATCCTTAGTTGAATCATTTTGTTGTTTCTTTTACGATGTCGTATCCGTAGCTTTTTTTTTCTTTGTGTACCATATTTGTTAAGAACATAACAATTTTAGCCTTTTCATTCTTAACAAACCACTTTTCAATGTCGACCATAAATTTATTAGTTGCAGTAATCTTTATTTAACATAGTGCCTCTAAATGAATTTGGAATGACCTTCTTTATTATCATCATACACATACGATTTGATCTCTCCCACCTTTCTATCTCCCTATTTTAATAAAATGTATTCTCATACGTAAGTGATGGAAGAGAATCAATCCTTAACCTAAGTTCTAGATCCATGATTTCAAGAACTATCATAAGATTCTCTTGTCATGATTTAAAGTTGGTGCCATTTAACATAGGGATCCAATAATGCTAGATGTGATATTGGAAAGTGTAATAGTAGTTAAATTAAACAAAAAAAGCTCACATAAGACTTCAAATTTAAACCAAAATAATTTGAATAAAGGTAAAATTCATCTCAAGATATTGGACAGTCCATTAATATTTCATCACTAGACAAAATATTAACTTGTAAGTGATATCTTGTTGTAGTAATTAAACTAACAATAAGAACACTTCGAACTATAAATCTTCCTTTGGACCGATTTATTACTCACGTGTAAAATTGAATAATTGTCACATGTTTATTGCCACAGTTGCAGATGTAACTTTGTTAAATATTAATCTTCCTTTGGCTCCACCAATATTAACACGACTTAAGTTACATGTACATAACATTTTATATTTTAAAACAAAATAATTCCAACAACAAAGATAACTTTGGCAACTTATTGTTTCAATTAAGTTATTTTAAAATATATATAAACATGTCAATATTCAAATTTAATATTTCAATAACAGTCAAAGTTCAAAATTGAAATTTCTTATCGCCCTATGATTTTTGAAATAACCCAAAATAAGGTCGTCTTAATGATACAATCTGTAACAGCCCGATTTAGGGCCTAGTCAGAATAGTGGTGTGAGACCACAAATACGAGGTAGAAATGTGAGTTTTAAGGCTTATGAGATGTTTACATGATAGTATTAAAGTTTCATGAAGAAATTCTATTAAATTGTGATTGAATGGTCTATTAGGACTAAATTGCAAAAGCTGCAAAATATGAAATTCTAAAAGCTTTTAGTATGAAATAGCTTTGGATTCTACATTAGAGGCCCTTAAATAGAAATTTCCCAATTTCTAATTTTTGGACAAAAATGGACATGAGTTAGTAATTTTTTGAAAGTTTAATAAAAAGGGTATTCTGGTCATTTGGCTAATTAATGATTAAAAAGGATGAAATAAGTCAAAATTCATGTTCATCTTCTTCAAGATTAGCTGAAATTTTGAAGAACTCCATAGTTAAGGTTTGTTCAATTTTTCCAGCTCCTAGTAAGTGCATCCTAGCCCCATTTTTAATATTCTTCGTATTTTTGAAGTCCTTGTAACATGATTTAGTTATTTTTAGCTATAGTTTGAGGTAGGATCCATGCTAAAAAATATGCCCATGTATGCGATGCATGTATTTTGATGTTTTATGGAAGATTATGAGAGTTTGATGTATAATAAACATCTTTTTCTAAGTGAATTTCATGAAAAATGCTAGTAAGGACTATTTTGTAAAAGTTATGAAATTGGTCATACATGAGAGAAATAGTGAGAATTGAATATTGCTATAGTTGAGAAAATGAATCAGCTATGCATGACATACAAGAAAGTTGAATAAAAATCACTTTACGAGCCTTGGGGGAAAAATGTAAATATGAGAAAGTTTAGGGGCAAAATAGTAATTTTGTCAAAGTATGAGTTATGAGTTAATTTAGTCAATGTGAGTATTAAATGAGTTAAATTATTGTTATAGATCAAGAAAAATGAAGCCCGAATCGTAACCGAGGCAAGAACAAAGTCGTAGACTAAGTTGACTATCTTCATACATTTTGTATGTCGGGGTAAGTTTGTATGATCTTTAAGCTTCATGAGTATTTTCGTTGAATTGCTTATTATATTTTTATTATACATTATTTCCATGAAGTTGTTTAAATATGTTTGAACAAGGAAATTAATGAAATTAAGTACATGAAAGTCCCAATTGAAGTGGATGACCGATGATGCTTAATCTACAACATGAGACAGGAAAGCCCCTATAAGACCATGTCAAGACATGGAATCAGCAATAAAGCAAATATATCATGTAAATCCAAGACAAGTCTTGGCAATGAAGAGTTATTATGAGATAGAGACCCATATAAGTCCAAGCCAAGGCATGGCATTGGTGAGTCTCCAAGCAAAGATATCATTTAAGTCCAAGACAAGTCTTGGCATTGAAAAGTTATCATGAGATAAAGATCCCATGTAAGTCCAAGCCAAGGCATGGCATTGACAAGTTTTACTAAGTAAAGATACCACGTAAGCCCATGTCGAGACTTGGCAATGGTAAGTTTCCAAGGAAACACCCAAGGAAGACTTCGTATAAGCCCGTGTCAAGACATGGCAACGACACCAAGTTAAGAGATCTCATGTAAGACCATATCTAAGATATGGCATTGGCATCGAGACGTGTATGATAGATTTAGTATCCTTCATTATTCCGGTAAATTCATCGGGCAAAAGAGTAAAGAATGAATGAGATAACAAGAAAGTTAAGTTTGTAAAGCTATTATCAAGTCATAGTTGAATAAGAATATTCTTCAAGCTAAGAAAGATGAAGTTTGAGTTTATGCTTACATTAGCAAAGTGTACTAATTTTATAATTAAGTGATACAGGTATCTTACTTACATTACAAGCATGAGACGAGTAAGTAACATGAGATGAGTATGAATAAGTAAGAGTAAGTAAGCTCTAGCACTTGGGGATTGTGATGCTATCATTTTATGATGGATGAGTTATGTTAAGTAGTCATATTGCTATATGCATTACATGCAAACTTACTAAGCTAAATGCTTACCTCTTTATTTCCTTCTTTCCTTGTTGTCTCGCCAAGCTAACTCGTGGATCATTGACGTCGGAGCTCGGAACACACTATCAATCACTATTTTGGTACAACCCAGTTGTTTATATTAAGTATGGCATGTATAGGAAACGTCTCATTTTGAATTATGTCTTTAGAGGAGCCAAGGTGTTGGTTTATTAAGTCCATTATTCTTTTATATATGGCTAATGAGATTGGCCAATATTTACTAAATTTATATATATATATATATATATATCAAGGTCCATGAATTATGTATTATCATTCATGTTTGATGAAGTATTTGAGTTGTTGAATTGGTATATGATTGATACTGATTTCAGGGTGGTAAATGGCTTGGAAAATAGCCTTTAAGTGTCCACATGGGTAGACACATGGGCGTGTGTCTAGGCCGTGTGTGACATACGTTCAACCTACATGGGTGTATTAATAGGCCGTATGTCCCCTGCATGTTAGTGTTTTAAGTCAGAATAGACCACGGGCTAGCCACACGAGCGTGCCTAGGCCGCGTGAGATAGTCAGTGTTTACCACGGGTAGAGAACACGGGTGTAACGACCTGAAATTGGGTCTAGTAGGACTGGGCCCACAAAGTCTTGACCGTAAAAGAGTTTTAAAATTTTGAGAACAAGAGAATGACATTATTTCAAGTTGGACTTATTAAGAAGGTGATTTTAAAAAGTTACGGGGTTCTAGGAAGTTCCGGGTTCAAGTTGGGCCTTAGCAAAATTTTCGTGTTTAAGCACTTAAAGGAGAGAAGTTAAATGGCATCAAGACTTAAGGAAATAATTGTGCATTTTTCTAGCACAAGGAGTCTATTGGTAAAGGTGGAAAGTGGCGTGTGAAGTGTACTAACGGTCTGAGGTTCGAATCCCATCTATTGCAAACTTTTGGAATTATTTTTGTGCTTCTAATCCATGCATCAGTCAAAGTTTTAATAAGGTAAGGAAGACTTTTTAATTTTTGGAAAGATGGCTAAGGATTATGGTAAGGAGAAAGACTATGGAAAAAGAGGGAAAGAAAAGGAAGAATAAGGGAACATGTGGCACAAAAAGAGGAGAGTGTTATGGAAAGTTTTGGTTGGCCAATGTTGACCTTATTTTCAAGCTATGGACGGTTTTGTTGGGGGAAAAGGAGGAGCTGAATTTTCCTAGTCTATTTGCAAGTTTGTGCTTGAAAAGCCTATTTTCTCTTTTGAACATTTTTTGTACTCTTTTCCAATTTTTTTCCTTTGTGTTAGCCGAATTACCTAACATTTCTTCTCATATCTCTTCTCTTCTTTTTTTAATTCCTTCAACCTTTCTTCCTTTTTCCTAAATCGACATTACCATATGATCGAATCTTCTTTATTATTTTCTCTTCAATAGCCAAATTTCTATCATCTTCTATCTTCCCCATTTTTGTGTGTTGGACATCTCTCCTTGGTTGAATCAGAGTTCTAATGGGTAGCCGAATACCAAATCCTTATCGATTCATTCGTAGTCATAAGCCAATTGGTGGGAATCGGGATTATCATCGATTAAGGTAAGGAGTCTTTTCATAGTCCATTCGATATCGCTACTCGGTTATGGTGTTAATCAGATTGAAAGTTTGGCTAATCGATTATGTTGTTAGGCACAAAATCACTCGATACTCTCTACTTGTGGATTTTCCGAAAATAGTGGTAAAGTCGAACACCTATCCCTCGTAATAAGAGACTCGGATTGTTGGTAAGTGATATAGATTGTTAATCAATCACAATACTTGGATGGAATTGTAAATTGGGCTTTGGACTAATTGTTGACCGGTTGTATCTTTAGGTGCCACGGAGAATATCGTGTTACGTATTCCGAATAAGGTGTGTAATTCCGTACCTTCCGAATACATGTTTGAAATGGTGTGTAATCTCACATCTCTCTGAAAGTTTGTATAATATGTTTTGTGATTCGGTCGAAATACTGAAGAAAACTGGAAACCGGCATCCGTGATCATTCGGGCGTGCGTATGATCGTAGTGGTAATCGTATTTTGTAATAAAATAGTTTAGGTTTGAAGCAGTGACGTGTTTTTGAAAAATCACGAAAAATAAGAGAAAGGGAATTAGAAAGTGAATAAGATATCGAATTAAATGTTCCTGTGTCTATTTTGATAAGGAAGAAACGGAGAAGGAAAAGGAATTTTATATTCTGAGATATCTTAATTTTAGTGAGATTGGTTCTGAATGACTTCGTGGTTCCCTGATCTATCTTGGAAAAATCATATAAAATTGTACAAAGTGAATTATGAGTTATAGTTTATATGTACAGATTCCTTAGTGAGTCTATTTTCAATAGAAACAAGTGAAAGCAACATATGATTTGAATTTTGGGTAAGAGAGGTTAGAATCATTGGTCAATGAAACAAGGGAAACTTTAAGGAATAAACTGTACTAATTAGTTAAGTCAAAAATTTTGGAAAGATTGTAGTAAGAAGATATGAGTCTAGTTTCAAGGAAAATTTACGGATCTAAATTTTGTGTAACATCCTGAATTTATGGGCCTATGTATTTAGTGTAGGGATAAGTTTAATAGGTTAATTTAAGTGATAGGGGTCCAAATTGGGCTCAGGACTAGGCAAAGGCCTTGATTAAATTATTAGATTGAGCACTAAAGTGTTAAAAGGTGGTAATTATGTTTAAAATGCCAACATGGGCTTGTGGCCCAACAATAAGTGGCACTGTAAGGGAATTAGAAGTGACGCCACACACAAGGGATTTAAGGGCCCAAAATTTAAGTTTAATGAAGCCCAAATCTTTTAATTTAAGTGAGTTAAATTTCGGCAATTAGGTTTAATGAGGTGGACGGCTACAAGGCTTAGAAATAGGAGATTTATATGGATTTAATAATTGATAATTTAGAAGATAAAAAGGAGAAAAGATAGGAGTCTATCTACAAGGAAGGTGATGGCCGAAAATCCACCACCTAGAAGAGTAAAGAATTCGGCTACTGCATGGCAAAAGGGGTGTCGAATTTTCCCTTTCATTTAGCTTGAATTTTAATTAATTAGGAAGGGCATTTTCGGTTTTATAAAGGAGGTGTCGAAATTCCTATAAATAGGGGGGTTAGCTCCTTGATTCTGACATTAAAAAACCCTAACTCTCTTTTCCCTTGTGCCGAAAATCCCTAGCCTCTTCCTCTCCAATTTCTTTTCTTTAAATTCTTCAAAAGCCGAAAACTTCTTTTCCATTCTTTTTCCCCTTTGAGTCGATTTCTCTTTAAAAGCCGAAAACTCTATAGTTTTTCTTTATTCATCCCATTTAAGAATTAGTTCTATTTATTCCGGCATTTAAAACTTCCTTTGGCATTGCCGAATCCTCTCTCTAGTGCTAGCCGAACCTCCTGTGCTAAGGTAAGTGTCGATTTTTGATTAGTTCTCATGATCTATTCCCGGTTTTTGAAAGACAAAAAGCCGAAAAGCTAATAGTTTAATGGTTCTATGTTGGGCGGCAATTCGAGATTTGAAGGAAGCTTGGTCAACTAGATCTAAAAGCCGAAAATAGCTAGTCTCCAATTTCGGGATTTTAAGGTAAGAAGATTTGTTATTCAAATATATAAAATTGGGTAGAACACTTACCATGGCCGAATATAGGAGAGGCCCGATTTTCACATCTTTCTGGCTTTTTGCGCAAAGTTGTAGATCGGTTTAGCAAGGGTATCGACATTATTCAGGTGTGTAGATCTCTAACACACTACTAATAAACCTGTATGTATGTTTATTTATATATGTTATGGGCTAAAAAGCCAGAATGAGGCTGTATAGACAGTCGAATGGAACCTTAAAAGGGTTAGGCAAAGATGTCAGGTATGTAAACATAGAACTCCCTATGTGTATCGAAAAATGTATATGTCTGCATGATGTTTTCTTTATATGTGTATGCATGGGTTGGGATATTGATATGATGAAGGGGAAGTGCATGATAGATCACGAAGTGATCGGTGGTAGAAAACCCACAAATACAAATACTAGGTCACATTGTGATCGGTGGCTTGCCACGTTTAATGATTCCTGAATAACACGAATAGGCAGTTCGGATGTCGTTATGGTGTGTAGCGGATGGAGGGTTGATTGTAGAAATCCCCACGGTGTGATGGTTGGTACGGGTTGGTGTGTAGAGGATGGAACCCTAGGATGGGATGGGTTATTAATCATTTATTATTTTGATGTATGATTATGATTGATGCCTTACGGGCCAGGGCCCATAATGTGTTTGTGGGCTCAGGTCGTTGTGTGCTTTGAGATTTATACACTGAGTCTTGGTGACTCACGCTTTCCTTTTCTCTACTCTCCAGATGAGCAGTAGATCATGGACATGGGAGCCGAGACAGACTCGAGGGGCCATCAAGTTCTATTTCTGCAAATTATATTTTCTTTAGGACTTCTTTAAGGTTGTTTTATTGTTATGTGAGGAACAGTTATGTAATAAGGCCCCTAGTTTTTATTCAACTTAGGAGTTTCCTATGTTATGCAACTTATGAATATACCACAAGGGTTATTTACATTTATTAATAAAAATACACAGAGGTTTATTTTCAAAAAGTCTCTCCTTTCTTCAAATTTAATCAATTTAACTTGTGTTTTCAAAATGCGATAAAGTGTTATGTGTTCGATAACATGCCGGATCTGGTCGAAACGCATGGGCTGGGTTTTGGGTGTTACATTTTGGTATAAGAGCTCAGTTCAAAACTCGGGCTGTGAAATGGGTCTAGAAGTGTTTTAGAAAAAATTGAATTTAAGAAAATTTTTGGTTTGAAGGCATGGCCTTCGAGTCTACCGGCATCCAATCCACCCAGGTAAGTATTCTGAACTCTTGATTGTGATATAAATGTGGGCTTTATGGGACGTAGACTATCTAGATTAGAACTTGATGGACTCTAGGCTTAGACAAACAACTCTTCAATTCCATAAGACTTAATTTCACTAAACAAAACCTGTAAACGAGTAGCAAGACTAAGGTGTGGCAACGGGCATATGCATGTCTAGGAGTAGATCCGGAAGAGCTTGGTATTTAAGCAGTCCAAGTGACTCGCCTCCTCTTCGCTGGAATCTTACCTGGTGCATAGTGACTGTTCACTTTAACCATGACAGGGTGTGGCAATAGGCATATGCATGTCTAGGAGTGGATTCAGGGAGAGCTTGGTATTTAAGCAGTCCTAGTGACTCACCTCCTCTTCGCTGGAATCTTACCTGGTGTGTAGTGACTGTTCACTCTAGCTATAAGGACTAGTTCATGGGCTGAACCCATAATTAAAACCCGAAAAGGACCAACCACCCTATGTTGCAAACAAAAACCCCTAAGTTTTGTACATCTCTAAAAAGATACACTTGATTTGAAAATGTTCACAATTATGAAAAATTTACCCAAAAACCCTATGTTTACAAGAGTAACTAGATTTTCCAAAGTGCCCTAGTTTAAAAAAAAGCACCAAAATACCCCCGAATCTCAAAATTACCAAAATACCCTCGGATTCCAAAATTACCAAAATACCCTCGAATTTCAAAATTACCGAAATACCCTCAGATTTCAAAATTACCGAAATACCCCCAGATTTTAAAATTACCAAAATACCCCTAGATGTCAAAATTACCTTAATACCCCCAGATTTCAAAATTACCGAAACACCCCTGGATTATAAAATTACCAAAATACCCTATTCTTACAAAATCACCAGGGAATCTTATTTTGAAAAATTACGGAAATACCTCTATAGGGTAAAATTACGAAAATACCCATGGGTAGTGAAAACAACAACAACAACATTTTTTTGTAATGAACGAGAGTTCATGGATGTTGATGATTGAATGTATGTGTTTCTTAAAGGACATGAACTTGAGACTGAATTGTGAATGCGAATTCGAAAGAACTACTCTAAAACTACTATTCATAAGACTGTTCGTGGTTAATCAATGGAAGAAAACTAATAATTCATAAAATTTCTAATCAGATAAAAGCGAAGCGGTAGAATGAGTACAAGGGGTCGAGGACGTCTGCCACGTGGTCGTGGTAGGGGTAGGATGACGGTGTCAGAACCAGTAGGATCTGGTCATGGTTCTGGAAACGAGATGCCGGCTGTGGAGGAGGAATTCCAGGATCAGATTGCCGGAGATGATGCGGTATCTCAGGCAATGTTAAGAGTTTTAGAAAGAGTTGCTGGGGCAGGTATGGGCACAAGAGCCCGGAAATCTGTGCCAGAACGGCTTAGAGCCAATCGGGCAGAAGTGTTTAGGGGAATTTCTAGTGTAGCCCCAAGTTCAGCTGAGTATTGTTTGGAGGCGGTAGAACGCATAATGGATGATTTGGATTTCACGGAGGAAGAGAAGTTGAAGGGAGTTGTATCCCTCTTGAAGGATGAAGACTATCAATGGTGGCTTACGGTAAAGGATGGTACAGTGGCTGACCGTATCATTTAGGATTTCTTTAAGACGGTGTTTCAGAATAAGTACATCGGATCGAGTTATGTGGATGCGCAGCGTAGAGCATTTCTAAATCTGTTTCAAGGGAGTAGGTCAGTGGCTGCGTATGAAGCTGAATTCTTACGCCTTAGCGATTATGCTCGTGGGATGGTAGCCACGGAGCATGAACGTTGTGTTAGGTTCGAAGATGGTTTGAGGGATGATTTGCATGTTTTGATAACCCCACAGCGAGACAGGGAATTTGCTGTCCTGGTGGAAAAGGCTAAGATAGCCGAGGAGGTTAAGCGGTCTGAAAAGTTAAATCGGGATAGAGATAGGGGAGGAAATAAGAGGAATTTTGGATCGTCAACCGGGCGTACTCAGAAAAGGTCCAAGTCTGATGGACAGAAACGGGAAGAGGAACCTACTGCTGCTAACCAGATCCCAAAGTGTGCTCGATATGGCAAATTTCATGTCGGTGAATGTTGGGCAGGCAGTGGGAAGTGTTTTAGGTGTGGGTCTACGGACAACCAAGTTAAAAACTGTCCGCAGCAACGGGACAGTGAAGGGACCATGGGTCGAGGGAATGCTCAGCCTGGTAGAGGAGGTCAGCAACCACAAAGAGGTCGTGGTGCAGCCAGAGCTGGTAATGGTGGTGGTCGGGGTCGTGGAGCACCAGGTCAAGGGGCAGGAAACACTGAGGCGAGACAGTCGGGGTTGATCTATGCTGTCAGACGTCGAGAGGAGGCTGATGCACTGGATGTCATAACCGGTACGTTCTTAATCTTTGGTTTGCCTTACACTGTATTGATTGACATTGGGTCGACGCATTCATACGTAGCTAGTAGCGTATCGGGGACTTTAGGGCTAGAATCTGAAATTACGCCTAGAGCAATGACTGTAGTTAGCCCATTAGGACAATATGTAGTAGTGGATAAACTCTACTAGGAAGTACCTCTAGAAGTTCAGGGAACAGTTTTCCGAACGGATCTAATGGAATTACCGTTCAGGGAGTTTGATTTAATTCTAGGCATGGATTGGCTTGTGAAGTATCAAGCTAATCTAGATTGTGCGGCCAAGCGTATGGTGTTAAAAACCCCCGAAGGTGATGAAGTATTGGTGACAGGAGAAAGGGGGAACTGCTTGTCGAATGTAGTGACTGCCCTAAGAGCAGAAAGGATGGTGAGGAAAGGATGTGAGGCAGTTTTATTGTTTGTTTGGGCTCTAGAAGCCAAAGATCTGACTGTTGGGGACGTCAGGACGGTAAAGGAATTTCCTGATGTTTTCACTGAAGAGCTTCCGGGATTACCCCTAGATCGTGAAGTGGAGTTTGGTATCGATCTTCTTCCAGGAACAGCGCCAGTATCCATTGATCCGTATAGGATGGCGCCAAAAGAACTGGTGGAGTTGAAAGCGCAGATTCAGGAGTTGCCGGATAGAGGATTTATTCGACCAAGTGTGTCGCCTTGGGGAGCGCCGGTGTTATTTGTTAAGAAGAAGGACGGATCAATGCGTATGTGCATTGATTATCGTCAGTTGAATAAGCTAACCATCAAGAACAAGTACCCGTTGCCAAGGATCGATGACTTGTTCGATCAGTTGAAGGGGGCATCGGTCTTTTCAAAGATAGACCTAAGGTCAGGGTACCATCAGCTTAGGGTCAAAGAGGCGGATGTTCATAAGACGGCTTTTAGGACTCGTTACGGCCACTATGAATTTATGTTGATGCCATTTGGATTAACCAACGCGCCAGCAGCGTTCATAGACATGATGAACCGAGTTTCCAACCCTACTTAGACCGGTGTGTCGTGGTGTTTATAGACGATATCTTGGTCTATTTGAAGTCGAAGGGGGAGCATGATGCTCATCTGCGAATAGTTTTGCAGATTCTGAGGGAGAAGCAGTTGTATGCCAAATTCAGTAAGTGTGAATTTTGGCTAAGTGAAGTTACGTTTCTAGGGTGCGTTGTGTCGACAGAGGGGATTAGGGTTGACCCTTGAAAGATTGAAGCGGTGTTGGATTGGAAGCCACCTAGGTCTGTGGCTGAGGTTAGGAGTTTTCTTGGTCTAGCAGGGTATTACCAAAGGTTTGTTGAAGGATTTTCTTCGGTCGTGGCACCGTTGACTAAGTTACTATGGAAAGGAGTTCCATTTGTTTGGTCTGATAAGCAACAGGAGAGTTTCGAAAAGTTAAAAAGGTTTCTGACGGAGGCTCCGGTGCTGATTCAGCCGGAGGTAGGGAAGGAGTTTGTAATTTACTGTGATGCGTCACACGGAGGACTAGGTTGTGTGTTGATGCAGAAGGGAAAGGTAGTTGCATATGCATCTCGGCAGTTAAGACCGTATGAATTAAATTACCCTACCCATGATTTGGAATTGGCAGCAGTAGTGTTTGCCCTAAAAATTTGGAGGCATTATCTGTACAGGGAGAAATCTGTCATTCACACAGATCATAAAAGCTTGAAGTATCTTTTGACTCAGAAAAAGTTGAACCTAAGGCAGAGAAGATGGATTGAGTTGTTAAAGGATTACGACTGCTCGATCGAGTATAAGCCGGGTAAGGCTAATATGGTGGCGGATGCTCTAAGTCGTAAAGTGGTCTCCGACTTAAGAGAAATGTTTGCACACCTTAGTTTGTATGAGGATGGGAGTTTGTTAGCTGAACTTCAAGTGAAACCCTCTTGGATCAGTCAGGTGAAGGACGAGCAACAGACCGTTGAATTGCTAAAGGAGAAATTGCAGTTAGTCTCAAAGGATGGGACAGCGGAATTCAGTATGAATGAGGAAGGGTTGTTATGCTTTCAAGGGAAAGTTTGCATGCCAAGAGATCCGGAGTTGAGGAATAGAATTTTGCATGAGGCGCATGGTGGTACATACGTTATGCACCCTAGAGGAAGTAAGATGTTTCGGGGTTTGCAAAATCAATTCTGGTGGCCGGGGTTGAAGCAAGAAGTAACTGAATTGGTGGGTAAGTGTTTGACCTGTCAGCAGGTCAAGGCGGAACATCAGTTACCATCAGGCTTATTACAGCCAGTAAAGATTCCACAATGGAAGTGGGAAAGAATTACCATGGATTTTGTTAGTAGACTTCCCCTTACACCCACTAAGAAAGATGCGGTTTGGGTAGTTGTTGATCATTTGACGAAGTCTGCACACTTCATACCCATACGTGTTGACTATTCCTTACAGAAGTTAGCTAAGTTGTACATAGCGGAGGTAGTGAGGTTGCATGGTGTACCGGTCTCGATCATATCAGATAGGGACCCTAGGTTCACCGCTCGATTCTGAAGGCGTTGCATCAGGCTTTGGGTACGAAGTTGGATTTCAGTACAGCGTTTCATCCTCAGACCGATGGACAGTCTGGGCGAGTGATTCGGATCTTAGAGGACATGTTGAGAGGTAGTGTCATTGATTTTAGATGTAGTTGGGAAGAGTTCTTACCGTTAGCAGAATTTGCTTACAACAGCAGTTACCAGTCAAGTATTTAGATGGCGCCCTATGAAGCTTTGTACGGGCGGAGGTGTTGTACACCTACCTGTTGGACGGAACTAGGAGAACGCCAGATTTTGGGTCCGGAGTTGGTGACCGAGACAGACGAGAAGGTTGAATTGATTCGGGTTCGACTGAAGGAGGCGTCGGATAGACAAAAGTCCTATGCTGATTTAAAGCGTAAGGACATAGAGTTTGCAGTGGGTGATAAAGTATTCCTAAAGGTGTCGCCATGGAAGAAGGTACTAAGGTTTGGTCGAAAGGGTAAATTAAGCCCTAGATTTATCGGACCATATCGAGTGTTGAAGCGAGTAGGACCAGTACCCTATCAGCTAGAGTTACCTCCGGAGTTAAGTCAAATTCATGATGTATTTCACGTCTCTATGCTAAGACGTTACCGTTCGGATCAGTCTCATATCGTACCTGTGGAGGAAATCGAAGTAAGACCTGATCTAACCTTTGAAGAGGAACCGGTGGAAATTCTAGATCGTGATGTTAAGGTGTTGCGAAGGAAAACGGTTCCATTGGTTAAGGTGTTATGGCGGAGTCATGGTTCGGAGGAGGCTACGTGGGAACCCGAGGAAGCAATGAGGCAGCAATACCCTCATCTTTTCTGATCAGGTAATTTCGAGGATAAAATTTCTGTAAGGGGGTAGAACTGTAACATTCTAAATTTATAGGCCTATGCATTTAGTGTAGGGATAAGTTTAATAGGTTAATTTAAGTGATAGGGGTCCAAATTGGGCTTAGGACTAGGCAAAGGCCTTGATTAAATTATTAGACTCGGCACTAAAGAGTTAAAAGGTGGTAATTATGTTTAAAATGCCAACATGGGCTTGTGGCCCAACAATAAGTGGCACTGTAAGGGAATTAGAAGTGACGCCACACACAAGGGATTTAGGGGCCCAAAATTTAAGTTTAATGAAGCCCAAATCTTTTAATTTAAGTGAGTTAAATTTCGACAATTAGGTTACATGAGGTGGACGGCTACAAGGCTTAAAAATAGGAGATTTATATGGATTTAATAATTGATAATTTAGAAGATAAAAAGGAGAAGAGATAGGAGCCTATCTACAAGGAAGGTGATGGCTGAAAATCCACCACCTAGAAGAGTAAGGAATTCGGCTACTGCATGGCAAAAGGGGTGCCGACTTTTCCCTTTCATTTAGCTTGACTTTTAATTAATTAGGAAGGGCGTTTTCGGTTTTATATAGGAGGTGTCGAAATTCCTATAAATAGGGGGGTTAGCTCCTTGATTCTGACATTTAAAAACCCTAACTCTCTTTTCCCTTGTGCCGAAAATCCCTAGCCTCTTCCTCTCCAATTTCTTTTCTTTAAATTCTTCAAAAGCCGAAAACTTCTTTTCCATTCTTTTTCCCCTTTGAGCCGATTTCTCTTTAAAAGCCGAAAACTCTATAGTTTTTCTTTATTCATCCCATTTAAGAATTAGTTCTATTTATTCCGGCATTTAAAACTTCCTTTGGCATTGCCGAATCCTCTCTCTAGTGCTAGCCGAACCTCCTGTGCTAAGGTAAGTGTCGATTTTTGATTAGTACTCATGATCTATTCCCGGTTTTTGAAAGACAAAAAGTCGAAAAGCTAATAGTTTAATGGTTCTATGTTGGGCGGCAATTCGAGATTTGAAGGAAGCTTGGTCAACTAGATCTAAAAGCCGAAAATAGCTAGTCTCCAATTTCAGGATTTTAAGGTAAGAAGATTTGTTATTCAAATTTATAAAATTGGGTAGAACACTAACCATGGCCGAATATAGGAAAGGCCCTATTTTCACATCTTTCCGGCTTTTTGAGCAAAGTCGTAGATCGGTTTAGCAAGGGTATCGACATTAATTAGGTGTGTAGATCTCTAACACACTACTAATAAACCTGTATGTATGTTTATTTATATATGTTATGGGCTAAAATGCCGGAATGAGGCTGTATAAACAGTCGAATGGAACCCTAAAAGGGTTAGGCAAAGATGCCAGGTACATAAACATAGAACTCCCTATGTGTATCGAAAAATGTATATGTCTGCATGATGTTTTCTTTATGTGTGTATGCATGGGTTGCGATATTGATATGATGAAGGGGAAGTGCATGATAGGTCACGAAGTGATCGGTGGTAGAAAACCCACAAATACAAATACTAGGTCACATTGTGATCGGTGGCTATGCCATGTTTAATGATTCCAGAATAACAGGAATAGGCAGTTCGGCTGTCGTTATGGTGTGTAGCGGATGGAGGGTTGATTGTAGAAATCCCCATGGTGTGATGGTTGGTACGGGTTGGTGTGTAGAGGATGGAACCCTAGGATGGGATGGGTTATTAATCATTTATTATTTTGATGTATGATTATGATTGATGCCTTACGGGCCAGGGCCCATAATCTGTTCGTGGGCTCAGGTCGTTGTGTGCTATGAGATTTATACACTGAGTCTTGGTGACTCACGCTTTCCTTTTCTCTACTCTCCAGATGAGCAGTAGATCGTGGACATGGGAGCCGAGATGGACTCGAGGGGCCATCAAGTTCTATTTCTGCAAATTATATTTTCTTTAGGACTTCTTTAAGTTCGTTTTATTGTTATGTGAGGAACAGTTATGTAATAAGGCCCCTAGTTTTTATTCAACTTAGGAGTTTCCTATGTTATGCAACTTATGAATATATCACAAGGGTTATTTACATTTATTAATAAAAATACACAGAGGTTTATTTTCAAAAAGCCTCTCCTTTATTCAAATTTAATTAATTTAACTTGTGTTTTCAAAATGCGATAAAGTGTTATGTGTTCGATAACATGCCGGATCTGGTCGAAACGCATGGGCTGGGTTTGGGGTATTACTTTTCGAGTTTCCTAACTCGAGTTATAGTCAATTTAGTCAATATGACGCAGATGGACAGTTTCAATGTTTATGCCTCACGTTAGTAGTTAAGTCTGGGTTGCGAATTTACCAAAATACCCTTGGCGGGTAAATTACCGAAATACCCCTGGGTTGCGAGATTACCGTATTACCCTTAGTGGGTAAAATTACCTATTTACCGAAATGCCCTTATGGGCCAATTTGATAGATTGTTATAATGGGCCAATTTGATAGATTGTTATAATGGGCTGATATGCAAAGTGTTATAATGGACCGATTTGATAGATTGTTATAACGGGCTGATATGCAAAGTGTTATAATGGGCCGGTTTGATAGATTGTTATAATGGGCCGATATGCAAAGTGTTATAATGGGCCGATTTGATAGATTGTTATAGTGGGCCGATATGCAAAGTGTTATAATGGGCCGATTTACCGAAATGTCCTTATGGACCAAATTACCGAAATACCCCTATGGGCCGAATGGTCGTATTCCTTTAATGGGCTGATTCATAAAAAGTATTCAATAGGTTAATGGATGTTATTTTTATATGGATGTTTTGCGATTATGTATGATGCATCTTTACATATTGCATGGGATGGGAAAATTTGAATGAAGAGAAGTACAGGCCGGTGGCATTGCCACAAATTCTGATAATGGCTATGTGCCTAACATATGAATTAACGACTATGTGTCAATCATTTTACATTATATGAATCTGGTGGCTCAGCCACAAATATTATATATGGCAGCTTGACTGCAAATTGGAGAGACTGGCGGGGTGGGTTGACTTGATCCCCACAGGAGAGATTGGCTGGATGGGTTGGGTTCATACATTTTCATACATTTACACACTTCGCATTCAATTCATTTAACATTATTTTGTAAATGGGCTTAGGCCCAAAATATTGTTAAATGGGTTCCGGCCCAATGGATAGTGGTAAGGGGATTACGCACTGAGTTCTTGTAACTCACCCCCTTTTTCTCTTATCCCTTTCAGGTAATGCTCAGTGACGTGGACTTGGACCATGGATGGCTCGGTGGAGGCCATACTTCAGAAATGGTTTATTTGGACTTTAGACTTCTTTCTCGTTTATTTTATTACTTTACCATTTTGGGTTAAATGTTGTAATAAGGCCTCTGGACTATTTTATTTTTGCTTTATGGTTGGGATGTTTTTATTATTTTTCTTAAATTGTTTAAAAAAAGGAATTTTATAAAAACTTAAATAATGGTTTCCAAAATCGATTAACAAATGGATTTTCAAAATAAACTTTTACAAATATTTTTAACACGGATATTTTATCTCGAACTATTAACGATATTTTCGAAAGACTCGGATTCTCTTTCGAATTTTTAACGTCGTTTTCAAAAGTCACGGTTTTGTAAGATCATTAGTTCAAATTTATCGATTTATCAATCAAATCTTCGAGGTTAGTAGTATTTTATAAAATCAAACTTGTTTTCTTGATTTTAACAAAGCAATATTTTAGTACGAATAAAAAGGAGTTTAACATGTTTTGCTCGTGTGACATACCAAATCCACTCATAACGCATGGGCCGAGTTTAAGGTGTTACATTTTATTGTATCAGAGCCCAGTTTCAAAACACGGCTGTGGTTTGGGTTCAAAAATGTTTTTAAAACTGTTTAAAATTTTAATTTATACATGTATGTTCTAAAAGGAAGTATGGCACCACGGGTATCCGGCACCAAGTCAAGTAAGTATTTGTTTTCATTTTATGATTATTGTGTTATTACTGTGGTAAGAAAATTCAACAAAATAGAATACTCTAGAACTGCAAGCTTTAGGATTTGAAACTATAGAGACTGAGACTCTAGGATGCGGATTCGACTCTCGAAAACAACTTTTCTACTCACACTTCATAAAGCATTAGCTAATAAACATTGAATAGCATAATGATTCATAAAACTCTTAATCAGATTAAATCGATTTAGCAATCATGAGCGCTAGAGGACGTGGACGCGGTAGACGTGGACGTGGTAGAGGCCGAGGTGCTAGGGCTAGATCTTCAACATCGGGGCATGTTTCCGAAAGGGAGGCATTGGCATCACTAGTAGCTGAGACGGGATCTCATGATCGAGCCTGGGTTGATGAGCTGACTCAGATAGTTAAGGAAGTATTAGAGGAGGTTAAAGGAATCGGTGAAGCACTTCTAGTTGGGTCTGTGGACTGTAAGAAGAATATAGATTGCGGTTCTTTTGGGTGGCAGTCTCGTTCCGTAAAGCATGTCAAGGCACGACCAAACTATCCGGCTTGCGATTATTGTAGAAGGCGTCATCTGGGAGAATGCTGGAAGAGGTCAGGAGCATGTATGAGATGCGAATCTAAGGAGCATAAGGCTCGGGATTGTTTCATCACCATCAAGTCAGGTATGTTTTGGTTGGATGTGATGATTGAATGTAGAAAATTTTAGGTATAAGTGGTAGATAACGGCTTGCTTCTGTGGTTAGATGTTTGGTTGTACGAAAGAGGATTCAAGATTATGTTAAAAGTACATTAGTGTTATTACGATCAGAGTGCGCAGGAAAAGTATAGTGGTGTGATTTGAATGGTGCGTTTAGTAGTTGGTTGGAAATTTTGAGGACGAAATTTCTTTAAGGAGGGTAGAATTGTAACGACCCGAAATTTGGCCTAGTAGGATTGGGCCCATTGGGCCTTGAGCGTAAAAGCGTTTTAAAATTTTGAGAACAAGAGAACGGCATTATTTCAAGTTAGACTTATTAAGAAGGTGATTTTAGAAAGTTACGGGGTTCTAGGAAGTTCCGGGTTCAAGTTGGGCCTTAGCAAAATTTTCGTGTTTAAGTACTTAAAAGAGAGAAGTTAAATGGCATCAAGACTTAAGGAAATAAGTGTGCATTTTTCTAGCACAAGGAGTCTATTGGTAAAGGTGGAAAGTGGCGTGTGAAGTGTACTAATGGTCTGAGGTTCGAATCCCATCTATTGCAAACTTTTGGATTTATTTTTGTGCTTCTCTTCCATGTGTCGGTCAAAGTTTTAATAAGGTAAGGAAGACTTTTTAATTTTTGGAAAGATGGCTAAGGATTATGGTAAGGAGAAAGACTAGGGAAAAAGAGGGAAAGAAAGGGAAGGATAAGGGAACATGTGGCACAAAAAGAGGAGAGTGTTATGGAAAGTTTTTGTTGGCAAATGTTGACCTTATTGTCAAGCTATGGACGGTTTTGTTGGGGAAAAAGGAGGAGCTAAATTTTCCTAGTCTATTTGCAAGTTTGTGCTTGAAAAGCCTATTTTCTCTTTTGAACATTTTTGGTACTCTTTTCCAATTTTTTTCCTTTGTGTTAGCAGAATTACCTAACATTTCTTCTCATATCTCTTCTCTTCTTTTTATCATTCCTTCAACCTTTCTTCCTTTTTCCTAAATCGACATTACCATATGATCGAATCTTCTTTATTATTTTCTCTTCAATAGCCGAATTTCTATCATCTTCTATCTTCCCCATTTTTGTGTGTTGGACATCTCTCCTTGGTTGAATCTGAGTTCTAGTGGGTGGCCGAATACCAAATCTTTGTCGATTCATTCGTAGTCATAAGCCAATTGGTGGGAATCGGGATTATCATCGATTAAGGTAAGGAGCCTTTTCATAGTCCACTCGATATCGCTACTCGGTTATGGTGTTAATCGGATTGAAAGTTTGGCTAATCGATTATGATGTTAGGCACAAAATCACTCGATACTCGCTTCTTGTGGGTTTTTCAGAAATAGTGGTAAAGTCGAACACCTATCCCTCGTAATAAGAGACTCGGATTGTTGGTAAGTGATATAGATTGTTAATTAATCGCAATACTTGGATGAAGTTGTAAATTGGGCTTTGGACTAATTGTTGACCGATTCTATCTTTAGGTGCCGCGGAGAATATCGTGTTACGTATTCCGAATAATGTGTGTAATCCTGTACCTTCTGAATACATGTTTGAAATGGTGTGTAATCTCACATCTCTCTGAAAGTTTGTATAATATGTTTTGTGATTCGGTCGAAATACCGAAGAAAGCCGAAAATCGGCATCCGTGATCATTCGGGCGTGCGTATGATCGTATTGGTAATCGTATTTTGTAATAAAACAGTTTAGGTTAGAAGCAGTGATGTGTTTTTGAAAAATCACAAAAAATAAGAGAAAGGGAATTAGAAAGTGAATAAGATATCGAATTAAATGTTCCTGTGTCTATTTTGATAAGGAAGAAATAGAGAAGGAAAATGAATTTTATATTCTGAGATATCTTAATTTTAGTGAGACTGGTTCTGAATGACTTCGTGGTTCCCTTATCTGTCTTGGAAAAATCGTATAAAATTGTACAAAGTGAATTATGAGTTATAGTTTATATGTACAGATTCCTTAGTGAGTCTATTTTCAATAGAAACAAGTGGAAGCAACATATGAATTTGAATTTTGGGTAAGAGAGGTCAGAATCATTGGTCAGTGAAACAAGGGAAACTTTAAGGAATAAACTGTACTAATTGGTTAAGTCAAAAACTTTGGAAAGATTGTAGTAAGAAGATATATGAGTCTAGTTTCAAGGAAAATTTACGGATCTAAATTTCGAGTTTCCTAACTCGAGTTATAGTCAATTTAGTCAATATGATGCAGATGGACAGTTTTAATGTTTATACCCTGCATTAGTAGTTAAGTCTGGGTTGCGAATTTACCAAAATACCCTTGGTGGGTAAATTACCGAAATACCCCTGGGTTGCGAGATTACCGTATTACCCTTAGTGGGTAAAATTACCGATTTACCGAAATGCCCTTATGGGCCGATTTGATAGATTGTTATAATGGGCCAATTTGATAGATTGTTATAATGGACTGATATGCAATGTTATAATGGACCGATTTGATAGATTGTTATAATGGGCTGATATGCAAAGTGTTATAATGGGCTGATTTGATAGATTGTTATAATGGGCCGATATGCAAAGTGTTATAATGGGCCGATTTACCGAAATGTCCTTATGGACCGAATTACTGAAATGCCCCTATGGGCCGAATGGTCGTATTGCTTTAACGGGTTGATTCATAAAAGTATTCAATAAGTTAATGGATGTTATTTTTATATGGATGTTTTGCGATTATGTATGATGCATCTTTACATATTGCATGGGATGGGAAAATTTGAATGAAGAGAAGTATAGACCGGTGGCATTGCCACAAATTCTGATAATGGCTATGTGCCTAACATATGAATTAACGACTATGTGTCGATCATTTTACTGTATATGAATCTGGTCGCTCAGCCACAAATATTATAAATGGCAGCTTGACTGCAAATTGGAGAGACTGGCGGGATGGGTTGACTTGATCCCCACAGGAGAGATTGGCTGGATGGGTTGGGTTCATACATTTTCATACATTTACACACATCGCATTCAATTCATTTAACATTATTATGTAAATGGTCTTAGGCCCAAAATATTGTTAAATGGGTTCCGGCCCAATAGATAGCGGTAAGGGGATTACGCACTGAGTTCTTGTAACTTACCCCCTTTTTCTCTTATCCCTTTCAGGTAATGCTCAGTGACGTGGACTTGGGCCATGGATGGCTCGGTGGAGGCCATACTTCATAAATGGTTTATTTGGACTTTAGACTTCTTTCTCGTTTATTTTATTACTTTACTATTTTGGGTTAAATGTTGTAATAAGGCCTCTGGACTATTTTATTTTTGCTTTATGGTTGGGATGTTTTTATTATTTTTCTTAAATTGTTTAGAAAAAGGAATTTTCTAAAAACTGAAATAATGGTTTCCAAAACCGATTAACAAATAAATTTTCAAAATAAACTTTTACAAATATTTTTAACACGGATATTTTATCTCGAACTATTAACGATATTTTCGAAAGACTCGGATTCTCTTTCGAATTTTTAACGTCGTTTTCAAAAGTCACGGTTTTGTAAGATCATTAGTTCAAATTTATCGATTTATCTATCAAATCTTCGAGGTTAGTAGTATTTTATAAAATCAAACTTGTTTTCTTGATTTTAACAAAGCAATATTTTAGTACGAATAAAAAGGGGTTTAACATGTTTTGCTCGTGTGACATACCAAATCCGCTCGTAACGCATGGGCCGGGTTTGGGGTGTTACAACGGGCGTGTTCTTAGGTCGTGTGACACAAGCAAAATATCCAAGTTATTATACACAGGGTAGGGACATGGGAATGTGTGACCACACGACCTGACCCCACGGGCGTGTCCCATTTCACATGGGCGTGTGACTCCTGTTTCGATGAAAGGTTTTCTAAGTTCGTAAAAGTTTCCGGATGTCAGTTTAAGGCCTCGTAGGCCCTTGTAATGCATGTTATGACTAAGAAGGAAAAGTGCTTAAATCAAAACGATATTTTATAGCCTGTAAGTATACGTTTATGTATGTTTCAAGTATGGTAATGTCTCGTATCCAGTCCCAGCTTTGGACTCGGTATGGGGTGTTACACAATCAGAAATCAAAAACATTAACCTTTGACTAATTTTATTTATAATAAAAATAAAAATTTTTGCAAGCAAAATTGTTTTATACAAAAATTTAAAATTGTTAAACTAAATTTCTCAAAAATCAACATCATAATAGATGATATATCCCACAATTCAAACTATAGATCATATCATCCTAACTTATCTAAATAATTAAAGTCATAATATGTCAAAATCAAATACTCAAAAGGAAAATAACATGAATTCATCCTTAAAAAACCAACTTTTAATAAACAAAAACTAATTAAAAACTGCAGGGAAATATATGCCTTTCAAATTGAAGCAAGGACTGATTTAATCCAAGCATATAGTAACGACTAAAATGAAATCTCAATCAAATTGGTGCATCACTTAATGTGTGCTTTCAATTACTTTAAGCACTTCATGCTTTTAATTTCTCTGCCTAACAAGAGATTAAACGAAATAACTATTCTTTAATTTTTTTTCCAACCATAATCAATGAATAATGATTAAAAAAACTTACAAATAATAGAAGCTAAAACCTAAATCCCTTCTTTTTATTAGTAGATTAATCAATAACCTTTTCAAACCATATATAGTTTAGGTTTCCTAATAGAAAGAAAAAAATCATAAAAAAACTGATATCAATCCAAAATTTTCAACTATGAATCAATAATTAATTAGAACCCCAAAATTAATCAAGAATTCCCTAAAAAATAATTATAATTAATCAAAACCCAAAAATTTTATTAAGAGTCTCAAAGATTAAACATATATATAATCGAAATATCAAATCCAAAAAATTAGAAAATGAATCAATCCAAAAATAATAGAGAATGTACACCTGAATCCATTGATATGACAAGATTCTAATACTACTTGTTAAAATCGTTAAACTATGATATAAAACTTAAAATCGTAATCTAATCGTCAAGAACAAAACTAGATACGGAAGCGTACTTGAATCCATCAATATCCTGAAATCCTTGAATCTTGTGATTTTGATTTTCCTAATTAACACACAAAGTGGCTCTCTTTTCTGAAGATGGGATTTCAGAAAAATTACGTATGTGTAATTTAAGTGACATTAACCTTAATCTCTAATTAGCCTATCATCATTAGAAATTAGTTACTACAATATCTACACATATTTGGCTCATACTTTATTTAACAATTGAAGCTCAATAAGTCTTAATCAAATTAGATAACTTTTAATTGAGGCTATCATTTTATGATAATAAATAATAACATGTAATTATTATATATGTGATGTCCACATTTTTTCCAGCATAAGGTTTGTAACATCCTGAAATTGGGCCTAGAAGAATTGGGCCTAATGGGCCTTGAGCGTAGTAGCGTTTAAATTTTTAGAGAACAAGAGATCGGACTAAATGCAAGTTGGACTTATTAGATAAGTGAATTTGAAAGGTTAGAGGGCTTCTATGAAGTCCCGGGATCAAATATTGGCTTTGGGGAAATTTTGGTTTTAGGTGAAAAAAACCGTGGAAGTTTGCAGGTAGGCCTTAAGAATAAAATATGGAGAAAAATGACACAAGTGGAGTGTGTGGTGTAGTGGCAAAGTGACGCCACTTAGGGAGCAAGGGAGTGACGCCACAAGGAAGGAAGGAGGTCCAAGGTTCAAGTCTTGGCTTTTGCATTTTGGTTTCTTTTTACTTGGATCTTAGAATTTGGACCAAAAATGGTAGCTGAGTCGCTAGTGGCGACATTAGGCCTTCGAAAAGGCCATTGCAGGTGCAAATTTACGAGAATACCCTTGGTGGGTAAATTACGAAAATACCCTTGGTAGGTAAAATTACGATTATACCCTTAAAGGTTGATTAGCTTGATTTTATTGTTTTATGTCTATCTGATTATGTTGGTAACTCATGTTATTCTTATATTTGATATATGTTTTGCATACATGACACATTGCATAATATCTGAATAATATGTATGTTGCATGGGCATATGGGTGATATTGATAAAGGGAAAGTGTTCTGGTGGTTTTTACCACATTATCTGGTGACTCATGTCACATATTAAGAATCTGGTGACTAATGTCACATATTAAGAATCTGGTGACTAATGTCACATATTGTTATCTGGTGACTCTGTCACATTATCTGGTGGCTATGCCACGATTATAAGGGCGATGTGCAGTTGACTGCAGCGACTGACTTAGATGGTGTGTAGCGAATGGAGGGTCGATTTAGTAATCCCCACGGTGTGATTGGCATGTACGGGTGATGTGTAGCGGATGGAAATTAGGCTGGGATTGGGTTCTGCATTATCATCTGTATATGCATCATATCGCATTGATTATCTGATTATCTGCTATACTGTGATGCTAGGGCTACGGCCCGATTCGATTTATGTGGGCTTCGGCCAAGTATGTTATTGTGAGGGCTAAGGCCCAATCTGCTTCTGTGGGCTTAGGCCCAGTTATCACTCGTAAGGGAAAACACAGACTGAGTTTTCGTAAACTCACCCCCTCTTTTTAAATGTTTCAGGTAATCAGTAGATCGCGGATTTGGGAGCCGAGGCAGACTTGTGGTGGCCCTGCAATGTTTTATCGTAAACTCGTTTCTTATATTTAAACTTACTTTTAATTTTGGGATTTTGATATGTAATAAGGCCTTCGGTATTTTATTTGGTTTTAGCTTTCAATTTGGTTACTGTTTACTATTTAATGTTCAATATGGGATTTTCCTGAAATGATAATAAACCGTTTTTATTCAAAATTACTTAAACTCTATTTTCACAACAAATACAATTTTATTCAAATTAATAACAACTTTGTAAAGTGGGCATTGAATGAATTGGCTTTTATAAACAAACCACAAAACGCGGAGTTTCAAAAAGAATACGAACTTTTTAACAAACGCACAGTTTTTTTTGACATTCCTTTCATGTGACACGCCAGATTCGGTCGTAACGTCTAGGCCGGGTTTGGGGTGTTACAATTATGGTATCAGAGCCAGGTTCCAAAGACTCGGCTGTGGGTTTGGGTTCAAAAATGTTTTCAAAGGATGGTTTGGAAAATGGTTTAGAAAAATATATATCTGTTTTTTGGAAGTATGGCACCCGAGTCTCGGGCACCAATCCGCACTGTAAGTTTCCTGATACTTTGCTTTGTTATATGCTGTATTTCTGGTATCTATTCTGTGTGTTTGGTTTGGATGTGATGTTCGGATGTAGAGGTGGTTGCGTATGAAATATTCGTCTGTTTTAATGGCTAGGTGTTTTTGAGTATGTGTAGGATTTCTAAATTCTAGTTAAAAGTATATTAGTGTTATTAGAATCAGAGTGCGCAGCGTGGGCGTAGTGTTGTAAGTTAGGATGTACGGCTGTTAGTTAGTTGGAAATTTCGAGGACGAAATTTCGTTAAGGAGGGTAGATTTGTAACATCCTGAAATTGGGCCTAGAAGAATTGGGCCCAATGGGCCTTGAGCGTAGTAGCGTTTAAATTTTTGGAGAACAAGAGATCGGCTTAAATGCAAGTTGGACTTATTAGATAAGTGATTTTGAAAGGTTAGAGGGCTTCTATGAAGTCCCGGGATCAAATATTGGCTTTGGGGAAATTTTGGTTTTAGGTGAAAAAAACCCTGGAAGTTGGCAGGTAGGCCTTAAGAATAAAATATGGAGAAAAATGACACAAGTGGAGTGTGTGGTGTAGTGGCAAAGTGACGCCACTTAGGGAGCAAGGGAGTGACGCCACAAGGAAGGAAGGAGGTCCAAGGTTCAAGTCTTGGCTTTTGCATTTTGGTTTCTTTTTACTTGGATCTTAGAATTTGGGCCATAGTTTATATTTAGTTGCGCATGATTTAAGACACAAGAGGAGCTTGTGGCCAAGTGGTTTGCGGCGTGGATTATGTTACAAGGGAGCCTGGGTTCGAATCTCGTGAGAAGCAAAGGAGTATTTATTTTGCGGATTGGACGGCAAGAGTTTCAGTTGAATTTAAACTCTACTGGCGAAGGGATCCCACATCGGAAAGATTCAAAGAAGGAAGGTGAAGAGCTAGCTATATAAAGAGCATTCCAGGAGGAGAGTAAACATACCTTGGAGGGCGTTTGGGCACAGGAGTGGTCGGAGCGCGGATTAGCACCAAACTCCTATCAGGTGTGTGTGTACTTCTCTAATTTAGTTGTAGAGCGGCAAATGCCGAAGTGCCGGTCACGGCAATAGTAGCCACACGAGCGTGCGAGCGCACGTGTGGGGCTTCAACACGATAGTTGAGGCCATTAGTAGTATTCTTGTGGGTTGGGCTGCTTGGGCCACGATGGGCCGAATGAGTAAATTGTATGATTGTTTAGTATATGTTGAACTAGACTAGGTGGAACTTATATACGTGGCTAGATTTGTGCTAGGTGGGCCACACGAGCGTGTGGGCCCGGATGGGCCGAAATCAGGTTTTAGGCCCAATTGTCCGGTACGACCGAAAATGGTAGCTGAGTCGCTAGTGGCAACATTAGGCCTTCGAAAAGGCCATTGCAGGTGTGAATTTACGAGAATACCCTTGGTGGGTAAATTACGAAAATACCCTTGGTAGGTAAAATTACGATTATACCCTTAGAGGTTGATTAGCTTGATTTTATTGTTTTATGTCTATCTGATTATGTTGGTAACTCATGTTATTCTTATATTTGATATATGTTTTGCATACATGACACATTACATAATATCTGAATAATATGTATGTTGTATGGGCATATGGGTGATATTGATAAAGGGGAAGTGTTCTGGTGGTTTTTACCACATTATCTGGTGACTCATGTCACATATTAAGAATCTGGTGACTAATGTCACATATTCAGAATCTGGTGACTAATGTCACATATTGTTATTTGGTGACTCTGTCACATTATCTGGTGGCAATGCCACGATTATAAGGGCGATGTGCAGTTGACTGCAGCGACTGCCTTCGATGGTTTGTAGCGGATGGAGGGTCGATTTAGTAATCCCCACGGTGTGATTGGCATGTACGGGTGATGTGTAGCGGATGGAAATTAGGCTGGGATTGGGTTCTGCATTATCATCTGTATATGCATCAGATCCCATTGATTATCTGATTATCTGCTATACTGTGATGCTAGGGCTACGGCTCGATTCGATTTATGTGGGCTTCGGCCAAGTATGTTATTGTGAGGGCTAAGGCCCAATCTGCTTCTGTGGGCTTAGGCCCAGTTATCACTCGTAAGGGGAAACACACACTGAGTTTTCGTAAACTCACCCCCTCTTTTTAAATGTTTCAGGTAATCAGTAGATCGCGGATTTGAGAGCCGAGGCAGACTTGTGGTGGCCCTGCAATGTTTTCTCGTAAACTCGTTTCTTATATTTAAACTTACTTTTAATTTTGGGATTTTGATATGTAATAAGGCCTTTGGTATTTTATTTGGTTTTAGATTTCAATTTGGTTACTGTTTACTATTTAATGTTCAATATGGGATTTTCCTGAAATGATAATAAACGATTTTTATTCAAAATTACTTAAACTCGATTTTCACAACAAATACAATTTTATTCAAATTAATAACAACTTTGTAAAGTGGGCATTGAATGAATTGGATTTTATAAATAAACCACAAAACGCGGAGTTTCAAAAAGAATATGAACTTTTTAACAAACGCACAGTTTTTTTTTTGACATTCCTTTCATGTGACACGCCAGATCCGGTCGTAACGTCTAGGCCAGGTTTGGGGCGTTACAAGGTTCTAACGCCAATCCTTCTATCCAAAAACTTGATAATCATTGTGTGAACCATACTTTTCTCCAAGCGCGATGGACTTTGTCTGAGAAATTGATTGAATGAATGCTATCAATCTTCTCAACAATGACTTCGCTTTCTAAGAGATCATCATCATCATCACCATTGTTGTTGTTGTTGTTGTTCTTTTTCTTACTATTTGATCCTATGAGTGTCTTATTAAAAGATAGTCTTCATCCTTCACTATTTCCTTACGCCTCATCTTCAAACACCCTCAAGTCATTCTCATGACGCCTCACCTTCTTCGTTGCAAGACCAACCCTAGAGTTGGAGCTTGTCGATCCCTACTATAACAACCCGCCTGGCAAAGTCTCGATATCTGATTATTGTTTAGAGTGTTTTGATGAATTAAGAGTAGGGATAAGTAACTAAATTGTTTGTTTTGATTAAGTATAGAAATCTTTGTTTGCGCCATTTGGCGAACTCTTAGCTTGGCAAAGATCTGTGCTTTGGCGAACTCTTCCATTGGCGAACTCACTTGTTTTACTGTTAAATATATTTCATTACTATTTTCGTAAGGTAATTTAGTTAGATAAATTAAGACTTAGTTAGAATGGAACTAAGTTATTGTAGATGAAAATACTTAATTTATGATAAGCGCAGTTAATCACAAGAATCAACAGTGTTAGTGGAATTATCTAATTTTTCCACTAGACCTTATATCCATGCTTAAGTATATAAGGATATGTAACAACCCATTTTTCAGTGAAATCGGAACAGTGGTTTCGGGACCACAAATCCGGCCTAAAAATATAATTTATTTTTATTTTATTATATGGTCCATATTATGATAGGTATGACATGTGAAAATTTTGGTACGAAAATTTTATCAATTTAGTGCATAATTACGAGGACTAAATCGCATAAAATGTGAAAGCTGAATTCTAGTAGCAATAAGGATCAAATAGCTATGGAATTCAAAACTAGAGGTCCTTATATGGTAATTAGACAATTTAAAAAAAGTATGTAGATTTTTCTTGGTGACTCATCCATGGAAATATAGAAAAAGGGCAAGGACTAAATTGGAAATAGCAAAAACTTAATTAATTAAAGGATGATAAAAGAATTATCATCTTATTTTATATCATCTTCAACCTAAAATTCTATGGAAACCCTAGGAGAGAGAGAAGAAACTTTCAAGGCCTAATTAGGTAAGTTTTCTTATCCCGTTTTCAGTAATTTTGATATATTTGGAATCGGGATAGCTTAATCTCTCTATTTAAGGGATTAATTTGAAAAGTTATCAAGGTATGAAAAATGGGTCATGGATTTATATATTGAAAATTAGATATTTATGGTAGAAAATAAAAGATTATTGATAGATAAACAACTTTTACAAAGTGATTTTTGATGAAAACATTATTTAAGGACTAAAATGTAAACTTGTGAAATTGAAGGAACAATTCTAAAACTTTATGAATACATGTGCTGTAAATTTTGTAAAAGGGCTTTGGTTAGGCTTGGAATAGGGAGTAATTTGCACAAGTTTCATTTTCCAAGCCTAGGGACGAAATTGGAATTTTTGGAAAAGTTAAGGGCAAAATGGTAATTATTCCTAAGACGTAAATTGAGTCCATTTAAATATGAAATGTGTGAAATTGATGGTTAAATTCATTTATATAGATCTGGAAAACACAAACTCGAGGCTAGATCAAGGAAAAGAAAAGATTTTGGATTAGAAGATTATTTACGCGAACAAGTGTCGAGGTAAGTTCGTGTAACTTAATCGAGCATGTAATTATGTTAATAGAATGTTGTGTTTGTATGTAATGTGATTCATTATTGATGTGTTTTACTTGTATGCTTTAGTGGAAAATTTGATACATGCTTGAAATGATGAAAAGGGTTAAATCCCAATTGAACATTGAGTTCCAATGAGTAGATGCACTTTCCTAAAATGGATGAGGTCCTGCATTTGTTGCGGGCGGGATTTAGCTCGGATGAGTAATCCTATGGACCTTGTTATAGAAAGGATTTAGCTCGGACGGGTAATCCTGAAATAATACCTCTCGAGTATACGCTACGATTAGGGTGTAGCCTGGACTGGTAATCCTAATCGAGCTCTTTTGAGCATATACTATATAAAGGATTTAGCCAGTACTGGTAACCCTGTTATATGATATCTGACTCGAGAGTGTGTACCTTGGCTAAGTGCCCTAATGGTTATCCTTGAATAAGAATTGACGGATTATTGAATCATTGTAACAGTCTAGTTTAGTCCCTAGTTGGAATAGTGGTTTTAGGACCACAAATTAGAGTAAAAACATATTTTAATATTATTTTCTGAATCTACAGCATCTGAATTGATATGTATGAAATTTTTGTGATTTAATTTATCCGTTTGTGTGCTTAATTTGCAAAAAGGGCTAAATTGCATAAAAAGTGAAAGTGACATTTTCATTGTTAGTATATTAATTTGATATGATTTGATTTATGTGAAGTCCTTAAATGGATATTTGACAATGGAACAGTGTAATGGACGGTTAAGGGCCTTTGTTATATGGTTTTCTAATTAATTCATTAAGGTTATTTTGGTAAAAAGTATATTAATATATAATAAAATAAAACCAAGTTTAAATTCCATGCATATTCATCTTTTATGACCGAAAATACAAAAGAGAAAGTTAGGTTCGGCCTTGATTTTCTTTGATTAAGGTATGTTTTTGATTTTGTTTTTGATAATTTCTACTTTTTGTGATCGTTGCTTCTTGTTCTCTTAAGCCCATGTCTCATTTTTTGAATTTGATGAAGATTGTGAGTTATGCCATTAATGATTTTGTAAGCTTTGTGATGATAGTTGTTGAAATATGAAAGATACGTGATAGATTAATATGTTTTGTCTTTGAATTTTTGATAAATTTGACCATTTTGGGCTAAATTTTGAAAACTAGAAATTGATGGACTAAAATGTGAATAAATGAAATATATGGGCTTAAGTGTAGTAACATTCGGCCAAGCATGTGTAAAATGAAATTATGTGTATTTGGTGATTTTATGAAATAGGGACTAAAATGTGAAAATGTGAAAATGTGAGGGTTAATTTGTAAAATGCCCTAAATATGTATTTATGGATTGAAATGAATGAATTGTGTTTTTAAATAGCTAAATTTTAATGTGTATAGATTAAGAACAAAAGAAAATGGAATTAGATCGGGGGAAATCGAAAGTAGTAGAATAGCTGTTCGTTTTCGTTATTTTCCGTACGAGGTAAGTCAATATACAAATAAATGTGTTTAAATTGAATTATTATTGTTTATATGAGAATGAATTGTGATATATGGCTAATTGAGTTGAATATGTAAAATCCGAAAAAGTTCCAAAAATGTGACGACGTTAGAAAAGTCTCGTATGAACCTTAGGAGTAGTTAAGATACATATGTCATGACATAGGGTTCCGATATGTGTTATCATGTAAGACCACGTTTGGGACGTTGGCATCGATTTGAGATTTAAGTATAAGACCATATTTGGGACATTGGCATCATATATGGTTTCGTGTAAGACCCTGTTTGGGAAAGTGGCATCTATATTTGATTACATGTAAGACCACGTCTGGGATGTTGGCATTGTACGAGCTTTCAGAGATATCTGAGTATCCTTATGGATTTTGAATGGTTCAACGGGCAGTTCGAGAAATGAATGATTATGTGAAATGTGTATCCGATGAAGGTATGTTTGAAATGTATGCAAAGTTGAGTATAAAAAGTAAGTATATGTGAAAATGTGGATTTGAGATATATGTATGAGAACATTGTAATAAGATGTGTTATATACCAATGTACTATAATCAAATGAGCTACATGGAATGTGATATGTATGTGAGCATATGGTTAAGAACAATTGAGCCAAATGAGAAGTATGAAAATTGCTAATGTGTTATACCATAGTTTATATGAATGAAGTGGTTTATTAATGTTCTATGTGATAAGTTTATTTGTATATGGCTTACTAAGCTTTTGAAAGCTTATTTTGTGTGTGTTTGCATTGTTTTATAGATTATCAAAGCTACTGGGAGCTCGGGGATCATCGAAGATCATCACCACACCATCGAACTATATTTTGGTACCTTTTGAAAATGTACATATTGAAGTATGGCATGTATAGGCTAGAGAACTTTGATTATGTTTTGAAATGTGTAAATATAGCCATGTGATATGGCTTGTAAATGAATGTGATTATGGGTGAATATATTTCATGCTATATGATGCAAATGTTGGTATGTTTGGATGTGCTCAAGAATGGCTAAATGAAATGGTCAATTTTTGTATGTTTTGGATGCTTTTGGGTTATATTTGATGCTTGTAGGTATGACCCAAAATGGGTGGCAATTTGGCCTTGCAAATGGCCTATAGTTGCCCACACGGTTGAGCACACAGGCGTGTGTCTCGACCATGTCCTTCACTGTCCCAATTAAAAGATATTTAGAATTGCACATAAGCCAGACATACGGGTGTGTGACAGGCCGTGTGACTCAAGTCAGCATTGCACATGGGCCAGACACACGGACGTGTGATAGGCCGTGTGGTTCAAATCAGCTTTGCACACGGGCTGAGACATGGTCCAAGGCACGGCCGTGTGAGGCACACGGCCTAGCCACATGGGCTGTGTCCTGTTCTGAAAGAAAATTTTCTAAGTTTTGTAAAGTTTCCGTAAGAGATCGATTTAGTCCCGAACCTTCTCTAAAGCATGTATATGGTCTCGTAGACCTTCTAAAGGGACTATATGAATATGAATGCTTATGTAATGATATTGTATGATTGATATTGTGAAACGAGAGTAAAGTGTTCCAATATATTCTGTAATGCCTCTTAACCGTAGTCCGACGATGGATACAAGTTAGCGATGTTACAATTTTATTGGTATCAGAGCTACGGTTTAGTCGATTCTAGGACTAACATAGTGTGTGGGAGTCTAGCTATACATGCCATATATATGAACTGTGATAATGTAATGAATCATGAGAGATAAAATGTGTTTTCCGTATAGTAAATGGATCCCGAATGAGCCGTAGCTGACGATGTAGAAAGTAATGTGCCTACTCCAGCTCAAGGGACAGCGCCGTCTGATTCTAGACCGGATACAAGTGGTCAGGAAGGAGAGGCTAAACAAGCCTTCTTCCAAATGATGAATGAGTGGTTCACTCAGTATATTAGAGCGAATCCGACTGTTTCTCAACCTCCGTCCCCACCTAATTCCCCTCAGACTTCTGTGGTACCTCTCGTTATGAATCCGAATCTGCTGAATAAGCCTCCAATCGATAAAATCCGTAAATATGGAGCCGAAGAATTCAGAGCTACTAATGATGTTGATGCTGAGAGAGCTGAGTTTTGGCTGGAGAATACAATTCGAGTATTTGATGAAATGTCGTGTACCCCTGATGAATGTGTGAAATGTGTCGTTTCTTTGTTGAGAGATGCAGCTTACCAATGGTGGAAAACTTTGATTTTTGTTGTTCCGAAAGAACGAATTACATGGGATTTCTTTCAATCCGAAATTCGGAAGAAATACATTAGTTAGAGATTCATTTATCAAAAGGGAAAATAGTTTCTTGAATTGAAGTGGGGTCGTATGTCTGTTACAGAATACGAGAGAGAATTTGTGAGACTGAGCTAGTATGCACGAGAATGTGTCTCGACTGAGGCAATAATGTGTAAAAGGTTTGAAGACGACTTGAATGAAGATATCCATTTGTTAGTTGGCATTCTGGAAATAAAAGAATTCGTTGTGCTTGTTGATCGAGCATGTAAGGCTGAAGAACTCGGGAAAGAGAAAAGAAAAGTTGAGTTAGACCTAGAGATCTGGGAAAGAGATCCTCAAGTAAATCATTTCAGTTTGCATCAAAGAAATTCCAAGATGAGTATAGTCGTTCAAAGGCTAATGCGGGACATTTGATTAGAGATCGTGCAAGATCACATTTGAGTTTTTGAACTCGAGCTACTTCGATTGCAGGTGTTGGAAATGTCAGACCTGAGCCTGAGTGTAGAGATGTGGTAAAAGACATCCGGGCAATTGTCGATTAAATAATCCAGCTTGTTCCAAATATGGATCTTTAGATCACTTTATCCGAAATTGTCCTGAGTCTGTTGAGCAAGAGATTGTACAGAATCCGAAGTCAAATAACACTTCAGTTAGGAGTAGGCCTCTCAGAAACATGGGAAATGTGAGTGGTAGTCAGAGAGCTATGAAGGATACAGCTACGAGATCTTAGGCAATAACACCTGCCACAGCTTATGCCATTCGCGCTCGTGAGGAAGCTTCGTCTCCAGCTGTTATTACGGGTACATTTACTCTTTATGATACTTCTGTGATTGCATTGATAGACCCATGATCAACTCATTCGTATATATGCATGAATTTAGTATCCACTAAGACTTTTCCTGTAGAGTCTACTGAATTTGTAATTAGAGTATCGAACCCGTTAGGCAAAAGTGTCTTGGTTCACAAAGTGTGCAAGAATTGTCCATTGATGTTTCGAGATATTTGTCTTTCAGCTTATTTGATGTTATTACTATTTGATGAATTTGATATAATCCTGGGTATGGATTGGCTAACTTTACATGATGTTGTTGTAAATTGTAAACGGAAAACTATTGATTTGAGATGTCATAATAATGAGATAATTTGGATCGAATCAAATGATTTGAATGGGTTACCGGCAGTGATATCTTCAATGAAAGCTCTAAATTATGTGAAAAAGGGTTGTGAATACAAAAGTGATATAAAAGAAAGTTGAATCTATGTCAGTTGTTTGTAAGTTTCTTGAAGAATTACCTGGATTACCTTCCAATACGAGAAGTTGAGCTTGGCATTGAATTAATGTCGGGGACGACCTCTATCTCAATAGCTCCATGTAGAATGGATCCAATAGAATTGAAAGAATTAAAGTCACAGTTGCAAGAATTGACTGATAAAGGATTTGCACGATTGAGTTTCTCACCTTGGGGTGCTCCCATTCTGTTTGTGAAAAAGAAAGATGGCACGATGAGAATGTGCATTGATTATCGTCAGTTAAACAAAGTGACCATTAAGAATAAATATCCTTTGCCCAGAATGTGCATTGATTATCGTCAGTTAAACAAAGTGACCATTAAGAATAAATATCCTCTGCCCAGAATTGATGATTTGTTTGATCAGTTGAAAGGAGCTTCTGTGTTTTCAAAGATAGATTTGAGATCGGGATATTATCAGTTGCGAGTAAAAGAATCAGATGTGCCAAAAACTACTTTCAGAACAAGGTACGGGCATTATGAATTTTTAGTTATGCCTTTCGAATTAACAAATGCTCCTGTTGTCTTTATAGATTTGATGAATAGAATTTTCAGACCGTATTTAGATCGTTTTGTTGTTGTATTCATTGACGACATTTTGATTTATTCGCGTGATGAAATTGAGCATGTTGAACATTTAAGAATTGTGCTACAAACTCTGTGTGATAAGCAAGTGTATGCAAAGTTTAGTAAATGTGTGTTCTGGTTGTGCGAAGTTGGCTTTTTGGGGCATATTGTGTCAGCATCCTACATACGAGTTGATCCGAGCAAAATTTTAGCTATTTTAGAGTGTAAGCCTCTGAAAATTATGTCTAAAGTCTACAGTTTTCCGAGACATGTTGGTTATTACAGACGGTTTGTAAAAGGGTCTTTGATGATTGCAACTCTGTTGACAAGATTGCTTCAGAAAGATGTGAAATTTGAATGGTGTGAGAAGTGTCAGAAAAGCTTCAATCAATTGAAAGCCCTTTTGACTGAAGCTCTAGTGCTAGTACAGCCAGAATCCGGTAAGGAATTTGTGATATACAGTGATACTTCGTTGAGCGGTTTGGGATGTGTTTTGATGCAGGAAGGCAAAGTTATAGCTTATGCCTCAAGATATTTGAAACTGCATGAAAAGAATTATCTGACGCATGACCTTGAATTAGCTGCGATTGTGTTTGCTCTAAAAATTTGGCGCCACTATCTTTTCGGTGAAAAATGTCATGTGTTTTTAGATCATAAAAGTCTGATATTTGATGACTAAGAAAGACTTGAATCTGCGATAGAGAAGATGGTTAGAACTGTTAAAAGATTACGAGCTTGTGATAGATTATCATCCAGGAAAAGCAAATGTTGTTGTTAATACTTTGAGTCGAAAATCACTGTTTGTGCTTCGTGTAATGAATGCTTATTTAATTCTATCTGATGATGGTTCGGTTTTAGCCAAATTGAAAGCGAGACCACTGTTCTTACAACAGATTTGTGATGCTCAGAAAGTTGATAATGAAATGATAGCGAAACGAGCTCAGTGTAATTTGAACTCTAATTCTGAATTTCAAGTTGATGTTGATGATTGTCTAAGATTCCGAGATCGGGTTTGTGTTCCAAGAAATCCAGAGTTGATTCAGTTGATTCTGAAAGAAGCTCATTGTAATATCCCGGGTTAGGGGGCTATTTTGTTGTTGCATGTTATTGCATGTGTTTAGTGTGCTGTGTTGCTATTTCGGTGTTTTAGGGGCTTAGTTGTAGGCTAGGTGTATGCCTGAGAGAATGGGAAAATTTTGGATTTTGGGTGTTAAGTGAAGGGGGCTGAGGAAGTTGGGGTTTAAGAAAATAATTTGGAGTTTTATTGCACAAATGAAGAGCTGGCAAAGTGGCAAGGCATGTGCTACTTGGGAGCTAGGTGTGGCGTCATCTACTTGTGGTGGAGGTCCAGTGTTCGAGCTGCGGAATCCCCATTTTGGCTTTAATTTTGGACGGCATGGGGAAGAGGTAGAAGGCAACAAGAACTCTTCCTTGGACTTTGTCAAACCGTTCAAATGAGGGGTGGTGAGCATTTGTAGGAGGGAGACTTGGTCTTGTTGGTTTGAATGTGTGGATGTGAGTGAATGGGGGGGATATGGCCGAATTTGAGGGAGTGTGGAGTGGGGGAGGTGACGGCATAGTGTGGGAGAGAGGGAGGCCGAATGTACCTTGGCATTTTGGTGCATTTTTCGGTCACTTCTTGGTAAGCAAAAGTTCTCTCATTTTTGTCAAAGAAGCCGATTTTCTCAAAGAATATTCTCTCATTCTTTTTGCTTTTGGAAACCGAAATACCACACTCCTAAAGCTAGCCGAAGCATCTTTGATCTTTGTGTTCATTTGGTAGCCGAATACCCCCTCTTCATCCTCTTTTACTTTGGTTCATTTGTGAAGCCGAATTTTCCACTCATCTTCCCATTTCTTTGTGCCGAATTTGTTTTGCCTTTTGAGTTGGTGTGGCCGAAAGTCCTCAAGCACCTTCAACTTTCTGTTTTCTATCCATCTTTTGTTTCTTTCTTTTCCAAAACCCTCAGCCGAATTCTCCAATTGTCTTCTTAATTCTTTTGTGCCGAACCTAGACTTTCATCAACATTTTCCTTATATCTTTTCTCTCTGTTAAAGGTGTTAGCCGAATCCATCTTCCCTCCTAGAAGTCCCCTTTGGCCGAATTTTGGGTGTTGGTAAGTTTTGGCCGAAAGGCCATTCTTCTTTTCTCTCTAGTACTATGTCGATCTTGGATGGTGGAAGGAGTTAACCTCTTATTTGGAACTTAATGCTTGCTAGGGCATTCGAGATTCAAGCAGTCAACAAAGCCTTTTCGCAAGAACTCGATTGATTAGCTGGTTGGTAAGTAAGGGTAAGTGGTTGATATATTATTATTAGTCCAATTCTTTGGTTTCGATTAAGGCAAGGGTAACTAAGGATTAACTATGTTCTTGATAGGTGTTGGCCGATTGCCAGAAGAATCACTGCTTGATTCGGATTTGGTAGGAAACCAAATCAAGTTAAGGTAAGGGTTCGATATTAACCCCTTTGGTTTGTTAGCATTGGCCGAATGTTGTAGATGCCTAACCCCTATGTTTGGTCGATTCTAGGAGCAAGTAGTCAAGGGAATTAGATTGTGTTCGTAGGGATTTCGAGACTCGTATTTCCAGGTGTGTAACTAACACACCCATACTTAGTGATATTATTATTAAACCTGGTTGCCTATTAAAAGCATGGCAGTTTGATGGATTGATATGATACCCTTTTGGGTATGATCTTGGACTCGGGTAAGTCAGTATTGTTACAAGTTTACCGATGATCTATATGGTATCATGACTGGTATCATGACTATGTATGTATGTGATATGGGGTATGAGTCAAACATATTAGCATGATAAGCATGATTTGTATGATATGCATGATCACATGAGTATGGTATGTTGATGGGTGATATGAGTAGAGGGAGCAGTGATATTTTGTGCTGACGAGCACCAGTGTTTTGGTAACACAACTTTGTGACTTTGGGTCACCAGAGGTTTGGCACCTCCAGAGGTTTGGCACCTCATTGCGACTTGTCCCTGTGGTTTGATACCACCGTGGGTTGGCCCCACTTGAGATATGGGATCGTCTGCTAGTGATTGGGTGTCACACGATGGGTTGGCCCCATCACTCGATTATTGTGACTACGGTCACCAGTGCTTTGGTAGCACATTTGTGTCTTTGGGACACCAAAGGTTGGGCACCTCATTGCGACTCGTCCCTGTGGTTTGATACTACCGTGGGTTGGCCCCACTTGAGATATGGGATCGTCTGCTAGTGATTGGGTATCACACGATGGGTTGGCCCCATCATCGGATTTGTGACTTCGGTCACCAGTGCTTTGGTAGCACAAACGTGTCTTTGGGACACCAGTGGTTTGGCACCACATTGACGGATATTGTGTCTTTGGGACACCAGTGTTCTGGTAACACATTGTGACTATATGTCACCAGTGGTTTGGCACCACCAGTGGTTTGGTACCACACGGGGTAGAAAAGGAGATACGGATGGTTAGGATCGGGTTGCATTGATTATGTTGCTATGTATGTTGTGTGTTGGCATGTTGATTTATCGGGAGCGGGATTTATGCACTGAGTCATTCGACTCACCCTCTCCTTTGACATTTCAGGTGACTCGTAAACGCGGACATGGAGCCGGGATGGACTCGGGGTGCTCATGCCATGCTGAATAAAGTTTTACTCAGACTTTTTAATTTGGGTACTTTAGATTATTTACTTTTATTTGGGTTTTAATTTGGATTTGTAAAAGGCCTTTATTTTATGTTTTATGATGTTTATGTTTTAGTTAGATTTTAATATGCCTTAACAAAGTAACTTGGTATGAATTTTACTAAAACTTGGAAAGACAATGTTTTCAAAATTATGACGCAATGTGTTTTAAATTATACCATCGGGTATTACACAATGTTTTATATTAAGCAAATTCAAATGATTTTCAAATCGAACTCCATTTTCTACTAAGTCAAAAATGTTTTAAGTAACACTAAGAAACTATTGAAGTTTAAATGGTATAAACTCGTTTTAACTACACATTTTGGTTAAGTTTTCAAAAATGTCCGAGTTTCAAATACACCATTTGATTTCAAACAAGTCTACTCCAATTTTCTTCAAGTTCCCTATGTTTTCACCCCGCTTTTAAACGAAAAATCTAAACCTCTCAAGTACGTTTTTCCCCGTAACATACCAGATTCGGACGTGATGTCTTGTCCGGGTTTGGGGTGTTACACTCATAGCATCGCTTATCAGTTCATCCGGGAAGTACAAAGATGTACAATGATTTGAAACAACTTTACTGGTGGCTTGGAATGAAAAGAGATATCTCTGACTTTGTTTCGAAATGTTTGATCTATCAGCAAGTTAAAGCTGAACATCAAGTGCCATCTGGTTTATTACAACCGATTATGATTCTCGAGTGGAAATGGGATAGAGTGACGATGGATTTTATTTCAAGTTTTCCTTTAACTCCGAAAAAAGAAAGATGCAATCTGGGTTATAGTTGATATATTAACAAAATCAGCCCATTCCATTCCGGTGAGAACGGATTATTCGCTTGACAAGTTAGCTGAGTTATACATTTCTGATATTGTGAGATTGCACGGGGTGCCACTATCTATTGTGTCTTACAGAGATCCGAGGTTTACTTCGCGGTTCTGGAAGAAACTACAAGAGGCTTTAGGTACGAAATTGCATTTTAGTACTACTTTTCATCCACAGACAGATGGTCAATCCAAAAAGATTATTCTGATACTCGAGGATATGTTGAGATGTTGCATTCTTGAGTTTGAAGGTACGTGGCAACAGTATTTGTCATTGATTGAATTCACGTATAATAATAATTTTTAATCGAGCATTAAAATGGCACCGTATAAAGCCTTGTTTGGTAGGAAATGCCGAACACCTCTGTATTGGTTAGAGCTTAGCAAGAATAAGATTCACGGGGTTGATTTCATAAGAGAGACTGAGCAGAAAGTGAAAGTGATCCGTGATAGTTTGAAAGCAGCATCTAATCGACAGAAATCCTACGCAGATTTGAAATGAAAAGATATTGAGTTCGAGATCTGAGATAAAGTGTTTTTGAAGGTGTCTCCGTGGAAAAAAAATACTCCAATTTGGCAAAAAGGGCAAATTGAGTTCGAGATTCATCAGGCTATATGAGATTATCGAGCGTGTTGGACCAGTTTCTTATAGACTGTTGTTACCATTTGAGTTAGAAAAGATCCATAATGTGTTTCATGTATCAATGCTTCAACAATACAGATCAGATCCCTCGCATGTAATTTCTCTATTTTAGATAGAAATTCATTCCAATATGACTTGTGAAGAAGAACCGATCCGTATCTTAACTCACGAGGTTAAAGAATTGAGAAATAAGAAAATTCTGCTAGTAAAAGTATTATGGCATCGACACGGGGTTGAAGAAGCTACGTGGGAGCCTGAAGACGCTATGCGAAAGCAATATCCGAATCTGTCCAACGGTAAGATTTTTGGGGACGAAAATCCCTCAAGGGGGAGAGTTGTAACAATCCAATTTAGACCCTAGTCAAACTAGTGGTTTCGGGACCACAAATCTGAGTCAGAAAAATATTTTAATATTATTTTTCGAGTCTACAGCATGTGAATTGATATGTATGAAATTTCCGTGATTTAATTTATCCGTTTGTGTGCTTAATTTGCAAAAGGGGCTAAATTGCATAAAAAGTAAAAGTGGCATTTTCATTGTTAGTATATTAGTTTGTTATGATTTGATTTATGTGAAGTCTTTAAATGGATATTTGACCATGGAACATTGTAATGGACGGTTAAGGGCCTTTGTTATATGGTTTTCTAATTAATTCATTAAGGTTATTTTGGTAAAAAGTATATTAATATATAATAAAATAAAACCAAGTTTAAATTCCATGCATATTCATCTTTTATGACCGTAAATACAAAAGAGAAAGTTAGGTTCGGCCTTTATTTTCTTTGATTAAGGTATGCTTTTGATTTTGTTTTTGATAATTTCTACTTTTTGTGATTGTTGCTTCTTGTTCTCTTAAGCCCATGTCTCAATTTTTGAATTTGATGAAGATTGTGAGTTATGCCATTGATGATTTTGTAAGATTTGTGATGATAGTTGTTGAAATATGAAAGATATGTGATAGATTAATATGTTTTGTCTTTGAATTTTTGATAAATTTGACCATTTTGGGCTAAATCGTGAAAACGAGAATTTGATGGACTAAAATGTGAATAAATGAGATATATGGGCTTATATGAAGTGTAGTACATTCAACCTATCATGGGTAAAATGAAATTATGTGTATTTGGTGATTTTATGAAATGGGGACTAAAATGTCAAAATGTGAAAATGTGAGGGTTCATTTGTAAAATGCCCTAAATATGTGTTTGTGGATTGAAATGAATGAATTGTGTTATTAAATAGCTAAATTTTAATGTGTATAGATCAAGAACCAAAGAAAACAGAATTAGTAGTAGAATAGTTGTTCGTTTCCGTTCTTTTCCGTACGATGTAAGTTGATATACAAAAAAATGTGTTTAAATTGAATTATTATTGTTTATATGAGAATGAATTGTGATATATGGCTAATTGAGCTGAATATGTGAAATCCAGAAAAGTTTTGAAAATGTGACGACGTTCGAAAAGTCCCGTATGAACCTTAGGAGTAGTTAGGATACATATGTCATGACATAGGGTTCCAATATGTGTTATCATGTAAGACAACGTATGGGAGGTTGGCATTGATTTGAGATTTACGTGTAAGACCACGTCTGGGACATTGGCATCGATTTGAGATTTATGTGTCAAACCATGTCTGGGACATTGGCATTATATATGATTTCGTGTAAGACCCTGTCTGGGACAGTGGCATCAAAATTTTATTACATGTAAGACCACGTTTGGGATGTTGACATTGTACAAGCTTTCAGAGATATCCGAGTATCCTTATGGATTCCGAACGGTTCAACGGGCATTCTGAGAAATGAATGATTATGTGAAATGTGTATCCGATGCAGGTATGTTTGAAATGTATGCGAAGTTGAGTATGAAAAGTAAGTATATGTGAAAAATGTGGATTTGAGATATATGTATGAGAACACTGTAATAAGATGTGTTATATACCAATGTACTATGATCAAATGAGCTACATGGAAAGTGATATGTATGTGAGCATATGGTTAAGAACAATTGAGCCAAATGAGAAGTATGAAAATTGCTAATGTGTTACACCATAGTTTATATGAATAAAGTGGTTTATTAATGTTCTATGTTATAAGTTTATTTGTATATGGCTTACTAAGCTTTTGAAAGCTTACTTTGTGTGTGTTTGCATTGTTTTATAGATTATCAAAGCTACTGAGAGCTCGGAGACCATCGAGGATCATCACCACACCATCGAACTATATTTTGGTACCTTTTGAAAATGTACATATTGAAGTATGGCATGTATAAGCTAGAGAACTTTGATTATGTTTTGAAATGTGTAAATATAGCCATGTGATATGGCTTGTAAATGAATGTGATTATGGTGAATATAGTTTATGCTATATGATGCAAATGTTGGTATGTTTGGAGATGCTCGTGAATGGGCAAATGCAATGGTCAATTTTTGTATGTTTTGGATGCTTTTGGGTCATAATTTGATGCTTGTAGGTATGACCCAAAATGGTTGGCTATTTGGCCTTGCAAATGGCCTATAGTTGCCCACACGGTTGAGCACACGGGCATTTGTCCCAACCGTGTCCTTCACTGTCCCAATTGGAAGATTTTCAGAATTGCACACGAGCCAGACATACGGGCGTGTGACAGGCCATGTGACTCAAGTAAGCATTGAACACGAGCTAGACACACGAGCGTGTGACAGGCCATGTGGTTCAAATTAGCTTTACACACGGGGCTGAGACATGGTCCAAGGCACGGCCGTGTGAGGCACACGGCCTAGCCACATGGGCGTGTGTCCTGTTCTGAAAGAAAATTTTTCTAAGTTCTGTAAAGTTTCTGTAAGAGATCGGTTTAGTCCCGAACCTTCTTTAAAGCATGTATATGGTCTCGTAGACCTTCTAAAGGGACTATATGAATATGAATGCTTATGTAATGATATTGTATGATTGATATTGTGAAATGAGAGTAAAGTGTTCCGATATGTTTGGTAATGCCTCTTAGCCCTAGTTCGGCGACTGATACAGGTTAGGGATGTTACAATCGTACACCTCGATTGTACTACTTGAGCATCTATCGGAATTTCAATGATTGAACGGACATAAAACTCTTGACATGCATGAGAATTATGATATGAAATGATAACGTCTTGAAAGAGTATTGCATGATGAGCTCATCTACCCTTACTTAATGTGTATGTGAACTTTGTGACTAACATGTCTAATTGGATGTATGTGTTTAGGGAAATTAGCCAAATGGATGGAAAACTTGTTATTGTTTGCTTAGATTTAATAAATGTGATTGGTATGTTTAGTTTCTGTTATACGAACTTACTAAGCATGTAATGCTTACTCCATTTTATTTTCCACTATTTTATAGTGCTCGGAAGCTCGTGAAGGCTGGAGCTCATTGGAGTATCATAACACTATCAACTAGTCATTTTGGGTATACTTGGTAAAATTGTTTTGGTATAATGGCATGTATAAGACAACTTCGCCATAGGTGGCTTGAAAATGATATTTTGTAACCTAGCCATTGGAATGGCTAGTAATGGTTCATTTTGGTATGACTAAGTAGGTCATTATAATATATATACACATGTGTTATGTTAAGTAAATGTGGTTAAATGTTGTTATTGCATAAGTTAAACCAAGGTAAGTTTATAAACACTTGTGCTTGAAATTATATGCCATGTTGAATGATAGAATTGCTTATTTTGAATGCTTGAACTGGTTGATATTGGGTGTGTGTTTCAAGTGAAGGTCTTGGGTGTGATTTTGGGTGAAAAATAAAGCTAAAAATGGCTTTATTTTGTCCACACGGGCAGACACATGGGCATGTGTCTAGACCATGTGTGACACACGGCCGAGTAGATGGGCGTGTAGACAGGCCATGTGTCCCCTGCACCTTAATTTTGAGAAACAGAATGCTAAGAATTGAGCACACGGGTAGAGAGCTGGGCGTGTGTCTCAGCCGTGTGTGCTACACAGTCTAGAACACGGGCGTGTGTCTTGGCCTTGTGAAACCTGCACCTAATTCGAATTAAATTAATTAACCATACGACCTAGCACACGGACGTGTGGCATGGCCGTGTGGCGCAAGTCAGAGAGCAACCTAAATCGAACACGGCCTATAGCACGGGCGTGTCCTAGGGTCACACGGGCGTGTCCCTTGGACCACATTGGCATGTGAGCCCTGCACCTTGGAAAGTTTTTTTGTAATTTCGTGAAAAATTCTTAGAGGCCCTGATTTAGTCCCGACTTGTTTCTAATGCTCGTATTGGGCCTCGAGGGTCCATTTAAGGGACTTTAGGAATGATTTTGAAATGTGAATAGTAACTTCCATGATTTATATGTAAATGTTTCTGAATGTTTCGATAATGCTCTATAACCTTGTTTCAGTGACAGATATAGGTTAAGGGTATTACATATAATGGTATCAGAGCTACAGTTTAACCGATTCTCATATTTGACGTAGCAAACACGAGTTTAGCTATACATGCCATTATATAAATTGTGATAGGGTGATGACTCCTGATCATTTTTAAATGTATTTTTCATATAGTAATGTCATCCAACCGAGCTAGAGCTGAATCCGAAGAAGCTGAGAACAATACCTCAGCTTTAGTTCAAAGAGTTGCATCTGCATCTAGTAGTGAAAAGCCCGCGTCTAAGGGCCGAAGTGAGGAGGCAAAACAGGCCTTATTTCAAATGAAGAATGAATCATTTACGCAGTACTTGAGAACAAACCCTGCTGTACAATGACCTCCCCCACTTGCTCTTCAACCGGTTCCTGAGGTACCACAGGGTGCTGAACCCACTAGAATTGGTAAGCCTCCGATAGATAAAATCCGCAAACATGGGATGAAAGAATTTAGGGCTACCACAGATGATGATCCAGAAAGGGCCGTGTTTTGGCTAGAATATACTATCCGGGTTTTTGATGAACTATCCTGCACACCTGTCGAATGTCTAAAATGTGTAGTATCCCTACTGAAAGATATAGCTTATCATTTGTGGAATACCATAACTGCAATGGTACCGAGAGATAATGTTACATGGGAATTCTTCCATGCTGAATCTAGGAAAAAGTATGTGAGTCAGAGATTTATGGATCAGAAAAAAGAAAGAATTTCTTTAGCTCAAATAAGGAAATATGACTGTGACTGAATATGAACAGGAATTTGTTCAGTTGAGCAAATATGCCAGAGAATGGGTTCTAACTGAGGCTAAGATGTGTAAATGCTTTGAAGATATTTTAAATGAAGATATCAAGTTATTGATTGGAATTCTCGAAATAAGGGAATTTACGGTGTTAGCCAATCGAGCACACAAAGCTGAAGAATTTAGTAAAGAAAAGAGACAAGCTGAAAGAGAGGCTTGGGTTTTTGGAAAAAAAACTATGAGTAAGTCACAATCATTTGCTTCTAAGAAATTAAATAAGTATTATGATCATGTTACCACCTCTACGGGATATTCTGGAAGAGAGTGAAGCTCTCAATGTTCTAACCCGAGGTCTTCATCTCCATCTGTGACCAGTGTGGGTAATGTTGGTAATCCCAAACTGAAATGTAAACATTGTAACAAATTTCATCATGGGAATGTCGTTCTAGAAGTGGAGCTTGTTTTGGATGTGGTTCACTTGACCATTTTCTCAGAGATTGTCCCGAAAGAGTTGAAAAAAAGATAGAACCAGCTCTATAGCCTAGTAATCCTGCATTGAGAGGCAGACCACCCTGTCATCCCGATAATGTTGGTAGTAGTCGAGGTACTACCAAGGATACAACAGTTAGATATGAGGCACAAGCACCTGCAAAAACATATGCCATTCGTGCTAGAGAAGATGCCTCTACACCAGATGTCATTACTAGTACATTTTCTCTACTTGATATTGATATTACTGTTTTGATTGATCCTGGCTCCACACATTCATATGCATGAACCTAGTGTCTATTAAAATTTATCTGTTGAATTCATTGAATTGGTGGTTAAAGTTTCAAACCCCCTGGGCCAGAGTGCTATAGTAGATAAGGTCTGTAAAAACTGTCCGTTGATGGTAAAAGGTACTTACTTTCCAGTTAACTTGATGTGTAATAGCCTGATTTAGGGGCTAGTCGAAACAATGGTTTCAGTATCACTAATCCAAGATCGGAGAAAATTATTTTTATGTTATTTTATTAGAGCATGATTATATAAGTGCATGAAAATTTTGGTGCTTTAATTTTAGCTATTTCATGCTTAATCGCTAAAAAGGACTAAATCGCATAAAGTGTAAAAGTTCAAAATTTCAAGCTAACGGTGCCAAATAGCTATGGAATAACATTTGGAGGTCTTTAAAGGGAAATTAGCCCTTTATATCATGGTTGGCCGGCCATAGGGGACAAGAAAGTCAAAGTTGGTCCAAGTTGGTAAGGATTTGGTGACTAAATTGATGGTTTAATATTAAAATAAAGAAAAGATGATACCCTTCTCTTTACTCATCTTCTTCCACTAATAAACACAAGCAAAATAGGGGTTTTAAAGCTAAAAAATTTGAGCAAACTCTTCTCCCTACAAGTAAGTGATTTTAATGGTTTTTCTTGATGATAGTTGTACTTTCGGAACCCCTAAAGCTTAAGCTTTTTAAAGAGGAGACTATTTCGTAAAATGGTGAAGATTTTAGAGTTTTTCCATGAGAGCTTTTAAGTTGTTTGCTGCATTTTTATGGAAGAAAATGGGTCTTAGTTGTTAGATGAACAACTTTTGTGAAAGGTGTTACCATGAAAACACCTAAAAGGACCTTTTATTAAAGGTTGTAAAATATGTAGTAAATGTGTGAAATGTTGAGTTTTGATGGTAGTCATAAGAGAAATAAATGTTCACCTAGGATTGTTAAAGGGAGAAATTTGATTAGAATTGGTTTTCGAGCCTAGGGGTAAAATGGTCATTTTGTGAAAGTCTAAGGGCAAAACAGTAATTTTGCCAAAGCATGATTATTGAGATGCATTTATTAATGTGATAATTAAATGTGCCAATTTGCTATTATAGATTAAGAAGAACCAATAATTAACCTCGACCGGGGGAAGAACAAATTATCAGACTAGATCGACAATCTAGCCTATTTTAAAATCGAGGTAAGTTTGTATGTGATAAATTCAACATTTACGCTAGTCTATTTGAGAACGTTTGATATTATAATGATACACGATATTTTATGAAATTGAGTAATGGTGTTGATTGAGAAAGATGATAAACGTTGAGATATTGAAGTCCCGATTGGACTATAATAAATGTGAGAATACTATCATCGAGACACGAAATGGATAAGGTCCCGTGGAGACCATGTCTGGGACATGGCCTCAGTACCGAATTGAGATCCTGTATAAGACCATATCCGGGATATGGCTTCGGTATTGAATATGAGAATCGTATAAGACCATATCTGGGATATGGCATCGATACTTCATGTGAGACCCCATGTAAGACCACATCTGGGATGTGCCATCCGCTTCGTGTTTATGTTAATAACGATAAATATGTATCTTTAAATATCTCTAATTATTTAGTGGATGGAATAGATAAGCTTAGATACAGAAATGAGATTAGTACTAAAGCTATGTGATTGAGTGAATACAGGTAATCGTGAGTAATTCACGAGAAATGTTTGCAATATGGGGCATGATATATGCTAGATAAAAGTATGAGTAAGTTATGGAAATGAGGTTAAGACTTGTGTTTTATTCAATGGAATAAATGAATGACACTATGAGTTTCATGTTGCTATGTATTCATGCAAACATACTAAGCTTTATGCTTACCCCTCTCATTTCCCTTTCCCTTGTAGTATTCCCAAGATAGCTCGAGGACCATGGGACGTTGGAGTTCGGAATCACACTATCGACATCTTTTTGGTAAAACAAAGTTAGATTTATTTTGACTATGGCATGTATAGGACTTGAGTACTTTTTTATGTCATATTTGTTAGCCAAAGTGTTGGCTATTTATGTTATCGAAAATACTTGACAAGTTTATATATATTCATTGATGATGAATCATGAAGTTTATACTTGTGTGGATACTTTGATTTGAGTTCTTGGAAGTGCCTTAGAGTCATGAGTTATGTTGTAATGAGATGATATAAGTATGGTTGTTATGTAGGGTGGCATTTAGCTTGGAATATAGCCTTTTTAATGTCCACACGGGTAGACACACGGGCGTGTGTCTAGGCCGTGTGTCCTCTTGCATGCTAGGTTTACAAGTCAGTATGCTCAATAGTAAACACACGGGTAACGACACGGTCGTGTGTCTCAACCGTGTGGGAGGCACGGCCATGGACATGGGCGTGTGCCTTGGCCGTGTGACCATAGTGAGGTGATGATGTCATAAATAGTATGCCATGGTTTTGGCACATGAGGTAAGACACAGGCATGTCAAGGCCGTGTAAGGGACACGGGCGTATGTCCAGCCATGTGAAAACCCCTGTAGGTTCGAATTAGAAAATAAATACCATACAGGTTAGGAACATGGGCGTGTGTGACCACATGGCCTGCCCACACGGGCATGTGGCCCCTGTTTAGACAAAAAAATTTCTAAGTGCATAAAAGTTTTCGGTTTAATTCTGAGACCTTCCGAATGTATGTTTAAGGCCTCATAGGCCCATGATAAGGATGTTATGCATTTGAATGAGAGGCATTAAGTTGGGGATGAATTTTTAAAGCCCAAAGTTGTAAGTACAAGCAAGTTAAGTCTAGTAATGCCTCGTACCCGGTTCTGGAGTGGAATACGAGTAAGAGGTGTTATATTTAATGGTATCAGAGCTACGGTTTAGTCGATTCTCAGACTAATGTAGCATAAGTATGAGTCTAGCTATACATGCCATATGTAAGAGTAATTGTGTAATGATAGTGTGACGGCTCCTGACAGTTTGAATTGTGTTTTTATATAGTAAATGGACCCTTATCCCGACTGAGCTGCAGCCGATGATGCTACAAGTAATGCGCAGGCTCCCGCACAAGGGACCGTGCCAGTAGAGAGTAGACCCGAGACTATAGGTCAAGGAGAAGAGGCTCGAGAAGCCTTTCTACAGATGATGAGCAATTGGTACACTGAGTACATTAGAGAAAATCCTAATGCTCAACCCCCTTCACCCCCACCCATTCCTCATCTCGCTCTTGTAGCTCCTCAAGTGGTTGAGGTAGTAAGAAGAGAAAGGCCTCCGGTCGATAAGATCCAGAAACAAGGAGCAGAGGAATTTTGGGCTAGTAAGGATGACGATCCAGAGAGGGCAGAATTCTACCTTGAGAATACCATCCGAGTATTCGACGAGTTATCATGCACACATGAAGAGTGCATGAAGTGTATGGTATCTCTATTGAGAGATTCGGCCTATCAGTGGTGGAACACCCTTGTGTCGGTGGTACCAAAGGAGAGAGTAAACTGGGAGTTCTTCCAAGACGAATTCTGGAAGAAGTATATTAGTCAGAGATTCATCGACCAGAAAAGAAAATAGTTCTTAGAGCTAAAGTAGGGCCGAATGACGAGGACCGAATACGAATGTGAGTTCGTAAGACTCAGCAAATATGCTCGAGAGTGCGTATCGACAGAAGCCATCATGTGCAAAAGGTTCGAAGATGGGTTAAATGAGGATGTACGTTTGTTTGTTGGTGTCCTCGAACTAAAAGAATTATGGTGTTAGTAGATAGAGCTTGTAAGGCTGAAGAGTTGGTCAAAGAGAAAAAGAAAGTCGAGATTGAGTCTCGCAACTCGAAGAAGAGACAAATGGGCAAGTCATTCCAATCCTTATCCAAGAAGTCAAGAGATTTCACTGCCCGGTCAGCCACCTAAGCTGGATTTTTAAGTAAAAGTAGAGGTAAACAGTTCTTGGGGTCTAAACCTCAGATCACATCAGTTGTTAGTATTGGCAACATTCGACCGAATAGACCAGAATGCCCGCAGTGTGGCAGACGTCATTCCGATGAGTGCAGAGCAAGCGAGAAGGCTTGTTTCAATTGTGGGTCTCTAGACCAGTTTATCAGAGATTGCCGTGAGGCGGGTGAGAAAGAGAAACCTCAGAATGTAAGACTGAGAAATACTGCTAGAGGAAGACCACAGAAAAACCCAGAAATGAGATGAGTGTGTAATATCCAAAAATTTGAGTATTATTTGTGTTGGCTCGGGTATGAATTTTGTGTGTTAGCATAGTCTTGTGAAGGCTTGATTTTATTTAGGAAGTTAGAATAATTTTTAGTATGGTTTATTTAATGAAGTGGAGTAAGTGAGCTTGACACTTAAGTTAATTTAAGTGTTAAATTATAGCACATTAGGAGTTAGTGGCATAGTGGATAAGGAGCTTGAAAGGTTGCTTGAGGGAAGTGGTTCGAGTAGCTTGGAAAGCATTTTGGGGATTGTATTTTTATGTATTCTAGCATTGATGGACGGTCAAACTTATTTATGATAGGTTGGACTATTAATTTTGGTAAGTTGAATATTGGTTTAAGGAAAGCATGAAATTGGGGATAAGAATCTTAAGGTTATGGAAGGTTGGGGAGACATAAGGCTAGGCTTTAGGAAAATGTTTTGGAAAGTATTCCTAGGCCTTTAGTGCTTGAATGTGGACGGCATGTGTGGCTAGGGGGGTGGCCGAATGTGATAAGTAGCTTAGGGGGAATAGTTGGCCAATTTTTGTTTTTGAGCATCTTTTTGCATTTGATTTTCCTCTCCAAAAACTCCCTCTATTGGCCGATTGTGTATTGTGCTTTTGGTCCAATTTTGTTTTTGGTATTTTTTTAGCCTCATTTCGTGTGAACCAAATACCATTTCTCTTCTTTCATTTGTCCTTTTGAAACCGAAACAACATTGGAACTTTTGGTGCATTTTTTCTTCTTTGGTAATTAGGTGTTGGCCGAATCTCTTACTCTTACTCCCTTTTCTCTCTTTTTCTTTCTTTCAATATTGTTCAAACCACATTTCTTTTCACTTCTCTTGCCCGAATCTTCCTTCTTCCCTTTTCATTTTATTTTCTTTGCCATACTAATTCTTCATTTCTTTCGAGCCATATATCAATTGTCTTCTTCATTCAAAAACCATAGATGAAACTTCTCATATCCTTTTGGTTTGCTTTGGCCGAATATTCAAGGGTAGATTCTCTTTGGTTTTCTTCAATCGATTTTGGATAATAGGTAAGTGTTCTTGGCCGTTTCTCCTTCATTTCTTTCTCGATTCTATGTCGTTTTCTTGTGGACAAAGGCCGAACCTATGGGCATTTGTTGCAAGGTTCTAATCATTTTAGGAATCGATCATTCTTTTAGGCTCTTCGGGACGTTGGAAGCAATCAACTAAGCCTCGTATCTTTGTCTATCGTTTTGGGTAAGCTATTAGGTAAGATTGGTATTTTTGAAGCGATAACTCTTTGGGATTAAGTGGTATGGCCGAATGGCCTTTGTTAATAATTTTAGTATTGGCCGATTGTAGGACAAGGTGATCTAGTGCGATAGATCGGATCTTTGGAAGTTAGTTCTTACGTTGGTGAAAGGTGTGTATCTTACACACTTTATAACTTGGTTCATATATGTATATATGTGTGATAAATAACTATTCATGTTGTTAAAGCCGAAATGATGAGATTTTGAGATGATACCATGATGGTATGAGTGAGGATTCGGGTAAGTCCGTTTCGATATGTTGTTAATACATGTGGATTGAAATCATGATCTACGATTTATGATATTTTTGTTATGTGATTCATATCAAAGTATATTGACATGATTTGTTTATCTAATGCATTGGTATGGGCAACATGAGAGGAGGGGGAAGATTGATATCGTGACTTCGGTCACCAGTGATTTGGTATCACATTTGTGTCTTCGGACACCAGAGGTTTGGTACCTCCAGTGATTTGGTATCACATTTGTGTCTTCGGACACCAGAGGTTTGGCACCTCATAGCGTCTCGTCCCTATGGTTTAATTCCACCGTGGGTTGGCCCCACTTTTGAGATATGGGATCGTCGCCAGTGATTTGGTATCACACGTGGGTTAGCCCCACAGATGGATTATTCGTGACTTTGGTCACCAGTGATTTGGTATCACATTTGTGTCTCCGGGACACCAGAGGTTTGGCACCTCATAGCGACTCGTCCCTGTGATCTAGCATCACCGTGGGTTGGCCCCACTTTTGAGATATGGGATCGTCGCCAGTGATTTGGTATCACACGTGGGTTGGCCCCACATATGGATTATTAGTGACTTTGAGTCACCAGTGATTTGGTATCACAATATTGACTATCGTGACTTCAGTCACCAGTGGTTTGGCACCTCCAGTGGTTTGGTACCACACGGGGTAGGAAAGGAGTTATGGATGGCTAGGTTGGGTGCATTATACATATATGTTGCTTTGTTATAAATTGTGTAAGTATGTGGCATTTATCGGGAGAGGGAATATGCACTGAGTCTTGGTGACTCACCTTCTCCCTTATCTTTTCACGTGATTCGTGAGATTGCGGATGAGATGCCGGATAAACTAGAGGAGGCCATGCAATAAAATTTGGTTTTACATGAACTTCCATTTGGGTACTTTATTTTAATTTGGTTTTCATATTTTTATGGATTTGTAATAAGGCCTGTTTAATTATGTTTTAGATTATTTATATGTTTTGGATTTGTTTTAAATTTCGCTTACAAATTACATGATTGATATATTAATTTGAGCACAAAGTTTTCTAAATTACAAAATACGATGGTTTTTAAAACGTTACCATCGGGTAACATAAATCATTTGATAATTTTAACATCTTAAGTATTTTCGATAACTCATACTATTTTCAAAAACTCAACTTTTCCAAATTTCTTTTAGAGACAGTTTTCAACCTAATCACTTTGGTTTCTTTAAAATATTAAAAGGTTTTCTAATCTATGGATTTGCAACTAAACTTTAAAGACTTATTTTTTAGGTTTTCAAAAGTAAATTATCAGCTTTCAATTTATTATACACTTGTTTTCTACAAATAAAGTTCAACAAAGAGTATTTCACAAAAATTTAATCGTTAACTCGTTTTTCTTCAAAACGTTTTCCTTCGTGGCATGCCAGATTCGGTCATGGCGTATTGACCGGGTTTAGGGTGTTACAGAGTGGCAAGAATTCATCTAGAGAGCAGACTGCGAGGTTGAGGGTAGAGCACCGGCAAGAACATATGCCATTCATGCTCGCAAAGAGGCGTCCTCCCTTGACATAATCACGGGTACATTTTCTCTCTATGATACTCATGTGATAGCATTAATTGATCCGGAATCTACCCATTTGTATATTTGCATGAAATTAGTCTCTAGCATGAGCATGCATATAGAGTCTATGTCAAATCCACTAGGAAAATATGTGTTGGTTGATAGAGTATGTAAAGGTTGCCCTTTGATGATTAGGGGTCATTGCTTTCTGGCTAATCTCATGTTATTACCGTTTGACGAGTTCGATGTCATCCTTGGGATGGATTGGTTAGTTACTCATGAGGTGATTGTGAATTGTGGAACGAAGTTTATTGAGTTAAAATGTAAAAGTGGGGATCTTATTTGTGTTGAATCAGATAAGCAAGACAGATCACCAGTATTGATATCATCCTTGTTGACTCAGAAGTATTTAAGAAAGGGATGCGAAGCTTACCTTGCCTTTGTGATGAATGCTAAAGAGACTGAGTTGAAAATTGAGTCGGTACCCATAGTATGTGAGTATCCAGATGTTTTCCTGAAGGAATTGCCAGGGTTACCACCTATTAGAGAAATCAAATTTGGGATTGAGTTAGCTCCTAGTACTACCCCCATTTCTATTGCTCCATATAGAATGGCTCCAACTGAGCTAAAAGAATTGAAAGCACAGTTGTAAGAACTAACGGATAAAGGCTTCGCAAGACCGAGTTTTTCTCCGTGGGGTGCTCCTGTATTATTTGTGAAGAAGAAAGATGGTTCTATGAGGTTATGCATAGATTATCAGCAACTTAATAAGGTAACTGTGAAGAACAACTACCCGTTGCCAAGAATCGATGATTTGTTTGATCAATTGAAGGGAGCCACGGTATTTTCCAAAATAGACTTGAGGTCCGGATACTACCAGTTGAGAGTCAAGGACTCGGATGTGCCGAAAACTGCATTTCAGATGAGGTATGGCCACTATGAATTTTTGGTCATGCCTTTTGGCTTAACAAATGCCCCAGCTGTTTTCATGGGCTTGATGAATCGTATTTTTCGGCCATATTTGGATAAATTTGTCGTAGTCTTTATTGACGATATACTGATATACTGATATACTCTCGAGATGAGAAAGATCAAGCCGAGCATTTGAGAAAGGTTCTGCAAATTTTAAGAGATAAACAATTGTATGCCAAGTTTAGTAAAAGTGAATTTTGGCTTAAGGAAGTTGGATTTTTGGGGCACATTGTCTTCGGAGATGGAATTAGAGTCGACCTGAGTAAGATTTTAGCAATTGTTGAATGGAAACCGTAAGAAGCGCGATAAACCGTAAAAGTAACATATTTTAGACCCACATTTAGTATGCTTTTGGATGATTTATCCCTTGTTTTATATAAAAAGGTGCTTTTAATCCTTTCTTTTCATGTCTTATACCCAGGAAAGCACCCGAGGATGAAAAGAACACAAAACGAGCCTAAAATGGAATAAATGAGCCTTTACACGAAATCGACATGGCCTGGCCCAACGCACACACGACCGTGCCTCGACGAACACCTAGAGCACGGCCTCAACTCAGTCACACACGGTCGTGCCTCAAGAGAAATCCGAACACGGTCAAGTCTAGATTCACACGGGCGTGTGACATGGCCGTGCCTCTAACACTGGAAAGAGCAATTTTATCGAAAAAGGATACGTAGGGAGAAAGAATCGCGTTCCAAGAGCCTATAAATAAGTCCCAAGTATCACCTATCAAGGGAGAGCGAAAGCGAGGCCAAGGAGCCAAGCCGAGAAGGTCAGAGTTAGAGGATAACGCAAGGATAGCCAGTTGATCCATCCCAAGAAGCCAGAATTATACTCAAGACGGCGGAATTCTCCTTCGATTCCTTCAGAGGGTTTTAAGATTATTTCTATGTTTTGTTTTATCTTTTCTCTTGCTATGTTTTGTTTATTCATTATGAACTAAACCCTTCAGATACCTGAAGGGGATAAAACCTAGATGGATTTTATTATTTGATTTTTAAGTTATATGATAAAATTACTTAGTTTGTTCTTAATTATGTTGCTTAACCCAAATCTAATGTGCTTAGGTAGAGGAGGAATATACCCTGCCTAAGAGAAGATCCAACATAATTAAGCGGAGTTGATCGAACGCCTAGAGATAGGGTTACGAGATTTTGCCGGATTAGGGTGAAACCTAATATGGGAGTCCATTGATCGATTTACTCCTATCCTAGAGGGTTATTATAAGCGAACGAGAGTTCCACTAATTAACCTAAGGTTAGACGTTATTCACCTCGAGAGAGGGTTTAATATAGGATAGGGAGTCTCACAGATCAAGCTAAGTAAAAGAAATTATATAATTTAGGGTTATTTAATAAGTGAAGTCTAGGTGGATTCTTCCTAAGGGTATCGTCGTAATCAACTGAGCTTTTCCTCAAAGTTATTTTCCTATTCGTCTTCTTGTCTTTGTGTCCTTAGTTTAGCTGTCGTCGATTTAGTTAAAAAGTAATCTTCACTCTAACTTTAAGACTAAATAATAAGAAGAAAGTGAGTATTAATACTTTTAGTTCCTTTGGGTTCGATAACCGGTCTTGCCTAAGCTATACTACTGTTCGATAGGTACACTTGCCTTTATATCGTTGTCAGAGTTAGTCTCCATGTTTGATCATTCTTTTATAGATATTTAAAACTCTGATTTTACAGCGATCAAGTTTTTGGCGCCGTTGCCGGGGAAATAAAATATTAAGAAAACTCCATTTTTATTACTTTAGTCTTAATTTTTTTATATATTTTGTTCTTTTCACTTTTTGCTGAAATTTTTCTCTCTTCTTTTCCAACAGGTACCTCTAGTTTATGACTAGAAGGAACCCGAGGGGACCTTTGGTATTCGACAACGAAATCGAAGCTACCGCTCGTAGGAATCGTCGGGAAACCAAAGGAGCCCCAGATTACACGGAGAGAGAGGAAGAAGATAGATCTAATCCTACTGAAGGGATGGACGAAACCAACCCACCACCACGTGATGTGGGGGAGAACAATGCTCCACGCACAATGTTCGATTATGCGAAACCGCATTTAACAAGAGCAGAATCTAGTATTGTTAGGCCTGCTATATCTGCTAACAACTTTGAATTAAAGCCTAACACAATACAAATGATTCAACAGTTTGTCCAATTTGATGGTTTACAGGACGAAGATCCAAACACGCACATAGCTAACTTTCTAGAGTTCTGTGACACCTTCAAAATAAATGGCATTTCTGATGATGCCATACGTCTTCGGTTATTCCCTTTTTCATTAAGAAATAATACTAAACAATGGTTAAACTCGTTACAATGAGGGTCAATCACTACATGGGATCAGATGACCGAAAAGTTTTTGATGAAATATTTCCCACCAGCCAAAACGGCCAAATTACGGAATGATATCTCTTCTTTTGTGCAGATGGATGTAGAGATGCTCTACGACGCATGGGAGAGATTCAAAGATCTCTTGAGAAGGTGCCCACACCATGGTCTACCCTTGTGGCTACAAGTCCAAACCTTTTACAACGGTGTAAACCCCTCAACGAGACACCTTATAGATTCAGCCACGGGTGGAACACTGAACAACAAAACTCCAGAAGCAGCCTATGAGTTCATTGATGAGATGTCATTAAACAATTATCAGTGGCAAGCTTCAAGGACCAAACCGACAAAATCGGCAGGAGTTTTCAACATCGATGCCATGACCATGCTATCAACACAGCTAAAGATGATGAATAAAAAGCTTGATAATTTGTATTCATCACAGGTACATCTAGTCATGCAGTGCGATGCAAGTGGAACTGTGGCGAATCCTGAGTACCCACCCTACCAACCAGGAGTAGAAGATGAACAAATGAACTATATATGTAATAATTTCCGATCCAATAATAATCCTTATAGTAATACTTACAATCCAGGTTGGAGAAACCACCCAAATTTTTCGTGGGGAGGACAAGGAAACCAAGGAAATCAAATGCAACAACTTCCTCAAAACTTCCGAAATCATCCCTATCCACAAGAAAAGAAACCATCCTTCGAGGAACATCTTCAAGAAATTGATAGAGCAGTCAAAAGTAATGAGAGACGACTCGATGAAATTGCTAAGTCAGTCAAGGAAGTTAGTAATGTAGTTGAACAACTCGGACAGCTAATGTCAGAACGACCGCAAGGACGTCTACCAAGTAACACTGAAGTTAATCCTAAGGAGCAAATTCAAGCAATCACAACTCAGGACAGTAACGGATTAACTGAACTGAATCAAATACCGGAAAAGAAGGTAGACAAAGGTGTAAAAGAGGTATCACAAGAGAAGCCAAATCTGGTAATTAAGGAATATCAACCCTGCATACCTTATCCTGAAGCCTTAAAAAGAGACGATTCAGAGGAACAGTTCGGTAAGTTTCTTAAAATTTTAAAAAAATTACATATTAACTTACCCCTTCTTGAAGCTCTTTCTCAGATGCTAGACTCGAGAAAATTTTTAAGACAGCTCTTGACCAACAAACGAAAAATAGATGAAGAGCATCACGTGGAACTAAATGCAACGTGCTCAGCAATGTTACAAAATAGACTACCACAGAAACTGAAAGATCCAGGGAGTTTTACAATTCCATGTTTAATTGGTAGTTTAAATATTGATAATGTGTTAGCTGATTTAGGGGCAAGCATAAATGTCACGCTTTATACATTGTTTAAACGACTAGGTCTAGGGAAGCCCAAACAAACTAGGATGAGTATTCAACTAGCTGATAAAACTATTAGAATTCCTAGGGGCATTATCGAGGATGTTCTCGTCAAAATTGATAAATTTGTTTTCCCAGTAGACTTTATTGTCTTAGACATGGATGAGGATAACTTAATCCCCTTAATTTTAGGAAGACCATTCCTAGCAACTGCCAGGACTAAAATTTATTGCTACAGGTGAGCTCATACTTCGTATAGGAGATGAATCGATCAATCTTCAAGCCCTCGACTGGGCCAGGACAACAGTTGATGAAGGTAAGAAAGCCATTTCAATAGATAACCATGTTATTCAATCTTCATCACAGGAAACAGCACAAGGCCTAAACCCTGAGCCAACTCATATCGACAAAGTAGAATTACACGAGGAAGAACCGAAATCACACAAAGTAAAATCGGAGGAACCACTAGAAGAGCTTGTGAGGACATCAAATCACTTTAAAATAGGAAACCAGGATCTGTTAGATAAAGCCAAGTCTCACATCCTCACAACAGACCTGAAAGCAAGGGGAGAGATCCTTCTCAAGGTACATGATACCTTCCCAAACGGCATAGTCGAGGTAAGCAATACAATACTCGGCACTTCCAAAGAAAACGTTTCTCGACTTCAACATTGTCGAGAAAACGGAACTGTAAGCATGAGGGAAGATATTCAAACCTTTAAACCCCCCAAAAATTTTCAAAACACGAGGAAGTCTAGCTTAAGACTATAAACGAGCGCTTCTCGGGAGGCAACCCGAGCACTAACCTTATTTTTCCTTTACTTTTATCTATCTTTTCCTTTCTCTTCTCTTTTTCCTTTTTCAACTAACAAAAATATGCATGTTTTCCAGACCACACGGCCTTACACACGGCCGTGTCTGTGGCCGTGTGGACCACCTAAACCACCACACAGACAGGGCACAGGCCGTGCTGTCAGCCCAACCACCCTCCCCAACGTCATGGATCCAACAACCTTTACACACGGGCACCGACAGATAGGGCACGGCCATGCCCGAAACCGTGTGAAGCTACTGACTTGCACACCACAGACAGAACACTCCCGTACTGGAAACCGTGTGAAGCCACTGACTTATCGAACACGGGGGAGACACGCCTATTTAGCATGACCGTGCGAAAAGAAAGACTTCACAAGCACGGGCATAGGGGGACACCACCCTCTATAACACGGCCGTGTGAGGTGGCCGTGTAAATCGACACACCCTGTGACCACGACCGTGGAGGAGTATAAAATTTGAAAATCTATTTAAACACCTCACCCATTCCCCTTCCCTCCATCTAACTTCTTCTTTATTTTCTCTCCTTCATCTTAGACTCTTCAAAACTCTACAATCTTTGAGCAAATCAACACCATGCCGAAGAAGCGGAAGAAGCTAGGCATAGACGCCTTAACAAAGAATGATCAACATGAGTTCATGCCGGCAGCTTCGCCTCAACACCAAGCCAAGGGTCTTTGAGACCAATTAGTTTTTATGTTTTCTTTCTCTTTTGCTTCAATTTTCTACTCTTTTCATTTATTTTTCTTATCTAAGCTTCTCTACTGCTATTTTCATTTAATTTTCTTTTAGTTTCTTAATATCAGGTTCGTCAGGCTGCTACGGAATCACGCCAACCACCACAACAACCTCAACACTCTCACCACCGCCACCACATCCCCAATCTTAGCATTGATTCCCACCTTGCGAACCATCCCTTAATAAGGACCTTATAGTCCATTAGGATTTTCTTTTCTTTTCAGTTTTCTTCTTAGTCTCCTTCACTTTAGCTTGCTTTTCTTTAATTTTGTATTTAGTTTATTTTTATTATGTCTTAATAAACCCTGGCTAATCCTTCACGAGTTCCCCAATTTCTTCATCTAGCGTAGAGCTTGGGAACCAACACCACAACCATACCGACGCCTTCGCCGTATTTGCCATATCTTCCACCATAACCTCCACGACCCCTGCCCTCCTCTAAGGAAACAGTCCACACCTTAGGGAGTATTCTATCCCCTCCCTTTTGATTTTGAATATAAATGCATTATCTATTTTTGTACATTGAGGACAATGTACGTCTTAAGTGGGGGGTAAAAAGACTTAACCATTTTCTTTATTCTCAAATCCCTAAGGTTAAAAGTGGAATAAAAGAACCTGACTTTTTTCATGATTCTCAAATCCCTGATTTAGCCTTGTTTTTATGCAAAATTGTCATATTACTAATTAAGATGAAATTTCTGATGACTTGTGATGAATATTAACAGGTTTTAGAATAAGTCATAGTTAATTGGACATTGATGATTAAATTTAAATAATACTATAGAATCAAGCATGATAAGTTTATTTTTCAGGAATTAATTTTTTTTGCTAGGTTGTTGATCCAATTTTGAATGCTACCTTGAAATTTAAAAATTCATAAGGATGATGTCAAAACACCCATAATTTTTGTGAGTATTTGAACCTTATAGAGCATACATTCTTTTTCATGCTCATTTTTTTATTATGAGTGTGTCAACTATGAACTGTTATTCTAGAACTTGCCTCGTTTATACATGTCGAGACCACAGTTATGATTTGATATACCAAGATGATAAAGGCACTTAGGTTTTAACCCACTAATTCCACTAAAAAGCCTACCTCCATAATTAACCCCTAGTAAACCCCATTGAGCCTAACAACCCTCTTTATTGACTCACCTACTAACTTTAACCAAAAACCCTTTGTATTTGTTATCACCAATTTTTTTTAATTACCCTTTTTGTCGAGATTTGATTTTGAACAAGTTTCCTAACTATGTTCTATAGTTCAGTTTGTTCTTAAAAAAATAACACGAAGTATATTCATTATTAGTTCCAGGATTAAGTGAGCTTGCATGTTCAAATTCCAATTCTCAAGGAAAAAGCTCGTTTTATTAGTTTTAAATGTAAGATTAAGTTCATTTTTCTAGTTAGGAAATTTATCAAATCAATCTCGATTCTAACCCTCTAATTTTAGCCTATAACCACACCTTGTGCCCTAACCCCGTTACAACCCTAAACAAAGACCTTTTGATCTGTTTGTCATCTCATATTACAGTGGTGGAGATTTGATTTTCAGGCAAGCCTATGGGATTAACTTTTCAGGTTCAACTTATGAGCGATCTTCTTCTAAACCTTAAACACTTTAGAGTGATTTGAGTGAACCCTAAGTGAGGATGTCAATCCTTGTCAAACTTTGAATTGAAAAGGTAGTTATTTAAAAGAGGGGAGACACCTATGTTTTCAAGGGTACAAAATTATGATTTATCTCGTTTGAATCTTTAGGACACTTTGAATCAAATCATCCATGTATGAATTCTCTATGAATTAGGATAAGACATTGTTGATGAAGAATTACAGATCATGGAAAGTTGGTTTTAATTGTAAATTGAGAATTTTGCTTGAGGACAAGCAAAAGCTTAAGTGTGGGGGTATTTGATAAACCGTAAAAGTAACATATTTTAGACCCATATTTAGTATGCTTTTGGATGATTTATCCCTTGTTTTATATAAAAAGGTGCTTTTAATCCTTTCTTTTCATGTCTTATACCCAGGAAAGCACCCGAGGGTGAAAAGAACACAAAACGAGCCTAAAACGGAGTAAATGGACCTTTACAAGAAATCAACACGGCCTGGCCCAAAGCACACACGGCCGTGCCTCAACGAACACCTAGAGCACGGCCTCAACTCAGTCACACACGGCCGTGCCTCAAGAGAAATCCAAACACGGTCAGGTCTCGATTCACACAGGCGTGTGACATGGCCGTGCCTCTAACGCTGGAAAGAGCAATTTTAGTTGAAAAAGGATACTTAGGGAGAAAGAATCGCGTTCCAAGAGCCTATAAATAAGTCCCAAGTATCACCTATCAAGGGAGAGCGAAAGCAAGGCCAAGGAGCCAAGCCGAAAAGGTCAGAGTTAGAGGATAACGCAAGGATAGCCAGTTGATCCATTCCAAGAAGCCAGAATTATACTCAAGACGGCGGAATGCTCCTTCGATTCCTTCAAGGGGTTTTAGGATTGTTTCTATGTTTTGTTTTATCTTTTCTCTTGCGATGTTTTGTTTATTCATTATGAACTAAACCCTTCAGATACCTGAAGGGGATGAAACCTAGATGGATTTTATTATTTGATTTTTAAGTTATATGATAGAATTTCTTAGCTTGTTCTTAATTATGTTGCTTAACCCAAATCTAATGTGCTTAGGTAGAGGAGGAATAGACCCTGCCTAAGAGAAGATCCAACATAATTAAGCGGAGTTGATCGAACGCCTAGAGATAGGGTTACGAGATTTTGCCGGATTAGGGTGAAACCTAATATGGGAGTCTATTGATCGATTTACTGCTATCCTATGGGGGTTATTATAAGCGAACGAGAGTTCCACTAATTAACCTAGGGTTTAATATAGGTTAGGGAGTCTCACGGATCAAGCTAAGTAAAAGAAATCATATAATTTAAGGTTAATTAATAAGTGAAGTCTAGGTGGATTCTTCCTAAGGGTATCATCGTAATCAACTGAGTTTTTCCTCAAAGTTATTTTCCTATTCGTCTTCTTGTCTTTGTGTCCTTAGTTTAGCTGTCGTTTTATTGTTATGTGAGGAACAGTTATGTAATAAGGCTCCTAGTTTTTATTCAACTTAGGAGTTTCCTATGTTATGCAACTTTTGAATATATCACAAGGGTTATTTACATTTATTAATAAAAATACACAGAGGTTTATTTTCAAAAAGCCTCTCCTTTATTCAAATTTAATTAATTTAACTTGTGTTTTCAAAATGCGATAAAGTGTTATGTGTTCGATAACATGCCGGATTTGGTCGAAATGCATGGGCTGGGTTTGGGGTATTACTTTTCGAGTTTCCTAACTCGAGTTATAGTCAATTTAGTCAATATGACGCAGATGGACAGTTTCAATGTTTATGCCCCACGTTAGTAGTTAAGTCTGGGTTGCGAATTTACCAAAATACCCTTGACGGGTAAAATACCGAAATACCCCTAGGTTGCGAGATTACCGTATTACCCTTAGTGGGTAAAATTACCTATTTACCGAAATGCCCTTATGGGCCAATTTGATAGATTGTTATAATGGGCCAATTTGATAGATTGTTATAATAGGCTGATATGCAAAGTGTTATAATGGACCGATTTGATAGATTGTTATAACGGGCTGATATGCAAAGTGTTATAATGGGCCGGTTTGATAGATTGTTATAATGGGCCGATATGCAAAGTGTTATAATGGGCCGATTTGATAGATTGTTATAGTGGGCCGATATGCAAAGTGTTATAATGGGCCGATTTACCGAAATGTCCTTATGGACCAAATTACCGAAATACACCTATGGGTCGAATGGTCGTATTCCTTTAATGGGTTGATTCATAAAAAGTATTCAATAGGTTAATGGATGTTATTTTTATATGGATGTTTTGCGATTATGTGTGATGCATCTTTACATATTGCATGGGATGGGAAAATTTGAATGAAGAGAAGTACAGACCGGTGGCATTGCCACAAATTCTGATAATGGCTATGTGCCTAACATATGAATTAACGACTATGTGTCAATCATTTTACATTATATGAATCTGGTGGCTCAGCCACAAATATTATATATGGCAGCTTGACTGCAAATTGGAGAGACTGGGGGGTGGGTTGACTTGATCCCCACAGGAGAGATTGGCTGGATGGGTTGGGTTCATACATTTTCATACATTTACACACTTCACATTCAATTCATTTAACATTATTATGTAAATGGGCTTAGGCCCAAAATATTGTTAAATGGGTTCCGACCCAATGGATAGCGGTAAGGGGATTACGCATTGAATTCTTGTAACTCACCCCCCTTTTTCTCTTATCCCTTTCAGGTAATGCTCAGTGACGTGGACTTGGGCCATGGATGGCTCGGTGGAGGCCATACTTCATAAATGGTTTATTTGGACTTTAGACTTCTTTCTCGTTTATTTTATTACTTTACCATTTTGGGCTAAATGTTGTAATAAGGCCTCTGGACTGTTTTATTTTTGCTTTATGGTTGGGATGTTTTTATTATTTTTCTTAAATTGTTTAAAAAAAGGAATATTATAAAAACTTAAATAATGGTTTCCAAAATCGATTAACAAATGGATTTTCAAAATAAACTTTTACAAATATTTTTAACACGGATATTTTATCTCGAACTATTAACGATATTTTCGAAAGACTCGGATTCTCTTTCGAATTTTTAACGTCGTTTTCAAAAGTCACGGTTTTGTAAGATCATTAGTTCAAATTTATCGATTTATCAATCAAATCTTCGAGGTTAGTAGTATTTTATAAAATCAAACTTGTTTTCTTGATTTTAACAAAGCAATATTTTAGTAGAATAAAAAGGAGTTTAACATGTTTTGCTCGTGTGACATACCAAATCCACTCATAACGCATGGGCCGAGTTTAAGGTGTTACATTTTATTGTATCAGAGCCCAGTTTCAAAACACGGCTGTGGTTTGGGTTCAAAAACGTTTTCAAAACTGTTTAAAATTTTAATTTATACATGTATGTTCTAAAAGGAAGTATGGCACCACGGGTATCCGGCACCAAGTCAAGTAAGTATTTGTTTTCATTTTATGATTATTGTGTTATTACTGTGGTAAGAAAATTCAACAAAATAGAATACTCTAGAACTGCTAGCTTTAGGATTTGAAACTATAGAGACTGAGACTCTAGGATGCGGATTCGACTCTCGAAAACAACTTTTCTACTCACACTTCATAAAACATTAGTTAATAAACATTGAATAGCATAATGATTCATAAAACTCTTAATCAGATTAAATCGATTTAGCAATCATGAGCGCTAGAGGACGTGGACGCGGTAAACGTGGACGTGGTAGAGGCCGAGGTGCTAGGGCTAGATCTTCAACATCGGGGCATGTTTCCGAAAGGGAGGCATTGGCATCACTAGTAGCTGAGACGGGATCTCATGATCGAGCTGGGGTTGATGAGCTGACTCAGATAGTTAAGGAAGTATTAGAGGAGGTTAAAGGAATCGGTGAAGCACTTCTAGTTGGGTCTGTGGACTGTAAGAAGAATATAGATTGTGGTTCTTTTGGGTCGCAGTCTCGTTCCGTAAAGCATGTCAAGGCACGACCAAACGTTTCGGCTTGCGATTATTGTAGAAGGCGTCATCTGGGAGAATGCTGGAAGAGGTCAGGAGCATGCATGAGATGCGAATCTAAGGAGCATAAGGCTCGGGATTGTTTCATCACCATCAAGTCAGGTATGTTTTGGTTGGACGTGATGATTGAATGTAGAAAATTTTAGGTATAAGTGGTAGATAACGGCTTGCTTCTGTGGTCAGATGTTTGGTTGTGCGAAAGAGGATTCAAGATTATGTTAAAAGTACATTAGTGTTATTACGATCAAAGTGCGCAGCAAAAGTATAGTGGTGTGATTTGAATGGTGCGTTTAGTAGTTGGTTGGAAATTTTGAGGACGAAATTTCTTTAAGGAGGGTAGAATTGTAACGACCCGAAATTTGGCCTAGTAGGATTGGGCCTATTGGGCCTTGAGCGTAAAAGCGTTTTAAAATTTTGAGAACAAGAGAACGGCATTATTTCAAGTTAGACTTATTAAGAAGGTGATTTTAGAAAGTTACGGGGTTCTAGGAAGTTCCGGGTTCAAGTTGGGCCTGAGCAAAATTTTCGTGTTTAAGTACTTAAAAGAGAGAAGTTAAATGGCATCAAGACTTAAGGAAATAAGTGTGCATTTTTCTAGCACAAGGAGTCTATTGGTAAAGGTGGAAAGTGGCGTGTGAAGTGTACTAATGGTCTGAGGTTCGAATCCCATCTATTGCAAACTTTTGGATTTATTTTTGTGCTTCTCTTCTATGTGTCGGTCAAAGTTTTAATAAGGTAAGAAAGACTTTTTAATTTTTGGAAAGATGGCTAAGGATTATGGTAAGGAGAAAGACTAGGGAAAAAGAGGGAAAGAAAAGGAAGGATAAGGGAACATGTGGCACAAAAAGAGGAGAGTGTTATGGAAAGTTTTTGTTGGCAAATGTTGACCTTATTGTCAAGCTATGGACGGTTTTGTTAGGGAAAAAGGAGGAGCTAAATTTTCCTAGTCTATTTGCAAGTTTGTGCTTGAAAAGCCTATTTTCTCTTTTGAACATTTTTGGTACTCTTTTCCAATTTTTTTTCCTTTGTGTTAGCAGAATTACCTAACATTTCTTCTCATATCTCTTCTCTTCTTTTTATCATTCCTTCAACCTTTCTTCCTTTTTCCTAAATCGACATTACCATATGATCGAATCTTCTTTATTATTTTCTCTTCAATAGCCGAATTTCTATCATCTTCTATCTTCCCCATTTTTGTGTGTTGGACATCTCTCCTTGGTTGAATCTGAGTTCTAGTGGGTGGCCGAATACCAAATCCTTGTCGATTCATTCGTAGTCATAAGCCAATTGGTGGGAATCGAGATTATCATCGATTAAGGTAAGGAGTCTTTTCATAGTCCACTCGATATTGCTACTCGGTTATGGTGTTAATCGGACTGAAAGTTTGGCTAATCGATTATGTTGTTAGGCACAAAATCACTCGATACTCGCTTCTTGCGGGTTTTCCAGAAATAGTGGTAAAGTCGAACACCTATCCCTCGTAATAAGAGACTCGGATTGTTGGTAAGTGATATAGATTGTTAATCAATCGCAATACTTGGATGAAGTTGTAAATTGGGCTTTGGACTAATTGTTGACCGATTCTATCTTTAGGTGCCGCGGAGAATATCGTGTTACGTATTCCGAATAATGTGTGTAATCCCGTACCTTCTGAATACATGTTTGAAATGGTGTGTAATCTCACATCTCTCTGAAAGTTTGTATAATATGTTTTGTGATTCGGTCGAAATACCGAAGAAAACCGAAAACTGGCATCCGTGATCATTCGGGCGTGCGTATGATCGTATTGGTAATCGTATTTTGTAATAAAATAGTTTAGGTTAGAAGCAGTGATGTGTTTTTGAAAAATCACAAAAAATAAGAGAAAGGGAATTAGAAAGTGAATAAGATATCGAATTAAATGTTCCTGTGTCTATTTTGATAAGGAAGGAATAGAGAAGGAAAATGAATTTTATATTCTGAGATATCTTAATTTTAGTGAGACTAGTTCTGAATGACTTCGTGGTTCCCTAATCTGTCTTGGAAAAATCGTATAAAATTGTACAAAGTGAATTATGAGTTATAGTTTATATGTACAGATTCCTTAGTGAGTCTATTTTCAATAGAAACAAGTGGAAGCAACATATGAATTTGAATTTTGGGTAAGAGAGGTCAGAATCATTGGTCAGTGAAACAAGGGAAACTTTAAGGAATAAACTGTACTAATTGGTTAAGTCAAAAACTTTGGAAAGATTGTAGTAAGAAGATATATGAGTCTAGTTTCAAGGAAAATTTACGGATCTAAATTTCGAGTTTCCTAACTCGAGTTATAGTCAATTTAGTCAATATGATGCAGATGGACAGTTTCAATGTTTATACCCCGCATTAGTAGTTAAGTCTGGGTTGCGAATTTACCAAAATACCCTTGGTGGGTAAATTACCGAAATACCCCTGGGTTGCGAGATTACCGTATTACCCTTAGTGGGTAAAATTACCGATTTACCGAAATGCCCTTATGGGCCAATTTGATAGATTGTTATAATGGGCCAATTTGATAGATTGTTATAATGGGCTAATATGCAATGTTATAATGGACCGATTTGATAGATTGTTATAATGGGCTGATATGCAAAGTGTTATAATGGGCTGATTTGATAGATTGTTATAATGGGCCGATATGCAAAGTGTTATAATGGGCCGATTTACCGAAATGTCCTTATGGACCGAACTACTGAAATGCCCCTATGGGCCGAATGGTCGTATTGCTTTAACGGGTTGATTCATAAAAAGTATTCAATAGGTTAATGGATGTTATTTTTATATGGATGTTTTGCGATTATGTATGATGCATCTTTACATATTGCATGGGATGGGAAAATTTGAATGAAGAGAAGTATAGACTGGTGGCATTGCCACAAATTCTGATAATGGCTATGTGCCTAACATATGAATTAACGACTATGTGTCGATCATTTTACCGTATATGAATCTGGTCGCTCAGCCACAAATATTATAAATGGCAGCTTGACTGCAAATTGGAGAGACTGGCGGGATGGGTTGACTTGATCCCCACAGGAGAGATTGGCTGGATGGGTTGGGTTCATACATTTTCATACATTTACACACATCGCATTCAATTCATTTAACATTATTATGTAAATGGTCTTAGGCCCAAAATATTGTTAAATGGGTTCTGGCCCAATAGATAGCGGTAAGGGGATTACGCACTGAGTTCTTGTAACTCACCCCCTTTTTCTCTTATCCCTTTCAGGTAATGCTCAGTGACGTGGACTTGGGCCATGGATGGCTCGGTGGAGGCCATACTTCATAAATGGTTTATTTGGACTTTAGACTTCTTTCTCGTTTATTTTATTACTTTACTATTTTGGGTTAAATGTTGTAATAAGGCCTCTGGACTATTTTATTTTTGCTTTATGGTTGGGATGTTTTTATTATTTTTCTTAAATTGTTTAAAAAAAGGAATTTTCTAAAAACTGAAATAATGGTTTCCAAAACCGATTAACAAATGGATTTTCAAAATAAACTTTTACAAATATTTTTAACACGGATATTTTATCTCGAACTATTAACGATATTTTCGAAAGACTCGGATTCTTTTTCGAATTTTTAACGTCGTTTTCAAAAGTCACGGTTTTGTAAGATCATTAGTTCAAATTTATCGATTTATCTATCAAATCTTCGAGGTTAGTAGTATTTTATAAAATCAAACTTGTTTTCTTGATTTTAACAAAGCAATATTTTAGTACGAATAAAAAGGGGTTTAACATGTTTAGCTCGTGTGGCATACCAAATCCGCTCGTAACGCATGGGCCAGGTTTGGGGTGTTACAACGGGCGTGTTCTTAGGCCGTGTGACACAAGCAAAATATCCAAGTTATTATACACAGGGTAGGGACATGGGAATGTGTGACCACACGACCTGACCGCACGGGCGTGTCCCATTTCACATGGGCGTGTGACTCCTGTTTCGATGAAAGGTTTTCTAAGTTCGTAAAAGTTTCCCGATGTCAGTTTAAGGCCTCGTAGGCCCTTGTAATGCATGTTATGACTAAGAAGGAAAAGTGCTTAAATCAAAACGATATTTTATAGCCTGTAAGTATACGTTTATGTATGTTTCAAGTATGGTAATGTCTCGTATCCAGTCCCAGCTTTGGACTCGGTATGGGGTGTTACACAATCAGAAATCAAAAACATTAACCTTTGACTAATTTTATTTATAATAAAAATAAAAATTTTTGCAAGCAAAATTGTTTTATACAAAAATTTAAAATTGTTAAACTAAATTTCTCAAAAATCAACATCATAATAGATGATATATCCCACAATTCAAACTATAGATCATATCATCCTAACTTATCTAAATAATTAAAGTCATAATATGTCAAAATCAAATACTCAAAAGGAAAATAACATGAATTCATCCTTAAAAAAATAACTTTTAATAAACAAAAACTAATTAAAAACTGCAGGGAAATATATGCCTTTCAAATTCAAGCAAGGACTGATTTAATCCAAGCATATAGTAACGACTAAAATGAAATCTCAATCAAATTGGTGCATCACTTAATGTGTGCTTTCAATTACTTTAAGCACTTCATGCTTTTAATTTCTCTGCCTAACAAGAGATTAAACGAAATAACTATTCTTTAATTTTTTTTCCAACCATAATCAATGAATAATGATTAAAAAAACTTACAAATAATAGAAGCTAAAACCTAAATCCCTTCTTTTTATTAGTAGATTAATCAATAACCTTTTCAAACCATATATAGTTTAGGTTTCCTAATAGAAAGAAAAAAATCATAAAAAAACTGATATTAATCCAAAATTTTCAACTATGAATCAATAATTAATTAGAACCCCAAAATTAATCAAGAAATCCCTAAAAAATAATTATAATTAATCAAAACCCAAAAATTTTATTAAGAGTCTCAAAGATTAAACATATATATAATCGAAATATCAAATCCAAAAAATTAGAAAATGAATCAATCCAAAAATAATAGAGAATGTACACCTGAATCCATTGATATGACAAGATTCTAATACTACTTGTTAAAATCGTTAAACTATGATATAAAACTTAAAATCGTAATCTAATCGCCAAGAACAAAACTAGATACGGAAGCGTACTTGAATCCATCAATATCCTGAAATCCTTGAATCTTGTGATTTTGATTTTCCTAATTAACACACAAAGTGGCTCTCTTTTCTGAAGATGGGATTTCAGAAAAATTACGTATGTGTAATTTAAGTGACATTAACCTTAATCTCTAATTAGCCTATCATCATTAGAAATTAGTTACTACAATATCTACACATATTTGGCTCATACTTTATTTAACAATTGAAGCTCAATAAGTCTTAATCAAATTAGATAACTTTTAATTGAGGCTAGCATTTTATGATAATAAATAATAACATGTAATTATTATATATGTGATGTCCACATTTTTTCCAGCATAAGGTTTGTAGCATCCTGAAATTGGGCCTAGAAGAATTGGGCCTAATGGGCCTTGAGCGTAGTAGCGTTTAAATTTTTGGAGAACAAGAGATCGGATTAAATGCAAGTTGGACTTATTAGATAAGTGATTTTGAAAGGTTAGAGGGCTTCTATGAAGTCCCGGGATCAAATATTGGCTTTGGGGAAATTTTGGTTTTAGGTGAAAAAAAACCGTGGAAGTTTTTAGGTAGGCCTTAAGAATAAAATATGGAGAAAAATGACACAAGTGGAGTGTGTGGTGTAGTGGCAAAGTGACGCCACTTAGGGAGCAAGGGAGTGACGCCACAAGGAAGGAAGGAGGTCCAAGGTTCAAGTCTTGGCTTTTGCATTTTGGTTTCTTTTTACTTGGATCTTAGAATTTGGGCCATAGTTTATATTTAGTTGCGCATGGGTTAAGACACAAGAGGAGCTTGTGGCCAAGTGGTTTGCGGCGTGGATTATGTTACAAGGGAGCCTGGGTTGGAATCTCGTGAGAAGCAAAGGAGTATTTATTTTGCGGATTGGACGGCAAGAGTTTCAGTTTAATTTAAACTCTACTGGCGAAGGGATCCCACATCGAAAAGATGCAAAGAAGAAAGGTGAAGAGCTAGCTATATAAAGAGCATTCCAAGAGGAGAGTAAACATACCTTGGAGGGCGTTTGGGCACAGGAGTGGTCAGAGCGCGGATTAGCACCAGACTCCTATCAGGTGTGTGTGTACTTCTCTACTTTAGTTGTAGAGCGGCAAATGACGAAGTGCCGATCACGGCAATAGTAGCCACACGAGCGTGCGAGCGCACGTGTGGGGCTTCGACGCGATAGTTGAGGCCACTAGTAGTATTCTTGTGGGTTGGGCTGCTTGGGCCACGATGGGCCGAAGTGGGCCCAATGGGCCCGTGGGGTGAAATGAGTAAATTGTATGATTGTTTAGTATATGTTGAACTAGACTAGGTGGAACTTATATACGTGGCTAGATTTGTGCTAGGTGGGCCACACGAGCGTGTGGGCCCGGATGGGCCGAAATCAGGTTTTAGGCCCAATTGTCCGGTACGACCAAAAATGGTAGCTGAGTCGCTAGTGGCGACATTAGGCCTTCGAAAAGGCCATTGCAGGTGCAAATTTACGAGAATACCCTTGGTGGGTAAATTACGAAAATACCCTTGGTAGGTAAAATTATGATTATACCCTTAGAGGTTGATTAGCTTGATTTTATTGTTTTATGACTATCTGATTATGTTGGTAACTCATGTTATTCTTATATTTGATATATGTTTTGCATACATGACACATTGCATAATATCTGAATAATATGTATGTTGCATAATTCTGGTGGTTTTTACCACATTATCTGGTGACTCATGTCACATATTAAGAATCTGGTGACTAATGTCACATATTAAGAATCTGGTGACTCAGTCACATTATCTGGTGGCTATGCCACGATTATAAGGGCGATGTGCAGTTGACTGCAGCGACTGACTTAGATGGTGTGTAGCGGATGGAGGGTCGATTTAGTAATCCCCACGGTGTGATTGGTATGTACAGGTGATGTGTAGCGGATGGAAATTAAGCTGGGATTGGGTTCTGCATTATCATCTGTATATGCATCATATCGCATTGATTATCTGATTATCTGCTATACTGTGATGCTAGGGCTACGGCCCGATTCGATTTATGTGGGCTTCGGCCATGTATGTTATTGTGAGGGCTAAGGCCCAATCTGCTTCTGTGGGCTTAGGCCCAGTTATCACTCGTAAGGGAAAACACACACTGAGTTTTCGTAAACTCACCCCCTCTTTTTAAATGTTTCAGGTAATCAGTAGATCGCGGATTTGGGAGCCGAGGCAGACTTGTGGTGGCCCTGCAATGTTTTCTCGTAAACTCGTTTCTTATATTTAAACTTACTTTTAATTTTGGGATTTTGATATGTAATAAGGCCTTTGGTATTTTATTTGGTTTTAGCTTTCAATTTGGTTATTGTTTACTATTTAATGTTCAATATGGGATTTTCCAGAAATGATAATAAACCATTTTTATTCAAAATTACTTAAACTCTATTTTCACAACAAATACAATTTTATTCAAATTAATAACAACTTTGTAAAGTGGGCATTGAATGAATTGGCTTTTATAAACAAACCACAAAACGCGGAGTTTCAAAAAGAATACGAACTTTTTAACAAACGCACAGTTTTTTTTGACATTCCTTTCATGTGACACGCCAGATTCGGTCGTAACGTCTACGCCGGGTTTGGGGTGTTATAATTATGGTATCAGAGCCAGGTTCCAAAAACTCGGCTGTGGGTTTGGGTTCAAAAATGTTTTCAAAGGATGGTTTGGAAAATGGTTTAGAAAAATATATATCTGTTTTCTGGAAGTATGGCACCCGAGTCTCGGGCACCAATCTGCACTGTAAGTTTGCTGATACTTTGCTTTGTTATATGCTGTATTTCTGGTATCTATTCTGTGTGTTTGGTTTGGATGTGATGTTCGGATGTAGAGGTGGTTGCGTATGAAATATTCGTCTGTTTTAATGGCTAGGTGTTTTTGAGTATGTGTAGGAGTTCTAAATTCTAGTTAAAAGTATATTAGTGTTATTAGAATCAGAGTGCGCAGCGTGGGTGTAGTGTTGTAAGTTAGGATGTACGGCTGTTAGTTAGTTGGAAATTTCGAGGACGAAATTTCTTTAAGGAGGGTAGATTTGTAACATCCTGAAATTGGGCCTAGAAGAATTGGGCCCAATGGGCCTTGAGCGTAGTTGCGTTTAAATTTTTGGAGAACAAGAGATCGGATTAAATGCAAGTTGGACTTATTAGATAAGTGATTTTGAAAGGTTAGAGGGCTTCTATGAAGTCCCGGGATCAAATATTGGCTTTGGGGAAATTTTGGTTTTAGGTGAAAAAAACCCTGGAAGTTTGCAGGTAGGCCTTAAGAATAAAATATGGAGAAAAATGACACAAGTGGAGTGTGTGGTGTAGTGGCAAAGTGACGCCACTTAGGGAGCAAGGGAGTGACGCTACAAGGAAGGAAGGAGGTCCAAGGTTCAGGTCTTGGCTTTTGCATTTTGGTTTCTTTTTACTTGGATCTTAGAATTTGGGCCATAGTTTATATTTAGTTGCGCATGGTTTAAGACACAAGAGGAGCTTGTGGCCAAGTGGTTTGCGGCGTGGATTATGTTACAAGGGAGCCTGGGTTCGAATCTCGTGAGAAGCAAAGGAGTATTTATTTTGCGGATTGGACGGCAAGAGTTTCAGTTGAATTTAAACTCTACTGGCGAAGGGATCCCATATCGGAAAGATACAAAGAAGGAAGGTAAAGAGCTAGCTATATAAAGAGCATTCCAGGAGGAGAGTAAACATACCTTGGAGGGCGTTTGGGCACAGGAGTGGTCGGAGCGCGGATTAGCACCAGACTCCTATCAGGTGTGTGTGTACTTCTCTAATTTAGTTGTAGAGCGGCAAATGCCGAAGTGCCGGTCACGACAATAGTAGCCACACGAGCGTGCGAGCGCACGAGTGGGGCTTCGATGCGATAGTTGAGGCCATTAGTAGTATTCTTGTGGGTTGGGCTGCTTGGGCCACGATGGGCCGAAGTGGGCCCAATGGGCCCGTGGGCCGAAATGAGTAAATTGTATGATTGTTTAGTATATGTTGAACTAGACTAGGTGGAACTTATATACGTGGCTAGGTTTGTGCTAGGTGGGCCACATGAGCGTGTGGGCCCGGATGGGCCGAAATCAGGTTTTAGGCCCAATTGTCCGGTACGACTGAAAATGGTAGCTGAGTCGCTAGTGGAGACATTAGGCCTTCGAAAAGGCCATTGCAGGTGCGAATTTACGAGAATACACTTGGTGGGTAAATTACGAAAATACCCTTGGTAGGTAAAATTACGATTATACCCTTAGAGGTTGATTAGCTTGATTTTATTGTTTTCTGTCTATCTGATTATGTTGGTAACTCATGTTATTCTTATATTTGATATATGTTTTGCATACATGACACATTGCATAATATCTGAATAATATGTATGTTGCATGGGCATATGGGTGATATTGATAAAGGGGAAGTGTTCTGGTGGTTTTTACCACATTATCTGGTGACTCATGTCACATATTAAGAATCTGGTGACTAATGTCACATATTCAGAATCTGGTGACTAATGTCACATATTGTTATCTGGTGACTCTGTCACATTATCTGGTGGCTATGCCACGATTATAAGGGCGATGTGCAGTTGACTGCAGCGACTGCCTTCGATGGTGTGTAGCGGATGGAGGGTCGATTTAGTAATCCCCACGGTGTGATTGGCATGTACGGGTGATGTGTCGCGGATGGAAATTAGGCTGGGATTGGGTTCTGCATTATCATCTGTATATGCATCAGATCCCATTGATTATCTGATTATCTGCTATACTGTGATGCTAGGGCTACGGCCCGATTCGATTTATGTGGGCTTCGGCCAAGTATGTTATTGTGAGGGCTAAGGCCCAATCTGCTTCTGTGGGCTTAGGCCCAGTTATCACTCGTAAGGGGAAACACACACTGAGTTTTCGTAAACTCACCCCCTCTTTTTAAATGTTTCAGGTAATCAGTAGATCGCGGATTTGAGAGCCGAGGCAGACTTGTGGTGGCCCTGCAATGTTTTCTCGTAAACTCGTTTCTTATATTTAAACTTACTTTTAATTTTGGGATTTTGATATGTAATAAGGCCTTTGGTATTTTATTTGGTTTTAGCTTTCAATTTGGTTACTGTTTACTATTTAATGTTCAATATGGGATTTTCCTGAAATGATAATAAACCGTTTTTATTCAAAATTACTTAAACTCGATTTTCACAACAAATACAATTTTATTCAAATTAATAACAACTTTGTAAAGTGGGCATTGAATGAATTGGCTTTTATAAACAAACCACAAAACGCGGAGTTTCAAAAAGAATACGAACTTTTTAACAAATGCACAGTTTTTTTTTTGACATTCCTTTCATGTGACACGCCAGATCCGGTCGTAACGTCTAGGCCAGGTTTGGGGCGTTACAAGGTTCTAACGCCAATCCTTCTATCCAAAAACTTGATAATCATTGTGTGAACCATACTTTTCTCCAAGCGCGATGGACTTTGTCTGAGAAATTGATTGAATGAATTCTATCAATCTTCTCATCAATGACTTCGCTTTCTAAGAGATCATCATCATCATCACCATTGTTGTTGTTGTTGTTGTTCTTTTTCTTACTATTTGATCCTATGAGTGTCTTATTAAAAGATAGTCTTCATCCTTCACTATTTCCTTACGCCTCATCTTCAAACACCCTCAAGTCATTCTCATGACGCCTCACCTTCTTCGTTGTAAGACCAACCCTAGAGTTGGACCTTGTCGATCCCTACTATAACAACCCGCCTGGCAAAGTCTCGATATCTGATTATTGTTTAGAGTGTTTTGATGAATTAAGAGTAGGGATAAGTAACTAAATTGTTTGTTTTGATTAAGTATAGAAATCTTTGTTTGCGCCATTTGGCGAACTCTTAGCTTGGCAAAGATCTGTGCTTTGGCGGACTCTTCCATTAAGTGTACATCACCCAGATTTGTGCTTTGGCGGACTCTTCCATTGGCGAACTCACTTGTTTTACTGTTAAATATATTTCATTACTATTTTCGTAAGGTAATTTAGTTAGATAAATTAAGACTTAGTTAGAATGGAACTAAGTTATTGTAGATGAAAATACTTAATTTATGATAAGCGCAGTTAATCACAAGAATCAACAGTGTTAGTGGAATTATCTAATTTTTCCACTAGACCTTATATCCATGCTTAAGTATATAAGGATATGTAACAATCCATTTTTCAGTGAAATCGGAACAGTGGTTTCGGGACCACAAATCCGGCCTAAAAATATAATTTATTTTTATTTTATTATATGGTCCATATTATGATAGGTATGACATGTGAAAATTTTGGTACGAAAATTTTATCAATTTAGTGCATAATTATGAGGACTAAATCGCATAAAATGTGAAAGCTGAATTCTAGTAGCTATAAGGATCAAATAGCTATGGAATTCAAAACTAGAGGTCCTTATATGGTAATTAGACAATTTAAAAAAAGTATGTAGATTTTTCTTGGTGACTCATCCATGGAAATATAGAAAAAGGGCAAGGACCAAATTGGAAATAGCAAAAACTTAATTAATTAAAGGATGATAAAAGAATTATCATCTTATTTTATATCATCTTCAACCTAAAATTCTATGGAAACCCTAGGAGAGAGAGAAGAAACTTTCAAGGCCTAATTGGGTAAGTTTTCTTATCCCGTTTTCAGTAATTTTGATATATTTGGAATCGGGATAGCTTAATCTCCGTGTTTAAGGGATTAATTTGAAAAGTTATCAAGGTATGAAAAATGGGTCATGGATTTATATGTTCAAAATTAGATATTTATGGTAGAAATGAAAGATTATTGATAGATAAACAACTTTTACAAAGTGATTTTTGATGAAAACATTATTTAAGGACTAAAATGTAAACTTGTGAAATTGAAGGAACAATTCTAAAACTTTATGAATACATGTGCTGTAAATTTTGTAAAAGGGCTTTGGTTAGGCTTGGAATAGGGAGTAATTTGCACAAGTTTCATTTTCCAAGCCTAAGGACGAAATTGGAATTTTTGGAAAAGTTAAGGGCAAAATGGTAATTATTCCTAAGACGTAAATTGAGTCCATTTAAATATGAAATGTGTGAAATTGATGGTTAAATTCATTTATATAGATCTAGAAAACACAAACTCGAGGCTAGATCAAGGAAAAGAAAAGATTTTGGATTAGTAGATTATTTACGCGAACAAGTGTCGAGGTAAGTTCGTGTAACTTAATCGAGCATGTAATTATGTTAATAGAATGTTGTGTTTGTATGTAATGTGATTCATTATTGATGTGTTTTACTTGTATGCTTTAGTGGAAAATTTGATACATGCTTGAAATGATGAAAAAGGGTTAAATCCCGATTGAACATTGAGTTCCAATGAGTAGATGCACTTTCCTGAAATGGATGAGGTCCTGCATTTGTTGCGGGCGGGATTTAGCTCGGATGAGTAATCCTATTGACCTTGTTATAGAAAGGATTTAGCTCGGACGGGTAATCCTGAAATAATACCTCTCGAGTATACGCTACGATTAGGGTGTAGCCTGGACTGGTAATCCTAATCGAGCTCTTTTGAGCATATACTATATAAAGGATTTAGCCAGTACTGGTAACCCTGTTATACGATATCTGACTCGAGAGTGTGTACCTTGGCTAAGTGCCCTAATGGTTATCCTTGAATAAGAATTGACGGATTATTGAATCATTGTAACAGTCTAGTTTAGACCCTAGTCGGAATAGTGGTTTTAGGACCACAAATTAGAGTAAAAATATATTTTAATATTATTTTCTGAATCTACAGCATCTGAATTGATATGTATGAAATTTTCGTGATTTAATTTATCCGTTTGTGTGCTTAATTTGCAAAAAGGGCTAAATTGCATAAAAAGTAAAAGTGACATTTTCATTGTTAGTATAATAATTTGATATGATTTGATTTATGTGAAGTCCTTAAATGGATATTTGACAATGGAACAGTGTAATGGACGGTTAAGGGCCTTTGTTATATGGTTTTCTAATTAATTCATTAAGGTTATTTTGGTAAAAAGTATATTAATATATAATAAAATAAAACCAAGTTTAAATTCCATGCATATTCATCTTTTATGACCGAAAATACAAAAGAGAAAGTTAGGTTCGGCCTTGATTTTCTTTGATTAAGGTATGTTTTTGATTTTGTTTTTGATAATTTCTACTTTTTGTGATCGTTGCTTCTTGTTCTCTTAAGCCCATGTCTCATTTTTTGAATTTGATGAAGATTGTGAGTTATGACATTAATGATTTTGTAAGCTTTGTGATGATAGTTGTTGAAATATGAAAGATACGTGATAGATTAGTATGTTTTGTCTTTGAATTTTTGATAAATTTGACCATTTTGGGCTAAATTCTGAAAACTAGAAATTGATGGACTAAAATGTGAATAAATGAAATATATGGGCTTAAGTGTAGTAACATTCGGCCTAGCATGTGTAAAATGAAATTATGTGTATTTGGTGATTTTATGAAATAGGGACTAAAATGTCAAAATGTGAAAATGTGAGGGTTAATTTGTAAAATGCCCTAAATATGTATTTATGGATTGAAATGAATGAATTGTGTTTTTAAATAGCTAAATTTTAATGTGTATAGATTAAGAACAAAAGAAAATGGAATTAGATCGGGGGAAATCGAAAGTAGTAGAATAGCTGTTCGTTTTCGTTATTTTTCGTACGAGGTAAGTCAATATACAAATAATTGTGTTTAAATTGAATTATTATTGTTTATATGAGAATGAATTGTGATATATGGCTAATTGAGTTGAATATGTAAAATCCGAAAAAAGTTCCAAAAATGTGACGACGTTAGAAAAGTCTCGTATGAACCTTAGGAGTAGTTAAGATACATATGTCATGACATAGGGTTCCGATATGTGTTATCATGTAAGACCACGTTTGGGACGTTGGCATCGATTTGAGATTTACGTATAAGACCATATTTGGGACATTGGCATCATATATGGTTTCGTGTAAGACCCTGTTTGGGAAAGTGGCATCTATATTTGATTACATGTAAGACCACGTCTGGGACGTTGGCATTGTACGAGCTTTCAGAGATATCTGAGTATCCTTATGGATTTTGAATGGTTCAACGGGCAGTTCGAGAAATGAATGATTATGTGAAATGTGTATCTGATGAAGGTATGTTTGAAATGTATGCAAAGTTGAGTATAAAAAGTAAGTATATGTGAAAATGTGGATTTGAGATATATGTATGAGAACATTGTAATAAGATGTGTTATATACCAATGTACTATGATCAAATGAGCTACATGGAATGTGATATGTATGTGAGCATATGGTTAAGAACAATTGAGCCAAATGAGAAGTATGAAAATTGCTAATGTGTTATACCATAGTTTATATGAATGAAGTGGTTTATTAATGTTCTATGTGATAAGTTTATTTGTATATGGCTTACTAAGCTTTTGAAAGCTTATTTTGTGTGTGTTTACATTGTTTTATAGATTATCAAAGCTACTGGGAGCTCGGGGATCGTCGAAGATCATCACCACACCATCGAACTATATTTTGGTACCTTTTGAAAATGTACATATTGAAGTATGGCATGTATAGGCTAGAGAACTTTGATTATGTTTTGAAATGTGTAAATATAGCCATGTGATATGGCTTGTAAATGAATGTGATTATGGGTGAATATATTTCATGCTATATGATGCAAATGTTGGTATGTTTGGATGTGCTCAAGAATGGCTAAATGAAATGGTCAATTTTTGTATGTTTTGGATGCTTTTGGGTTATATTTGATGCTTGTAGGTATGACCCAAAATGGTTGGCAATTTGGCCTTGCAAATGGCCTATAGTTGCCCACACGGTTGAGCACACAGGCGTGTGTCTTGACCATGTCCTTCACTGTCCCAATTAAAAGATATTTAGAATTGCACACAAGCCAGACATACGGGTGTGTGACAGGCCGTGTGACTCAAGTCAGCATTGCACATGGGCCAGACACACGGACGTGTGATAGGCCGTGTGGTTCAAATCAGCTTTGCACACGGGCTGAGACATGGTCCAAGGCACGGCCGTGTGTGGCACACGGCCTAGCCACATGGGCTGTGTCCTGTTCTGAAAGAAAATTTTCTAAGTTTTGTAAAGTTTCCGTAAGAGATCGATTTAGTCCCGAACCTTCTCTAAAGCATGTATATGGTCTCGTAGACCTTCTAAAGGGACTATATCAATATGAATGCTTATGTAATGATATTGTATGATTGATATTGTGAAACGAGAGTAAAGTGTTCCAATATATTCTGTAATGCCTCTTAACCGTAGTCTGGCGATGGATACAAGTTAGCGATGTTACAATTTTATTGGTATCAGAGCTACGGTTTAGTCGATTCTAGGACTAACATAGTGTGTGGGAGTCTAGCTATACATGCCATATATATGAACTGTGATAATGTAATGAATCATGAGAGATAAAATGTGTTTTCCGTATAGTAAATGGATCCCGAATGAGCCGTAGCTGACGATGTAGAAAGTAATGTGCCTACTCCAGCTCAAGGGACAGCGCCGTCTGATTCTAGATCGGTTACAAGTGGTCAGGAAGGAGAGGCTAAACAAGCCTTCTTCCAAATGATGAATGAGTGGTTCACTCAGTATATTAGAGCGAATCCGATTGTTTCTCAACCTCCGCCCCCACCTAATTCCCCTCAAACTTCTGTGGTACCTCTCGTTATGAATCCCAATCTGCTGAATAAGCCTCCAATCGATAAAATCCGTAAATATGGAGCCGAAGAATTCAGAGCTACTAATGATGATGATGCTGAGAGAGCTGAGTTTTGGCTAGAGAATACAATTCGAGTATTTGATGAAATGTCGTGTACCCCTGATGAATGTGTGAAATGTGTCGTTTCTTTGTTGAGAGATGCAGCTTACCAATGGGGGAAAACTTTGATTTTTGTTGTTCCGAAAGAACGAATTACATGGGATTTCTTTCAATCCGAATTTCGGAAGAAATACATTAGTTAGAGATTCATTTATCAAAAGCGAAAATAGTTTCTTGAATTGAAGTAGGGTCGTATGTCTGTTACAGAATACGAGAGAGAATTTGTGAGACTGAGCTAGTATGCACGAGAATGTGTCTCGACTGAGGCAATAATGTGTAAAAGGTTTGAAGACGGCTTGAATGAAGATATCCATTTGTTTGTTGGCATTCTGGAAATAAAAGAATTCGTTGTGCTTGTTGATCGAGCATGTAAGGCTGAAGAACTCGGGAAAGAGAAAAGAAAAGTTGAGTTAGACCTAGAGATCTGGGAAAGAGATCCTCAAGTAAATCATTTCAGTTTGCATCAAAGAAATTCCGAGATGAGTATAGTCGTTCAAAGGCTAATGCGGGACATTCGAGTAGAGATAGTGCAAGATCACATTCGAGTTTCTGAACTCGAGCTACTTCGATTGCAGGTGTTGGAAATGTCAGACCTGAGCCTGAGTGTAGAGATGTGGTAAAAGACATCCGGGCAATTGTCGATTAAATAATCAAGCTTGTTCCAAATATGGATCTTTAGATCACTTTATCCGAAATTGTCCTGAGTCTGTTGAGCAAGAGATTGTACAGAATCCGAAGTCAAATAACACTTCAGTTAGGAGTAGGCCTCTCAGAAACATGGGAAATGTGAGTGGTAGTCAGAGAGCTATGAAAGATACAACTACGAGATCTTAGGCAATAACACCTGCCAGAGCTTATGCCATTCGCGCTCGTGAGGAAGCTTCGTCTCCAGATGTTATTACGGGTACATTTACTCTTTATGATACTTCTGTGATTGCATTGATAGACCCATGATCAACTCATTCGTATATATGTATGAATTTAGTATCCAGTAAGACTTTTCCTGTAGAGTCTACTGAATTTGTAATTAGAGTATCGAACCCGTTAGGCAAAAGTGTCTTGGTTCACAAAGTGTGCAAGAATTGTCCATTGATGTTTCGAGATATTTGTCTTTCGGCTTATTTGATGTTATTACTATTTGATGAATTTGATATAATCCTGGGTATGGATTGGCTAACTTTACATGATGTTGTTGTAAATTGTAAACGGAAAACTATTGATCTGAGATGTCATAATGATGAGATAATTTGGATCGAATCAAATGATTTGAATGGGTTACCGGCAGTGATATCTTCAATGAAAGCTCTAAATTATGTGAAAAAGGGTTGTGAATATAAAAGTGATATAAAAGAAAGTTGAATCTATGTCGGTTGTTTGTGAGTTTCCTGAAGAATTACCTGGATTACCTTCAAATTCGAGAAGTTGAGCTTGGCATTGAATTAATGTCGGGGACGACCTCTATCTCAATAGCTCCATATAGAATGGATCCAATAGAATTGAAAGAATTACAGTCACAGTTGCAAGAATTGACTGATAAAGGATTTGCACGATCGAGTTTCTCACCTTGGGGTGCTCCCATTCTGTTTGTGAAAAAGAAAGATGGCACGATGAGAATGTGCATTGATTATCCTCAGTTAAACAAAGTGACCATTAAGAATAAATATCCTCTGCCCAGAATGTGCATTGATTATCGTCAGTTAAACAAAGTGACCATTAAGAATAAATATCCTCTGCCCAGAATTGATGATTTGTTTGATCAGTTTAAAGGAGCTTCTGTGTTTTCAAAGATAGATTTGAGATCGGGATATTATCAGTTGCGAGTAAAAGAATCAGATGTGCCAAAAACTACTTTCAGAACAAGGTACGGGCATTATGAATTTTTAGTTATGCCTTTCGAATTAACAAATGCTCCTGTTGTCTTTATAGATTTGATGAATAGAATTTTCAGACCGTATTTAGATCGTTTTGTTGTTGTATTCATTGACAACATTTTGATTTATTCGCGTGATGAAATTGAGCATGTTGAACATTTAAGAATTGTGCTACAAACTCTGTGTGATAAGCAATTGTATGCAAAGTTTAGTAAATGTGTGTTCTGGTTGTGCGAAGTTGGCTTTTTGGGGCATATTGTGTCAGCATCCTACATACGAGTTGATCCGAGCAAAATTTTAGCTATTTTAGAGTGTAAGCCTCCGAAAATTATGTCTAAAGTCTACAGTTTTCCGAGACTTGTTGGTTATTACAGACGGTTTGTAAAAGGGTCTTTGATGATTGCAACTCTGTTGACAAGATTGCTTCAAAAAGATGTGAAATTTGAATGGTGTGAGAAGTGTCAGAAAAGCTTCAATCAATTGAAAGCCCTTTTGACTGAAGCTCTAGTGCTAGTACAGCCAGAATCCGATAAGGAATTTGTGATATACAGTGATACTTCGTTGAGCGGTTTGGGATGTGTTTTGATGCAGGAAGGCAAAGTTATAGCTTATGCCTCAAGATATTTGAAACTGCATGAAAAGAATTATCTGACGCATGACCTTGAATTAGCTGCGATTGTGTTTGCTCTAAAAATTTGGTGCCACTATCTTTTCGGTGAAAAATGTCATGTGTTTTTAGATCATAAAAGTCTGATATTTGATGACTAAGAAAGACTTGAATCTGCGATAGAGAAGATGGTTAGAACTGTTAAAAGATTACGAGCTTGTGATAGATTATCATCCGGGAAAAGCAAATGTTGTTGTTAATACTTTGAGTCGAAAATCACTGTTTGTGCTTCGTGTAATAAATGCTTATTTAATTCTATCTGATGATGGTTCGGTTTTAGCCAAATTGAAAGCGAGACCACTGTTCTTACAACAGATTTGTAATGCTCAGAAAGTTGATAATGAAATGATAGCGAAACGAGCTCAGTGTAATTTGAACTCTGATTCTGAATTTCAAGTTGTTGTTGATGATTGTCTAAGATTCCGAGATCGGGTTTGTGTTCCAAGAAATCCAGAGTTGATTCAGTTGATTCTGAAAGAAGCTCATAGCATCGCTTATCAGTTCATCCAGGAAGTACAAAGATGTACAATGATTTGAAACAACTTTACTGGTGGCTTGGAATGAAAAGAGATATCTCTGACTTTGTTTCGAAATGTTTGATCTATCAGCAAGTTAAAGCTGAACATCAAGTGCCATCTGGTTTATTACAACCGATTATGATTCTCGAGTGGAAATGGGATAGAGTGACGATGGATTTTATTTCAAGTTTTCCTTTAACTCCGAAAAAGAAAGATGCAATCTGGGTTATAGTTGATATATTAACAAAATCAGCCCATTCCATTCCGGTGAGAACAGATTATTCGCTTGACAAGTTAGCTGAGTTATACATTTCTGATATTGTGAGATTGCACGGGGTGCCACTATCTATTGTGTCTTACAGAGATCCGAGGTTTACTTCACGGTTCTGGAAGAAACTACAAGAGGCTTTAGGTACGAAATTGCATTTCAGTACTACTTTTCATCCACAGACAGATGGTCAATCCAAAAAGATTATTCTGATACTCGAGGATATGTTGAGATGTTGCATTCTTGAGTTTGAAGGTACGTGGCAACAATATTTGTCATTGATTGAATTCGCGTATAATAATAATTTTTAATCGAGCATTAAAATGGCACCGTATGAAGCCTTGTTTGGTAGGAAATGCCGAACACCTCTGTATTGGTTAGAGCTTAGCGAGAATAAGATTCACGGGGTTGATTTCATAAGAGAGACTGAGCAGAAAGTGAAAGTGATCTGTGATAGTTTGAAAGCAGCATCTAATCGACAGAAATCCTACGCAGATTTGAAATGAAAAGATATTGAGTTTGAGATCTGAGATAAAGTGTTTTTGAAGGTGTCTCCGTGGAAAAAATACTCCAATTTGGCAAAAAGGGCAAATTGAGTTCGAGATTCATCAGGCTATATGAGATTATCGAGCGTGTTGGACCAGTTTTTTATAGACTGTTGTTACCATTTGAGTTAGAAAAGATCCATAATGTGTTTCACGTATCAATGCTTCAACAATACAGATCAGATCCCTCGCATGTAATTTCTCTGTTTTAGATAGAAATTCATTCCATTACGACTTGTGAAGAAGAACCGATCCGTATCTTAACTCACGAGGTTAAAGAATTGAGAAATAAGAAAATTCTGCTAGTAAAAGTATTATGGCATCGACACGGGGTTGAAGAAGCTACGTGGGAGCCTGAAGACGCTATGCGAAAGCAATATCCGAATCTGTTCAACGGTAAGATTTTTGGGGACGAAAATCCCTCAAGGGGGAGAGTTGTAACAATCCAATTTAGACCCTAGTCAAACTAGTGGTTTCGGGACCACAAATCTGAGTCAGAAAAATATTTTAATATTATTTTTCGAGTCTACAGCATGTGAATTGATATGTATGAAATTTCCGTGATTTAATTTATCCGTTTGTGTGCTTAATTTGCAAAAGGGGCTAAATTGCATAAAAAGTAAAAGTGGCATTTTCATTGTTAGTATATTAGTTTGTTATGATTTGATTTATGTGAAGTCTTTAAATGGATATTTGACCATGGAACATTGTAATGGACGGTTAAGGGCCTTTGTTATATGGTTTTCTAATTAATTCATTAAGGTTATTTTGGTAAAAAGTATATTAATATATAATAAAATAAAACCAAGTTTAAATTCCATGAATATTCATCTTTTATGACCGTAAATACAAAAGAGAAAGTTAGGTTCGGCCTTTATTTTCTTTGATTAAGGTATGCTTTTGATTTTGTTTTTGATAATTTCTACTTTTTGTGATTGTTGCTTCTTGTTCTCTTAAGCCCATGTCTCAATTTTTGAATTTGATGAAGATTGTGAGTTATGCCATTGATGATTTTGTAAGATTTGTGATGGTAGTTGTTGAAATATGAAAGATATGTGATAGATTAATATGTTTTGTCTTTGAATTTTTGATAAATTTAACCATTTTGGGCTAAATCGTGAAAACGAGAATTTGATGGACTAAAATGTGAATAAATGAGATATATGGGCTTATATGAAGTGTAGTAACATTCAACCTAGCATGGGTAAAATGAAATTATGTGTATTTGGTGATTTTATGAAATGGGGACTAAAATGTCAAAATGTGAAAATGTGAGGGTTCATTTGTAAAATGCCCTAAATATGTGTTTGTGGATTGAAATGAATGAATTGTGTTATTAAATAGCTAAATTTTAATGTGTATAGATCAAGAACCAAAGAAAACAGAATTAGTAGTAGAATAGTTGTTCGTTTCCGTTCTTTTTCGTACGACGTAAGTCGATATACAAAAAAATGTGTTTAAATTGAATTATTATTGTTTATATGAGAATGAATTGTGATATATGGCTAATTGAGCTGAATATGTGAAATCCGGAAAAGTTTCGAACATGTGACGACGTTCGAAAAGTCCCGTATGAACCTTAGGAGTAGTTAGGATACATATGTCATGACATAGGGTTCCAATATGTGTTATCATGTAAGACAACGTATGGGAGGTTGGCACCGATATGAGATTTATGTGTCAAACCATGTCTGGGACATTGGCATCATATATGATTTCGTGTAAGACCCTGTCTGGGATAGTGGCATCAAAATTTTATTACATGTAAGACCACGTCTGGGATGTTGGCATTGTACAAGCTTTCAGAGATATCCGAGTATCCTTATGGATTCCGAACGGTTCAACGGGCATTCTGAGAAATGAATGATTATGTGAAATGTGTATCCGATGCAGGTATGTTTGAAATGTATGCAAAGTTGAGTATGAAAAGTAAGTATATGTGAAAAATGTGGATTTGAGATATATGTATGAGAACACTGTAATAAGATGTGTTATATACCAATGTACTATGATCAAATGAGCTACATGGAATGTGATATGTATGTGAGCATATGGTTAAGAACAATTGAGCCAAATGAGAAGTATGAAAATTGCTAATGTGTTACACCATAGTTTTTATGAATAAAGTGGTTTATTAATGTTCTATGTTATAAGTTTATTTGTATATGGTTTACTAAGCTTTTGAAAGCTTACTTTGTGTGTGTTTGCATTGTTTTATAGATTATCAAAGCTACTAAGAGCTCGGAGACCATCGAGGATCATCACCACACCATCGAACTATATTTTGGTACCTTTTGAAAATGTACATATTGAAGTATGGCATGTATAGGCTAGAGAACTTTGATTATGTTTTGAAATGTGTAAATATAGCCATATGATATGGCTTGTAAATGAATGTGATTATGGTGAATATAGTTTATGCTATATGATGCAAATGTTGGTATGTTTGGAGATGCTCGTGAATGGGCAAATGCAATGGTCAATTTTTGTATGTTTTGGATGCTTTTGGGTCATAATTTGATGCTCGTAGGTATGACCCAAAATGGTTGGCTATTTGGCCTTGCAAATGGCCTATAGTTGCCCACACGGTTGAGCACACGGGCATTTGTCCCAACCGTGTCCTTCACTGTCCCAATTGGAAGATTTTCAGAATTGCACACGAGCCAGACATACGGGCGTGTGACAGGCCATGTGACTCAAGTAAGCATTGAACACGGGCTAGACACACGAGCGTGTGACAGGCCACGTGGTTCAAATTAGCTTTGCACACGGGGCTGAGACATGGTCCAAGGCACGGCCGTGTGAGGCACACGGCCTAGCCACATGGGCGTGTGTCCTGTTCTGAAAGAAAATTTTTCTAAGTTCTGTAAAGTTTCTGTAAGAGATCGGTTTAGTCCCGAACCTTCTTTAAAGCATGTATATGGTCTCGTAGACCTTCTAAAGGGACTATATGAATATGAATGCTTATGTAATGATATTGTATGATTGATATTGTGAAATGAGAGTAAAGTGTTCCGATATGTTTGGTAATGCCTCTTAGCCCTAGTCCGGCGACTGATACAGGTTAGGGATGTTATAATCGTACACCTCGATTGTACTACTTGAGCATCTATCGGATTGAACGGACATAAAACTCTTGACATGCATGAGAATTATGAGATGAAATGATAACGTCTTGGAAGAGTATTGCATGATGAGCTCATCTACCCTTACTTAATGTGTATATGAACTTTGTGACTAACATGTCTGATTGGATGTATGTGTTTAGGCAAATTAGCCAAATGGATGGAAAACTTGTTATTGTTTGCTTAGATTTAATAAATGTGATTGGTATGTTTAGTTTCTGTTATACGAACTTACTAAGCATGTAATGCTTACTCCATTTTATTTTCCACTATTTTATAGTGCTCGAAAGCTCGTGAAGGCTGGAGCTCATTGGAGTATCATAACACTATCAACTAGTCATTTTGGGTATACTTAGTAAAATTGTTTTGGTATAATGGCATGTATAAGACAACTTCGCCATAGGTGGCTTGAAAATGATATTTTGTAACCTAGCCATTGGAATGGCTAGTAATTGTTCATTTTGGTATGACTAAGTAGGTCATTATGATATATATACACATGTGTTATGTTAAGTAAATGTGGTTAAATGTTGTTATTGCATAAGTTAAACCAAGGTAAGTTTATAAACACTTGTGCTTGAAATTATATGCCATGTTGAATGATAGAATTGCTTATTTTGAATGCTTGAACTGGTTGATATTGGGTGTGTGTTTCAAGTGAAGGTCTTGGGTGTGATTTTGGGTGAAAAATGAAGCTAGAAATGGCTTTATTTTGTCCACACGGGCAGACACATGGGCATGTGTCTAGACCATGTGTGACACACGGCCGAGTAGATGGGCATGTAGACAGGCCATGTGTCCCCTGCACCTTCATTTTGAGAAACAGAATGCTCAGAATTGAGCACACGGGCAGAGAGTTGGGCGTGTGTCTCAGCCGTGTGTGCTACACAGTCTAGAACACGGGCGTGTGTCTTGGCCTTGTGAAACCTGCACCTAATTCGAATTAAATTAATTAACCACACGACCTAGCACACGGGCGTGTGGCATGGCCGTGTGGCGCAAGTCAGAGAGCAACCTAAATCGAACACGGCCTATAGCACGGGCGTGTCCTAGGGTCGCACGGGCGTGTCCCTTGGACCACACTGGCATGTGAGCCCTGCACCTTGGAAAGTTTTTTGTAATTTCGTGAAAAATTCTTAGACGCCCTGATTAAGTCCCGACTTGTTTCTAATGCTCGTATTGGGCCTCGAGGGTCCATTTAAGGGACTTTAGGAATGATTTTGGAATGTGAATAGTAACTTCCATGATTTATATGTAAATGTTTCTGAATGTTTCGATAATGCTCTATAACCTTGTTTCAGTGACAGATATAGGTTAAGGGTATTACATATAATGGTATCAGAGCTACGGCATAACCGATTCTCATATTTGACGTAGCAAACACGAGTTTAGCTATACATGCAATTATATAAATTGTGATAGGGTGATGACTCCTGATCATTTTTAAATGTATTTTTCATATAGTAATGTCATCCAACCGAGCTAGAGCTGAATCCGAAGAAGCTGAGAATAATACCTCAGCTTTAGTTCGAGTTGCATCTGCATCTAGTAGTGAAAAGCCCACGTCTAAGGGCCGAAATGAGGAGGCAAAACAGGCCTTATTTCAAATGAAGAATGAATCATTTACGCAGTACTTGAGAACAAACCCTGCTGTACAATGACCTCCCCCACTTGCTCTTCAACCGGTTCTTGAGGTACCACAGGGTGCTGAACCCACTAGAATTGGTAAGCCTCCGATAGATAAAATCCGCAAACATGGGATGAAAGAATTTAGGGCTACCACAGATGATGATCCAGAAAGGGTTGTGTTTTGGCTAGAATATACTATCCGGGTTTTTGATGAACTATCCTGCACACCTGTCGAATGTCTAAAATGTGTAGTATCCCTACTGAAAGATATAACTTATCATTTGTGGAATACCATAACTGCAATGGTACCGAGAGATAATGTTACATGGGAATTCTTCCATGCTGAATCTAGGAAAAAGTATGTGAGTCAGAGATTTATGGATCAGAAAAAAGAAAGAATTTCTTTAGCCCAAATAAGGAAATATGACTGTGACCGAATATGAACAGGAATTTGTTCAGTTGAGCAAATATGCCAGAGAATGGGTTCTAACTGAGGCTAAGATGTGTAAATGCTTTGAAGAGATTTTAAATGAAGATATCAAGTTATTGATTGGAATTCTCGAAATAAGGGAATTTACGGTGTTAGCCAATCGAGCACACAAAGCTGAAGAATTTAGTAAAGAAAAGAGACAAGCTGAAAGAGAGGCTTGGGTTTCTGGAAAAAAACTATGAGTAAGTCACAATCATTTGCTTCTAAGAAATTAAAGAAGTATTATGATCATGTTACCACCTCTATGGGATATTCTGGAAGAGAGTGAAGCTCTCAATGTTCTAACCCGAGGTCTTCATCTCCATCTGTGACCAGTGTGGGTAATGTTGGTAATCCCAAACTGAAATGTAAACATTGTAACAAATTTCATCATGGGAATGTCGGTCTAGAAGTGGAGCTTGTTTTGGATGTGGTTCACTTGACCATTTTCTCAGAGATTGTCCCGAAAGAGTTGAAAAAAAGATAGAACCAGCTCTATAGCCTAGTAATCCTGCATTGAGAGGCAGACCACCCTGTCATCCCGATAATGTTGGTAGTAGTCGAGGTACTACCAAGGATACAACAGTTAGATATGAGGCACAAGCACCTGCAAAAACATATGCCATTCGTGCTAGAGAAGATGCCTCTACACCAGATGTCATTACTAGTACATTTTCTCTACTTGATATTGATATTACTGTTTTGATTGATCCTGGCTCCACACATTCATATGCATGAACCTAGTGTCTATTAAAATTTATCTGTTGAATTCATTGAATTGGTGGTTAAAGTTTCAAACCCCCTGGGCCAGAGTGCTATAGGAGATAAGGTCTGTAAAAACTGTCCGTTGATGGTAAAAGATACTTGCTTTCCAGTTAACTTGATGTGTAATAGCCTGATTTAGGGGCTAGTCGAAACAATGGTTTCAGTATCACTAATCCAAGATCGGAGAAAATTATTTTTATGTTATTTTATTAGAGCATGATTATATAAGTGCATGAAAATTTTGGTGCTTTAATTTTAGTTATTTCATGCTTAATCGCTAAAAAGGACTAAATCGCATAAAGTGTAAAAGTTCAAAATTTCAAGCTAACGGTGCCAAATAGCTATGGAATAACATTTGGAGGTCTTTAAAGGGAAATTAGCCCCTTATATCATGGTTGGCCGGCCATAGGGGACAAGAAAGTCAAAGTTGGTCCAAGTTGGTAAGGATTTGGTGACTAAATTGATGGTTCAATATTAAAATAAAGAAAAGATGATACCCTTCTCTTTACTCATCTTCTTCCACTAATAAACACAAGCAAAATAGGAGTTTTAAAGCTAAAAAATTTGAGCAAACTCTTCTCCCTACAAGTAAGTGATTTTAATGGTTTTTCTTGATGATAGTTGTACTTTCGGAACCCCTAAAGCTTAAGCTTTTTAAAGAGGAGACTATTTCGTAAAATGGTGAAGATTTTAGAGTTTTTCCATGAGAGCTTTTAAGTTGTTTGCTGCATTTTTATGGAAGAAAATGGGTCTTAGTTGTTAGATGAACAACTTTTGTGAAAGGTGTTACCATGAAAACACCTGAAAGGACCTTTTATTAAAGGTTGTAAAATATGTAGTAAATGTGTGAAATGTTGAGTTTTGATGGTAGTCATAAGAGAAATAAATGTTCACCTAGGATTGTTAAAGGGAGAAATTTGATTAGAATTGGTTTTCGAGCCTAGGGGTAAAATGGTCATTTTGTGAAAGTCTAAGGGCAAAACAGTAATTTTGCCAAAGCATGATTATTGAGATGCATTTATTAATGTGATAATTAAATGTGCCAATTTGCTATTATAGATCAAGAAGAACCAATAATTAACCTCGACCGGGGGAAGAACAAATTATCAGACTAGATCGACAATCTAGCCTATTTTAAAATCGAGGTAAGTTTGTATGTGATAAATTCAACATTTACGCTAGTCTGTTTGAGAACGTTTGATATTATAATGATACACGATATTTTATGAAATTGAGTAATGGTGTTGATTGAGAAAGATGATAAACATTGAGATATTGAAGTCCCGATTGGACTATAATAAATGTGAGAATACTATCATCGAGACACGAAATGGATAAGGTCCCGTGGAGACCATGTCTGGGACATGGCCTCAGTACCGAATTGAGATCCCGTATAAGACCATATCCGGGATATGGCTTCGGTATTGAATATGAGAATCGTATAAGACCATATCTGGGATATGGCATCGATACTTCATGTGAGACCCCATGTAGGACCACATCTGGGATGTGCCATCCGCTTCGTGTTTATGTTAATAACGATAAATATGCATCTTTAAATATCTCTAATTATTTAGTGGATGAAATAGATAAGCTTAGAGATAGAAATGAGATTAGTACTAAAGCTATGTGATTGAGTGAATACAGGTAATCGTGAGTAATTCACGAGAAATGTTTGCAATATGGGGCATGAATATGCTAGATAAAAGTATGAGTAAGTTATGGAAATGAGGTTAAGACTTGTGTTTTATTCAATGGAATAAATGAATGACACTATGAGTTTCATGTTGCTATGTATTCATGCAAACATACTAAGCTTTATGCTTACCCCTCTCATTTCCCTTTCCCTTGTAGTATTCCCAAGATAGCTCGAGGACCATGGGACGTTGGAGTTCGGAATCACACTATCGACATCTTTTTGGTAAAACAAAGTTAGATTTATTTTGACTATGGCATGTATAGGACTTGAGTACTTTTTTATGTCATATTTGTTAGCCAAAGTGTTGGCTATTTATGTTATCGAAAATACTTGACAAGTTTATATATATTCATTGATGATGAATCATGAAGTTTATACTTGTGTGGATACTTTGATTTGAGTTCTTGGAAGTGCCTTAGAGTCATGAGTTATGTTGTAATGAGATGATATAAGTATGGTTGTTATGTAGGGTGGCATTTAGCTTGGAATATAGCCTTTTTAATGTCCACACGGGTAGACACACGGGCGTGTGTCTAGGCCGTGTGTCCTCTTGCATGCTAGGTTTACAAGTCAGTATGCTCAATAGTAAACACACGAGTAACGACACGGCCGTGTGTCTCAACCGTGTGGGAGGCACGGCCATGGACATGGGCGTGTGCCTTGGCCGTGTGACCATAGTGAGGTGATGATGTCATAAACAGTATGCCATGGTTTTGGCACATGAGGTAAGACACAGGCATGTCAAGGCTGTGTAAGGGACACGGGCGTATGTCCAGCCATGTGAAAACCCCTGTAGGTTCGAATTAGAAAATAAATACCATACAGGTTAGGAACATGGGCGTGTGTGACCACATGGCCTGCCCACACGGGCGTGTGGCCCTTGTTTAGACAAAAAAATTTCTAAGTGCATAAAAGTTTTCGGTTTAATTCTGAGACCTTCCGAATGTATGTTTAAGGCCTCGTAGGCCCATGATAAGGATGTTATGCATTTGAATGAGAGGCATTAAGTTGGGGATGGATTTTTAAAGCCCAAAGTTGTAAGTACAAGCAAGTTAAGTCTAGTAATGCCTCGTACCCGGTTCTGGAGTGGAATACGAGTAAGAGGTGTTATATTTAATGGTATCAGAGCTATGGTTTAGTCGATTCTCAGACTAATGTAGCATAAGTATGAGTCTAGCTATACATGCCATATGTAAGAGTAATTGTGTAATGATAGTGTGACGGCTCCTGACAATTTGAATTGTGTTTTTATATAGTAAATGGACCTTTATCCCGACTGAGCTGCAGCCGATGATGCTACAAGTAATGCGCAGGCTCCCGCACAAGGGACCGTGCCAGTAGAGAGTAGACCCGAGACTATAGGTCAAGGAGAAGAGGCTCGAGAAGCCTTTCTACAGATGATGAGCAATTGGTACACTGAGTACATTAGAGAAAATCCTAATGCTCAACCCCCTCCACCCCCACCCATTCCTCATCCCGCTCTTGTAGTTCCTCAAGTGGTTGAGGTAGTAAGAAGAGAAAGGCCTCCGGTCGATAAGATCCAGAAACAAGGAGCAGAGGAATTTTGGGCTAGTAAGAATGACGATCCGGAGAGGGCAGAATTCTACCTTGAGAATACCATCCGAGTATTCGACGAGTTATCATGCACACATGAAGAGTGCATGAAGTGTATGGTATCTCTATTGAGAGATTCGGCCTATCAGTGGTGGAACACCCTTGTGTCGGTGGTACCAAAGGAGAGAGTAAACTGGGAGTTCTTCCAAGACGAATTCTGGAAGAAGTATATTAGTCAGAGATTCATCGACCAGAAAAGAAAATAGTTCTTAGAGCTAAAGTAGGGCTGAATGACGAGGACCGAATACGAATGTGAGTTCGTAAGACTCAGCAAATATGCTCGAGAGTGCGTATCGACAGAAGCCATCATGTGCAAAAGGTTCGAAGATGGGTTAAATGAGGATGTACGTTTATTTGTTGGTGTCCTCGAACTAAAAGAATTATGGTGTTAGTAGATAGAGCTTGTAAGGCTGAAGAGTTGGTCAAAGAGAAAAAGAAAGTCGAGATTGAGTCTCGCAACTCGAAGAAGAGACAAATGGGCAAGTCATTCCAATCCTTATCCAAGAAGTCAAAAGATTTCACTGCCCGGTCAGCCACCTAAGCTGGATTTTTAAGTAAAAGTAGAGGTAAACAGTTCTTGGGGTCTAAACCTCAGATCACATCAGTTGCTAGTGTTGGCAACATTCGACCGAATAGACCAGAATGCCCGTAGTGTGGCAGACGTCATTCCGATGAGTGCAGAGCAAGCGAGAAGGCTTGTTTCAATTGTGGGTCTCTAGACCAATTTATCAGAGATTGCCGTGAGGCGGGTGAGAAAGAGAAACCTCAGTGAGAGGAGACCAAGAAATACTGCTAGAGGAAGACCACAGAAAAACCCAGAAATGAGATGAGTGTGTAACATCCAAAAATTTGAGTATTATTTGTGTTGGCTCGGGTATGAATTTTGTGTGTTAGCATAGTCTTGTGAAGGCTTGATTTTATTTAGGAAGTTAGAATAATTTTTAGTATGGTTTATTTAATGAAGTGGAGTAAGTGAGCTTGACACTTAAGTTAATTTAAGTGTTAAATTATAGCACATTAGGAGTTAGTGGCATATTGGATAAGGAGCTTGAAAGGTTGCTTGAGGGAAGTGGTTCGAGTAGCTTGGAAAGCATTTTGAGGATTGTATTTTTATGTATTCTAGCATTGATGGACGGTCAAACTTATTTATGATAGGTTGGACTATTAATTTTGGTAAGTTGAATATTGGTTTAAGGAAAGCATGAAATTGGGGATAAGAATCTTAAGGTTATGGAAGGTTGGGGAGACATAAGGCTAGGCTTTAGGAAAATGTTTTGGAAAGTATTCCTAGGCCTTTAGTGCTTGAATGTGGACGGCATGTGTGGCTGGGGGGGTGGCCGAATGTGATAGGTAGCTTGGGGGGAATAGTTGGCCAATTTTTGTTTTTGAGCATCTTTTTGCATTTGATTTTCCTCTCCAAAAACTCCCTCTATTGGCCGATTGTGTATTGTGCTTTTGGTGCAATTTTGTTTTTGGTTTTTTTTAGCCTCATTTCGTGTGAACCAAATACCATTTCTCTTCTTTCATTTGTCCTTTTGAAACCGAAACAACATTGGAACTTTTGGTGCATTTTTTCTTCTTTGGTAATTAGGTGTTGGTCGAATCTCTTACTCTTACTCCCTTTTCTCTCTTTTTCTTTCTTTCAATATTGTTCAAACCACATTTCTTTTCACTTCTCTTGGCTGAATCTTCCTTCTTCCCTTTTCATTTTATTTTCTTTGCCATACTAATTCTTCATTTCTTTCGAGCCATATATCAATTGACTTCTTCATTCAAAAACCATAGCCGAAACTTCTCATATCCTTTTGGTTTGCTTTGGCCGAATATTCAAGGGTAGATTCTCTTTGGTTTTCTTCAATCGATTTTGGATAATGGTAAGTGTTCTTGGCCGTTTCTCCTTCATTTCTTTCTCGATTCTATGTCGATTTCTTGTGGACAAAGGCCGAACCTATGGGCATTTGTTGCAAGGTTCTAATCATTTTAGGAATCGATCATTCTTTTAGGCTCTTCGGGACGTTGGAAGCAATCAACTAAGCCTCGTATCTTTGTCTATCGTTTTGGGTAAGCTATTAGGTAAGATTGGTATTTTTGAAGCGATAACTCTTTGGGATTAAGTGGTATGGCCGAATGGCCTTTGTTAATAATTTTAGTATTGGCCGATTGTAGGACAAGGTGATCTAGTGCGATAGATCGGATCTTTGGAAGTTAGTTCTTACGTTTGTGAAAGGTGTGTATCTCACACACTTTATAACTTGGTTCATATATGTATATATGTGTGATAAATAACTATTCATGTTGTTAAAGCCGAAATGATGAGATTTTGAGATGATACCATGATGGTATGAATGAGGATTCGGGTAAGTCCGTTTCGATATGTTGTTAATACATGTGGATTGAAATCATGATCTACGATTTATGATATTTTTGTTATGTGATTCATATCAAAGTATATTGACATGATTTGTTTATCTAATGCATTGGTATGGGCAACATGAGAGGAGGGGGAAGATTGATATCGTGACTTCGGTCACCAGTGATTTGGTATCACATTTGTGTCTTCGGACACCAGAGGTTTGGTACCTCCAGTGATTTGGTATCACATTTGTGTCTTCGGACACCAGAGGTTTGGCACCTCATAGCGTCTCGTCCCTGTGGTTTAATTCCACCGTGGGTTGGCCCCACTTTTGAGATATGGGATCGTCGCCAGTGATTTGGTATCACACGTGGGTTAGCCCCACAGATGGATTATTCGTGACTTTGGTCACCAGTGATTTGGTATCACATTTGTGTCTCCGGGACACCAGAGGTTTGGCACCTCATAGCGACTCGTCCCTGTGATCTAGCATCACCGTGGGTTGGCCCCACTTTTGAGATATGGGATCGTCGCCAGTGATTTGGTATCACACGTGGGTTGGCCCCACATATGGATTATTAGTGACTTTGAGTCACCAGTGATTTGGTATCACAATATTGAATATCGTGACTTCGGTCACCAGTGGTTTGGCACCTCCAGTGGTTTGGTACCACACGGGGTAGAAAAGGAGTTATGGATGGCTAGGTTGGGTGCATTATACATATATGTTGCTTTGTTATAAATTGTGTAAGTATGTGGCATTTACCGGGAGAGGGAATATGCACTGAGTCTTGGTGACTCACCTTCTCCCTTATCTTTTCAGGTGATTCGTGAGATTGCGGATGAGATGCCGGATAAACTCGAGGAGGCCATGCAATAAAATTTGGTTTTACATGAACTTCCATTTGGGTACTTTATTTTAATTTGGTTTTCATATTTTTATGGATTTGTAATAAGGCCTGTTTAATTATGTTTTGGATTATTTATATGTTTTGGATTTGTTTTAAATTTGGCTTACAAATTACATGATTGATATATTAATTTGAGCACAAAGTTTTCTAAATTACAAAATGCGATGGTTTTTAAAACGTTACCATTGGGTAACATAAATCATTTGATAATTTTAACATCTTAAGTATTTTCGATAACTCATACTATTTTCAAAAACTCAACTTTTCCAAATTTCTTTTAGATACAGTTTTCAACCTAATCACATTGGTTTCTTTAAAATATTAAAAGGTTTTCTAATCTATGGATTTGCAACTAAACTTTAAAGACTTATTTTTGAGGTTTTCAAAAGTAAATTATCAGCTTTCAATTTATTATACACTTGTTTTCTACAAATAAAGTTCAACAAAGAGTATTTCACAAAAATTTAATCGTTAACTCGTTTTTCTTCAAAACGTTTTCCTTCGTGGCATGCCAGATTCGGTCATGGCGTATTGACCGGGTTTAGGGTGTTACAGAGTGGCAAGAATTCATCTAGAGAGCAGACTGCGAGGTTGAGGGTAGAGCACCGGCAAGAACATATGCCATTCATGCTCGCAAAGAGGCGTCCTCCCTTGACATAATCACGGGTACATTTTCTCTCTATGATACTCATGTGATAGCATTAATTGATCCGGGATCTACCCATTCGTATATTTGCATGAAATTAGTCTCTAGCATGAGCATGCCTATAGAGTCTATGTCAAATCCACTAGGAAAATATGTGTTGGTTGATAGAGTATGTAAAGGTTGCCCTTTGATGATTAGGGGTCATTGCTTTCTGGCTAATCTCATGTTATTACCGTTTGACAAGTTCGATGTCATCCTTGGGATGGATTGGTTAGTTACTCATGAGGTGATTGTGAATTGTGGAACGAAGTTTCTTGAGTTAAAATGTAAAAGTGGGGATCTTATTTGTGTTGAATCAGATAAGCAAGACAGATTATTTAAGAAAGGGATGCGAAGCTTACCTTGCCTTTGTGATGAATGCTAAAGAGACTGAGTTGAAAATTGAGTCGGTACACATAGTATGTGAGTATCCAGATGTTTTCCTGAAGGAATTTCCAGGGTTACCACTGATTAGAGAAATCAAATTTGGGATTGAGTTAGCTCCTAGTACTACCCCCATTTCTATTGCTCCATATAGAATGGCTCCAACTGAGCTAAAAGAATTGAAAGCACAGTTGTAAGAACTAACGGATAACGGCTTCGCAAGACCGAGTTTTTCTCCGTGGGGTGCTCCTGTATTATTTGTGAAGAAGAAAGATGGTTCTATGAGGTTATGCATAGATTATCGGCAACTTAATAAGGTAACTGTGAAGAACAACTACCCGTTGCCAAGAATCGATGATTTGTTTGATCAATTGAAGGGAGCCACGGTATTTTCCAAAATAGACTTGAGGTCTGGATACTACCAGTTGAGAGTCAAGGACTCGGATGTGCCGAAAACTGCATTTCAGACGAGGTATGGCCACTATGAATTTTTGGTCATGCCTTTTGGCTTAACAAATGCCCCAGCTGTTTTCATGGGCTTGATGAATCACATTTTTCGGCCATATTTGGATAAATTTGTCGTAGTCTTTATTGACGATATACTGATATACTGATATACTCTCGAGATGAGAAAGATCAAGCCGAGCATTTGAGAAAGGTTCTGCAAATTTTAAGAGATAAACAATTGTATGCCAAGTTTAGTAAAAGTGAATTTTGGCTTAAGGAAGTTGGATTTTTGGGGCACATTGTCTTCGGAGATGGAATTAGAGTCGACCTGAGTAAGATTTTAGCAATTGTTGAATGGAAACCGTAAGAAGCGTGATAAACCGTAAAAGTAACATATTTTAGACCCACATTTAGTATGCTTTTGGATGATTTATCCCTTGTTTTATATAAAAAGGTGCTTTTAATCCTTTCTTTTCATGTCTTATACCCAGGAAAGCACCCGAGGATGAAAAGAACACAAAACGAGCCTAAAATGGAATAAATGAGCCTTTACACGAAATCGACACGGCCTGGCCCAACGTACACACGGTCGTGCCTCGATGAACACCTAGAGCACGGCCTCAACTCAGTCACACACGGTAGTGCCTCAAGAGAAATCCGAACACGGTCAGGTCTAGATTCACACGGGCGTGTGACATGGCCGTGCCTCTAACGCTGGAAAGAGCAATTTTATCGAAAAAGGATACTTAGGGAGAAAGAATCGCGTTCCAAGAGCCTATAAATAAGTCCCAAGTATCACCTATCAAGGGAGAGCGAAAGCGAGGCCAAGGAGCCAAGCCGAGAAGGTCAGAGTTAGAGGATAACGCAAGGATAGCCAGTTGATCCATCCCAAGAAGCCAGAATTATACTCAAAACGGCGGAATTCTCCTTCGATTCCTTCAGGGGGTTTTAGGATTATTTCTATGTTTTGTTTTATCTTTTCTCTTGCGATGTTTTGTTTATTCATTATGAACTAAACCCTTCAGATACCTAAAGGGGATAAAACCTAGATGGATTTTATTATTTGATTTTTAAGTTATATGATAAAATTACTTAGTTTGTTCTTAATTATGTTGCTTAACCCAAATCTAATGTGCTTAGGTAGAGGAGGAATATACCCTGCCTAAGAGAAGATCCAACATAATTAAGCGGAGTTGATCGAACGCCTAGAGATAGGGTTACGAGATTTTGCCGGATTAGGGTGAAACCTAATATGGGAGTCCATTGATCGATTTACTCCTATCCTAGTGGGTTATTATAAGCGAACGAGAGTTCCACTAATTAACCTAGGGTTAGACGTTATTCACCTCGAGAGAGGGTTTAATATAGGATAGGGAGTCTCACAGATCAAGCTCAATAAAAGAAATTATATAATTTAGGGTTACTTAATAAGTGAAGTCTAGGTGGATTCTTCCTAAGGGTATCGTCGTAATCAACTGAGCTTTTCCTCAAAGTTATTTTCCTATTCGTCTTCTTGTCTTTGTGTCCTTAGTTTAGCTGTCGTCGATTTAGTTAAAAAGTAATCTTCACTCTAACTTTAAGACTAAATAATAAGAAGAAAGTGAGTATTAATACTTTTAGTTCCTTTGGGTTCGATAACCGGTCTTGCCTAAGCTATACTACTGTTCGATAGGTACACTTGCCTTTATATCGTTGTCAGAGTTAGTCTCCAGGTTTGATCATTCTTTTATAGATATTTAAAACTCTGATTTTACAGCGACCAAGTTTTTGGCGCCGTTGCCGGGGAAATAAAATATTAAGAAAACTCCATTTTTATTACTTTAGTCTTAATTTTTTTATATATTTTGTTCTTTTCACTTTTTACTGAAATTTTTCTCTCTTTCTTTTCCAACAGGTACCTCTAGTTTATGACTAGAAGGAACCCGAGGGGACCTTTGGTATTCGACAACGAAATCGAAGCTACCGCTCGTAAGAATCGTCGGGAAACCAGGGGAGCCCTAGATTACACGGAGAGAGAGGAAGAAGATAGATCTAATCCTACTGAAGGGATGGACGAAACCAACCCACCACCACGTGATGTGGGGGAGAACAATGCTCCACGCACAATGTTCGATTATGCGAAACCGCATTTAACCAGAGCAGAATCTAGTATTGTTAGGCCTGCTATATCTGCTAACAACTTTGAATTAAAGCCTAACACAATACAAATGATTCAATAGTTTGTCCAATTTGATGGTTTACAGGACAAAGATCCAAACACGCACATAGCTAACTTTCTAGAGTTCTGTGACACCTTCAAAATAAATGGCATTTCTGATGATGCCATACGTCTTCGGTTATTCCCTTTTTCATTAAGAAATAATACTAAACAATGGTTAAACTCGTTACAATGAGGGTCAATCACTACATGGGATCAGATGACCGAAAAGTTTTTGATGAAATATTTCCCACCAGCCAAAACGGCCAAATTACGGAATGATATCTCTTCTTTTGTGCAGATGGATGTAGAGATGCTATACGACGCATGGGAGAGATTCAAAGATCTCTTGAGAAGGTGCCCACACCATGGTCTACCCTTGTGGCTACAAGTCCAAACCTTTTACAACGGTGTAAACCCCTCAACGAGACAACTTATAGATTCAACCGCGGGTGGAACACTGAACAACAAAACTCCAGAAGTAGCCTATGAGTCCATTGATGAGATGTCATTAAACAATTATCAGTGGCAAGCTTCAAGGACCAAACCGACAAAATCGGCAGGAGTTTTCAACATCAATGCCATGACCATGCTATCAACACAGCTAAAGATGATGAATAAAAGCTTGATAATTTGTATTCATCACAGGTACATCTAGTCATGCAGTGCGATGCAAGTGGAACTGTGGCGAATCCTGAGTACCCACCCTACCAACCAGGAGTAGAAGATGAACAAATGAACTATATATGTAATAATTTTCGATCCAATAATAATCCTTATAGTAATACTTACAATCCAGGTTGGAGAAACCACCCAAATTTTTCGTGGGGAGGACAAGGAAACCAAGGAAATCAAATGCAACAACTTCCTCAAAACTTCCAAAATCAGCCCTATCCACAAGAAAAGAAACCATCCTTCGAGGAACATCTTCAAGAAACTGATAGAGCAGTCAAAAGTAATGAGAGACGACTCGATGAAATTGCTAAGTCAGACAAGGAAGTTAGTAATGTAGTTGAACAACTCGAAAAGCTAATGTCAGAACGACCGCAAGGACGTCTACCAAGTAACACTGAAGTTAATCCTAAGGAGCAAATTCAAGCAATCACAACTCAGGACAGTAACGGATTAACTGAACTGAATCAAATACCGGAAAAGAAGGTAGACAAAGGTGTAAAAGAGGTATCACAAGAGAAACCAAATCTGGTAATTAAGGAATATCAACCCTGCATACCTTATCCTGAAGCCTTAAAAAGAGACGATTCAGAGGAACAGTTCGGTAAGTTTCTTAAAATTTTAAAGAAATTACATATTAACTTACCCCTTCTTGAAGCTCTTTCTCAGATGCTAGACTCGAGAAAATTTTTAAGACAGCTCTTGACCAACAAACGAAAAATAGATGAAGAGCATCACGTGGAACTAAATGCAACGTGCTCAGCAATGTTACAAAATAGACTACCACAGAAACTGAAAGATCCAGGGAGTTTTACAATTCCATGTTTAATTGGTAGTTTAAATATTGATAATGTGTTAGCTGATTTAGGGGCAAGCATAAATGTCATGCCTTATACATTGTTTAAACAACTAGGTCTAGGGAAGCCCAAACAAACTAGGATGAGTATTCAACTAGCTGATAAAACTATTAGAATTCCTAGGGGCATTATCGAGGATGTTCTCGTCAAAATTGATAAATTTGTTTTCCCAGTAGACTTTGTTGTCTTAGACATGGATGAGGATAACTTAATCCCCTTAATTTTAGGAAGACCATTCCTAGCAACTGCCAGGACTAAAATTGATTGCTACAGGTGAGCTCATACTTCGTATAGGAGATGAATCGATCAATCTTCAAGCCCTCGACTGGGCCAGGACAACAGTTGATGAAGGTAAGAAAGCCACTTCAATAGATAACCATGTTATTCAATCTTCATCACAGGAAACAGCACAAGGCCTAAACCCTGAGCCAACGCATATCGACAAAGTAGAATTACACGAGGAAGAACCGAAATCACACAAAGTAAAACCGGAGGAACCACTAGAAGAGCTTGTGAGGACATCAAATCACTTTAAAATAGGAAACCAGGATCTGTTAGATAAAGCCAAGTCTCACATCCTCACAACAGACCTGAAAGCAAGGGGAGAGATCCTTCTCAAGGTACATGATACCTTCCCAAACGGCATAGTCGAGGTAAGCAATACAATACTTGGCACTTCTAAAGAAAACATTTCTCGACTTCAACATTGTCGAGAAAACGGAACTGTAAGCATGAGGGAAGATATTCAAACCTTTAAACCCCCCAAAAATTTTCAAAACACGAGGAAGTCTAGCTTAAGACTATAAACGAGCGCTTCTCGGGAGGCAACCCGAGCACTAACCTTATTTTTCTTTTACTTTTATCTATCTTTTCCTTTCTCTTCTCTTTTTCCTTTTTCAACTAACAAAAATATGCATGTTTTCCAGACCACACGGCCTTACACACGGCCGTGTCTGTGGCCGTGTGGACCACCTAAACCACTACACAAACAGGGCACAGGCCGTGCTGTCAGCCCAACCACCCTCCCCAACGTCACGGATCCAACAACCTCTACACACGAGCACCGACAGATAGGGCACGGCCATGCCCGAAACCGTGTGAAGCTACTGACTTGCACACCACAGACAGAACACGCCCGTACTGGAAACTGTGTGAATCCACTGACTTATCGAACACGGGGGAGACACGCCTATTTAGCACAACCGTGCGAAAAGAAAGACTTCACAAGCACGGGCATAGGGGGACACTGCCCTCTATAACACGGCCGTGTGAGGTGGCCGTGTAAATCGACACACCCTGTGACCACGGCCGTGGGGGAGTATAAAATTTGAAAATCTATTTAAACACCTCACCCATTCCCCTTCCCTCCATCTAACTTCTTCTTTATTTTCTCTCCTTCATCTTAGACTCTTCAAAACTCTACGATCTTTGAGCAAATCAACACCATGCCGAAGAAGCGGAAGAAGCTAGGCATAGACGCCTTAACAAAGAATGATCAAATGAGTTCATGCCGGCAGCTTCGCCTCAACACCAAGCCAAGGGTTTTTGAGACCAATTAGTTTTTATGTTTTCTTTCTCTTTTGCTTCAATTTTCTACTCTTTTCATTTATTTTTCTTATCTAAGCTTCTCTACTGCTATTTTCATTTAATTTTCTTTTAGTTTCTTAATATCAGGTTCGCCAGGCTGCTACGGAATCACGCCAACCACCACAACAACCTCAACACTCTCACCACCACCACCACATCCCCAATCTTAGCATTGATTCCCACCTTGCAAACCATCCCTTAATAAGGACCTTATAGTCCATTAGGATTTTCTTTTCTTTTCAGTTTTCTTCTTAGTCTCCTTCACTTTAGCTTGCTTTTCTTTAATTTTGTATTTAGTTTATTTTTATTATGTCTTAATAAACCCTGGCTAATCCTTCACGAGTTCCCTAATTTCTTCATCTAGCGCAGAGCTTGGGAACCAACACCACAACCATACCGACGCCTTCGCCGTATTTGCCATATCTTCCACCATAACCTCCACGACCCCTACCCTCCTCTAAGGAAACAGTCCACACCTTAGGGAGTATTCTATCCCCTCCCTTTTGATTTTGAATATAAATGCATTATCTATTTTTGTACATTGAGGACAATGTACGTCTTAAGTGGGGGGTAAAAAGACTTAACCATTTTCTTTATTCTCAAATCCCTAAGGTTAAAAGTGGAATAAAAGAACCTGACTTTTTTCATGATTCTCAAATCCCTGATTTAGCCATGTTTTTATGCAAAATTGTCATATTACTAATTAAGATGAAATTTCTGATGACTTGTGATGAATATTAACAGGTTTTAGAATAAGTCATAGTTAATTGGACATTGATGATTAAATTTAAATAATACTATAGAATCAAGCATGATAAGTTTATTTTTCAGGAATTAAAATTTTTTGCTAGGTTGTTGATCCAATTTTGAATGCTACCTTGAAATTTAAAAATTCATAAGGATGATGTCAAAACACCCATAATTTTTGTGAGTATTTGAACCTTATAGAGCATACATTCTTTTTCATGCTCATTTTTTTATTATGAGTGTGTCAACTATGAACTGTTATTCTAGAACTTGCCTCGTTTATACATGTCGAGACCACAGTTATGATTTGATATACCAAGATGATAAAGGCACTTAGGTTTTAACCCACTAATTCCACTAAAAAGCCTACCTCCATAATTAACCCCTAGTAAACCCCGTTGAGCCTAACAACCCTCTTTATTGACTCACCTACTAACTTTAACCAAAAACCCTTTGTATTTGTTATCACCAATTTTTTTTAATTACCCTTTTTGTCGAGATTTGATTTTGAACAAGTTTCCTAACTATGTTCTATAGTTCAGTTTGTTCTTAAAAAAATAACACGAAGTATATTCATTATTAGTTCCAGGATTAAGTGAGCTTGCATGTTCAAATTCCAATTCTCAAGGAAAAAGCTCGTTTTATTAGTTTTAAATGTAAGATTAAGTTCATTTTTCTAGTTAGGAAATTTATCAAATCAATCTCGATTCTAACCCTCTAATTTTAGCCTATAACCACACCTTGTACCCTAACCCCGTTACAACCTTAAACAAAGACCTTTTGATCTGTTTGTCATCTCATATTACAGTGGTGGAGATTTGATTTTCAGGCAAGCCTATGGGATTAACTTTTCAGGTTCAACTTATGAGCGATCTTCTTCTGAACCTTAAACACTTTAGAGTGATTTGAGTGAACCCTAAGTGAGGATGTCAATCCTTGTCAAACTTTGAATTGAAAAGGTAGTTATTTAAAAGAGGGGAGACACCTATGTTTTCAAGGGTACAAAATTATGATTTATCTCGTTTGAATCTTTAGGACACTTTGAATCAAATCATCCATGTATGAATTCTCTATGAATTAGGATAAGACATTGTTGATGAAGAATTACAGATCATGGAAAGTTGGTTTTAATTGTAAATTGAGAATTTTGCTTGAGGACAAGCAAAAGCTTAAGTGTGGGGGTATTTGATAAATCGTAAAAGTAACATATTTTAGACCCATATTTAGTATGCTTTTGGATGATTTATCCCTTGTTTTATATAAAAAGGTGCTTTTAATCCTTTCTTTTCATGTCTTATACCCAGGAAAGCACCCGAGGGTGAAAAGAACACAAAACGAGCCTAAAACGGAGTAAATGGACCTTTACAAGAAATCGACACGGCCTGGCCCAAAGCACACACGGCCGTGCCTCAACGAACACCTAGAGCACGGCCTCAACTCAGTCACACACGGTCGTGCCTCAAGAGAAATCCAAACACGGTCAGGTCTCGATTCACACGGGCGTGTGACATGGCCGTGCCTCTAACGCTGGAAAGAGCAATTTTAGTCGAAAAAGGATACTTAGGGAGAAAGAATCGCGTTCCAAGAGCCTATAAATAAGTCCCAAGTATCACCTATCAAGGGAGAGCGAAAGCGAGGCCAAGGAGCCAAGCCGAAAAGGTCAGAGTTAGAGGATAACGCAAGGATAGCCAGTTGATCCATTCCAAGAAGCCAGAATTATACTCAAGACGGCGGAATGCTCCTTCGATTCCTTCAGGGGGTTTTAGGATTGTTTCTATGTTTTGTTTTATCTTTTCTCTTGCGATGTTTTGTTTATTCATTATGAACTAAACCCTTCAGATACCTGAAGGGGATGAAACCTAGATGGATTTTATTATTTGATTTTTAAGTTATATGATAGAATTTCTTAGCTTGTTCTTAATTATGTTGCTTAACCCAAATCTAATGTGCTTAGGTAGAGGAGGAATAGACCCTGCCTAAGAGAAGATCCAACATAATTAAGCTGAGTTGATCGAACGCCTAGAGATAGGGTTACGAGATTTTGCCGGATTAGGGTGAAACCTAATATGGGAGTCCATTGATCGATTTACTGCTATCCTATGGGGGTTATTATAAGCGAACGAGAGTTCCACTAATTAACCTAGGGTTTAATATAGGTTAGGGAGTCTCACAGATCAAGCTAAGTAAAAGAAATCATATAATTTAAGGTTAATTAATAAGTGAAGTCTAGGTGGATTCTTCCTAAGGGTATCATCTTAATCAACTGAGTTTTTCCTCAAAGTTATTTTCCTATTCGTCTTCTTGTCTTTGTGTCCTTAGTTTAGCTGTCGTCAATTTAGTTAAAAAGTAATCTTCACTCTAACTTTAAGACTAAATAATAAGAAGAAAGTGAGTATTAATACTATTAGTTCCTTTGGGTTCGATAATCGGTCTTGCCTAAGCTATACTATTGTTCGATAGGTACACTTGCCTTAATATCATTGTCAGAGTTAGTCTCCAGGTTTGATCATTCTTTTATAAATATTTAAAACTCTGATTTTACAGCAATCAGAGCGTAACTGAAGTGAGGAGTTTTCTGGGCCTAGCCGGCTATTATAGGTGTTTTGTCAAAGGGTTTTCCATGATAGATACCCCGATGATGAGACTATTGCAAAAAGATGTGAAGTTTGATTGGACAGAAAAGTGCCAACAGAGTTTTGAAAAACTAAAGGTGTTGTTGACTGAGGCTCCTATTTTGGTGCAAACTAAGCCGAGAAGAGAATTTGTGGTTTACTGTGATGCATACATGAATGGATTGGGTTGTGTACTTCTACAAGAGGACAAGGTGATTGCATATGACTCTAGACAATTAAAGCCGCACGAGAAGAATTACCCAGTCCATGATTTAGAGTTGGCTGCCATTGTGTTTGCATTAAAGATATGGAGACACTATTTATATGGTGAAAGGTGTCGACTATTCACTAACCACAAAAGCCTAAAATACTTGATGACTAAAAAGGAATTGAATTTGAGGCAACAAAGATGGTTAGAGCTGATCAAGGATTATGAGCTAGTGATTGACTATCATCTAGGAAAGGCGAACGTAGCCGCCGATGTTTTGAGTAGAAAAATCCTTATTTGCACTGAGAACCTTGAATACACAGATGGCTTTGTCAAATGATGGTTCTATTCTAGCTGCTAGACCATTGTTTCTTCAAGAGATTTGTGAAGCCCAGAAAGGTGACAGCGGCTTACAAGACAAAAGAGTTCTTTGTGAGTCAAATGTTGAGTCAGACTTTCAGGTAAGTCCTGACAGATGTTTGATGTTTCGAGATAGGGTCTGTGTACCCAGAATTGGTGAACTTATCCGGAAGATACTGCATGAAGCACATAGTGGATGTTTGTCTGTACATCTAGGTAGCACGAAGATGTATAACGACATGAGGAAGTGGTATTGGTGGCCGAGTATGAAGAAAGACATTTCTGAGTTTGTATCGAGAAGCCTAATTTGTCAACAAGTGAAGACTGAACACCAAGTGCCTTCGGGTCTACTTCATCCTATTATGATTCCCGAGTGGAAATTGGATCATATTACTATGGTCTTCATGACGGGTTTACTGTTATCACCAAGGAGGAAAGATACTGTATGGGTTATTGTCGATAGACTTACGAAGTCAGCCCATTTCATACCAGTATGAGTCGATTATTCTCTTGATAAGTTGGCAGATTTGTACTTGTCAGAGATAGTAAGACTTCATGGAGTACCATTGTCGATTATATAGGATAGAGATTCGAGATTCACGTCACGGTTTGGAAGAAGTTGCAAGAGGCTTTAGGCACAAAATTGAGTTTTAATACAGCTTTCCATCCGCAAATTGACGGGCAGGCAGAGAGAGTGATATTGATACTCGAAGACATGCTTCGATGTTGCATTTTGGAGTTCCAAGGTAACTGGGAAAAATAATTAACGTTGGTGGAATTCGCCTACAACAACAGTTTTTAGTCAAGTTTAAAGATGGAGCCTTGCGAGGCATTATACGAGTGTAAATGCTGAATGCCCTTGTATTGGTCAGACTTCAAAGAGATTTAGATTCACGGGGTCGATTTGGTCAGGGAAACTGAAGAGAAAATAAAGGTGCTACGTGAATGTCTGAAAGCGGCCTCGGATAGACAAAAGTACTATTCGAATTTAAAAAGGAAAGAGATTGAATTCCAAGTAGGTGGTAAAGTGCTTTTGAATGTATCATCATGGAGAAAAGTCCTCAAATTTGGCCGAAAAGGCAAATTGGGTCCGTGTTTTATCGGACCCTATGAAGTTACCGAGAGGATAAGATCGGTAGCTTATCGTTTGGCCTTTCCACCTGAGCTGGAAAAGATTCACGATGTCTTCCACATATCCATGTTATGACGATACCGTTCTGACTCTTCACATGTGATTGTACCATCAGAAGTAGAGATTCAACCGGACATGACTTATGGCGAAGTGCCGATTAAAATTTTGGCACGAGAGGTCAAATAGTTGAGAAACAAAAGTATAGCCCTTGCAAAAGTGCCATGGCAAAGAAATGGAGTAAAAGAGGCTACATGGGAGCCCGAAGAGACCATGAGAAACCAATATTCCAACCTTTTTCCTGGTAATATTTTCGGGGACGAAAATCCTTAAGGGGGAGAATTGTAACAACCCGATTTAGGGGCTAGTCAGAATAGTGGTCTTGGAATCACTAATCCTAGATTGAAGAAAATTATTTCTATTTTATTTTATGCATTAAAGCATGATTATATTTGTGCATGAAAATTTTGGTGCTTTAATTTTAGCGATTTCATGCTTAATCGCGAAAAAGCACTAAATCGCAGAAAGTGCGAAAGTTTAAAATTTCAAGTTAAGGGTGCCAAATAGCTATGAAATAACATTTGGAGGTCTTTAAAGGGCAATTATCCCCTTAAATCATGGTTGGCCGGCCATAGGGGACAAGAAAGTCAAAGTTGGTCCAAGTTGGTAAGGAATTGGTGACTAAATTGATGGTTTAGTATTAAAATAAAGAACAGATGATACACTTCTTTTTACTCATCTTCTTCCATCGATAAACACAAGCAAAATAGGGGTTTTAAAGCTCAAAATTTTTAGCAAACTCTTCTCCCTATAAGTGATTTTAATGGTTTTTCTTGATGATAGTTGTACTTTTGGAACCCCTAAAGCTTAAGCTTTCTAAAAAGGGGACTATTTCGTAAAATGGTGAAGAGTTTAGAGTTTTTCCATGAGAGCTTTTAAGTTGTTTACTACATTTTTATGGAAGAAAATGGGTCTTAGTTGTTAGATGAACAACTTTTGTGAAAGGTGTTACCATGAAAACACCTAAAAGGACCTTTTTGTAAAGGTTGTAAAATATGTAGTAAATGTGTAAAATGTTGAGTTTTGATGGTAGTCATAAGAGAAATAAATGTTCACCTAGGCTCATTAAAGGGAGAAATCTTATTAGAATTGATTTCTGAGCCTAGGGGTAAAATGGTCATTTTGTGAAAATATAAGGGCAAAATAGTAATTTTGCCAAAGCATGATTATTAAAATGTATTTATTAATGTGATAATTAAATGAGCCAATTTGCTATTATAGATCAAGAAGAACCAGGAATTAACCTTGACCGGGGAAAGAACAAAGTATCAGACTAGATCGACAATCTAGCCTATTTTGATATCAAGGTAAGTTTGTATGTGATAAATTCAACATTTATGCTAGTATGTTTGAGAATATTTGATATTATAACGATACACGATATTCTATGAAATTGAGTAATGGTGTTGATTGAGAAAGATGATAAAAGTTGAGATGTTGAAGTCCCGACTGGACAATAATAAATGTGAGAATACTATCATCGAGACACGAAATGGATAAGGTCCTGTGGAGACCATGTCTGGGACATAGCCTTGGTACCGAATTGAGATCCTGTATAAGACCATATCTGGGATATGGCATTGATACTTCATGTGAGACTCCACATAAGACCATATCCGAGATATGGCATCGGCACTCAGAGGTGACCCCATGTAAGACCACATCTGGGATGTGCCATTGGCTTCGTGTTTATACTAATGACGATGAATATGCGTCTTTAAATATCCCTAATGATTTAGTGGATGAAATAGATAAGCTTAGAGACAGAAATGAGGTTAGTACTAAAGTTATGTGATTGAGTGAATACAAGTAACCGTGAGTAATTCACGAGAAATGTTTGCAATATGTGGCACGATATATGCTAGATAAGAGTAAGTATGAGTAAGTTATGGAAATGAGCTTAAGACTTGTGTTTTATTCAATGGAATAAATGAATGACACTATGAGTTTTATATTGCTATGTATTCATGCCAACTTACTAAGCTTTATGCTTACCCCTCTCATTTCCCTTTCGCTTGTAGTATTCTCAAGATAGCTCAAGGACTGTGGGACGTCGGAGTTCGGAATCACACTATCGACATCTTTTTGGGTAAACAAAGTTAGATTTATTTTGAGTATGGCATGTATAGGACTTGGGTACTTTGTTATGTCATATTTGTTAGCCAAAGTGTTGGCTATTTATGTTATCGAATTCATTTTGTAAATGGTCATTGAAATTGGGCCAATACTTGACAAGTTTATATATATTCATTTATGACGAATCATGAAGTTTATGCTTGTGTGGATGCTTTGATTTGAGTTCTTAGAAGTACCTTAGAGTCATGAGTTATGTTGTAATGAAATGATATAAGTATGGTTGTTATGTAGGGTGGCATTTGGCTTGGAAAATAGTCTTTTTAATGTCTACACGGGTAGACACACGGCCGTGTGTCTAGGCCGTGTGTGACACATGGTCAGCCCCATGGGCTTTTTGATCGGCCATGTGTCCCCTTGCATGCTAGGTTTACAAGTCAATATGCTCAATAGTAAACACACGGGTAACGACACGACCGTGTGTCTCAGCCGTGTGGGAGGCACGGCCATGGACATGGGCGTGTGCCTTGGCCGTGTGACCATAGTGAGGTGATGATGTCATAAACAGAATGCCATGATTTTGGTACACGGGCTAAGACACGGGCATGTCGAGGCCATATGAGGGACACGGGCCAGGGACACGAGCGTGTGTCTGGCAATGTGAAAACCCCTGTAAGCTTGAATTAGAAAATAAATACAACACGAGTTAGGAACAAGGGCGTGTGTGACCACACGGCCTGCCCACACGGGCGTGTTCAATTTCGTACGAGCTTGTGGCCCCTGTTTAGACAATGAATTTTCTAAGTGCATAAAAGTTTCCAGTTTAATTTTGAGACCTTCCAAATGTATGTTTCAGGCCTCGTAGGCCCATGATAAGGATGTTATGCATTGGACTGAGAGGTTTTAAGTTGGTGATGGATTTTTAAAGCCCAAAGTTGTATGTACAAGCAAGTTAAGTCCGGTAATGCCTCGTACCCAGTTCCAAAGTGGAATACGGGTAAGAGGTGTTACATGATGTTAGTGCCATTCAATGAATTTGATGTGATCTTGGGAATGGATTAGTTAACTCAATATGATGCAGTAGTGAACTGTAAACGGAAATATATTGTATTGAAATTCCAAAATGGTGAATTTCTTCATGTTGAATATGATAAACTAGTAATATGAGAAAATTACTTAAGAGCAAGGCATAATTCAGGGATTTTCTACTAAAACTATAATTAACCTCCCCACACTTAAGATGCACATTGTCCTCAATGTACAAAGATAGATAATAGTTAATATAGTAATAAAATCATAAGAAAGGGAAGGATCCTAGATTTTTGGATGGAATTTGTGAAAAGAAGCTTGATAAATTTGGGCAGAGGGGGATACTCGGGGAAGGAACTCTGGTGGTGTAGTCGTTCCTTAATAGTACCTTGAACCTTTTGAAAGTGTCTTGTCGAGTCGATGAAGTAGTCGACATGAACTTATTGTATCCTAAGCTAAATCTAAATGGTGTGAAGAAAAAGAACAACATAATAAAGAAAATAAAAACAAACAATGATAAATAGATATGAATTCAAAAATAAAGGGGGAAAAGAGTGACCAACGGTGGCAATGATGGTGGTTGGTGTGGTGGCGGTGTAGAGACGGAGTAAGGGAAAGGGGGAAAGGGATGGGAAAAGAAAAAGGGAAAATGGGGGTTTAAATAGAGATTGAGACCCATGGTCGTGACCCACGCCTGTGTGCCCTGGGCGTGTTAGGTTACACGGTCGAGTCACACGGCCGTGTGATGCGTTGTTCGTTTCTCCCACGCCTGTGTAGGGGTTTCCACGCCCATGTTGCTTAATCAATATCGTCCATGGCTTAGAGGCACGGGCTTGTCACATGCCCGTGTGTCTTTTTCAGTTTCAGCCACAGCTTAGGGACACGGTCGTGTCACACACCCGTGTTACTTTCTTAGTGCCGACCATGGCCATATCGCACGAACGTGGCATTTAGTCGGAGCCCGTGTCTTGGGGAAAATTTTTGTCTTGTTTTCGCACGATCTCTACCATGCCCATGTACCTACCCGTGGTGGCCATACGGCCACGGCCACACCCGTGTGCTAGACGTGTGGGTAGGGAATCATGCGCCTGTTAATTTGTTTAGTTCTTAGTTAGATGCTAAAAATCGAAAATATAGATGTTAGTGAGGTTAGTACTCGGGTTGCCTTCCGAGAAGCGCTCGTTTAAAGTCTTAAGCTAGACTCACCTCTCATTTGCATATTCATGGTGGTTTGAGGATTTGATACTCCTCTCTCCTGCTATCGGTTCTATTATCAATATATAGTTTGAGTCGAACAGTGTTTACCTTGAAAGTGCCAAACTTAAGATTAGTTACCTCAACTGTTCCGTATGGGAAGACATTGAGTACCATGAAAGGGATCTCTTCGTTTGTATTAAGGTCTGAAGTGACGATTCAAGAGTCTGTCTTATCCAACAATACCTAATACACGATCTTAAACTGGTTTGTCCCATCCCTAACCTTGTCATGGAGTCACTTTGGTTCATCGTTTTTCTTGATTTCTCCGTGGCATGTGTCCTTCACTCATCTAGTTCATTGATCTGAAGCCTTCGCTCCTAATGAGTTATTTTATTGTTAGCACGAGATTTAGGATGCGGCTCAGTTGTATATTTTTAAGGTGCTACCTAAAAATGGGGTTGAACTATATGGTTATTAATAGAATTTATGTTCTCACCTTTATTACTTGATGTCTTAGCCGAGTCACGGGCCTGAAGAGTGATCGTTTCGTCACCTACACGAAGTGTGGGTTCACCTGTACCAACAACAATTCTAGTTTTAGTAGTTGCTAAAAAGGGTCTTCCTAAAATTAAAGGGATGTTACTATCCTCATCCATGTCTAAAACAACAAAGCCTACTGGGAATATGAATTTGTTAATTTTAACTAGTACATCCTCAATTATACCCCTAGGAACTCTAATGGTTTTGTCAGCCAATTGAATGCTCATCCTAGTTTGTTTGGGTTTCCCAAGACCTAGCTGTTTAAACATTTTATAAGGCATAACATTGATACTTGCCCCTAGATTGGCTAAAGCATTATTAATAGATAGGCCACCAATTAAGTAAGGAATTGTAAAACTCCCTGGATCTTTTAACTTTTGAGGTAGTTTATTTTGTAAAATTGCTGAGCACACTACATTTAGCTCCACATGCGACGCATCGTCTAACTTCCGTTTGTTTGACAAAAGCTCTTTTAAAAAAATTTTGAATTGGGCATATGCGAAAGAGCTTCAATAAGCGGTAGGTTAATATGTAATTTCTTTAGGAGTTTAAGAAATTTACCGAATTGTTCATCTGTGCGGTCTTTCTTCATCGCATCGGGATATGGCACACGAAGTTGATACTTTGTACTTACCAGTTTTGGTTTATCATGGCTTACCTCGACCTTACCTTCATCTACTACATTCTCTTGCCTCAACTTTGGTTCATCTAACCCTTCACTATCGTGAGCAGTAATGGCATGAAGTTTCTCCTTTGGGTTAGTTTCAGTGTTGCTTGGCAGGCTGCCTTGTGGCCGTTCAGATATGAGCTTAGCAAGCTATCCTATTTGGTTCTCGATCCCTTGTATTGATGCTTTCTGATTTTTTAGTGTTGTTTCGGTGTTTTTGGAAACGTGTTTCTAGCACCGCGATGAAATTTGTTAGCATCTCAAGATCCGGCTTCTTCTCTTGTGGGTAAGGTTGTTGTTGAAAGCCTGGAGGGGTTGTTGTCTTTGATTTCCTTGACCACCCCATGAGAAGTTTGGGTGGTTCCTCCAACTTGGATTGTAAGTGTTACTATAAGAGTTATTTTGAGGTCTAGAATTATTACCCATATAGTTCATCTGTTCGCTTTCTATGCCAGGGTTGTAGGATGGATATTCTGTATTACTCATTCCTCCTCCATTCGTATCGCACTGCATAACTGGATGTACCTACGAAGAACCACACAAACAATTAATCTTTTTATTTAACATCTCTATCTGGTTTGATAGCATGGTTACTACGTCGAGGTTGAAAACACCGGCTGCCTTTGTTGGCTTCGTCCTCATAACTTGCCACTGATAGTTATTCAGTGATATCTCTTCAATGAATTCGTAAGCAGCCTCAGGTGTTTTATTGTTTAGTGTACCGCCGGTGGCTGCATCAATCAACTGCCTAGTTGAGGGGTTCACACCATTGTAAAAGGTTTAAACCTGTAGCCATAAAGGTAACCCATGCTGAAGGAATCTCCTTAGTAGATCCTTGTATCTCTCCCATGCATCGTAAAGTGTTTCTAAATCCATCTGCACAAAAGAAGAGATATCATTCCTCAACTTAGCGGTTTTAGCCAGCGGAAAATATTGAAGTAAAAATTTTTCAGTCATTTGTTCCCATGTAGTGATTGATCCTCGTGGTAACGAGCTCAACCACTGTTTAGTTTTGTTCCTCAATGAAAAGGAAAATAACTGAAGGCGAATGGCATCATCAGAAACGCCATTAATCTTGAAAGTGTCGCAAAACTCCAAATTTTGCCAAGTGATTGTTCGGATCCTTATCCTACAAACCATCAAACTGAACAAATTGCTGAATCATCTGAATAGTGTTAGGTTTCAGTTCAAAATTATTTGTAACAACAGCAGGTCTAACAATACTTGATTTAGTTCCTGTTAAATTAGGTTTAGCATAATCATACATAGTACGAGGAGCAGGATTTTGATTCACCGGGTTTGCGGCAACCACAGGAGGTAGCGGATTATCATCAGCCATCTATTCGGTAGTATTGGTATTGTCCTCTTACTTTTCCTCTATGTATTGTAGACTTCGCCTTATTTCTCTTCGGTTTCTACGAGCTGTACTTTCAATCTCACTGTCAAAAAGTAATGGTCCTGACTGGTTCCTTCTAGTCATAAACTAAAAGTTCCTGCCAGAAGCAAAGAAAAGAAAAAGTTAGTAAACTAAAAATAAATTAAAATAAGAATGGCTAAAGTAATAAAAATTCAGTGTTCCTAATATCTTAGTCCCCGGCAACGGCGCCAAAAACTTGATGTGTCTAAAACTAACTATGATCACAATAAAGGAAAGCGCACCTATCGTTCAATAGTATAGTTGTGGTAAGACCGGTAATATCGTATCCCCAAGGACTAAGAGTACTAGTAATTACTATCTTTTTATTATCTAGCCTAAGAATTGAAGTGATTTCTTTTAAAACTAAAAACTAATTAAAGCACGATAGTGAATGAATTAGGAAAATACTTTTAGACAACTTATATGATAAAGGCAACACCTAAGGAAGAATTCACCTAGACTTCACTTATTACCTTTGATTCGTACGATTTATTCACTTAACTTAATCCGTAGAAATCCCTAATTTATGTTAATATCTCTTTCAAGACTAAACACAACTGACTCTAGGTTGATTAATTGAAATCTCTTTCTAATTAAAACCCCTATTATCGCATTAACACGACCTATGGATTCCCTTATTAGATTTGACTCTAATTCGGCAGATTTTCGTCGCCCTATTTCTAGGGTTGCAATCAATTCCTCTTAATTGTTTTGATCTACTCTTAAACAGGGACTTTTGCTCCACTGAATAAGCACATTCAACTTGAATCAATAACCTAAATTATCAAAACAAGAATAAGAACTCACAATTAAGAATAAGAACAAGTATTTTTCTTATAAATCAAATAATAATAAAACTTGTCTTAGGTTTCATCCCCTCGGGTATTTAGGGAATTTAGTTCATGCTAATAGAGGGAAACATCTTAAAATAAGGAAAACAACAAAACATAAGAAAACCCAAAAACTTCTCAAAGAATTTGATGGGAGATCTTCAGTCTTGATGAAGATCCTTCTTCCGAGCTGCTTCTGATGGCTGTCTTTGAGTATTTTCTGCCTTCTCCTCGGCGTCCCCCTTTAGGTTGCCCCCTAGGGTGTTTATATAGGCTTTGGAATGCCTTTCTTGGCCCACAAGTAGCCTTTTCCGAATAAGATTAAACCTGGGTTCGGCAGGGACACGCCCGTGTTCGATAGCCTTAGGTCGTGCTCGATTCTGCTTGACACACACGGCCGTGTTTGATGGCTTTAGGCCGTGCGCGATTCTGCTCGTCACACACGGCCGTGTGGCCTGCCCGTGTACGTTGGTCCAGGCCGTGTTGATTTTTGAAGTAGGCCCATTTTGTACCTTTTTGGCTCGTTCCTCATTCATTTCGACTCCCTAAGCTCTCCTGAGTGTAAAACATGAAATTAAAGGATTATGAGCATCGAATTGAAAGAGCTGAAAGCACAGTTGTAAGAATTGATTGAAAGAGGTTTTGCTCGACCTAGTTTCTCACCTTGGGGTGCTCCGATTTTGTTTGTAAAGAAGAAGGATGGATCGTTGAGGTTGTGTATTGATTACAGATAGCTTAACAAAGTTACAATAAAGAACAAGTATCCATTGCCTCGCATTGATGACTTGTTTGACCAGCTAAAATGTGCCACTGTATTTTCGAATATTGATCTCTGTTCTGGATACTATCAACTACGGGTAAAAGAATCGGATGTGCCACAGACAGCTTTTAAAACCAGGTATAGACACTATGAGTTTCTTGTGATGCCATTCGGCTTGACAAATGCACTTACATTGTTTATGGATTTGATGAATAGAATTTTCAGCCCATATTTAGACAGGTTCGTGGTGGTATTTATAGATGATATTCTACTTTACTCTCGAGAAGAAAATGAACATGCTGAACATTTGAGGATTGTGTTGCAAACTCTGCGAGAGAAACAACTGTACGTCAAATTCAGTAAATGTGAATTTTGGCTAAGGAAGGTTAGCTTCCTTGGGCATATAGTATCTGCTGAAGGTGTCAGAGTAGACCCGAATAAAATTTCAGCCATTGTTAATGGGAAGCCACCGAGGATTGTGTCTGAAGTCTGAAGTTTTCTGGGACTAGCTGGTTATTATCGGAGGTTTGTAAAAAGTTTTTCAATGATAGCTTCTCCAGTGACTTGTTTACTACAAAAAGATGTAAAGTTTGAGTGCACTGATAAATGCCAGTAGAGTTTTGATAGATTAAATGCTTTATTGACAGAGGCACTAATGTTAGTTCAGCCTGAAGCGACTAAGGAATTTGTAATTTACAGTGATGCATCATTGAATGGTTTAGGCTATGTTTTGATGCAAGAAGGTAAGGTAGTAGCCTATGCTTCACGACAGCTGAAACCACATGAAAAGAACTACATGACACATGACCTTGAATTGGCAGTCATAGTGTTTGCATTGAAAATCTGGCGGCATTACCTGTTCAGTGAAAAATGTCATGTATTTACTGATCATAAAAGTCTAGAATATTTGATGTCACAGAAAGATTTAAATTTGAGACAGATGGCTTGAATTACTGAAAGATTATGATCTTGTCATTGATTACCATCTGGGAAAAGCCAATGTGGTTGCTGATGCTCTGAGCAGACAATCCCTATTTTCCTTGCGAGCTATGAATACTCAATTGTCATTGTCTGATGATGGTTCAATCATAGCTGAGTTAAAAGCTAGACCAATGTTTTTGCAACAGATCTCTGAAGCCCAAAGAAATGATAGTAAGTTACAAGCAAAATAGATACAAAGTGAATCGACTCCTCACTCAGAATTTCCAATAGGGATCGATGATTGTTTGTTATTCAGAGACAGAGTATGTGTACCAAAGGGTTCAGAACTCGTACAGAAGATTATGAATGATGCTTATAATGGTTACATGTCTATTCATCCTAGTAGCAATAAAATGTATAATGATCTAAAAAAGATGTACTGGTGGTCGGGAATGAAACGTGATATTTCTGAATTTGTATCTAAATTTTTGATATGTCAGCAAGTAAAAGTTGAACATCAGTTGCCTTCTGGGCTATTACAGCCGGTTAAAATACCGAAATGGAAATGGGAAAGAATTACCATGGACTTTGTATCAGGATTACCCCTGTCCCCAAAGAAGAAAGATGCCATTTGGGTAATTGTTGGTCGGTTTACAAAGTTGACACACTTTATTTTGGTACGTATATAACAACCCGATTTTGGGTTTAGTCAGAATAATGGTTTCGGGACCACGAATCCGACGTAGTAAAATTTATTTTTATTATATTTTTAAGGTCTACAGTTTTATGGAACGGTTTCGTGAAAAATTCGTTAAAAATTTTTGACGTTTGGGCACTCAATTTAGTTAAAGGGACTAAATTGCAAAAAGTGAAAAACTTGAATTCTATATGTTAAAGGTGTTCAACTGCTATGAGATTTTAAATTAGAGGTCCTTAAATGATAATTAGACCATTCGTTAAGTTGGTGGACAAAAATGGACATGGTTTGGTATGTTTCAAAAGTTTTTCATTACAGGCATTTTGGTAATTTGGTAATTAAATGAATTAAAAAGCCAAAATAAAGCCAAATTTGTCCAACTTCTTCTTCCTTGGCCGAATCTTACATGGAGAAGACATGGCTAGGGTTTTTAAGCTTCCAAGCTCGATTGTAAGTCAGTTCTAGCCCCGTTTTTAATGATCTTTACATTTTTGAAGTCGTTGTAACTCGATCTTTCTATTTCTACCATCAATTTGAAGAGATGTCAAGGTCTAAAATTTTACCCATGATGGATGTTTGTGTATTTTGATGTCTAATGGTAGAAAATGCATGTTTGGTGTATGATAAATGACTTTTGCTAAGTGATTTTCGGTGAAAATGCCCAAAAGGACTTGTTTGCAAAAGTTGAAAAATAAGTAGTAGAAGTGTGAATACATGAAAAATGTGGGCTGTTATGAGCATGATATAGGTTCGGCTAGGCTTGGGCTTTGAAGAAATTGAATGAAAATCATTTTACGAGCCTAGTGACTAAAATGTAAAAATGTCAAACTTTAGGGTTAAAAATGTAATTTTTCCATAATGTGACTTTTGGAATGGAATGAATAATGTGTTGATTAAATGAGATGAATTTGATATTATAGATCAAGAAAAAACGAGGTTCAAACCTAGAACGGGGCAAAACGAGTATTTGACGATTTAGTCCTTTTTTTCCATTTTTATGCCGAGGTAAGTTCATATGTAAATAATGCAATGTTATGTTTTTATTTTAATGTTTTGATACTGCATGAATTGTATGATTGATTCTATGAGCATATTCGATGAAGTTTCGGTAAGAGAGAAATCTCGGTTGAACCTTAGGAATAAATTAGGGTACAAGTGACATGTCACTAGGAACCCATGTGATTATGTGATTTCTGTGTCCTGGGTGCTGGTCCTGTACGTCTTACCGGTGACTGGGTATACCTTCATATGTTATAGATACGTAACAGATTGTGTGAACAGCACTGCGTAGCTATGTCTTGACTAACAGCTTGTGTGAGCAGGCCTGTGGATTTGCTCGAGAACGAGCTTATATGTGTTATGAGAATTGTGATAGCATTGGCAACATATGTGGAACTTATGTGCAAAGTTTTCCGTGTATCCGATAGTATTCCAAATGGTTCAACGGGTATGTCAAATAAGAGAAAAAGTATGCAAGTATTACGAATTGGTACAGGTATGTACGTAAAGTTTACAAGCATTGACTTCATGAAATTGTGAGTTCATGATTTTCCACGAGAATGATTTTATGAAAACCTTGTGACTAATGGTCTATACTTGTGATGTATGAAATACATGGTAAATTTGATTGACGATTTTGTGATTGGCCTTCGGGCCAAATTGAGTTATTATATAACATGTTTTATTCACACAAATTGTGATTTATCTGATATGAGAAAGAGGGAAGATGGGCATAATTGCCTATTAAAATGATTATGGAAGTAAGGGAAGATAAGAGTTTAGGCAATCGAAAGATATTAAGACATATGCTCGGAAACATGAGTACACATAATTAATGTGCATGTTTACTATGAGGTTTGAAATGATTTGTTTAATTGTTGTAATATGTTACAAAGGAGAGATTATATGATTATGAAGATATTATGTTGACGATGAATGCTAAGTTATATGTGTATATTTATGAGAGTCGAGATAGAGGCTTTACAACCTCACCCCATTACCAATGTGGTATTTCATAACGAAATTTCACAAGATTTAAGTTGAATAAGCTCACAAGTAAGAGACTAAAGAGTTCAATAGCAGAATAACTAATAATGAGGTCAAAGTTGAGAATGGTTTGGCAAGTGAATACAGTTTTGGAAAAGATGCCAGGTTATTCTAAAGATCATTTGGTTTTCGTGATGTCACAATTAAAGAGAAAGTTAATCTCGGCTAATTGACTCATTCAGGTATGATATCTAAAGTATGTATTTGGTGGAATTTCTTTTGGATTGATTTTCGTTAGTAAATGGAATAATACAGGATTAGTGATGATAGAATTAGTCAGAGAAATGATATTTGAATCATAAAGATGTAATTGAATAGATTATGATGATCTCTCCTGGGTATTATATGTATCCATGTATCCTCAGAGATATATGTGATTGTTCATTTTTTGATGGAATTCTTATCGTATGAGAATGTTAGCTGATTATAATGATAGATGAAAGTACTGTTAGTCTGGTTGGTTGATGAGCAGCATTTCATATATATCTCTTTGGGATTCTATTCTATTACGTTTGAAATAAAAGTTGTTGGTGAAAATTTATGTGAGGCTATTCTTCTATTTCTACCGGATCTTGTTTTGTTATATATATATATATATATTGGAAAATATATTATCTCTATTACAATTGATTCCAGAGTGTATAAGCATTATTTTTCTTTTGGCTTTCTCTGAGAAATCATCAAGATCTTTATTATTTTCTTATGAGTTATGTTCTCAGACTTCCAGTATGATATTGTATCTTGGATTTCTTTATCCTGGTTTTCTTATCATCTTTATTTTGTAAATCATCAATCATGGCTTATCTTTAAAATGTGTCATTTGGCTTGTGATAACTATGTCTATTATGGTTGTATTTCTGGTTCGATCATAGGAACGTGGTGATTCTAGTATCAGGATTTCTCTAATTTTTGTGAAAGGAATTGACATCTGTAAAGGTATAGATAGTGAAAGCTCAAGCTCAAATTGTACGATGGTTTTCTTTTCTTAGGTAAGTTTGATTAAGGTCATTGAGTTCAATCAGGATATTTTGTTTCCTTGAGCTAATGCAGTGTAAAGATCTTTGACTAGCATGTGAGGAAATTTTGAAAGATTGTATGTTGGAGTTGTTTTAACAACATAAAGAAAGGAGTATTTTAATATGATATTATTTGATAGTTGAGATCAACTCAGTTGTTTTTATCTAAGCAAGCTGGTTAGTGAAAGGTAAATTGAGTTATATGCATTTAAGTTTATCCTCAGATAAGAAGATAAAATCTTGTACATTCGTGGGTAAATTGACGAACTATATGAATGAAGAATTTAAATTCAAAAAGGGCATGATACAAGGATATACCTAATAGATCAGTTCTAGTTGGATGATATTATTATGATTTAAAGTTGTTTTGATTGATAAAGTTATCACATTTGCCAAAGTTTGAATGGCCTATTACATGTTAGCAAAGTTGAAAATAGTGAAGGTATTGTTAACTGAAGCACTGATTCTGGGTTCGGTTTAAATTGAGTAAAGAATTTGTGATTTTTCAGTGATGCAGTATCGAATGGATTGGAATGTTTTTTAATACAAGAATGTAAAGTGATAGTTTATGCTTTCAGATGGATAAAGTCACATGAAAGGAACTGACTGACGGGTGATTTAAAGTCGGCCACTTTTTATGTCTGTGTTGAGAATTTCATGACATCGGTTGTCCGACGAAAAATGTCATATGTTTCCTGATCCCGAGAGTTTAAAATATCTACTGACATAGAAGGATTTGAAGTTAAAACAGCATAGATGGCTTGAACTATTGAAAGATTGTGTACAGTTATCGATTAACCTTTGAGAGACCAAATATAGTTGCAAATGCTTGAAAGGGAAAACCTTTTATTATTTTGTGAGTATTGGAGATATTATTAATCTTATCTGATGACGGTCTGAATCTAGCTAAATTAGAAGTTAAAGCGATGTTTCCTTTACAAGATTGAGAATATCAGGAATGTGATAGTGAGTGGTAAACTAAACAAGTACAGTGTGAGGCGAGTTTTGATCCTGGATTTCAGGTTGGACTTGATTGCTGTTATCATTTTTCCGAGATAGAATTTGTGCACTGAGTAATTCAGAGCTTATGCAAAAAATTTTGTACGAAGCTCAGTAGTAGCGTTTGTTCATTCAGGGAGTAATAAAATATACAGATATTTGAAAAAGATGTTCTGGTGATCGGGTATATAACATGATAGATTAGTTGAGTTATATGTTTCAGATGACTATCCGATCAGAAATCATACAGAAAGTAAAAGTGATTCATGGTAGTTTAGAATCCACTTCAAATTGTCGGAGAATGTATGTGAATTTGAAACATGGGAATATGAAATTCTCGTTTAGTGATAGCGTGTTTCTGAAAGTATTGCCTTAGAAAAAGATTCAAAATATGTTTTGTGCATCTATGTTTCGATGGTATCGATCGGACTCTTTGAATATGAATTCTCCGATAAAGATTGAGATTCAACTGATGTGTTGTATAACGAAGAATCAATCAGAATTTTGACACAAGGGATTAAAAAAAAGTTGAGAAGTAAAAGCATAACCTTAGTGAGGGTTCTTTGGCAGTGTCACGAGACAGAGGAGTTTACGTGGAAATCGAATTTATTTTTCGGTAAGATTTTCGGGGACGAAAATCTCTAAAGGGGGTAGAGTTGTAACAGCCCGATTTTGGGTTTAGTCGGAACAGTGGTTTCGGTACCACGAATCCGACGTAGTAAAATTTATTTTTATTATATTTTCATGGTCTACAGTTTTATGAAACGATTTTGTAAAAATTTCGTTCGAAAATTTTAACTTTTGGGCACTCAATTTAGTTAAAGGGGCTAAATTGTAAAAAGTGTAAAACTTGAATTCTGTAACACCCCTTACCCGTATCCTATGCTGGAACAAAGTACGAAGTGTTACCTAACTTAATAACATGCATACAAACATTTCTGGGTTATGAAACTCAGTTCAGATTTAAAACTTTTCAAACTTCATCTTAAAGTCCCTAATATAGGCCTACGAGGCCCAAAACATACTTTAGAAATGGTTCAGCACTAAACCAGGCACTTTAGAAAACTTTGAAAAATTTCACTGAAAATAGGGGCACACGCTCGTGTGGCAAGGGACATGCCCGTGTGGGAAGACCGTGTGGTCACAGACGCCCATGTCCCTAGCCGTGTGGATTTATTTTTCAATCCAAACCTATAGGGGTTTTCACACGGCCTGGCACACACCCGTGTCCATGGCCTGTGTCCCCCACACGACTATGACACGCTCGTGTCTCAGCCTGTGTGTTAAAACCTTGACATTCTGTTTCTGACGTGAGCAACATTTTAAGGTCACACGGCCAAGGCACATGCTCGTGTGCTAGGTCGTGTGGTGAATTTAATGTCATATTTAAGGTACAAACTTGACATGGCCTGGGCGCATGCCCATGTATTATTGTCGTGTCATCCATATGGTTGAGACACACGGTCTTACCTCCGCTCATATGGTTACTACTGGCATTCTGTTTTACCAAATTAAGGTGCAAGGGACCCACGGCCGGACTACACGCCTATGGGGTAGACCATGTGTCACACACGGCCTAGACACACACCCGTGTGTCTACCCGTGTGGACAAAAACAAGGCTATTTACCAAGCCCTTTTGCCACCCTTACTTGTACCAACATAAGCCATATCAAATAACACCAATCCACATATAACAATCTGACCAAATCATGTATTAACCACATACATGGAAACACCAAAATTTGCATTTATCAACAACAAGTATTAGCCATCAACTATGGCCTTATACAAAAGGAATGAACTTCATGACAAGCCAACACAATATGACACTTAACAAAAAGACTAAGTCCCTATACATGCCATGCTCAAAACATTTAAGCTAATTATACCAAAAACTTCAGGTGATAGTGTGATCGATGACTCCGACGTCCTTTTGATCATCGAGCTAGCTTGGCGGCACTATAAGAAATTGGAAAAGATAGGGAGTAAGCATAAAGCTTAGTAAGTTGCATGTAGATAAGTAACAACATCAACCATGCATCTTTAAACACATAGCATATCATAAACTAGTACAACATTCTTAATTTAACAATGGTAGATTTACTACATATTTACACATCACAATTGTAGGCCAAAGATTACAAGATCGTCCCAAAATCATACTCATAGATAGAACTTACTCAATTTCATCCTTACCATTAAGGCATCATAACTAAGCTCATATCCCATGAGTTCCAAGTAAAGAACTTGTACCACTCACAACATGATTATATCCTTTCATATCTTTATCATAAGCTTTAAATAACCTATAACACCCCTGACCCGTAACCATCGCCGGTTTAAAGTAAAGAGGCATTACCGGACAATCAAAAACTTTTACGGACATTTCATATTACAGTTCATCCAATGCAATCAAAGTGTCCCTTAAATAGGTCAACAAGACCTTATGCATGCTTTAAAATAGGGCCAGGCCTAAACCAAACACATATGGAAATTCTCAGAAATTTCAAACCTTTTCTAAGTTACAGAGGTTACACGCCCGTGTGGGTAGGTCGTGTGCCTCCCACGGCCTCAGACACGCCCGTGTGTCTAAGCCGTGTCAAAATAGGGCATACATACTGACTTTTCCATATGGCTGTGGACACGCCCGTGTGCCTCACCCGTGGTCGATCCTGACTTGCACCACACGGCCAGTTACACACCCATGTGTCCAGCCAGTGGTCGATCCTGACTTGTTTTGAATTACAACCACGAGGGACACAGTCAAGCCACGCGCCCGTGTGCTCAACCGTGTGGGCAATTATAGGCCATTTTCAAGGCCAAATTGCCACCCACACAAGGGTCAACCCTACAAGCTCAAACAAATAATATCTTATACACAAATGGCAACCAAAATCATGTCAAATGTTCAACCTATCATCCCATTCATTTATATCTCTACTCATGCCAACTTGTATACCAAATAGCATAACTAAATCACATGTACAACCAAGCATGATTCATTCACAATTTCACTTAATCACTTTGGCATCAATCCATCACTAAGCTTACCATTCGTAAGACCATTTCATTACCATCAAGCCATACCAAAACACGCATCATATACAATAATCACTCATGTATATTACCAACACTTATCTAGCCACATCGCATGGCTATTTACAACCCAAACATATTCCAAAATGACTAGCCTATACATGTCATATTGAGCTATATGCATCTCCAAAAGATGCCAAAATGAGTTTGGGTAATGTGATGATGATCCTCGACGGTCCCTGAGCCTCTCGTAGCTTTAACAATCTATAAAAACAGAATACACACATACAAAGTAAGCTTTCCAAAAGCTTATTAAGCCATATACAAAACATATATTCAATTATAAGCATGGCAATCAAGTTCTTAAGTATATCTTCATTCCACACACATAAGTTTCTCTTTTGGCTCAATTGGTTTGTCATTGCTTACCAACACAGCATATCTCAAGCATCTCTTTTGCTCAATTATCCAACATATACATATCACACTTTGTTCATAACATCAGTGTACATGTTGACTTACTTCTTATGCTTATTCAAAGCATATACTTCGGACGTACCTGAAACGGATGGATTCCACACATAATCATTCATTTCTCGGACTCGCCCGTTGAACCGTTCGGAACTAAATATGATACTCGAAAAGATTGGAAAAAGTCGTACAATGGAAACGCCCCAGACGTGGTCTTACATGTAACCAGATATCGATGCCACTGTCCCAGACAGGGTCTTACACGAATCAATACGATGCCAATGTCCCAAACATGGTCTTACACGTAAATCTCATCTCGATCGCAACATCCCAGACATGGTCTTACATGAAATCTCGAATCAATGCCAACGTCCCAGACATGGTCTTACATGATATCACATATTGGACACCTATGTCATGACATATACCATCCTATCTATCCCTAGGTTCAAACGGGACTTCTCGGACATTATCAACTTGTCGATATAAACCTATCCTCGGATTTCACATACATTCCATCTCAATGGATATTCATAGCAATTCAAATTCCATATTTGTACAAATAATTCAATTCAAATACATTTATTTGTATATCGACTTACCTCGGATTCGGATAATCGATCGGATTCAGTTATTTGACTACTTTCGATTTCCTGCGATCTAAGTCCGTTTTCTTCGATTCTTGATCTATGCATATTCAAATTTAATCCATTTATTCACCAAATCATTCAATTCAATCCAAAAACACATATTTAGGGTAATTTACAAATTAACCCTCACATTTTTACATTTTGACATTTTAGTCCCTATTTTACAAAATCATAAAATACACAAAATCACTATATACCCATGCTTAGTCGAAAGTTCATGTAGCTCATACGAGTCCATACATTTCATTTATTTCACAATTTGGTCCCTCAAAATATTATCCTCTCAATTAAGTCCAAAATACTCAAATTCATCAAAAGCTCAAAGACAAACTATGTTAATCAAACACATAGATTTCATATTTCATCCTCAAACATCATAAAACTCATGAATTCATCAATGGCTCATTTCAAAAACATCATCAATTCACAAAATTGAGGCATGGGTTTTGAAGTATACGAAGTAATGATTGCAAAATCGTAGAAATTATCAAAAAACGATTAAAAACATACCTTGAATTGAATCAAAGCTAGTCGAAACCTAGCTTCTTTTTCTTTTCTTCTTCTTTAGTATTTTCGGTCAAAAGATGGATGAAAAATGCCCATTTTCATACTTTGTTTTTATTATAAAACATATTAATGCACAAATGACATAATTAACCTTTAATAATACTTATAAAAAATCTTGTATAAGATGGGCATAAATGTCCACTACTTTGAATAAAGGTATAATATCGACATAAAGACTCCACCTTTAATAAGCCATGACAAATAGATTCCTTTTCATAAAGCATGCTAATTTAGTATCTTTCACAATCAAGTCCTTATGCAAAATTAAGCACACATACGATCAAATTAGATCATAGAAATTTCACACATGCTGAATCACGTATCGTAGGCATAAAAAATAATATTAAAATATTATTCTAACTCAGATTTGTGTTCCCAAAACCACTGTTCTGACTAGGGTCTAAATCGGACTATTACAATTCTCCCCCTTAGGGATTTTCGTCCCTGAAAATCTTACCATTAAACAGATTCGGATATCGTTGTCTCATTGAATCTTCAGGCTCCCACGTAGCCTCTTCCACTCCGTGTGGATGCCACAACACTTTCACTAACAGAACTTTCTTTTTTCTCAATTCTTTCACTTCACGAGCTAAGATACGGATCGGTTTTTCCTTGTAGGTCATATCAGATCGAATTTCAATCTCAGACAGAGTAATCACATGTGACGGATCAGATCTATATCGATGAAGCATTGACACAAGAAATACGTTATGAATCTTTTCTAGCTCGGAGGGCAACAACAATCTGTATGCAACAGGTCCAATACGCTCAATGATCTCATACAATCCGATGAACCTCAGACTCAACTTGCCTTTACGTCCGAATCGGAGTACTTTCTTTCACGGAGACACTTCCAAAAACACTTTGTCACCGATTTCAAATTCAATATCTTTTCGTTTCAAGTCCGCATAGGACTGTTGACGATCAGAATCACTTTCACCTTCTGTTCAGTGTCTTTTATCAAATCGACCTCGTGTATCTTATTTTCACTGAGCTTAGTCCAATACAGAGGTGTTCAACATTTACGTCCGTACAAAGCTTCATAAGGTGCCATTCTGATGCTCGACTGAAAACTATTATTATATGCAAATTCAATCAGTGGTAAGTATTGTTCCCACGTACCGTCAAACTCGAGAATGCAGCATCTCAACATATCCTCGAGAACCTGCATGATTCGCTCGGATTGACCATCTGTTTGCATGTGAAAAGCTGTACTAAAATGCAATTTTGTGCCTAAAGCTTTTTGCAATTTCTTCCAGAACCGTGAAGTAAATCTCGAATCTCTATCTGACACGATGGACAATGGTACCCTGTGCTATCTCACAATATCAGAAATGTAAAGCTTGGCTAATCTATCAAGTGAGTAATCAAATCTCACAGGAATAAAATGGGCAGATTTCATCAATCGATCAACTACGACCCAAATTGTGTCTTTCTTTCTCGGAGTCATTGGCAATCCAGAAATAAAATCCATTGTCACTCTAGCCCATTTTCACTCAGGAATCAGAATTGGTTGTAACAAACCAGATGGAACTTGATGTTCAACTTTAACTTGCTAACAGAAAAAACATTTCGAAACAAATTTTGAGATATCTCTTTTCATACCAGACCACCAATAGTGTTACTTCAAATCATGATACATTTTAGTGCTTCCCGAATGAACAGATAGGAGACTATTATGAGCTTTATTCAATATTGACTGAATCAATTCTGGATTTCTCGAAACACATAATCGATCTCGGAATCTCAAGCAATCATCAACATCAACTCAAAATTCAGAATCAGAGTTCGAATCACACTGAGCTCGTTTCACTAGCATTTCATTATCAATTTTCTGAGCATCACATATTTGTTGTAAAACAACGGTTTTGCTTTCAATTCAGCTGAAACTGAACCATCATCAGATAAGTATAAATGAGCATTCATTGCACGTAATGCAAACAGTGATTTCTGACTCAGTGCATCGGCAACAACATTTGGTTTACCCGGGTGATAATCTATCACAAGTTCATAGTCTTTTAACAGTTTTAACCATCTTCGCTGTCGCAGATTCAAGTCTTTTTGAGTCATCAGGTACTTCAAACTTTTATGATCTGAAAACACATTGCATTTCTCACCGAAAAGGTAATGATGCCAAATCTTTAATTCAAACACAATTGCAGCTAGTTCAAGATCGTGTGTAGGATAATTCTTCTCATGAGGCTTTAGTTGTCTCGAGGCATAAGCTATAATTTTGCCTCCTTGCATCAATACACATCCCAGACCATTCAACGAAGCATCACTAAAAATTATGAACTCTTTGCCCGATTCTGGCTGTATCAATATTGGAGCTTCAGTCAAAAGGGCTTTCAACTGATCAAAGCTTTTCTAACATTTATCGGACCATTCAAATTTCACATCTTTCTGAAACAATGTAGTAAATGAAGCAGCTGTCATCGAGAATCCTTTTACAAACCGATGATAATAACCAGCTATTCCCAGAAAGCTATGGATTTCAGACACATTCTTCGGAGGTTTCCATTCTAGAATAGCAGAAATCTTACTCGAATCAACTCGTATTTCGAAGGCTGATATAATATGTTCCAGAAAACCAACTTCCCTCAACCAAAATTCACATTTACTAAACTTTGCATACAATTGCTTATCTCGCAGAGTTTGCAACACAATTCTTAGATGCTCGGCATGTTTAGTTTCATCCCGTGAATAAATCAAAATATCGTCAATGAATACAACAACAAATCGATCTAGGTAGAGTCTGAAAATTCTGTTCATCAGATCCATAAAAATAGCAGGAGCATTTGTTAATCCAAAAGGCATAACTAAAAACTCGTAATGCCCGTACGTTGTTCAGAAAGCAGTTTTCGGAATGTCTGAATCCTTCACTCGCAACTGGTAATATCCTGATTCAGATCTATCTTTGAAAACACTGTGGCTCCTTTAAGCTGATCAAATAAATCATCAATTATGGGCAGTCGATACTTGTTCTTTATAGTCACTTTATTCAACTGACGATAATCAATGCACATTCTCATCGTGCCATCTTTCTTTTTCACAAACAGAACAGAAGCACCCCAAGGTGAGAAACTCGGTCTTGCAAATCCTCTATCTGTCAACTCTTGCAACTGTGACTTGAATTATTTCAACTCTATTAGTGCCATTCTATACGGAGATATCAAGATAGGAGTCGTTCTCGGTAACAGATCAATAGCAAATTCCAGTTCACGTATCGGAGGCAATCCTGGTAATTCTTCAAGAAATACATCACAAAACTCCCAAACAACTAGCACTGATTCAATTTTCTTTTTAGATACCTTTGAGTCAATTACATAAGCAAAATAAGCTTCATAACCCTTTCTCAAACAATTCTGAGCTTTCAATACAAATATAACAGGAGGCAACTCAGTCAAATCATTAGACTCAACCCGAACTACTTCATCATTCTGACATCTCAAATCAATTCTTTTTCAATTTACAACATCGTGCAATGTCAACCAGTCCATACCCAAAATTATATCGAATTCATCAAAAGGTAACAGCATCAAATCAGCAGGGAAACAGATATCTCGAATCATCAACGGACAGTTCTTGCATACTTTGTCAACTAGGACACTTTTACCTAAGGGGTTCGATACTTTTATAACAAACTCAGTAGACTCTACAGGTAAAGTCTTACTGGATACTAAGTTCATGCATACATACGAATGAGTAGAACCAGGGTCTATCAATGCAATCACAGAAGTATCATAAAGAGTAAGTGTACCCGTTATAACATCTGGAGATGAAGCTTCCTTACGAGCTCGGGTGGCATAAGCTCTGGCAGGTACTCTAGCTTCAGATCTAGCTACGGTGTCTCTCATAGTTCTCTGACTACCACTGACATTTCTTATATTTTGGAAAGGTCTACCTCTCGCTAGAACATTATCAGATCTCAGATTCTGAACAATCTCCTGCTCAATAGACTCTGGGCAATCACGGATGAAATGATCTAACGATTCACATCTGAAGCAAGCTCGATCATTCAATCTACAACTTCCCAGATGTCTTTTACCAGAATGCTTATATTCAGGTCGTTCGGATCGGACGTTTCCTACACTAGCTATCGATGTAACTGGAGCTTTTGAATTCAACTGTGATTTAGTTCAATCTCTGTTCGATTGTCCCATATTAACTCTTGAACGGCTTTGTTCAACTCTGAATTTCTTTGATGCAGACTGAAACGATTTGCTCGAAAATCTCTTTCTCACATCTCTGGTTTCAGACTCGGCTTTTCTTTTCTCTTTCCTGAATGCCTCAACTTTGCACGCTTGGTCAACAAGCACAACGAACTCTTTTATTTCCAGTATTCTGACTAACAAACGGATATCTTCATTAAGACCATCTTCAAATCTTTTGCACATTATTTCTTTGGTTGATACACATTCCAGAGCATACTGACTTAAACTCATGAACTCTCGTTCGTACTCGGTGACAAATATGCAACCTTGTTTTAGTTCTAGAAATTCTTTCCGTTTTTGATCAATGAATCTCTGACTGATATATTTCTTACTAAACTCAGACTGGAAGAAATCCCAAGTAACCCGTTCCTTTAGAACAACAGAAATCAAAGTCTTCCACCATTGATAGGCCGCGTCTCGTAACAAAGATACAACACATTTAATACTTTCTTCCGGAGTCAAAGACATCTCATCAAATACTCAGATAGTGTTTTCTAACCAAAACTCGGCTTTTTCAGCATCATCATCACTGGTGGCCCTGAACTCTTCAGCCCCATACTTGCGGATTTTATCGACCGGAGGCTTACTCAACAAATTTATACCCATTCTAGGAGGTACAACTGAGGTCTGAGGGGGATTAGATGGGGGCGGAGGTTGTGAAACAGTCGGATTATTTCTCACAAACTGAGTGAACCACTCACTCATCATTTCGAAGAAAGCTTGTTTAGCTTCTCCCTCTTGACCACTCGTAGCCAGTCTCGAATCAGATGACGCTATCCCTTGAGCGGGAGCAGGCGCATTGCTTTCTACATCGTCAGCTACAGCTCTTTCGGGACCCATTAGTATACGATAAACATATTTTACACATTAGGATTCATCACACTATCACAGTTCAGATATATGGCAAGTATAGCTAGACTCTTACATGCTACGTTAGTCCGAGAATCGGCTAAATCGTAGCTCTGATACCAAGCAAATGTAACACCCCTAACCCGTAACCATCGCCGATTTAGGGTAAAGAGGCATTACGGACAATCGGAAACTTTACAGACATTTCAAATTACAGTTCATCCAATGCAATCAAAGCGCCCCTTAAATAGGTCAACAAGACCTTAAGCATGCTTTAGAATAGAGCCGGGACTAAACCAAACACATACGAAAATTCTCAAAAATTTAAAACCTTTTCTATGTTACAGAGGTCACATGCCCGTGTGGGCAAGCCATATGCCTCCCATGGCTTCAGACACGCTCGCGTGTCTAAGCCATGTCAAAACAGGGCATACATACTGACTTGACCACATGGCTGTGGACACGCCCGTGTGCCTCACCCATGGTCGATCCTGACTTGCACCACATGGCCAGTCACACGCTCATGTGTCCAGCCCGTGGTTTATCCTGAATTGTTTTAATTTACAACCACGAGGGACACGGTCGAGCCACACGCCTGTGTACTCAACCGTGCGGGCAATTCTAGGCCATTTTCAAGGCCAAATTGCCACCCACACAAGGGTCAACCCTACAAGCTCAAACAAATAATATCCCATACACAAATGGCAACCAAAATCATGTCAAATGTTCAACCTATCATCCCATTCATTTATATCTCTACTCATGCCAACTTGTATACCAAATAGCACAACTAAATCACATGTAAAACCAAGCATGATTCATTCACAATTTCACTTAATCACTTTAGCATCAATCCATCACTAACCTTACCATTCGTAAGACCATTTCATTACCATCAAGCCATACCAAAACACGCATCGTATACCATAATCACTCATGTATATTACCAACATTTATCTACCCACATCGCATGGCTATTTACAACCCAAACATATTCCAAAATGACTAGCCTATACATGTCATATTTAGCTATATACATCTCCAAAATGAGTTTGGGTAGTGTGATGATGATCCTCGACGGTCCCCGAGCCTCTCGTAGCTTTACCTATCTATAAAAATAGAATAAACATACACAAAGTAAGCTTTCCAAAATCTTAGTAAGCCATATACAAATAAACTTAACATATATTCAATTATAAACATGGCAATCAAGTTCATAAGTATATCTTCATTCCACGCACATAAGTTTCTCTTTGGCTCAACTGGTTTGCCATTGCTTACCAATGAGAAACCATAATATGTTCATATTTTAATCCCACATTTAGCATACTTTTGGATGATTTATTCCCCGAATTGTGGAATTTGGTGCTCCTAATCCTTTAATTTCATGTTTTATACTTAGGGAAGCCCCGGAGGATGAGAAGAACGAGAAACGGGCCAAAAACGGAGAAAATGGGCCAAAGTACGAAATCAACATGGCTTGGGCCCAAGCCACACAGCCGTGCCTCCTTAGCAGACCCGAACACGGCCTGGCCTCGATTTACACGGGCGTGTGCCACGGGCGTGTCCCTGCCGTGACCTGTATTAATTCCACTCAGATTAGGATACTTAGGGGCGAAGAAAGACATTTCAAAAGCCTTTATAAACACCCTAAGTGAGACCTAAGAGGGGGGCATCCAGGTAGGCCGAGTAGCCAAGCCAGAGAGGCCAGAATTGTGGGATTTACTCGAAGAAAGCCAGTTGATTCATCTCAAGGAGCCGGAGTTATACTTAAGACGGAGGATCTTCCCTTCAAATTCCTTCAAGAGGATTTAGGGTTTTTCTTATGTTTTGTTTTATATTTTCTTCTAAGATGTATTCTTTTATCATTGTGAACTAAACCCTCAAATACCTAAGGGGGATGAAACCTAAGACGGATCTTGTTATTGTTTTCTGAACTATATGATAAATACTTGATTTGTTCTTAATTATGTGTTCTTAATTCTTGCTTTGATATTTCAGGATATTGATTCAAGTATTGATGTGCTTAGGCAATGGAGCAGAAGTCCCTGTTTAAGCGTAGATCTAGCACATTAAGCGGAGTTGATCACAACCCTAAATATAGGATGACGAAAATCTGCCGGACTAGGGTCAAACCTAATATGGGACTCTATAGATCGAGTTAATGCAATTCTAAGGGTTTTAATTAGAAAGAGATTTCAATTAATCTGTAACACCCCATACCCGAGTCCTAGGCTAGGACCGGATACGAGACATTACTATGCTTGAACTTTCTTAAACATGTACTTACGGGCTATAAAATTTCGTTCCGAATTGAAAACTTCTCTTTCTTAGTCAGGTCATACGTTTCAAGGGCCTATGAGGCCTCAGACTTACGTCCTGAAACTTTCGGAAACTCATCTGGAAACTTTCTCTCAAAATAGGGGTCACACGCCCGTGTGACTTGGGACACGCCCGTGTGTCCCTAAGACATGCTCGTGTCTTCCACACGTGGTTGACGCTGTCAATTTACACACGGCCTTGACATGCTCGTGGCCCTAGCCCATGTGTCACACCTTGACATACTGACTTATTCACACGGTCTGAAGCACACGCCCATGTGCTAACTGTGTTTATCACATGGCCTGAACAAACGGCCGTGTGATTAGCCTGTAGTCTATTTTAACTTAAGACACTAAGGTGCAGGAGACACACGGCCTAGTTACACGCCCGAGCGTCTATCCGTGTGGGCACTTAGAGGCTATCTACCAAGCCTTTTACCACTCTCATTTGCATACATTCATATATCATCACATAATTTCACATAGCTTCAATATAACTCTTGAATTAAAGACATTTCATCATAGGAGAAATAAAGCCTTCATCCCATACACTAGGGAGAACTCTATCCAATACAATTACAAACAACTTAAGCCATCATATACGGCTATACACAACTAAATTATAAATTCTCTTTAGCCAATACAACTTGGCTACATCAATAAGAACTTAATCATCTTTAAAAGAATCCCTATACTTGCCATGACTCAAAGGAACTTGAAACACCATACCAAGAGTCTACTCGATAGTGTGAAACCATCTCCGGCAGTCTCCAACCCGAGCTAGTTAAAAACCTATAAGAGATGGGAAAAAGAAAAGGAGTAAGCAAAAATGCTTAGTAAGTTCATCTGCATACAACTGATAAATATTGATATTCATTGAATATACATGACTGCAAGTTATTATGATGAGCTTTTCTCATAAACTCATGGTTACTTACTCAATCATCCTTGAAGCTTACTCATTCTATCTCTTACCATACTCTTACCATGCCACAAGCCAAATTGCTCGTTTAATTAGCATACATTCCTGCACTGATCACCACACGGTCATATAAAACAACATATCAAGCATTTTCACTGAGTCACTCATACTACTAATCTCTTGGTGGTTTCGCACTTAGCCCACCATTGAATCTCTAATAGGGTGGCATCGCACACAAACCATCAATCATTTATACTTATGGTGATTTCGCACTTAGCTCACTAATCATTTATACTTATGGTGATTTCACACTTAGCTCACCAATCATTTATAAGCGATGGTATCGCACACAGCCCATCGATTACTAATTAATCAGGTGGTAACGCACATTGCCAACTGATAACAATATAATTAATGGTATCGCACATAGCCCATCATTAACATCAATAAGGTGATATCGCACATAGCTCACCGTTATTTTACATTCATGGATAGTAATCCACATGTATATCTCTATTTCAAAAGTTCAACCGAGAACATCCTCACACATCTCTATTCTTACTTAACTTTCTACGATTCTCATTCGCATTCGCACAATGCATTAATAAATCTATCTCATACAACTAAGGTGTATCAATTACACATAACCCACCAGAGGTTCATCATATACTGAATTCATCTCAAATTGTTAAATAACACTATTGAGTCTCATACACATAATGTCACATTGACATCATACCCTAATAGGGTCTTACTTGCATTAACATGTCGATGCCATGTCCCTGACATGGTCTTATACAAATTCTTACACCGAGGCCATATTCCAATATGGTCTTACACGAGACTATAACTATCATCATATCATGCTATATACATTTCCCATTACTCCCAAATTCAGTTCTCTTGACATCTCATTAAAAGATATTTCATACATTCATAGAGTAAATATACATTCCATACAACATTGGAATACTAAATTATCTCATATGTAATTGCCATATTCACACATGAACTTACCTCGATGTCGAAAGGGCCGAAAGCGAATTTTTGCCCACATTTCTATTTTCACCCGTTCTAGGTCCGAAACTCGTTTTCTTTAATCTAGAACAATGGAATTTACTGATTTAATCACTTATAAATCATAATACACCATAATCTACACTTTAGGCAAAAATAACTATTTTGCCCCTACACTTTGGCAAAATTACGATTTTGCCCTTAGGCTCGTAAATAAATTTTCGTCACATTTTCTTATTAAACCAGCCTAGCTGAACATTTAATCCTCTTACAACTATCCACAATTTCATCTATTTCATGCCTTAATGAACAAATTACAACTTTTGCATTTTAATCCCAATTAGGTGATTTCATGGCTACACCTTTCACAAAAGTTGTTTCTCATCACTTAAAAATTCATTTTCTTCCTTAAAAACTTAGCTAGCAACTTAAAATCTCAAATAGAAAATCTCTATACTTTTTACCATAATGCAAAATAGTCCCCTCTTTAGAAAGCTTAAGCTTTAGAGATCTCAAAAGTACAATTTTCTTCAAGAAATACCACCAAAATCACTTACTTGAGTAGAGTAAAGTGTAACACCCCTAACCCGTATCCGTCGCCAGATTAGGGTTATGAGGTATTATCGAACTAAACTCAATTCTAGATAGACCTTCATTTGAATTCAAACACAAGCAACGCAATCTTTTATATTTCATATAACATTATAACCTATTAAAGTAAACAATGTACAACAAGTTTTATTACAGGTATTTAATACATGACAATGTCTGAACCGCACGACTCAAACATTCATAAAATTTATACACTTAAAACATATCTCAACTTGTATCATTATAATATAGGTCGGACATAAATCAACACATATATCACATAAACTAATTTTCATTCATTTTACTACCATATGTGTGCACATTAAGCCATTAGAACTATTCATACTATTAAATAATCAAATGTATATGCAAACATTGAAACATTACATCATGACCGAACATACTAATTCATCTTCCATTTGGATTAGTACCTAAACCATCCTAGAACATTTTCATTTCTTACCAATAGTAATCGAACTTACAAATATATATATATATATATACACATCCAACCATTTTATACATACTTCATTATAAATATGAATATCACATACCACGATCACATAAATAAAACATTATTTATTCATACTAGATGCATCCAGCATATAACATTTACCTTATTGCTGAAATACATGACTTATTTCAATTAATATTCGTAAAGCATGATAGATAAGTAACTCATAAATTCATCTTAGTTGAGATCACACACCAAACATAAACGCATCAACCCTATTTCGCATATAAAATACCAAAGCCAAACTTGTTAAAAACCGAACACATAACATATAAACCATATGATCACCTTTACAAATGACTCAAACCATGACCGAAGTTAAACATCCATTAGGCTTTGATCAAATCATTATAACAAAACATAGAAAATTAAACTAAACCAAGAGAAATAGCCATTTTTGCAAGGCTATACTTATATACAAGATCAAATATCATTGGTTTCTAAACTTAGTCTAACCTATACATGCCCTTGATTTATGAACTAAGTTTATAAGTACCAAAATGGGGTGATAGTGTGGTTGACTCCTTTAACGATCCTCTAAGCCCGTAGCTTTACTGGAATCTAGAAAACGAAACAATGAACACACACGAAGTAAGCTTACTAGCTTAGTAAGTCTTAGGCATTATATCATATCTCTCAACCATCCATGCATGATATAAAATTAATTCATGACATTAAATATACATGTCTTACTTATAAACTCACCATATCAAAGTATCGTTACCTTACTTGACTTGGTAACTCTCCATTTCTTACCAAATACATCAATTGTCGAATATATATAAATAATCACATATCTAGGTGTATAAATATACCTACATGAACATTTTAACCATACTCATGTTTTCGAATTTCCAATAACCACATGGCACATTATATAAACAACTTCACAACCAAGTGTATAACACATTTCTCTCATCATTTTATTTGATCATTATCATAGCGTATATATATAACTTTAAAGTATGAAAGTACATACCTTGTTGCCGAATTAACAGATTCATTTTCAAAGCTTAAGCTTACTAGATTTGTTTCATGACCTTATTACTATATAAATGAAGTTCGAAATTGAAACTCACTGGTATGGAACCTGCTAGGCCTTAGCCCGAATTGCACAGACCGGCATTAGGCCTGCTAGACTCAAGGTCCGAGATTTAAACACCGGCATTTAGCCTGCTAGGCAATAAGCCTGAAATATTTCAGCGGCACAAGGCCTGCTAGGCTCGAAGCCCGAAATAAATCACCGGCACAAGGCCTGCTAGGCTCGACGCCCGAATATCAACACAATGAATCATTCCATATACATTACTTAATACTAAAATCACTAACATCACATATATTTCATATTACTTTCACATATCAAATCGAACATGCTTGATCACTTTATATTTAACAAAACAAATTCAATCCATTACTATACTTCACATTTGGCAATCCCATATTTTTATCCTTAAAAATTTCAAATTTCAACTTTTACTAGATTCATAATAATTCTTTCACATATATTTGTTTAAGGACTTACCTCGACTATCGACGAACAACGTAAACCGACTATTCGATAACCTTCGCCTTTCCCCTATCCAAATCCGTTTTTCTTTGTTCTTGATCTGAACACATTAAAATTTAGCTCATTCAAGCACATTTCATCTCAATTTAGTCCCAAAACACATAAATGGGCAAATTACCAATTTACCTCTAATGTTTCACATTTTTACAATTTAATCCATATTGTACAAAACACAAAATACACAAAATTTTACTACACCACCTAAGGGCCAAATATTCATAGTGACTATACAAGTCCATTTATTTCATTTATTTTGCATTCTAACCCCTTAAAAATTTATTTTTGCAATTTAGCCCTAATTACACAAAATCACCAAAAATCTCAATATAAAACATATTAATCTAACATATATTCTTCATAATTCATCAACTATCATCATAAAACTCATGAACTCATCAATGGCACATTTCAAAATATTCATCAAAATCAAAAATTCAAGCATGGGTCTTGAAGTATTCGAAGCAACGATTTCAAAAACGTAAAAATCATCAAAAATCGAAAGCTAAACATACCTTATTCAAGCTAAAAGATTGCCGAAATTCAAAGCTTTCCCTAAGTCTTTTTCTTTTCTTAGTTTCAGCTATGTCTTAAGAAAGATGAGCATGTTTTTATTATTTTATGATATAAGGTATATTATATTAACTTATTATTAGATTACTAAACTAACCATTACTAAAAATTATCCAAACACATAAACTAATGGGCATAATTGTCTTATACCGCCCACTATCCTTTAAAAAAGGATAAATTTCAAGTTTAATACATCCCTTTTAAAAGACAACACCAAATTAGCCATTACACATTAAACTATCACATTTATAATTTATTCGATTAAGCCCTTTTTACTTAATTAAGCACACAAACAATCAAATTTTCATACGAAACTTTCACACATAAAAATTCACATATAATAAACACAGAAAATAATATTTAAATATTTTTCAGACTCGGATTTGTGTTTTCGAAACCACTGTTCTGATTAGGGTCAGATTTGGACTGTTACAACTCTCCCCCTTAGGGATTTTCGTCCCCGAAAATCTTACCGTTAAACAAAATCGGATATTGTTGCCTCATTAAATCCTCAGGCTCCCACGTAGCCTCTTCTACTCCGTGTTGATTCCATAGTACTTTTACTAACGGAATTTTCTTGTTTCTCAACTATTTCACTTCACGAGTTAAGATACGGATCGATTCTTCCTCATACGTCATATCGAATCGAATTTCAATCTCAGTCGGGGCGATTACATGTGACGGATCAGATCTATATCTACGAAGCATCGAAACATGAAATACGTTGTGCATAACATGAAATACGTTGTGTATCTTTTCTAATTCAGAGGGTAACTTCAATCTATAAGCAACAGGCCAGATACGTTCGATGATCTCATACGGTCCGATGAATCTCGGGCTTAGTTTCCCTTTTCGACCAAATCGAAGCACTTTCTTCCATGGAGACACTTTAAAAAATACCCGATCTCCAACTTGAAACTCAATGTCTTTACATTTCAAATCCGCGTATGACTTTTGGCGATCTGATGCAACTTTTAAACTATCTCGGATTATTGACACTTTCTGTTCAGTCTCTTTAATCAAATCAACTCCGTGTATCTTGTTGTCACTAGCTCGGTCCAATACAATGGTGTACGACACTTGCGGCCGTATAAAGGTTTGTAAGGTGCAATTTTGATACTAGATTGAAAGCTATTATTGTAAGCAAATTCAATCAAAGGTAAGTATCGTTCCCACGTACCTTCAAACTCAAGGACGCAACATCTCAACATATCTTCAAGAATCTGAATAGTTCATTCAGACTGATCGTCTGTCTGCAGATGGAAAGCTGTACTAAAATGTAGTTTGGTACCTAAAGCATCTTGTATCTTTTTCCAAAATCGTGACGTGAATCTCGGGTCTCTGTCCAAAACAATGGAAATCGGCACACCATGTAATCTCACAATTTGAGATACATACAATTCAGCAAGCTTATCGAGCGAAAAGTCTGTACGAATTGGAACAAAGTGGGCTGATTTGGTCAGTCTATCCACTATAACCCAGACTGCATCTTTCTTGCTCGGGGTCGTAGGAAAACCGGATACAAAATCCATAGCAATTCTATCCCATTTCCATTCAGGTATCATGATCGGCTGGAGTAACCCAAAAGGCACCTGATGTTCGGCTTTTACTTGCTGACAAATTAAGCACTTCGAGACAAATTCGGATACATCCCGTTTCATACCAGGCCACCAGTAGAACTGTTTCAAATCGTTATACATTTTCGTGCTACCCGGATGTACCGACAATCGACTATTATGAGCCTCATTCAATATCATCTAAATCAAATCCACATTCCTCGGAACACAAATTCGGCCTTTGAAGTTCAAATAGACATTTTCATCAATTCGAAACTCTGACTCTGAATTACTTTCACACTGAATTCATTTTGCCATCGTATCTTTGTCAACTCTCTGAGCATCACAAATTTGTTGCAAAAACAACGGTCTTGCTTTTAACTCGGCTACAATCGAACCATCACCAGACATAGCCATATGTGCGTTCAACGCACGAAGAGCAAATATTGACTTCCGACTTAAAGCATCTGCAACAATGTTAGCCTTTCCTGGATGATAGTCGATCACTAGCTCATAATCTTTCAATAGCTCTAACCATCTGCGTGGTCTCAAATTCAAATCTTTCTGAGTCATTAAATACTTTAAACTTTTGTGATCTGAATAAACATGACATTTCTCATCGAATAGGTAGTGACGCCAAATCTTCAACGCGAATACAATTGCTGCTAGCTCCAAATCATGTGTCAGATAATTTCTTTCATGAGGCTTCAACTGTCTCGAAGCATAGGCTACTACTTTGCCTTCTTGCATTAAGACGCAACCCAAACCATTCAAAGAAGCATCATTGTACACAACAAATTCTTTACCCGATTCAGGCTGAATTAACACTGGAGCTCCGGTCAAAAGAGCTTTCAACTGATCAAAGCTTTTCTGACACTTTTCCGTCCACTCAAACTTGACATCTTTCTGTAGTAGCTTTGTCAAAGGTGTTGTTATCATGAAAAAACCTTTCACAAATCGTCTGTAATATCCGGCAAGTCCCAGAAAGCTTCGAATTTCAGAAACGTTCCTTGGTGGCTTCCAATCAAGTATAGCCGATATTTTGTTCGGATCAACCCGGATGCCTGATGCTGAAATGACGTGACCCAGGAAACTGACCTCATTCAACCAAAACTCACACTTACTGAACTTTGCGTACAATTGTTTATCTCGCAAAGTTTGTAGCACCAGTCTCAGATGCTCAGCATGCTCGGTTTCATCTCTGGAGTAGATCAGAATATCGTTTATAAACACTACCACAAACCGATCCAACTACTGTCTAAAAATCCGATTCATCAAGTCCATAAAAATAGCAGGTGCATTAGTAAGTCCAAAAGGCATAACCAGGAACTCAAAATGTCCATACCTCGTTCGAAATGCAGTCTTTGGCACATCAGAATCTCTGACTCACAACTGATAATAACCCATTCTCAAATCTATCTTCGAAAACACTGAAGCCCCTTTCAACTAGTCAAACAAGTCATTAATCCGAGGCAACGGGTATTTATTCTTTATAGTCACCTTATTCAGCTGCCGATAATCAATACACATTCGCATAGTCCCATCTTTCTTTTTCACAAATAGAACTGGAGCACCCTAAGGAGAGAAACTCGGTCATGCAAAGCCCCTATCTGTCAACTCTTGCACCTGTGCTTTCAACTCTTTCAATTCTATAGGTTCCATTCGATATGGAGCTATCGAAATCGGAGTTGTCCCCGGTACTAATTCAATACCAAACTCTATTTCTCGAACTGGTGGTAAACCCGGTAATTCTTTAGGAAACACATCTGGGTATTCACACACAACTGGTACTGATTCAATCTATTTTTTAGACACTTTATTATCCAACACATAAGCCAAGTAAGCTTCGCACCCTTTTCTCACATACTTGCGAGCTAACATCGAGGATATTACTGCCGGTAACCCATTCAGATCATTAGATTCAATACGAATAATTTTACCGCTCTGACATCTCAAATCAATGGTCTTTCTTTTGCAATTGACAACGGCGTCGTGCAAAGTTAACTAGTCCATTCCCAAAATTATATCGAATTCATCGAAAGGCAACAACATTAAATCAGCTAGGAAACATGAATCTCGAATCATCAATGGGCAACCTTTACACACTTTGTCGACTAGAACACACCGACCTAAGGGGTTTGATACATGAATCACAAACTCAGTAGACTCAATAGGTAGAGTCTTACTGGATACTAAAGTTTCACACACGTATGAATGAGTCGAACCAGGATCAATCAATGCAATCACAGTAGTATCATAGAGGGCGAAAGTACCAGTGATAACATCTGGGGAAGAAGCATCCTCTCTGGCACGTATAGCATACGCTCTAGCAAGTGCTCAAGCCTCCGATCTAATTGTAGTGTCTTTAATTCCTTTCTGACTACCACTAACATTTCCCGAATGCTTAGGTGGTCTGCCTCGCACTGACACATTGCTCGATCTGATATTCTAGGCCGTATTTTGCTCGGCTAACATCAGGCATTCTCTGATAAAATGATCTGACGATCCACATTTAAAATAGGACCGATCACGAAGTCTACAACTCCCAGAATGCCATTTACCATAATGCTTGCATTCAACTCGATTCTGCTGAGCATTACCAACACTGGCCATCTAAGTAGCTCGAGAACCCACTGGAGGTCGATCTCGTCTAGACATGTCTGAAGTAGCTTTATGTCGGCCAAAATCATCTCTGAACTTCTTAGATACAGATTGGAATGTCTTACTCGATGATCTTTTACGAGTGTCTCTAGCTTCCATTTCAGCCTTTCTTTTCTCTTTTCCAAGCTTCAGCTTTGCAAGCTCGCTCGACAAGTACCACGAACTCTTTGATTTCAAGTATGCCAACTAGCAACTTTATATCTTCATTTAAACTGTCTTCGAATCTTTTACACATAATGGCTTCAGTTGATACACACTCTCGGGCATATCGGCTCAATCTGACAAACTTCCGTTCATATTCAGTCACAGTCATGCGACCCTGTTTCAGTTCTAGAAATTCTTTTCATTTCTGATCGATGAATCTCTGACTAATATATTTCTTACGGAACTCAATCTGGAAGAAATCCCAAGTCACCTTTTCTTTTGGAACCATCGATACTAGTGTATTCCACCAGTGATATGCAGTGTCCTGTAGTAAAGATATAGCACACTTCAGGCATTCATCTGGAGTACAGGATAGCTCATCAAGTACCCGAATAGTGTTATCAAGCCACACCTCAGCTGGCTCTGCATCATCATCATCATTAGCTTTGAATTCTTCGGCTCCATATTTCCTGATTTTATCAACAGGAGGCCTACTAGATCTCATCGGAGGTGCTGAAGGTACCGGAGTTAGATTATTCGGGGGTGGAGGTTGTTGTACAGCCGGATTAGTCTAAATAAATTGGGTAAACCATTCATTCATCATCTGGTAGAAGGCTTGTTTAGCCTCCCCCTAATGGCTACCCGAGGCAGGTCAAGAGTCTACCGGCGCTGACCCGCGTGCACGATCAGGCGCTACACTCTCTACATCATCCACTACAACTCTATTAGGATCCATTTACTATACAAAACATAGTTTGAAATGTCAGAAGTCACCACACTATCGTATATATAAATAAGGCATGTATAGCTAGACTCACACACGCTACGGTAGTCCTAGAATCTTCTAAACCGTAAGCTCTAATACCAATCAAATGTAACACCCTAACCCGTATCCGTCGCCGAATTAGGGTTATGAGGTATTACCGAACTAAACTCAATTCCAGATAGACCTTCATTTGAATTCAAACACAAGCAATGCGATCTGTTATATTTCATATAACATTATAACCTATTAAAGTAAACAATGTGCAATAAGTTTTATTACAGGTATTTAATACATGACAATGTCTGAACCACAAGACTCAAACATTCATGAAATTTATACACTTAAAACATATCTCAACTTGTATCATTATAATATAGGTCGGACATAAATCAACACATATATCACATAAACTAATTTTCATTCATTTTACTACCATATGTGTGCACATTAAGCCATTTGAACTCTTCATACTATTAAATAATCAAATGTATATGCAAACATTGTAACATTACATCATGATCGAACATACTAATTCATCTTCCATTTGGATTAGTACCTGAACCATCCTAGAACATTTTCATTTCTTACCAATAGTAATCGAACTTATAAATATATATATATATATATACATCCAACCATTGTATACATAATTCATTATAAATATGAATATCACATACCACGATCACTTAAAAAAACATTATTTATTCATACAAGATGCATCCAGCATATAACATTTACCTTATTTGCGAAATACATGACTTATTTCAATTAATATTCGTATAGCGTGATAGATAAGTAACTCATAAATTCATCTTAGTTGAGATCACACACCAAACATAAACGCATCAACCCTATTTCGCATATAAAATACCAAAGCCAAACTTGTTAAAAACCAAACACATAACATATAAACCATATGATCACCTTTACAAATGACTCAAACCATGACCGAAGTTAAACATCCATTAGGCTTTGATCAAATCATTATAACAAAACATAGAAAATTAAACTAAACCAAGAGAAATAGCCATTTTTGCAAGGCTATACTTATATACAAGATCAAATATCATTGGTTTCTAAACTTAGTCTAACCTATACATGCCCTTGATTTATGAACTAAGTTTATAAGTACCAAAATGGGGTGATAGTGTGGTTGACTCCACTAACGATCCTCTGAGCCCGTAGCTTTACTGGAATCTATAAAATGAAACAATGAACACACACGAAGTAAGCTTACTAGCTTAGTAAGTCTTAGGCATTATATCATATCGCTCAACCATCCAAGCATGATATAAAAGTAATTCATGACATTAAACATACATGTCTTACTTATAAACTCACCATATCAAAGTATCATTACCTTACTTAACTGGGTAACTCTCCATTTCTTACCAAATACATCAATTGTCGAATATATATAAATAATCACATATCTAGGTGTATAAATATACCTACATGAACATTTTAACCATACTCATGTTTTCGAATTTCCAATAACCACATGGCATATTGTATAAACAACTTCACAACCAAGTGTATAACACATTTCTCTCATCATTTTATTTGATCATTATCATAGCATATATATATATATATATAACTTTAAAGTATGAAAGTACATACCTTGTTGCCGAATTAACAAATTCATTTTCAAAGCTTAAGGTTACTAGATTTGTTTCATGACCCTATTACTATATAAACGAAGTTCGAAATTGAAACTCACCGGTTAGAACCTGCTAGGCCTTTGCCCGAATCGCACACACCGACACTAGGCCTGCTAGACTCAAGGTCCGAGATTTAAACACCGGCATTTAGCCTGCTAGGCAATAAGCCTGAAATATTTCACCGGCACAAGGCCTGCTAGGCTCGAAGCCCGAATATCAACACAATGAATCATTCCATATACATTACTTAATACTAAAATCACTAACATCACATATTTTTCATATTACTTTCACATATCAAATCGAACATGTTTGATCACTTTATATTTAACAAAACAAATTCAATCCATTACTATACTTCACATTCGGCAATCCCATATTTTTATCTTTAAAAATTTCAAATTTCAACTTTTACTAGATTCATAAATAATTCTTTGACATATATTTGCTTAAGGACTTACCTCGACTATCGACGGACAACGTAGACCGGCTAAACGATAACCTTCGCCTTTCCCCAATCCAAATCTGTTTTTCTTTGTTCTTGATCTGAACACATTAAAATTTAGCTCATTCAAGCACATTTCATCTCAATTTAGTCCCAAAACACATAAATGGGCAAATTACCATTTTACCCCTAATGTTTCACATTTTTACAATTTAATCCCTATTGTACAAAACACAAAATACACAAAATTTCACTACACCACCTAAGGGCCGAATATTCATAGGGACTATACAAGTCCATTTATTTCATTTATTTTGCATTTTAACCCCTCAAAAATTTATTTTTGCAATTTAGCCCTAATTACACAAAATCACCAAAAATCTCAATACAAAACATATTAATCTAACATATATTCTTCATAATTCATCAACCATCATCATAAAACTCATGAACTCATCAATGGCACATTTCAAAATATTCATCAAAATCAAAAATTCAAGCATGGGTCTTGAAGTATTCGAAGCAACGATTTCAAAAACGTAAAAGTTATCAAAAACCGAAAGCTAAACATACCTTATTCAAGCTAAAAGATTGCAGAAATTCAAAGCTTTTCCTAAGTCTTTTTCTTTTCTTAGTTTCGGCAATGTCTTAAGAAAGATGAGCATGTTTTTATTATTTTATGATATAAGGTATATTATATTAACTTATTATTAGATTTCTAAACTAACCATTACTAAAAATTATCCAAAGACATAAACTAATGGGCATAATTATCTTATGCCGCCCACTATCCTTTAAAAAGGATAAATTTCAAGTTTAATACATCCCTTTTAAAAGACAACACCAAATTAGCCATTACACATTAAACTATCACATTTATAATTTATTCGATTGAGCCCTTTTTACTTAATTAAGCACACAAACAATCAAATTTTCATACGAAACTTTCACACATAAAAATTCACATATAATAAACACAAAAAATAATATTTAAATATTTTTCGGACTCAGATTTGTGGTCCCGAAACCACTATTCCGATTAGGGTCAAATTCGGACTGTTACATAAAGCTTGCTGAAATTTTGAGCTTTCAAACACCCCTTGTTTGCTGAAACTTTCGGTGGAGAAGAAGAGAGGAAAGATGATATCTTTTTCCTTTCTTTGTTTTATTATAAAACATCAATTCAACCCACCATCTTTGACCAAAATTAAAAGCTCTTGTCCCCCTTGTCTACATTGCCGGCCAACACATCCTAGATGGTCTAATTGTCCTTTAAAGACCTTCAATTAATATTTCATGGCCATTTGTTTCCTTTAGCCTATAGAATGTAACTTTCGTACTTTATGCGATTTAGTCCTTTTTCGTGATTTAGCATGAAATCGCTAAAATTAAAACACCAAAATTTCCATACGTCCTTATAAACATGTTATAACACATAACATAACATGAAAATAATTTTATCTAACCTCGAATTAGTGATTCTGAGATCACTGTTCTGACTAGCCCCTAAATCGGGCTGTTACATAATCAACCTAGGGTTAGACGTTAGTAGCCTCGAAAGAGGTATTAATATAAATTAGGGAATCCTACGGATCAAGTCAAGTGAATAAATCGTCTAGTTTAGAGTTAGATAACAAGTGAAGTCTAGGTGGATTCTTCCTCGGGTATTGTCTCAATCAATTGGTTTTTCCCACAAGTATTTCCCTAATTCATTCTCTTTGTCTTAGCATCGTTAGCTTAGTAGTTAGTTAACTTTAGATTAAATAACCATTCCCTTAATTTTTAGGCTAATTAATAAAAAGAAAGTTAGTATTGGTACTTTTGGTTCCTTTGGGTTCGACAATCCGGTCTTGCCACTAAACTATACTACTGTTCGATAGGTGCGCTTCCCTCAATCATTGTCACAGTTAGTTCCTATGCTCAATCATTCATTATATAAAATTTTAAGACTTTGACACACGATCAAGTTTTTGGCGCCATTGCCGAGGAACTGAAATATTAAGAACGCACAATTTTTATTACTTTAGCCATATTTTATTTTTTGCAATTAAATTTTATTTTTACTTTTCTAAATTTTCCCTCTTTGCTTCTGGCAGGTATTCTAGTTTATGACTAGAAGAAACCCGTCAGGACCTCTACTTTACGATAGTGAAATTGAAAGTACAGTTCACAGAATTCAAAGAGAAATAAGGAGAAGCCTACAGTACATACAAGAAGAGAAAGAAAACAAAATTAATACTACCGAAGAAATGGCTGAGAATAATCCGCTACCTCCAGAGGTGGCCGAAAATCATGCTCCTCGAACTATGTATGATTATGCTAAACCTAATTTAATAGGAACTGAGTCAAGTATTGTTAGACCTACTATTGCTGCAAATAATTTTGAACTAAAACCTAACATAATTCAGATGATACAGCAATTTGTTCAGTTTCATGGTTTGCAGGATGAAGATCCAAATAATCACTTGGCGAATTTCCTAGAATTTTGCGGTACTTTCAAAATAAATGGTGTTTCTGATGATGCCATTCGTCTTCAGTTGTTTCCCTTTTCTTTGAGGAATAAAGCTAAACAGTGGTTGAATTCTCTTCCACGAGGATCAATCACTACATGGCAACAAATGACCGAAAAATTTTTGTTGAAATATTTTCCGCAGGCTAAAACAGCTAAGTTGAGGAATGATATATCTTCTTTTGTGCAGATGGATTTAGAGACACTTTACGATGCATAGGAGAGATACAAAGATCTATTGAGAAGGTACCCACACCATGAATTACCCTTGTGGCTATAGGTCCAAACTTTTTACAACGGTGTGAACCCCTCAACCAGGCAGTTAATTGATTCAGCCGCCGGCGGAACCCTGAATAACAAAACACCTGAGGCTACCTATGAATTCATTAAAGAGATGTCACTGAATAACTATCAGTGGCAAGTCACGAGGACAAGGCCAACAAAAGCCGCCAGTGTTTTCAACCTCGACGCAGTAACCATGCTATCAAACCAAGTAGAACTTTTGACTAAGAAAATTGATGGTTTATGTGGTTCTTCGCTGGTACATCTAGCTATGCAGTGCGAGATGAATGGAGGAGGGATGAGCAATACAGCATATGCACCTTACAATCTGAGCACTGAAAACGAGCAAGTTCACTATATGGGTAACAATTTTAGACCTTAAAATAACCCTTATAGTAACACTTATAATCTAGGTTGGAGGAACCACCCCAATTTTTCATGGGGTGGTCAAGGAAATCAGAGGCAACAACCCCATCCAAACTTCCAACAACAGCCTTATCCACAAGAGAAGAAGCAGAACCTTGAAGAGATGCTGACAAAATTGATCGCGGTGTCAGAAACTCATTTCCAAAACACCGAGACAACACTTAAAAATCAACAAGCATCGATTCAAGGGATTGAGAACCAGTTAGGACAACTTGCCAAGATCATATCAGAACGACCACAAGGAAGCCTACCAAGCAACACTGAAACTAACCCAAAGGACCAACTTCAAGCCATAACAGCTCATGACAGTGAAGGGTTAGGTAAGTCCAAATTAAGGCAAGAGAAAGGGGTAGAGGAAGGTAAAGCTTAGAAAAACCATGACAAACCAAAACCAGTAATTAAAGAATACCAACCTCGTATACCATACCCCAATGCGATGAAGAATGACAACACAGACAAACAATTCGGTAAATTCCTTAAACTTTTAAAGAAATTACATATTAACTTACCGTTTCTTGAAGCTCTTTCGCAGATGCCAGATTCAAGGAAATTCTTAAAAGAGCTTTTGATAAACAAACGGAAGTTAGATAAGGAATCGCATGTGGAATTAAACGTAGTGTGCTCAGCAATGTTGCAAAATAAACTACCACGAAAATTAAAAGATCCAGGGAGTTTTACAATTCCATGCTTAATTGGTAGTTTATCTGTTGATAATGCTTTAGCTGATTTAGGGGCAAGCATAAATGTTATGCCTTATAAAATGTTTAAGCAACTTGGTCTAGGGAAACCCAAACAAACTAGGATGAGCATTCAATTAGCTGATAAAACTATTAGAATTCCTAGAGGTATAATCGAAGATGTTCTCATGAAAATTGATAAATCCGTATTCCCAGTAGACTTTGTCATTTTAGACATGGATGAGGACAATAATATTCCTTTAATTTTAGGAAGACTCCTTTTAGCAACTACTAGAACTAAAATTGATGTCGACATAGGTGAACTCATACACTGTATAGGTGACGAAACAATTACTCTTAAGGCTCTTGATTCGGCTAAGACATCGAGTAATCAAGGTGAGAACATAAATTCTATTAATGACCATTTGGTTAAACCTTCTTTTCAGGAAGCACCACGGAACTACACAACTAAGCTAGATCCTAAACCTCATGCCAACAAGGAAATAACTCATGAGGAACGAAGGCTTCAGATCGATGACTAGAAGCCACGCATTAAGGAGAAACCAAGAACACACGAAGCAGAACCAACGCCATTCCATGGGACAAACGAATTTAAGATCGGAGATCAAGTATTGTTAGATAAGGCGGACCCTCGAATATCTCCTCCTGACCCTAATATAAATGAAGAAATCCCTTTTAGGGTACTCAAGGTTTTCCAATACGAAACAGTCGAGGTAAGTAATCTTACATTAGACACTTTTAAAGTAAATGCTACTCGACTTGAATTTTATACTGATAATAGAATTGATAGCATGAGAAAGGATTTTCAACTCCTCAAACCACCATGATTATGCGAATGAAAGGTAAGTCTAGCTTAAGACTATAAACGAGTGCTTCTCGGGAGGCAACCCGAGCACTAATCCCATTAATTTTACATTTTTATTTTTACTTTTATTCTTCCTTTTTAGCATCTAACTATAAACTAACCAAAGTACATAATTCCATACCACACGGCCTTGCACACGGCCGTGGCCGTGGCCGTGGCCGTGTGAACGCTACAAATTTTCGTACTGGCATGGCAGAGATAGTAGGAAACAGGACGAAAAATATCTTCAAGCCATGGTCTTCGACTAAACACCACGGCCGTGCGACGCGGCCGTGGTCGACACTGTTTTATCAACACGGGCGTAGCGACCTGCACACAGGCGTGGGAGAAATGATTGAAGCACAACACGGCCGTACGATACGGCCGTGTGACTCGACATGCCCACGGTACACGGGCATGGGGATGTACCAGATTTGAGATTTCTATTTAAAACATCCCTCTCTCCTTCTCACCTACTCCCCATTCCCCTCTCTTCCATACCCTTTACAACCCCCTCCCTTTTCATTTTCATTTTTTCTTCATTCTCCTAACTCTTGATCTAACCATATCTATGTCAAAGAAACAGAAGGATCCTAGCACAGTCTCCCTCTACGAGATCGATCTACATAAGTTCATTCCAGCCACTTCATTAACTCGACAGGACAAGGACTTTTGAGTCCATTTTAGTTTTCTTTTTCTTTTCCTTTCTCCTTTATTTTCCTTTCCTTTATTTTTCTTTTACTTAGTTTAATCTATTTTATTTCATTTTCTTTGATTTAGGTTCTAAAGGCTGCTTGGGAATCAACGACCACAGCCTTAGAAATCACACCCACCTCGCTAACCATCTAACGATAAGGACTTTTCAGTCCATTAATCTTTTCTTTTAATTTTATTTTAGTTTCTATTTTCTTTCTTTTTATTTTTCTTTTCTTTAAATATATATTTAGTATATTTTGAATTATTTATTATTTCCTAACTAAGTCTTCACGAGCTTCCCATTTCTTCATCTAGCGCAGAGATTGTCGGCGGCCACCACACCACGACCGGTCCCAACTCAAGGAAGCCATCCAAAATTCAAGAAGTTTCACCTCTCCTTATCTCTTAAAATTTCATATATATTTTTGTACACTGAGGGCAATGTACATCTTAAGTATGGGGGTGAATGTTATGTTGAAAAAGTTCCTAACTTTCTGTATTATTCTCAAACCCTTGAATGATATCTTGTCTTTTAGTAATTTTCTCTTATTACTAATTAGAATGAAATTCCATGTGATCCATGGTTTTCTTTGATATGTTTCGAATTAAGTCATAGTTAATTGTGCAGTGATGATTTAAACTTTAGGAGACTAGAGAATCAAGCATGATGAGTCTATTTTTAAAAAATTAAAATTTTGTTAGGTTGTCTACCTGAATCTAATTATTACCTTAAGTTTGAAATTTACAAGTTTGATATCAAAAACCCATAATTTTTGTGAGATCTTGAGCCTTTTAAAGCATACATCCTTTCTTGCTCACTTTTTGATTATGAGTGTGTCAACATTGATTTATTATTCTAGAACTTGCTTCGATTATACATGTCAAGACCACATTATTGATTTGATATACAGAGATAATAAAGGCACTTAGGATTTAACCCACTTACTCCACTAAAAGCCTACCCTCACAATTAACCCCTAGTGAACCCCTTTAATCTTAACAACCCTTTTTATTGACTCACCCACTAACATTACCCCAAAACCTATCTTGTATTTGTTATCACCATTTCTTGACTCCCTTTTTGTCGAGATTTGATTTTGAGCAGTTGCCTCACTATGTTCTATATTTCAGTTGTTAAAGTTCTTTCTTCTTATTGTAAGTATTGTTCTTAAAAAAAACAAAGTTATTCATTGTTATTTCTATGTTTGAACTTAAGCAATTAATTCCACATTCTGAGAAAAAACTCATGTTATTAGTGTTTCAGTTTTTCAATTAATGTAATTATTCAGGATTAATTCATTTTTCTAGTTAGGTAAATTGTCAATTCAATCTTGATTCTAACCCTCTAATTCAGCCTTTATCCACACCTTTAACCCTAAGCCCCATTACAACCCGTAAAAGACCTTTTGATCTGTGTATCATTTCATTTTATAGTGGTGGAGATTAGATTTTCATGCAAGCCTATAGGATTAACTTTTCATGTTCAATTTTTGAGTGCTTAATTTTGAACCTTAAACACTTTGAATGATTTGAGTAAATCTTTAGTGAGGATGTCAACTCTTGTCGATTTTGAACTAAAGGTGATTAGTTAGGTAAAGGGAAACGTCTATATTTTCATGCTACAAAAACTATGACTTTGATTGTTTGAATCTTTAGGACCGTTTGAGTTAAATTATCAGTATATGAATTACTTTTGAATTATGATGAAACACTATTAATGAATATTATGAATTAAGGAAGTTCATTTTAATTGTGGGTTGAGAATTTTGCTTGAGGACAAGCAAATGCTTAAGTGTGGGGGTATTTGATAAACCGTAATATGTTCTTATTTTAATCCCACATTTAGCATACTTTTGGATGATTTATTCCCCGAATTGTGGAATTCGGTGCTCCTAATCCTTTAATTTCATGTTTTATATTAGGGAAGCAGCGGAGGATGAAAAGAACGAGAAACGGGCCAAAACAGAGAAAATGGGCCAAAGTACGAAATCAACACGGCTTGGGCCCAAGCCACACGGCCGTGCCTCCTTAGTAGACCCGAACACGGCCTGGCCTCGATTTACACAGGCGTGTGCCACGGGCTTGTCCCTGCCGTGACCTTTTAATTCCACTCAGATTAGGATACTTAGGGGCGAAGAAAGACATTTCGAAAGCCTATATAAACACCCTAAGTGTGACCAAAGAGGGGGGCGTCTAGGTAGGCCGAGGAGCCAAGCCAGAGAGGCCAAAATTGTGGGATTTACTCGATGAAAGCCAGTTGATTCATCTCAAGGAGCTGGGGTTATACTCAAGACGGAGGATCTTCCCTTCAAATTCCTTCAGGGGGTTTTAGGGTTTTTCTTATGTTTTGTTTTGTATTTTCTTCTAAGATGTATTCTTTTATCATTATGAGCTAAACCCTCAAATACTTGAGGGGGATGAAACCTAAGACGGATCTTGTTATTGTTTTCTGAACTATATGATAAATACTTGATTTGTTCTTAATTATGTGTTATTAATTCTTGCTTTGATATTTCAGGATATTGATTCAAGTATTGATGTGCTTAGGCAGTGGAGCAAACGTCCCTGTTTAAGAGTAGATCTAGCATAATTAAGTGGAGTTGATCGCAACCATAGAAATAGGATGACGAAAATCTGTCGGATTAGGGTCAAACCTAATATGAGAGTCCATAGATCGGGTTAATGCAATTCTAGGGGTTTAAATTATAAAGAGATTTCAATTAATCAACCTAGGGTTAGACGTTAGTAGCCTTGAAAGAGGTATTAATATAAATTAATGAATCCTACGGATCAAGTCAAGTGAATAAATCGTCTGGTTCAGAGTTAGATAACAAAGGAAGTCTAGGTGGATTCTTCCTTCGGTATTGTCTCAATCAATTAGTTTTTCCCACAAGTATTTCCCTAATTCATTCTCTTTTTCTTAGCATCTTTAGCTTAGTAGTTAGTTAATTTTAGATTAAATAACCATTCCCTTAATTTTTAGGCTAATTAATAAAAAGAAAGTTAGTATTGGTACTTTTGGTTCCTTTGGGTTCGACAATCCGGTCTTGCCACTAAACTATACTACTATGCGATAGGTGTGTTTGCCTCAATCATTGTCACAGTTAGTTTCTAGGCTCGATCATTCATTATATAAATTTTTAAGACTTTGACACACGATCAACCAACACATTATATCTCAAGCATCTCTTTTGCTCAATTATCCAACATATACATATCACACTTTGTTCATAACATCAATGTACATGTTAACTTACCTCTTATGCTTATTCAAAGCATATACTTCGGACGTACCTGAAACAGATGGATTCCACACATAATCATTCATTTCTCGGACTCGCCCGTTGAACCGTTCGAAACTAAATATGATACTTGGAAAGCTCGGAAAAAGTCGTACAATGCCAACGCCCCAGATGTGGTCTTACATGTAACCAGATATCGACACCACTGTCCCAGATAGGGTCTTACACAAATCAATACGATGCCAATGTCCCAAACATGGTCTTACACGTTAATCTCATCTCAATGCCAACGTCCCAGACGTGGTCTTACACGAAATCTCGAATCAATGCCAACGTCCCAGACGTGGTCTTACATGATTTCACATATCGGAAACCTATGTCATGACATATACCATCCTATCTATCCCTAGCTTCAAACGGGACTACTCGTACATTATCAACTTGTCGATATAAACCTATCCTCGGATTTCACATACATTCCTTCTCAATGGATATTCATAGCAATTCAAATTCCATATGTGTACAAATAATTCAATTCAAATACATTTATTTGTATATCGACTTACCTCGGATTCGGATAATCGATCGGATTCGGTTATTCGACTACTTTCTATTTTCCGCGATCTAAGTCCGTTTTCTTCAATTCTTGATCTATGCATATTCAAATTTAATCCATTTATTCACCAAATCATTCAATTCAATCCAAAAACACATATTTAGGGTAATTTACAAACTAGCCCTCACATTTTCACATTTTGACATTTTAGTCCCTATTTTACAAAATCATAAAATACACAAAATCACTATATACCCATGCTTAGCCGAATGTTCATGTAGCTCATACAAGTCCATACATTTCATTTATTTCACAATTTGGTCCCTCAAAATATTATTCTCTCAATTAAGTCCAAAATGCTCAAATCATCAAAAACTCAAAGACAAACTATGTTAATCAAACACATATATTTCATATTTCATCCTCAAACATCATAAAACTCATGAAATCATCAATGGCTCATTTCAAAAACATCATCAATTCACAAAATTGAGGCATGGGTTTTGAAGTATATGAAGCAACCGATTGCAAAAACGTAGAAATTATCAAAAATCGATTAAAAACATACCTTGAATTGAATCAAAAGCTAGCTGAAACCTAGCTTCCTTTTCTTTTCTTCTTCTTTAGTATTTCCGGTCAAAAGATGGATGAAAATGCCCATTTTCATACTTTGTTTTTATTATAAAACATAGTAATGCACAAATGACATAATTAACCGTTAATAATACTTATAAAAAATCATGTATAAGATGGACATAAATGTCCACTACTATGAATAAAGGTATAATATCCACATAAGGACTCCACCTTTAATAAGCCATGACAAATAGATTCCGTTTCATAAAGCATGCTAATTTAGTATCTTTCACAATCAAGTCCTTATGCAAAATTAAGCACACATACGATCAAATTAGATCACTAAAATTTCACACATGCTTAATCACATATCGTAGGCACAAAAAATAATATTAAAATATTATTCTAACTCAGATTTGGGTCCCGAAACCACTATTTCGACTATGGTCTAAACCGAACTGTTACATAACTCGTGGAACTAGCTGGAATACTAAAGGATATCTGGTAAGCCTCACACAAGAGGGTAAAATGCCGATGCCATGTCCCAGACATGGTCTTACACTAGCTCTTGTCTCAATGCCGATGCCATGTCCCAAACATGGTGTAACAGCCCGATTTAGGGCCTAGTCGGAATAGTGGTGCGAGACCACGAAATCGAGGTGAATTTATGAGTTTTTAAGGTTTATGCCATGTTTGCATGCTAGTATAAAAGTTTCATGAAGCGATTTTATTAAATTGATGTTGAATGGTCTAAAAGGACTAAATTGCAAAAGTTGCAAAATATGAGTTTCTAGAAGCTTTTTGTATGAAATAGCTTTTGAATAATAATTATAAGCCCTTAAATAACAATTTGCCCAAATTTTAATTTTTGGACAAAATTGGCCATGAGATGGTACTATGGAAAATTTTAAAGAGGGGGGCATTTTGGTCATTTACCTATTGTTGTGGCCCAATTTTGCCCAGGGCAAATAAGCCCAAATAATCCAATCCCACTTACACCCCTAAACCCGGTTACAAAAAACCCAATCTGATAAAGCCCAAATAAAGCCCAAACACTAACCTAACCCAATAACCCTAGCCCAACTTGCATTTTTTCAGAAACCAAAACCCTAAAAATCTGCCCAGTTCCTGCGCCGCCTCTGACCCCTGTCTGTTCGGGTCCCATCCACCGCCACTATCAGAACAGCACCGCCACCAGCTCCACTTGGCCACTAGCACTTGCAGACATTAAACAAGAAGAGACATAACCGAGTCCAAGTTGTAAAAACATGGCTATAAAAGCAGGAAATGAGGACCAAATGTTGGAGGCCCAGAGGAATGTGATGGCCCAAATGGCCCAAATAATGAACGGGGCAATGGACAAGGGGAAAGGTCCCATGCCGCCGGTCGAAGAGGATAGTGATGGCATCCCCCCGGGTTTTACCCCACCGCACGCAAGAGTACAGCCTGAGGAATATCTCCAAAGGCCACCAGTTACAATCAGGCCCCAGCAAGGGCAGGATGACACTAGACCTCCCACGAGCTATCACGTAGGCTCTGGATCCCAACCAGGAGATAGCCCGGTCAACCCTGTTGTGCTCGATTTAGATGCAGTAGAAAAAATGGGGTCGAGAATAGAATCCTCAAGGCAACTAGAAGATCGTTGCAAATGGCTGGAGGAAAAATTCAAGGCACTGGAAAATTTCGATCATCATCATGGGATCGACGCGAAAGATTTAAGTCTGGTTCCGGATTTGGTACTGCCTCATAAGTTTAAAATGCTTGAGTTTGAAAAATACAGTGGGACTAGCTGCCCGGAGGCCCACATCACCATGTTCTGCAGGCGGATGGCTGGCTACGTGAGCAATGATCAACTCTTAATCCACTATTTCCAAGAACGTTTAGTAGGTGCGGCAGCCAGATGGTATAACCAGCTTAGTCGGGCTAACATTAGCTCCTGGAGAGATTTGGCTCAGGCCTTCCTGAAACAGTACAATCATGTCACAGACATGGCGCCAGACAGAATTACTTTGCAAAACATGGAAAAGAAACTAAATGAAAGTTTCAGACAGTATGCGCAAAGATAGAGGGAGGTTGCCATGCAAGTCCAACCACCTTTCCTAGAAAAGGAAACTACCATGCTTTTCATCAACACCCTAAAAGCTCCTTTCATAACCCATATGATAGAGAGTACCATTAAGAGCTTTGTCGACATAGTAATGGCAAGGGAAATGATCGAAAATGCCACAAGGGGTGGCAAGATTGAAGCAGGGGAAACCACCAGAAGGTCTGCTCCTAGAAAAAAGGATGGCGAGGTGAATAATACAAACATGGGGCACTCAAAGTCAATTATCGTTAATCATCCAAAAACGGTGACTACTGAGTATCAAGGTTAATCAAGAAAAGAATCTCGCACAAGGAAAAATATTGAAAAACTCCAATTTATGCCAATCCCGATGATGTATAAGGAGTTGTGTCAAAGTTTATTTGATGCGCACGTTGTGTCCCCCCAATATCCGAAACCGATGCAACCCCCATACACAAAATGGTATAACTCAAACACTCAGTGTGAGTACCATGCGGGGATCACAGGCCATTCGATAGAAAATTGCCTTACTTTCAAGAAATTAGGGGAAAATCTCATCAACATGGGTATTGTGAAGTTTGATGATGGAGCAGTGGTAATTGAAATTGGGGGCAGGAGAGTTGCGTTTCCTTGAAGGATTCATCAGAAACCTAGAAATCGGGGGATCAGAACGCCAATGGTATACCCAAAGAGAGAACTAAGGAATAAAAGTTTTCTGAGCATCTGCCCTTATGTACTTGAGAGTGTTTTGAACAACGAGACTATAGAAGAAACATGTATTTTTAAAGCTAATCTAGAGTAATGTGCAAAACACACTTGTTGCTTTAAGCCTAGAAGCAATAAGATTTCTTTTGAGAAGTAGGCTTGTGTACTGAATTTTTATTTCAATAAAATGCATCTTTCTCAGTAAATATTTTCATTCTTTACATTTCATACTGAATATTTTTCACTCATGACCATATCATACGAATAATCATCCTTAGGATCATTTATTCTTTGGATTTTCTGCCCACAATGGGTCCCCAGATATCAATGACATGAGCGACGCTGTTACTGACTCCCTTTTTAGTGAGACATGTGTCTAGAGGGATCTAAGGGCTTTGAAGATGACAAAGATTGCAACTTACTTCCCAATGGTAGATCCTACCTTATAAAGTGTCAGCAAACACTATGAACTAACGAAGGAGATGAAGATGGAAGCGTAGCTCCTCGCAAGAATAAGGCAAGGTATCGTTGAGTTATTTTTAGGAATTCAAGATGTTTTCGCACGATCATATCAAGGCATGCCAAGCTACTAAAACTGGGTATGCTGTTAAGGTTGGGGTTTAAAGAACCCATGTTTTACAATAGCCTAGCTAATCAAGAGGTTCGGGCTATTGGTTCACCAAGAAAGGGAAATTGCATCTGTTATACCGTAAATGCCAAGTTGAGGAAGACTGTGCCTCCTCCATTTTCCCTATATGAAGCACGGATGTTAACAAGCCAGTTTTATCAAAAGCTTCTGGCCAACATCAATTCATTCTCGTGGATGTCGGTTACTTCACAAAATCTCGTGGATGTCGGTTACTTCACAAGATGGCGAAGGTCGCTTCATATGCCAATCTTACAATGTTGACAGTCTTCAAATCCCACTCTCAAAAAAAAGAAAGATTTGCTACCGACAAAGAATGCCAAAAAGGACAATGTCAAAAGTTTGTAGTCTGTTCAAAAGATCAGACACCCTATCATAGAGCAACAAAGGCAACCAGAAGAAAAGAACAAAAAATAAAACAAGGATTGCAGGAAAGATGGCCGAGACTTATAAAGATTGGCATAAAGAAGTTACCTTCTATGATTACCAAACGTTGGCCAGGGCTTTTGCCGGGGCAACACCTTATCCATTGGTTTGTGGAATGGAAGTATTTTTTGCCAATTTAACCTAATCGAAGAAGAGGTTAAAAGTTATCCATCACGGTCAGATGATGCAAGCTTACGATAAAAGGGAATTCCACGAAGGGAAACCTGATCCTTCTTTTACAGAAGGATTTCAGAGTAAAGCAAATGCCAATCTGGGAAGGACCTTATGCAACAAAGAAGGCATGTTCATGGGAAACATGGGTTATTGACTTCAGATTCTTGAAAAAAAAAGGGTTTTCAAAAAAAAACACAGAAAAGGAAATAAAGAAAAAGAAAAAAGGAGAGGCCAAGGCGAAAACCCGCAAAGGGCGCTTTGAGACCAAAGGGGTTTGAGTTGAAAACCCAAAAGGGTGGCTCAAATTTTGTTTGAAAGTGGGGCATATAGTAGTCTTGCTACGCTTGAAGTAACAATGAAGAAGTATGTTATGTCTTGGGGCATCGACGAAGTACTCCGGATCCCCTAAACACATATTGAGCTTAAAATGGTCTTCAAGAAGTTTGAACAGAGAAGCTTAGGCTGCGATATCTGGGGCACCTAGTTTCCATTTTACCCATTTTGAGTTTGCTATCTTTGATTACCTTATTCTTTTCAAAATACACTCTTAATAAACTTTCTTCTTCATTGCATTTGCTAGCTTTGATTAACTTTTTGTTTCGAGCTATGCTCCCAATAAATTTCCGTTTCGTCCATCATTATGATCTTTTTCAAGCATTTTGCATTGAAATAACGATTATTGGACTAATAATACTTTCATGAAAAAAGTTCTACATATTAATCTGGAAGTTTCTGAAAAATACAATGACCTAAAACAGGACTATTGTTTAGAACTCACTCAGCTTAAGGTTTGGAAATATTGGAGAAAGATTATTATCTCTTTGAGCCTTTTTGGTTGAACAAAAGACAAGACATTTTGTCGGTGATACAATCTCGACGAATAACGAGTAATGTCGACCCAGATGTATAAGGGGATTATTCTCGGGAAAAGGAAAATGATACTTTGTCATTACACCCAGCGAATGGTGTAGCAGATCAAATTGATCCTATACCTCGGAGTTGTAGCAAGGTGGATGGAAGAAACCAAATGTTATCCTGAAATTGCAAAGGGAAGTTCAAACTTTATGTCCCAGAAGGTACAGTGGAAGGGACTCTGAAATTACAACGGGGCAAGCTTGCGGAGCAGAATATGATCGTCTCTTTGGGTTTTCTGTCAAAGATACCTGTTGAACGAGAAAGCATGGCAATGCATCAGTGATAAAACCTCGATGAACTACGAGCAGTGACGACCCTAAGCATTTAAAAATGGATCATTTCATTTTTTCATTCATACATCATCATTCAAAGCACGTTTAGTTAAGAGCATTCGACTCATTCTGATCATTGCATCCTAATCATCATAAAAAGACCATTCTCATGACATTCTGCATTCATGCAAATATCGTTCATAAGGCATTTAGTTAGGGGCATTAAGGTCCCTTCTGATCATTGCATCCTAATCATTATACATTTAACAAAGGATCATTCTCATGACATTCTGCATTCATGCAAATGTCATCCATAGTCATTTAGTTAGGAGCGTTTGATTCATTCTGATCATTATTCCTAATCATTGTAAAAAGACCATTCTCATGACATTATGAATTCATGCAAGTGTCGTCCATAACACATGTAGTTAGGAGGCTTTGAGTCATTCCGATCATAGCATCCTCATCATTTGCATAAGCATAAGCACATAAAATTAATTCTACAGGACAGGTTCCTCAAAGAACGGTGTAGCAATATCAAAATTCTGATTTTGTTCCCTAGTGGAGCAGACTGAAGATTGAAGTCTTCCTGAAGATAGTAAGGAAGCAAATTGGAAAGTTCAGATTTTGTTCCCTAGTGGAGCAGGCTGAAGATTGAAGTCTTCCTGAAGATAGTAAGGAAGCAAATTGGAAAGTTCAGATTTTGTTCCCTAGTGGAGCAGGTTGAAGATTGAAGTCTTCCTAAAGATAGTAAGGAAGCGAGTTGGAAAGTTCAGATTTTATTTCCTCAAAGTTCTAGTGGAGTAGGTTGAGATTACAAATCTCGTCTCCCTGAGTTAACAATGAGGATAAATTCTTATTTCTTTGAAGTTTCAGTAGAGAAGATGGAGATTACAAATCTCTTCTCCTTGAATTCTCATTTCCTCGACGTTCCAGTGGAGTAGGTTGAGATTACAAATCCCGTCTCCCTGAGTTAACAATGAGGATCAATCATTATTTCTTTGAAGTTTCAGTAGAGAAGATGGAGACTACAAATCTCTTCTCCCTGAATTCTTATTTCCTCAAAGTTCCCGTGGAGTAGGATTACAAATCCCGTCTCCCTGAGTTAACAATGAGGATCAATCCTTATTTCTTTGAAGTTTCAGTAGAGAAGATGAAGATTACAAATCTCTTCTCCCTGAATTCTCATTTCCTCGATGTTCCAGTGGAGTAGGTTGAGATTACAAATCCCGTCTCCCTGAGTTAACAATGAGGATCAATCATTATTTCTTTGAAGTTTCAGTAGAGAAGATGGAGACTACGAATCTCTTCTCCCTGAATTCTTATCCTGAAGTCACAATGGAGCAAGTTAGAGATAAACAAATCTCATCCCCTCGAAGTTGCAATAGGAGCAAATTGAAGCTACAGGTCCTATCTCTCTGAAATAGCGGTGGAAGGGATCGAAGAAACAAGATGCAGTGGACTAGAACGAGGCTACCTGAAGAAAAAGAGCACCAAAGAAGTCAAGACTCGGTGAGACCGGGCAAAATTGGTCTTTCTTGGAAGTCTTTGCTCTATTCCCGTTACACGACAATGAGCAAAGAGGGTCAGCTTTTATGGCCCAATTTTTCCCAGGGCAAATAAGCCCAAATAATCCAATCCCACTTACACCCCCAAACCTGATTACAAAAAACTCAATCTGATAAAGCCCAAATAAAGCCTAAACACTAACCTAACCCAATAACCCTAGCCTAACTTGCATTTTTTCAGAAACCAAAACCCTAAAAATCTGCCCAGTTCCTGCGCCGCCTCTGACCCCTGTCTGTTCGAGTCCCATCCACCGCCACTGTCAGAACAGCATCGCCACCAGCTCCACTTGGCCACTAGCACCTGTAGACATTAAACAAGAAGAGACATAACTGAGTCCAAGTTGTAAAAACATGGCTATAAAAGTCGATTCGCACTTTGTTGTAAAGGACTTTTTTTTTTGGAACCCTTTTAATATCAATAGAAAACAGAAGAAGATTCAAAAAAAATAAAATCTCAAATACGAGCAAAGACAGATTCGAATATCAAAATACATATCCAGAGATTCCAGACGAAAGGCAGAGAAAAACACGAAATAGGGTAAGGGTTTAACAACAAAAGATCGTTCATTTGTTTCATCTTTCTTTTCTTTTCCTTTTTTGAAACCATTCAATACTCAAAGAAGAATCCTTTTTTAACTACACATATATACTGATATATTTTATAAAAAAAAAAGAGTAAGAGAAAGCCCCAAAAAACACTGAAAAGGGCCAACTTTTCGACTTCCAGCAGTTGCATGTGGCGGCGCCGATGGCGGCGCATAACCGGAAATCTGGTCGGAATCCCACCGGCGCTCGGGCTCTCTAGAGAGAAGAGAGGAAGACTTTGTTTTTTTTGAAACTGAAAGCAGGTCAAATGAATTTTTTTCTGGTTTTAGGGCCTCAAATAACCCCATAAAACGACATCGTTTTGGGGTTGGCCTTTAATGCCCAAAACGACGTCGTTTCACCCCTTACCGACCCGATCTGACCCGACCCGCCTCAGGATCCACATGTTTTTAAGCCAAAGGGGAAATTGCGCAACTGGTCCTTCCGCATTTTTGTTATTTTTAATTAGATTTTTATTATTTCAAAATCTGGCCCGAACATTTAGTTTGGTTTTCAATTTGGTCTCCCTCGCTGTTACGCGTTTTGGCCGAAAGGATTTATTACGTGCGTGGTCCCCCTGTTTCCTCCGCGTGTGCAAATTGGTCCTTTTCTTTTATTTTTGTTTCGAATTGACCCTAAAATTTCGTTTTATTTACAAATTGACTCCCGAACCTTATTTTATTTATGATTTAACCCCCAAAGCACTCATTTTACCAAAATTGACCCCTCAATTCTGTTTTAAGTTCAATTTGGCCCATTTGCTACATTATTTCATAATTTTTATTTGATCTTGCAATCATTTTTGTCATTTTTCTTTATTTTACTACTGTTTGTTTATTGTTACATTATTACTAATATTATATTATCACATTTTTATGTACATATATATTATTACCTATTATATTATTGTTAGTATTGCATTATTACTAATATCATATTATCATATTTTTATGTACATATATATTATTATTATATTACTATTATTACTAGGTTATCATTATTACTATTATATCTATGCACATATACATTATATTTATTACTATATTATCACTATTATTATATTACTATTATTGCTATCAATAATATTTTATTTATTGCTTGTTGTTTTCATTATTATTATCTATTTCATCATTGCATTATCATTATTGCTATTAGTATCATACTATTCTCATATATATGTAAATATTTCACTTATTTTATGTATATTACCGTCATTTTTCTTATATATATACATATCCCACATTACTACTATCATAATATTTTTTTTCTTATAGGCATATATTTTACCTATTTTATATATATTACCACCATTTTCTATCATCATTTTCTATCATCGTCAATGCATATACACCATTGTCACAATACTTTTCGGTCACCACTACTTATATTCTCATCGTCATCTCACTATTTTTCGACATCTCAATCTTTATAACGACCAATATTTCCGTATTAGCAATTCGGGAAAATCGAGCCCTAACTTACTAGGTTCCGATTTTTCTCGTTTATGTTAAACAATGGAATATCCCTTTTAAAAAATCACAATTCAAATTTAAACAAAACACTTAATCTCGAAAATTCGAAATGTCGCGCCCTAACTTACTGGACTCGATGCCTAGATACTTTGGGATAAGTTCCTTTTTCTTCTAAAATAGAGGCAATATTCCTAATTTGGATTTTCGGGAAAACGAGCCCTAACTTACTGGGTTTTGGTTTCTCGCTTGACAAATGACGGGAGATCCTCTTCAAAAATAAAACCAAGTTTTAAAAGGCGAGCTTAGTTTCGGGAGTTTAAAGTGTCGCGACCTAACTTACTCGACATGATACTTTATCTCTTCGAAAATAAGAGAGTCTTAGCATCCCTTCCAATTCCTTCAAATTTTGGAAATAAAAAGTATCGTATTTTCAAATCATTTCAAAGTTTTCAACAATAGGACATCGATCAATCAGTTTGGTACCAATTTCGGGCGTGTCGAGGGTGCTAATCCTTCCTCGCACGTAATTGACTTCCGAATCCATTTTTCTCAAATTTTCGTAGACCAAAAGCATCGTTTTAATAAACCGAGGCGTTTTATTAAAACAAAGGTGATCCGATCACACCCAAATAAAGATCGGTGGCGACTCCCTTCCTTTCCATTTTCAAACCTCGAGTCGACCACGTCGTTTACTATTTTATCAAAAAAATGGTTACCACACCTATTAAATGATTAAAATGGGAAAAAGATGACAAAAATCCATTCATCTTCTTCCCCAAGCTGCCGAAAATTTCCATAGACATTGTTAGGGCTCTTTCAATTTTTCAAGCTTACTAATCAAGAAAAACGAAGCCCGGATCGAAACCGAGGCAAGAACAAAGTCGAGGACTAAATTACATAACTACATACATTTTGTATATTGAGGTAAGTTTGTATGATTTCTAAGCTTTATGATTTTTATCATTTAATTGCTTAGTATAATGTACACTATTATCATGGAATGTTTAATGCTATGTTAAACAAAGAAATCAATAAGATTAAGCATGAGAAAGACCCGATTGAAAATGAATTACCAAGATACTCGATCTACCACATGAAATGAGAAAGCCCGTGTAAGACCATGTTTGGGACATGGCATCAGCGTTGATACGTGTGCCAGTGTAAGACCATGTTTGGAACATGGCAGCGACACTAATCAAGTTATTAAGCAAGTTATCATGTAAGTCCAAGGACTCAAGCTTGGCATTGATCAAGTTATCAAGCAAGTTATCATGTAAGTCCAAGGACTCAAGCTTCGCATTGATCAAGTTATCAAGCAAGTTATCATGTAAGTCTAAGGACTCAAGCTTGGCACTGATCAAGTTATCAAGCAAGTTATCATGTAAGTCCAAGGACTCAAGCTTGGTATTGATCAAGTTATCAAGCAAGTTATCATGTAAGTCCAAGGTAAGCTTGGCATTGATTCAAGAAGAGATATTCCATGTAAGTCCATATCTAGGATATGGCTTGGGCATCAAGTTCATGGCAAGAGATTTAGTATCCTCGGTTATTCGCAGAAATTCATCGGGCAAATGAGTAAAGTTAAAAGGTGATAACAAGAAAGCTAAGAAAGCAAAGCTATCATCAAGTTGAAATTGAGTATTATTTATGTTATGAATGACGAATTAGAGATCATGATTATTATATTAAAGTATGCTGATCAATGTGATCAAGTGATACTGGTACCTTGTTTACCTTACAAGTATGAGAATAGTAAGTTTCATGAGACTAGTAAGAGTCATGTATGAGTAAGTAAGCTTTATAGCTGAAATTATGATACCATTGTTATGTCAAATGGTTTATATTAAGCAAGTTTATCTAATGTGTGATTTACATGCAAACTTACTAAGCTAAGTGCTTACGTCTTTAACTCTGTCTTTCTATGTAGTCCCGCCAAGCTAACTTGTGGATCGTCGGAGTCGGAGCTCGTATCACACTATCAATCTCTATTTTGGTATAGTCAAGTTATTTTATTAAGTATGGCATGTATAGGAAGCATTCATTTTGAGAACATGTTTTAAGAAGGGCCATTGTATAGGCTATTAAGTTTATTATTCTTTTGTATATGGCTAAATGGTTGGCCAAATTTGTTTAAGTTTGTTTGTATATAGATATCAATGAAATACGTAGTATTATTCATGAAAGATGTGTTAATATTGAATTGTTGATTTGAGTATGAGTATGATCTTTATCTCAGGATGGTAAATGGCTTGGTAAATAGCCTCCAAGTGCCCACACGGTTAGACACACGGGCGTGTGTCTAAGCCGTGTGTACCCTGCAACTTAATTTTTTAAGTCAGGATAGACCACGGATAAATACCACGGCCGTATGCATGAGCCGTGTAAGACACACGGCATGGTCATGGGCGTGTGCCCAGGCCGTGTGGATCAAGTTAGTAACTCCCAATGGTTTGAAGACATGGCCGTGTTAAGGCCGTGTGAATATAGTCATTAGCTCCCCACGGTTTGAAGACATGGGCGTGTTTAAGGGTACACGGGCATGTCCCAAGTCACATGGGCGTGTGAACCCTGCTTCAAAGAAGAGTTGTCGAATTAGTTCCGAAAGTTTTCGGATAAGTGATTAAGGCCTCGTAAGCCCATAAAATGTATGATTAGACTAAGAAAGAGAAGTTTTAAGTCAGAACAAAATTTTACAGCCCATAAGTGTATGTTTATGTGAGTTCAAGCATGGTAATGTCTCGTATCCAGCCCTAGCTTCGGTCTTGGGTATGGGGTGTTACACATGGTCTGACACTGGCTCTCAAAATGTGGCTGATGCAATGTCCCAGACATGGTCTTACACTAGTACACATATCAACGTTGATGCCATGTCCCAGACACTGGCTCTCATAACGTGGCCGATGCCATGTTCCAGACATGGTCATACACTAGCACACATATCACCCAAATGTCATGGATATCCAATCTATTCCTAAGGCTCAACCGGGAGTTTTTACTACATCAATTCTCATCATGCATATTCACAAAAATAATCAAAAACTTTATGCCATATTAATTTTTCAATATATAATAACAATAAAGTTGTATTATTTACGTACAACTTACCTCGGTATACAAAAAGTGGGCGACTAGATTGAATTAGTCTACTAGCTTGGTCTTCCCCCGGTCTAGGTCCGAATTCCATTTTTCTTGATCTATAATGACAACAATTACTTATTTAATCACCACATTAATCAAGACATTCCAAAATTCATACTTTGGCAAAATTATCGTTTTGCCTTTAGACTTTCACATAATTACGATTTTGCCCCTAAGCTCGTAAAACAATTTTAATCAAATTTCCTCCTTTAACAATCCTAGCCGAACCTTTATTACTCCTATAGCAACTCAAAATTTCAATTATTTCACACATTTACAATCTATTTTATAAACTTCACAAAATGGTCCTTTTAGGTGTTTTCATGAAAATCCCTTTCACAAAAGTTGTCTATTTAACAACCAAGATTCATTTTTTTCCATAAAATTTCAGCAAAAAACATGAATACTCACATGGTAAAACCCTAGACTCTCAACCATTTTGCAAAATAGTCCCTCCATTAGTTAGCTTAAGCTATAAGGTTCACAAAAATATAAAAATCATCAAGAATGATCATCAAAAACACTTCCTTGAAAGAGGGAAGTTTGGCTGAAATTTTAAGCTGCAAAAACCCACCATTTTTTGTTGTAATTTTTGGTGGTGAAGAGAAAGGATGAAAAGGATGAAGCTTTCTTTTTATTTGATCAATTAAGTCACCAAAAATCTACCTAACCTTTGACCAATTTCATGAATTAAAAATTCATGTCCAGCCACCACTTTTATTGGTCTATTTACTCAATAAGGACCTCTACTTTAGTGTTCCATAGATTTTTAACACCTTTAGTGTAACATCCCCAGACCCGGCCCAAACATTATGGCCGAATCCGGGAATGTCACATCAAAGACATAATTCAAAACGATTTTGCTAAGTTAAAATTTAAGGCCTAAAAGCCCAAAATCCTTGAATCTTGTTAAATAATGATAAAATCCCATATTTTTAGGTATTTCAAAAACCATGTTTAAGAAAATTTATTTATGTTTAACAATTAAGTAAACAGTTGAACAATGATAACAAAACACAAAATCTAAAGTCAAATCGGAGTACAAGTCCTTATTACAACCAGCGAAAATAATGTAATTAAAATCATGTCCTTTGAAACAAATAAACAAAACTCCTAAGTATCTTGTAGTGTGGCCATCTCCGAGTCCTCTCCCATGTCGAGCCGTCTACTGAGGGTCACTTAAAACATTTAATAAAAGGGTGTGAGTTTCGAAACTCAGTGTGTACGACCCTTGGTAACCAATCAACATGCAAATATCACATTGGGCCTAAGGCCTATCAAATTTGATGGTCTTGGGCCTTAGCCCGCAATGACCTCACATCACATCAGTATCACATGAATGCAATGCACCCATCCCAAACCCAACCCCGCACTCCATTTCCCTTCCAACCCTACACTCCTGTGGAGATATAAATATCAACCCACCCCTCCCTACACTCCAAAGGTAGCACCAACAGCGGCACTACTCAAATGTTGCAGTAAAGTTGCTATAATGGGCTTAAAGCCACCGGTGGATCCACGGTCGTCAAGTGACTATGCGATCCTCAAATCTTCCTCCGTACCATCAAAACCCACCCAAGTGCAACATATATTTCATAAATGCAACATACACAATTTCACACATTAAGCACTTAGGGGTATTTTAGTCATTTCACTACCCAGGGGTATTTTCGTAATTCTACCCTCCAGGAGTATTTAGGTAATTTTACAAAATAGGAGTATTTTTGGAAATTTTGTAAATCAGGGATATTTTGGTAATTCTGCAAATCAAGGGTATTCTGGTAATTTTACAAATCAGGGGTATTTTAGTAATTTTACAAATCTAAGGATATTTTGGAAATTTTCAAACTAAGGGTATTTTGGTAATTTTCAAACTAAGGGTATTTTGGTAATTTTCAAATCAGGGGTATTTTGGTCCCTCTCGGGTTTTAGTTATGAACTTTGGCCCATTAACAAGTCCTTGCGGCTAAAGTGAACAGACACTACGCACTAGGTAGGATTCCAGAGAAGAAGAGGTGGGCCACTAGGACCGTTTAAGTACCAAGCTATCCCTAGATCCAATCCTAGACATGCATATGTCGGTTGCCACACTCTAACCCAGTGACTTGTCCACGGACATGTTTAATTATTAGATTAAGTCTTATGCAGTTTAAGAGTTGTTCAGAACTAGGCCTAAAGTCTATTAAACCCTAGCATACTTGTCTACGACGTCATAAAGCCCATCAAGCCCATTTCACGTTCATATAACCCATTAAGCCCAAATCACATCCTTATGGCCCATTAGGCCCAGATCTCATTCATATGGCCTATTAGGCCCAAAACAATTCCAGATCATGTAACATGCATGTCTAACCCAATTCATATAACCAAATCAATCAATTTCATCAAACTTAGCCTCAGGGCCCACCGGGCCCATTTAGCCACTTTCGGCTTTTTGGCATTGCCAATATCATGTGTGTGTAGTGTTTGTACACACCTGGTTACTGCAATGTGCTATACTATACTTGGTCTTGAACCTACAACCAAACAACCTTCAATCAATCACCCATAATTAATCAAAATATTTACCAAAAGTCGAAGCCTTACGGTAACCTTACCATGTGCCACCGGGTTCTAATAGCCCTTCCTTAGCTACTAATCACGAGTATCCCCTAGATCTGCACTCACACCTACACCATCAAACTCCGAGTGACTCATAATCCACACAAGTCACCCCTATAGGTTATACTCACATTCAACCATAATCGAGTTGAGTACACTTACACTTTGCTAACGATCCTTACCACGCTTGCGATCTCTGAACCTTACCCTTGTTAATACAAGATTAATGACAACAATAAGTTAGATAGCCCTTCAGCTTTTAACAAAACACACTAAGGGGTTAACTGAACACTTACCGAATCCACTTTTGATCCTCCGGCTTAGATAGCTACTGAACGAGATTCGGCTTTTAGCCTTAACTGATAGTAGATAACAATCGATTTGTGATGGAGGAAAACAACAAAGATTCGGCACTAATAGGGATTTCGACAAGAGAAGATGATGATACTTCGGCAATAAAAGAGTTTGGCTATGAGAGAATTCGGCAAAAAAGGATTCGGCTATAGGAGATTTCGGCAACGAGGCAAGGTATTTTCGGTTGTGGAAAAATAAGGTTTCAGCAAGGAAAAGAAAAAGAATGGAAAATTCGACATTACCTAGGACCCTAGATTCAGCACACACACATTTATATAGCCTATAGCTAAAACTTAGCCACCCCTAAAGTCCAATTCGGCATCACTTCATCCACTTCTCATCTCCTAATTTTTCTCCATGATATCTCCCTTATCCTTCTCCTAAATTCTCTCTAATGATAACTTCTCCTTAGAGTCCCTCTACACGCCACTTCCAGCCTTCTAGAAGCCTAAAATTAAACTCCAAAATAAAACTAAGCTAGCACTCGAACCTCAGACCTCCCTGTATGCATATCTCGCCACCTCTCTACTCCTTAGTGGCGTCACTTAGCCACTTCACCACAGGCTTCTTTGTGCCATTTTTCACTTATTTATTAAAAGCCCACTACTCACAACCCTGATTCCTTAATTAATTAAATTAAGAATCCTCCACCACAAAACTCGAACCCAGAACTTCTCCAACACACCTAGACACTCCAAATTCATTAAACCTTTAAAGTCGTCGTGTCATTTGTCATTTTCTTGCTCACTTAAAAATTTTATAAGACCCAATGCCCAATAGGCCCAATTCTACTAGGCCCAAATTCGGGGCGTTACAATTAGCTTGTAGTACAAAACTTTCGCACTTTATGCGATTTAGTCCTTTTTTTCAAAATTAAGCAAGTAATCACTAAAATTAATTCACCAAAATTGCCTATTAAAATGATTATGGAAGTAAGGGAATATAAGAGTTCAGGCAATTGAAAGATATTAAGATATATGCTCGGAAACATGAGTACACATAATTAATGTGCATGTTTACTATGAGATTTGAAATGATTTGTTTAATTGTTGTAATATGTTACAAAGGAGAGATTATGATTGTTAGGCTGATACCAAGATATGTTAAATTATGCTTATAAGTTGATAGAGTAAACATTATGACTGAATAAAAATTATAACTGCAAGATTCAAAACAATTTGTATTATCTTGTGTTTGAATTGTTGAACTTGATAAAAGATTTGTAAGAGTTGCTTATTACTTTTGTACGGACTTAGTAAGCTATATAGCTTACCCCCTTCCATTCTCATGTTTTATAGTGTCATCGAGCCAGCTCGGGTTGGAGATCGCCGGAGATCCTATCACACTATCAAGCTATCATTTTAGGTATAAATGAATCCAAGCATTTTGAGTCTATGGCATGTATAGGGACTATGTCAATTCGCTATGTGTGTCATTATTAATTTGGCCATATGTGTTAGCTTGTAATTGTTAATGCCCTCTTGTGAATGTGAAATTAGTATGTTTTTATCGAGCTAAGTATGATGTTTTAAGCATGATAAATGATGGTATAAGAATGACATGTTATTGTCTTGTTTGTGGTTGTTTGGTTGTATTTATATGCTTGAATTTGAGCCATGAGATGTTGTGTAGATGTGTGCAAGTGTGCTTGGCAAAATGGCTTGGTAAATAGGCTTGTTTTTGTCCACACAAGTAGACACACGGGCGTGTGTCTAGGCTATTTGAAATACATGGTCTGCCCCACGGGCATGTGTTCCAGTCGTGTGTCCCTTGCACCTTAATTTTGGAAAAAAAATAGAATGTCTGGAATTGAGCACACGGGCAGAGACACGGGCATGTGTCTCAGCCGTGTGTGCTACACGACTTAGCACACGACCGTGTGGCACAAGTTAGAAAGCACCCTAATTTGAACATGGCCTGAAACACGGACGTGTCCCAGGTTCACATGGGTATGTCCCTTGGGCCACACGGGCATGTGAGCCCTGCTTCTAGCAAAAATTTTCTAAGCTTTGTAAAAACTTCTAAAGTCGGTTTAGTCTCGAACCACCTCCAAAGTATGTTTTGGGCCTCGTAGGCTCATAATAGGGACTTCATGATCGAATACGAATGGTTTTAATTTGGACGCAAATTTTATGACTCAAAAATATATGTTTGCTTTTTTTTTAAGTCCGGTAATACCTCGTACCCTGCTCCGGCTTCAAATACGAGTAAGGGGTGTTACAACGTATAGAAATTTTCCTTGCACAGATTGGCTGAGTTATATGTCTCTGAGATTATCAGATTGCATGGAGTGCCTATCTTCATTATTTCAGATAGAGATCCTCTGTTTACATCTCGATTCTGGAGCAAATTGCAAGAGGCTCTAGGTACTCAGTTAGCACTGCATTTCATCCCCAGACAGATGGTCAATCTGAACGGGTAATACGAATCTTGGAAGATATGCTTCGATGTTGTATACTTGAGTTTGAAGGTTACTGGGAAAAGTATTTGTCTTTGGTTGAATTTGCTTATACTAACAGTTATCAGTCTGCTATTAAAATGGCACCGTATAAAGCTTTGTATGGTCGCAAATGTAGAACTCCATTGTACTGGATGGAACTCAGCGAGAGGTCCTAGAGACTGAGGAAAAAGTGAAGGTAATTTGAGACAATTTGAAAGCAGCCTCTGATCAACAAAAGTCTTATGTTGATTTGAAAAGAAAAGAGATAGAATTTCAAGTTGGTGACAAGGTATTCTTGAAAGTGTCACCTTGGAAGAAAGTACTCTAGTTTGGTCATAAAGGGAAATTGAGTCCACGGTTCATTGGACCTTATGAGATTACAAAAAGAATTGGACCGGTTGCATATCGGTTACCATTACCACCAAAGCTTTATCGGATTCATAATGTTTTTCATGTGTCTATGTTACAACAGTACTGATCTGACCCTTCACATGTTATCTCTCTGACAGAGGTAGAGATTCAGCATGATATGACCTATAGTGAAGAACCAATTAAAATCTTAGCCCGGGAAACAAAAGAGTTAATAAATTAAAAGGAAGTTTTAGTAAAAGTTCTTTGGCAACGACATGGTATTGTAGAAGCTACTTATGAACCGAAGGATGCTATGAGGAAGCAATACCCGAATCTTTTTACCGGTAAGATTTTCGAAGACTAAAATCTCTAAGGGGGGAGAGTTGTAACAACCCATTTTTCAGTGAAATCAGAATAGTGGTTTCGGGACCACAAATCCTGCAAAAAAATATAATTTATATTTATTTTTTTATATGGTCTGTATTATGATAGGTATGACATGTGAAAATTTTGGTATGAAAATTTTATCGATTTAGTGTATAATTACGAGAAGGACTAAATCACATAAAATGTGAAAGTCAAATTCTAGTAGCTATAAGGATCAAATAGCTATGGAATTCAAAAATAGAGGTCCTTATATGGTAATTAGACCATTAAGAAAAGTATGTAGATTTTTCTTGGTGACTCATCCATGGAAATATAGAAAAAGGGAAAGGACTAAATTGGAAATAGCAAAAACTTAATTAATTAAAGGATGATAAAAGAATTATCATCTTATTTTATATCATCTTCAACCTAAAATTCTATGGAAACCCTAGAAGAGAGAAAAGAAACTTTTAATGCCTAATTGGGTAAGTTTCCTTGTCCCGTTTTTAGTAATTATGATATTTTTGGAATTGGGATAGCTTAATCGCTCTATTTGGGGGATTAATTTGAAAAGTTATCAACGTATAAAAAATGGGTCATGGATTTATATGTTGGAAATTGGAAATTTATGGTAGAAAATGAAAGATTATTGATAGATTAACAACTTTTACAAAGTGATTTTTGATGAAAACATCATTTAGGGACTAAAATATAAACTTGTGAAATTGAAGGAAAAATTTTGAAATTTTATGAATACATGTGCTGTAAATTTTGTAAATGGGCTTTGGTTAGGCTTGGAATAGGGGTAATTTGCACAAGATTCATTTTCCAAGCCTAGGGACGAAATTGAAATTTTTGGAAAAGCTAGGGACAAAATGGTAATTTTTTCTAGGACATAAATTGAGTCCATTTAAATATGAAATGTGTGAAATTCATGGTTAAATTCATTTATATAGATCCGAAAAACACAAACTCGAGGCTAGATCAAGGAAAAGAAAAGATTTCGGATTAGTAGATTATTTACGCAAACAAGTGTCGAGGTAAGTTCGTGTAACTTAATAGAGCATGTAATTATGTTAATTGAATGTTGTGTTTGTATGAAATGTGATTCATTATTGATGTGCTTTACTTGTATGCTTTAGTGGAAAATTTGATACATGCTGGAAATGATGAAAAAGGGTTAAGTCTCGATTGAATGTTGAGTTCCGATGAGTAGATGCGCTTTCCTGAAATGGATAAGGTCCAGCATTTGTTGTGGACGGGATTTAGCTCGGATGAGTAATCCTATTAACCTTGTTATAGAAAGGATTTAGCCCGGACGGGTATTCCTCAAATAATACCTCTCGAGTATACGCTACGATTAGGGTTTAGCTCGGACTGGTAACCCTAATCGAGCTCTTTGAGCATATACTATATAAAGGATTTAGCCTGGACTGGTAATACTGTTATACGATATCTAACTCGAGAGTGTGTACCTAGGCTAAGTTCCCTAATGGGTATCCTTGAATAAGAATTGACGGATTATTGAATCGTACACCTCGAGTGTACTACTTGAGCATCCATCAGAATTTCAATGATTCAAGGGACATAAAACTCTTGACATGCATGAGAATTATGAGATGAAATGATAACGTCTTGAAAAAGTATTGCGTGATGAGTTCATCTACCCTTACTTAATGTGTATGTAAACTTTGTGACTAGCATGTCTGATTGGATGTATGTGTTTAGGCAAATTAGCCAAATGGATGGAAAACTTGTTATTGTTTGCTTAGATTTAATAAACGGGATTGGTAAGTTTAGTTTCTGTTATACAAACTTACTAAGCATGTAATGCTTACTCCGTTTTATTTTCCACTGTTTTATAGTGCTCGAAAGCTCTTGAAGGTTGGAAATCATTGGAGCACCGTCACACTATCAACTAGTCATTTTGGGTATACTTAGTAAAATCATTTTGGTATAATGGCATGTATAGGACAACTTGGCCATAGGTGGCTTGAAAATGATATTTTATAACCTAGCCATTGGAATGGCTAGTAATGGTTTATTTTGGTATGACTAAGTATTTCATTATGATATATATACACATGTGTTTATAATCAATTGTGCTTGAAATGATATGCCATGTTGAATGATGGAATAGCTTATTTTGAATGCTTGAATTGGTTGGTATTGGATGTGTGTTTCAAGTGCAGGTCTTGGGTGTGATTTTAGGTGAAAAATGAAGGTAGAAATGGCTTTATTTTGTCCACACGAACATACACACAGGTGTGTCTCTAGACCGTGTGTGACACACGGACGAGTACATGGGCGTGTAGCCAGGCCGTGTGTCCCCTGCACCTTAATTTTGAGAAACAGAATGCTCAGAATTGAGCACATGGGCAGAGACACAGGCGTGTGTCTCAGCCGTGTGTGCTACATAGCCTAAAACACGGGCGTGTGTCTTGGTTGTGTGAAACTTGCACCTAATTTGAATTAAATTAATTAACCACACGGCCTAGCACACAGGCATGTGGCATGGCCGTGTGGCGCAAGTCAGAGAGCAACCTAAATCGAACACGGCCTGTAGCACGGTCGTGTCCCTTGGATCACACGGGCATGTGAGCCCTGCACCTTGGAAATTTTTTTGTAATTTTGCAAAAAATTCTTAGAGGTTCCGATCAAGTCCTGACTTGTTTCTAATGATCGTATTGGGCCTCGAGGGTCCATTTAAGGGACATTAATAATAATTTTAGAATGTGAATAGTAACTTGCATGCTTTATCTGTAAATGTTTCTGAATGTTCTGGTAATGCTCCGTAACCCTGTTCTGGTATGGATACGGGTTAGGGGTGTTACAGGATAGTAGTGCCTTCACCGAAAATTTTTGTGTTTTCTTTGTATTCATCTTCCTATTTGATTTTCTTTGCATTTTCTAAAAACTAAAGTCCAAAAAACCTATATGAAGTTGGGTTCGTTTTATCAGCCAACTTATATGTTTTCCATAACTCTTTAGTAATTACTAATGAATCCTAGGTTATTCTTAAGGTTATTTATGTGTTTTCGACTCTGCATGCTTAAGTGTCAGACTGATGTGTAAGGAAGGAAACTTTCTGGTTTTGGGTTAAGTGTTAATGTTTTGTGCATGCATGTTTAGATTCGATGAAGTAGTAATATGATATGTTTAAGTAGCCTTATTTTTAGCTCAAGACACTATTAAAGGTCCGAGTGACAAAGGCAAATGACCTGCTATTTAGACTGTTATATTTCTGGTGAGTTCCTTCTTACTTCCATGTGTTGTGATTTTCTTCACTTTATAATATTGTAAGGTAAGTGCTCTTGCTCTATAAAGGATGATCATTGTATATGTACAAGTAATGTTTGTTTATTCAGAGTTATTAGTCTGAGTTCTGTATGTCTGGGATAAGAAGTATGGGTCATTTTCATGTTAAGCCATTACCATATGCTTTTGATATGAATGATATGATATTAATTGATCCACAAAAATGCAGTTAAAATAAATATGTTGTGTAGCCTCTAATAGGGTAGATATATATTGCAAATCAGATTGGCATAACACAATTAAGCATGCTACTAAATGATTCTAAAATGGGGAGCTATAAGAAGAAAATGTATATGAATGAAACAGAAACCTTTGATATGAATCTGAATTTTAATCTTGGGTATGTGGCTGGCATGAAAATGGAATGTCTGTGTTATAATTGTGTTGGCGTATAGAATTCGCCCATGTGACACGCCATTGGTGTACTGAATTTATCTAAGTTCTATATATGCCAGTGGGCGTACTTTGTGGTTATGAGTGATTCCTTTACAATACTGAATTGTGTTATTCGTGTTTTTGCTTAAGTTTTCCATGGAACTCACTAAGTTCTTTTGAACTTACCCCATTATCCTTTCCTTCTCAAGCCTACTATTGAAGGAAGACTTTCTAAAGGACTAGGCCAGAGGACATCTACTACTGTGAGACACCTGTTTATTTGTACTATGCATGACATATGGAGGTGGCGTCTAGTTGTATTTTGAGATGGAATTGTAACTGAAACTTATGATTGATAAACAATGCTTTAATAAAATTTCACCTAAGTTTTTGGAATGGTTTTATAATGTTGTATTTCGAATAATGAAATTATCTTATTGAAGTCTATACACCATTTGTCTTATACTTTATTTTAGTAATTTATTAAAGGTTTAATTCAAACTCTGCAAATTATACAAGGTTTTCGCCAGAAACAGTTTTTAAGATGGGTGATTTCTAGATAATGACACATCATTTTTTAGTCCTTATAAGGGATCGAGTTTGGTGTGTTACACCTATGTTCTAATCTATTCAGATTTTTTTTTTTTTGGTATTTTGGAAAGGAGTTATATATTTATTTTTTTATAATTAAATAATATATTTGAAAAAATAAAATATTTAGATTAAATCTATAAACAATCTTTTTAAGACATTAGTGTTTAATATCACATGCAATTTTATGTGTTTATTTTTAATTTATTAAATAATATATTTTTATTTCATATAATTAATAAAAAGTAATATTATTTAAATTGTTAAGCATAATCAAAATATTTTATTATTTTGGTAATCAAAATATCAAAACAGTAAAAAATACTTCAAATCATAATTAAAGTTTGAATCAACATAATCGTAAAATTCTTATGAAATTTTAGCTACTAATCAAATGAAAATAATTTAATGTTTAATGTTAATACATATATTATATTGATAAGTCTTACTTTTATATTATTGAAATATGAGTAGAAATGTAATTCAAAATTGAATATTTTAACTCATAATATAGATATACTTTTAATAAGATATTGTTTAATATTTAAAATTTTATTATAAAATTCAAATGTTATTATTGAAGGAATAATTTAATTGACAATAAAAAATTATTTTATAGATTTAAAAGTTTTTCTAAATTCGTCTTTTTAGACAATTAAAGCCGCACAAGAAGAATTACCCGGTCCATGATTTAGAGTTGGCTGCCATTGTGTTTACATTAAAGATATGGAGACACCATTTATATGGTGAAATGTGTCGAATATTCACCGACCACAAAAGCCTAAAATACTTGATGACTAAAAGGAATTGAATTTGTGGCAACGAAGATGGTTAGAGCTGATCAAGGATTACGAGCTAGTGATTGACTATCATCCGGGAAAGGCAAACGTGGTCGCTGATGCTTTGAGCAGAAAATCCTTATTTGCACTGAGAGTCATGAATACACGGATTGCTTTGCCAGATGATGGTTCTATTCTAGTTGAGTTGAGGGCTAGACCATTGTTTCTTCAAGAGATTTGTGAAGCCTAGAAAGGTGACAGCGACTTACAAGCCAAAAGAGTTCTTTGTGAGTCAAATGTTGAATCAGAGTTTCGGGTAAGTACTGACGGATGTTTGATGTTTCGAGATAGGGTCTCTGTACCCAGAATTGATGAACTTATTCAGAAGATACTGCATGAAGCACATAGTGGATGTTTGTCTGTACATCCAGGCAGCACGAAGATGTATAACGGTCTGAGAAAGTAGTATTGATGGCCGAGTATGAAGAAAGACATTTCTGAGTTTGTATCGAGATGCGTAAATTGTCAACAAGTGAAGGTTGAACACCAAGTGCCTTCGAGTCTACTTCAGTCTATTATGGTTTTCGAGTGGAAATGGGACCGTATTACTATGGACTTCTTGACGAGTTTACCGTTACCATCGAGGAGGAAAGATACTGTATGGGTTGTAGTCGATAGACTTACGAAGTCAGCCCATTTCATACCAATATGAGTCGATTATTATCTTGATAAATTGATGGATTTATACGTGTCAGAAATAGTAAGACTTCATGGAGTACCATTGTCGATTATATCGGATAGAGATCCGAGATTCACGTCACGGTTTTGGAAGAAGTTGCAAGAGGCTTTAGGCACAAGATTGAGTTTTAGTACAGCATTCCATTTGTAAACCGATGGGCAGTCAGAGAGAGTGATACAGATACTCGAAGACATGCTTCGATGTTGCGTTTTGGAATTCCAAGGTAACTGGGAAAAATACTTACCGTTGGTGGAATTCGCCTACATCAACAGTTTTCAGTCAAGTCTGAAGATGGCGCCTTACGAGGCATTGTACGGGCGTAAGTGCCGAACACCCTTGTATTGGTCAGAACTCAGAGTGAATCAGATTCACAGGGTCGATTTGGTCAGAGAAACTGAAGAGAAAGTAAAGGTGATACGTAAATGTCTGAAAGGAGCCTCAGATAGACAAAAGTCCTATTTGGATTTAAAAAGAAAAAAGATTGAATTCCAAGTAGGTGATAAAGTGTTTTTGAAAGTATCACCATGGAGAAAAGTCCTCAGATTTGGCCGGAAAGGCAAATTGGGTCCGCGTTTTATCGGACCTTATGAAGTTACCGAGAGGATAGGACCACTAGCTTATCGTTTGGCCTTGCCACCTGAGGTGGAAAATATTCACGATGGCTTCTGCGTATCCATGTTACGCCGATGCCGTTTTGATCCTTCACAAGTGATTGTACTATCTGAAGTAGAGATTCAACCGGACATGACTTATGGCGAAAAGTTGATTAAAATTTTGGCACGAGAGATTAAACAGTTGAGAAACAAAAGTATAGCCCTTGCAACAGTGCTATGGAAAAGACATGGAGTAGAAGAGGCTACATGGGAGCCCGAAGAGACCATGAGAAACCAATATCCCAACATTTTTACTGGTAAGATTTTCGGGGACGAAAATCCTTAAGGGGGGAGAACTGTAACAGTCCAATTCAGGGACTAGTCGAAAGAGTGGTTTCAGAATCACAAATCCGAGATAGAAAAATTTTTTTATGTTATTTTATGAGTTAGAGCATGATTATATAAGTGCATGAAAATTTTGGTGCTTTAATTTTAGTGATTTCATGCTTAATCGCGAAAAAGGACTAAATCGCATAAAGTACGAAAGTTTAAAATTTCAAGCTAAGGGTGCCAAATAGCTATGGAATAACATTTAGAGGTCTTTAAAGGGCAATTAGCCCCTTAAATCATGGTTGGCCGGCCATAGGGGACAAGAAAGTCAAAGTTGGTCCAAGTTGGCAAGGATTTGGTGACTAAATTGATGGTTTAATATTAAAATAAAGAAAAGATTATACCCTTCTCCTTACCCATCTTCTTCCATCAAAAACCACAAGCAAAATAGGGGTTTTAAAGCTCAAAAATTTCAGCAAACTCTTCTCCCTACAAGTAAGTGATTTTAATGGTTTTTCTTGATGATAGTTGTACTTTTGGAACCCCTAAAGCTTAAGCTTTCTAAAGAGGGGACTATTTCGTAAAACGGTGAAGAGTTTAGAGTTTTTCCATTTTAAGTTGTTTGCTGCATTTTTATGGAAGAAAATGGGTCTTAGTTGTTAGAGAAACAATTTTTATGAAAGGTGTTACCATTAAAACACCTAAAAGGACCTTTTTGTAAAGGTTGTAAAATTAGTAAATGTGTGAAATGTTGAGTTTTGATGGTAGTCATAAGAGAAATAAATGTTCACCTAGGCTCGTTAAAGGGAGAAATTTGATTAGAATTGGTTTTCGAGCCTAGGGGTAAAATGGTCATTTTGCAAAAGTCTAAGGGCAAATAGTAATTTTGTCAATGCATGATTATTGAAATGCATTTATTAATGTGATAATTAAATGAGCTAATTTGCTATTATAGATCAAGAAGAACCAAGAATTAACCTCGACTGGGGAAAGAACAAAGTATCAGACTAGATCGACAATCTAGTCTATTTTGAAATTGAGGTAAGTTTGTTTGTGATAAATTCAACATTTACGCTATTATGATTGAGAATGATATTATAATGATACACGATATTCTATGAAATTGACTAATGGTGTTGATTAAGAAAGATGATAAAAGTTGAGATGTTGAAGTCCCTGTTGGACTATAATAAATGTAAAAATACTATCATTGAGACACGAAATGGATAAGGTCCCGTGTAAGACCATGTTTGGGACATGGCCTCGAAACCGAATTGAGATTCCGTATAAGACCATATTCGGGATATGGCTTCGGTATTGAATATGAGAATCGTATAAGACCATATCTGGGATATGGCATCGATACTTGATGTGAGACTCCGCATAAGACCATATCTGGGATATGGCATCGGCACTCAGAGGTGACCCCATGTAAGACCACATATGGGATGTGGCATCGGCTTCGTGTTTATGTTAATGACGATGAATATGCGTCTTTAAATATCCCTAATGATTTAGTGGATGAAATAGATAAGCTTAGAGACAGAAATGAGATTAGTACTAAAGCTATGTGATTGAGTGAATACAGGTAACCGTGAGTAATTCACGAGAAATGTTTGCGATATGTGGCATGATATATGCTAGATAAGAGTAAGTATGACTAAGTTAGAGAAATGAGCTTAAGACTTGTGTTTTATTCAATGGGATAAATGAATAACACTATGAGTTTTATGTTGCTATGTATTCTTGCAAACTTACTAAGCTTTATTCTTACCCCTCTCATTTTCCTTTTCCTTGTAGTATTCCCAAGATAGCTCGAGGACTGTCGGACGTCGGAGTTCGGAATCAGACTATCGACATCTTTTTGGTAAACAAAGTTAGATTTATTTTGAGTATGGCATGTATAGGACTTGGGTACTTTGTTATGTCATATTTGTTAGCCAAAGTGTTGGCTATTTATGTTATCGAATTCATTTTGTAAATGGTCATTGAAATTGGGCCAATACTTGACAAGTTTATATATATTCATTTATGATGAATCATGAAGTTTATCCTTGTGTGGATGCTTTGATTTGAGTTCTTAGAAATGCCTTAGAGTCATGAGTTATGTTGTAATGAGATGATACTTAATGGTTGTTATGTAGGGTGGCATTTTTCTTGGAATATAGCCTTTTTAATGTCCACACGGGTAGACACATGGGCGTGTGTCTAGGCCGTGTGTAACACACGGTCAGCCCCATGGGCGTGTTGATCTGCCGTGTGTCCCCTTGCATGCTAGGTTTACAAGTCAGTATGCTCAATAGTAAACACACAGGTAAAGACACGGCCGTGTGTCTCATCCATGTAGGAGGCACGGCTATGGACATGGGCGTGTGCCTTGGCTGTGTGACCATAATGAGGTGATAACGTCATAAACAGAATGCCATAGTTTTTGTACACGAGCTAAGACACGGGCGTGTCGAGGCCATGTGAGGGACACGGGCGTGTATCCGGCCGTGTGAAAACCCCTGTAGGTTCGAATTAGAAAATAAATACCACACGGGTTAGGAACATGGGCGTGTGTGACCACACGGCTTGCCCATATGGGCGTGTTCCATTTCACACGGGCGTGTGGCCCCTGTTTAGACAAAAATATTTCTAAGTGCATAAAAGTTTCCGGTTTAATTTTGAGACCTTCCGAACGTATGTTTAAGGCCTCATAGGCCCATGATAATGATATTATGCATTTGAATGAGAGGTTTTAAGTTGGGAATGGATTTTTAAAGCCCAAAGTTGTAAGTACAAGCAAGTTAAGCCCGGTAATGCCTCGTACCCGGTTCCGGAGTGGAATACGGGTAAGGGGTGTTATAGGAATACTTTACGTCACTATTTTTTATTCTATGCTCCAAGCCTTCCATTTTTCATTTGAAACCTACAATATAGAGAGAAAAATAACAAGTAAATCTCAACTAACCCTAAAAAAATAAAAATAAAATAAAATATAATTAAGTTTGAAAAAACAATAAAATGTAATAAAGCTAACCGAAATGCTAAAATTATCTCCTAAAATACTATAAAATCTATACTAACTTAATTCTAATTATGGAAATTATTAACTATCACTATACTAAATATTAATATTTTTATATGTAAAAAAATAAATTAAAAGAAGTCTGTGGAATTTTCCCGAAGGTGGAATTAATTTAATTTAGTTAAGTTTCATGGACATCTTCCTGAGTAGTTACAAGTGGATGGCCGAAATTAAATGTAAGGATTAGATGGAAAAAGGCATTGTAATTTACGACCAAATCCAACTCATCTCCTCCACTTCATTTAAACACAAATAAAAAACACTTTCATTCAATTTTTGGTACTAAAGATTTTTAGTTTATTCCTAAATTATCATCCCTATTTTAAATTGATTTTAAAATTTTAAATTATTTTAATTACATTTTTAAATTTTTGAGGTTCAATTAAGTCCTTTTGTTATTAAAATTAATAATTTAACTCTTAGATGACATGTCAAATCTTATATAACATAATTTTAAATGAAATTTAAGAGAAATATAAATATAGTTAAAATGGATGTTTTAAAAATATTTGGTTTTGAGGATTTCGAAGTTTTTACAAAAGTTTTATCGTTCACACTCTTTTCATTTTTACTTTATTTTTAATTTTTACTTTTAAAAGTTATGCAACAATATTATATTTCTTTAAATTTTTTATTTTAAATTTATGTACATAAGATTTCATATGTCATTTAACGGTTAAATTAATAATTTTAATAACGAAAGAACCTGATTGATATAACATTGATTGTTTGAGTATGTATTTTGAATGTTTTGGGGTTTGGGGACCAATTTAAAATGAGGATCATAATTTTTGAATGTTTGGTGCAATTTACTCTTTATTTAATTGGTAAAAATTTTAAGAAATTTAATAAATGTTTAATATATCATTTGGTATTCGAGTTCGACACTTTTTTCCCAACGTGATACTAGTGTTATTTTTTGGTCCATTTTGGTACTTGTATTTGATAAAAGTTACATATTTTGGTATCCAAAGGTAATGATGTTAAGTTTTTAGTGTTTAAGTCGAGTTTTAGGGTTGATTTGATGAAAGTTAATTGCTAATATTATTAAACTTGAATTTTCATTTGTTAATAAAAGAAATTTTGTGTCAATTGTGAATTTGTTTAATTTTACGTTTAATTTGTCTAGTATAGTCCGATAGATGTGATTTAATTCAGATTTTAGTGTCGAATTGATGAAAGTCAATTGCTAATATTTCTAGCTAATTATGAGTTTTCATCAAATCAACTCTAAAACGTAAATTAAACACTAAAAAGTTAACACCATTACTTTCAAGTACCAAAATGTATAACTTTTATCAAATATAGGTATTACGTTAAACAAAAAAAAAAACTTAAGTATCATATTAAAAAAGAGTGTCAAACTCAAGTATCAAATTTTGTATTAAACCTTTAAGAAAATACATTGTTTTTAGTGTATTTGGGATTAAATTTTCAATAGTATTTCATAAATTTTATTAATAATAAAAAAAGAAAGAAGCCATGAAAAACAAATTTGGAATATAAAAAAGAGGTGAAAGATAAATTCAAAAAAGTAAGTAAAAGTTTTGAAACGTTGAAGAGACATGTACTTCTAAAGAAAATAAACCCAAAAAAGTAGACGAAGAAAGTATTAACAAATTCCTTAACAAAAACTTGAGGATTTAATTTTCTATCTCTATATTATAATTATTCTACATAGTTAATATGATTGACGATTTTTATTAAAATATTATGTGATTATATACAATTTGAATGTCCTAAGAATCTTAAAGACATGTGGCTTCCTACTTCTTCGAAGATTGTCTTACTTTCTTTTTGACATTATAAAGTTATTGTCAAATTTCAATTTTTATATCTAAAATATGTTGAAACTTAAGATTTATATATATATATATATATATATATATATATATTAATTTTGATGCAATTTAGTCTCTCTACTTTTATAATGTCATTAGTAAATTTAAATAGTTAATTTTGTTAATTTACTTGATAAGACTATTTCAATAGGAAAAGAATATTTTACCATGATGAATTTAAAGGGTGTTTCTAAGAAAAAGTAATCATAATTAGAATTTTCAACGTTATTTTTATTATTATATGATTATCAAATAATTTTTTTAATTTTAAAATGTCACATTAGAGAATTTAATAGAAGAATTTTAATGGTAATAACAACAAGACCTAAATTTTTAAATTTGAAAAGTAAATATATATAATTTTTTAAAATAAAATAGAAAATTGTATTCCAAATGTCTAAAAATTCATAACATATTTTAACAAATAAAATTTTATTCTAATTGAAGGCAAAACGTGAACCAAAAACATACTAGTGGTAGTTATAAAAGTTGGAGGTGCATCTAAGAAAATAGTTAGTATAGTAATTGGTGCACAAAATGTTTGTAGAAGTTTGATTCTTTCTTCATCGTTAAAGGATAAAGATGAAATCGTAATTAAATTGAACATTGGAATTAACATAGTTCTAAGGGTTTTTTACATTAATAATACAAAATAAATACTAAAATAGGATAAAGAAATTAATATTTACGAGAACAAATAAATGAAATAGTGAAATATCGGTGTTGCTTGCCAATCAGCAGTACCACTTTATTTAAAAAAAATTCAGGTGCAATTTGACCAATCAGCGACCAGACTAAAATGTGATGGTCTAAAAACTCCAGGGACCTTATATGTAAATTTCCAATTTTAATTGACAGCTGAAAAAACGCTTCAAGGATGCCGCCTGATGGGATGGTGGCACAAAACTTTAAAAGGATAAATTCCACCCTAAACCCCCTTATTTATTATTATTATTTATTTTCCTTTAACACCAAAAATAGATTAACCTCTTATAAATTAGTTTAAAAAAATTTTCTACCAAAAAATATTTTTGTAAGTAAGCTGATTCTAATTGGAAATAAATTTTATTTTTTTAATTTTTTTATAATTTTATTATCAATTTGATTTACGTACATGGTATAAAATTATAGTTATAACAGCTTTAGAAAAATTTTATTATGTATAAATTATAATTATTAGTTAAATTTATAGTTTCTAAATATATTGAGAGAAAAAGAAAACTACTATAAATACTGTTAATTGTTATGTTAAACATTATGTGAACAAAAAAAATAGTTTTTGAAAATAAGTAAAATTTATTTCGAGTTGGAATTGACTTACTTACAAAAATACTTTTTCGTAGAAAAACTTTTTAGACTAATTGATAAGAGGCCAATCTATTTTTGGTGTTAAAAGAGAATAAAAATTAATAATAAATAGAGAGTTTAGGGTGCAATTTACCCTTTTAAAATTTGGTGCCGCCATACTATGAGGCAACACCCTTGAAGTGTTTTTTCAACTATCAATTAAAACAAAAAATTTACATATAAAGTCCCTAGAGTTTTTAAATCATCACATTTTAATTTGATACCGCCAATTGACTGCACTCGAAATTTTCTTTTTTTTTAAAAAATAATAATACTAAAGTGGTGTAGCGGATTAATCAGGCAACACCAATATTTTACTATTTTATTTACCTCGTAAATATTAATTCTCTTGGTATTTATTTATTTATTTTGTGTTATTAATGTAAAAAACTCTAGTTCTAACTCTAACCCCATCCTATTCAACCTAGCCGCCTTGTTGTAACTTTGTAGGACTCAGATAACTTTAACCCCATCCTATTCAACCTAGTCGCAATCACCTTCTCCCAAACACAAGTGTTCACACAAGCAATTCAAAAATTTTGAATTTTTTTATTTTAATTTATTCAGTTGAAATAAGTACAGTTTAGCTGGTTTCGGTTCTATTGAATATTTAAATTTCCCCAGGTTGATTTTCTTTTGGATCTTTTTAATATTATTCAATAAAGTTCCAACTTTTTTATAAATATTTCTAAAAAATATTTTTTCAAGTAATTTAAAAATAATCAATAATTCTTATTTTATATTTTTAAAATAAATTGATATGCATTTTAAATTTATTTTTACTTTTTTAAATATAAATTATTTAATTTTACACCATAAAAATTTAAATTAATTATAAATTAAATAAAAATAAAATTGTGTTTTTCCAGATAATCAAAATTTTTTAACTTATATTCTAAATACCACATCGATTTTCAACTTATCTGTTTGTTTTTCTCAATCCTATTATTTAGGTTGCACTAAAAGTAAACTTAATTGTCCATTTTACTTTTATAAAATAATAAAGTATTTATATAAATAATGTAATAGGCCAATTTTGGCCTGAGTCTAGATTTCAAATAAAACAAAATTTAAACTAAAATAATAGTCCCCAAAGCCCAATTACAAAAGAGGCCCAAATGACCCAAAATAAATTAAAATTCTAATAGTCCAAATGGCCTAAAACTAAACTTATTTCCAGCAAAAAAAAAAAAAATAAAGAGAGGAGGAAACCCTAGCCGCATGCCATGTCGGCGCTCCTCTTCGCATGCCTCTAACGCCCTCTGCCACTGCCACCATTAACCACTCCACTGTCACCTGCAAAGAGAAATAGACACGTACAGCAGAGAAGACAAAAAAGAAAAAACAAAAGATTTTTAATAAACAGTTTTGTATTTCGGCTATAAAAAAGGCCACATTTTTTACTCGTAATTTTTTACGGACAAAAAAAAAACAAAGAAAAATACAGAGAGAAATATTAAAAACAGATCGCAATAGTTTGAATAGAAGGTAGTTTTTTTTTCTCTTCACTGTTATTATTATTATTTTCGCATATATATAATAAAAACAAAGGAAGCTTTTTTACCTTTCATCACCGTCCCCGGAGCCTTATTTGGCCTGGAAGGTGATCGAATCCATAACGGTTCACGTAAGGTCGCGGCGGAGAACATCAGAAACCGAAGGGTTTTTTTTCTTTTTCTTTTTTTTTTGAAATTTTGGCTTCGGTCCTGACGGTTTCGACTTCAAATCGGAGTTCTACGAAAAGAAAGGAGAAAAATGAGGCATTTTGGTTTTTTCCTGCCACCATGAACAGCCGTCGCCGTCGCCGGTGACCGGTGACTACCGTGGGGGAGTTTACCGGACTTTAGGGCTGGCCTAAGGGTGGCTGGAGAGAAAAGAAAGGGTTTCAAATATATAAAAAAAAAAAACCTTAAGCAAAAAGACTTTTTTTTTTTTAAAAAAAATGGTTTATATAGACAATGTTAAACGACGTCGTTTAGGGCTGGTTTCAATAGCCCCAAAACAGCGTCGTTTTGGCCTCTAACCCAGTGGCCAACCCTAGATCTGACTCGTCCGCCCAAAGGATCCGCGTTTTTTAACTAATGGTATATTTGCGGGAATAGTCCTTTCGCTTTTGCAGCGCACTTCAGTTTAGTACTTTTTACATTTTTTATTTTTTAAATTTGGCCACTGAATTTTTTGCTCTTTTCAATTTTGTCCCTGGCTTGCTGATGAGAAGGGACGCGTGTCCAGAGGGTTGGGATATTCTCCCATTCGGCCCTCGCTTGTTTCTGCACCTTTCGAATTAGTCCTTTTATTTTTTTTATCTTAATTTTTCCCATTAATTTTATTTGGGTGACAATTGGGTCCTTTATTCATTTTAATTCCTTATGTATTTACTTGTTAGCCTATTTTTATTTATTATTTATTCATTTATTTTATTTATTATTATCATTATTATTTAAAATTGTTCCCTTAGTTTCTTTTTACTAGGCATCTATTTGTTTATTTTGTTTTGTCGTCCAATATTATATATTTATGTACCTTATTACAAATGGCACTCCAAGTTTCATTTATATTTTAATTTGGTCCCTTATTTTCAAATATTTTTACAAACTATTTTCCTCAATATTCATTTATGTATTTCTTTATTTATTTATGTCTTTGTCTTATTTATATTTAAAATTTGGTATTTTTTTGTGCATTGTTTTGTCATTATTATTATTATTATTGTTGTTGTTATCATTGTTATTATATAATTTATTTTTCTTTGATTGTTAATATTGGTATTAAATTGATTATTGCCATTATATGTATTACGAATTGCTTATTAGTACATTTATGTTGTTGTCATTCATTAGCTTAACATTTTATCCATACGTCATTTTTTAATATTACATTAATTTTTACCCAAATACGCAAAAAGAAAATTTTCAAAATAAGGCAATATTTCATATTTGGGAGATTCGAGAAATCGTACCCTAACTTACGGGGTTTCGATTTTCTTGTTGAACTCAAATAACCGAATATCATTTTAAAATTAAAATACGTAAGATTTCAAATAAAAAATAAAGACAAGCTTATTCTCAAAGGATAAAGTTGTTGTGTCCTGACTTACGGGATGTGACATTTTGTTATCTCGAGACAAGAGGGTCTTTAACATTTGTTTCAATTTATTCAAGCGGTTTTTAAGTAAAATTAACATTAATACAAAGAGGGATCGTATTTTAAACTCTTTTCGAGTTTTCAACTTTTGGCATTAAGACGTTAATCAATTAGGGACCAATTTTGGGCGTTACGAGGGTGCTAATCCTTCCTCGTGCGTAACCAACTCCCGAACCTGTTTCTCGAAGTCTGTAGACCAAAAACCGTTGTTTTAATAAATTAAATCGCTTATTAAGATGATTAATCACACGGTGACCCGATCACACCTCATAAAAAAAGATTGGTGGCGACTCCCATTTTCGTTTTTAAATAAAAAGTCGACCTTTTCAAAAAAATGGTTTTGACAGCTTGGCGACTCCACTAGAGACCCAATAAGAGAGTCAAGCCGCAAATCGATTATTTTCTTTTTGTCAAAAATTGAAAATCTGATTTAAATTTATGATCCTTCCGTTGCATTTCATCCGTCATTTCTGTGGTCTTTGTCATAATATGTTTGCTTTATTGGATTGAGCCTTTTGATCATCTCCGCATATTGCATCACATGAATTGGTCGATTTTACCCTTTTAAGTGGGAGTGAGAAACTATTCCTTCTTGAGGTCTTCACCTCCGTATAGGATAGTGGATCGCTTTCGGGATACATCCGTACTTATGTCTTCGTAAGATTTTCATCTTCGTATAGCCATATGGTAATGTATTCCCCTAAACTGAACTCAATCTATATGAGCCTATAATGAGTGAGATCGAGGAATCTGCCGGTTAAGGTACCTTTGTTTTAGAACCAAACCGCATATAATGAGCCTTAAAAGCCTACCCTAGGTAAAACCACACCGAACCCTAGTGGTTACCCGAATAGGTGCTTTGTTTATTATTTCTCGTTTGCTTTAAATTCTAACTTTGTGTATAATACTGACTTGCTTTGTTTTGCTTTGACTGTGATTACATGACATTTTCATCATAAAAAAGGTGTTGATTCACGTTCAGTTACTAAATAGAGAGCTTATCATGGAAAAGGGGTTTCTTGATAAAGTGAAGGATAATGCGGCCGTTCGAATTTGGTCTGAGAAAATGCAGCAAGAGAAAGGTGATAGTCTTACGAAGGGGTATGTGTCAAAGTTGTGGGATTTCACTCACATCAGCGTGACTCAGAATAATCACCAATAATTGAAAGAGATATGGGACCAATGGGATGACGAGATCAAGTAGCTGTTTTACTATAACTATGGTGATTTGTCCTATCTACTCGATATGAATGTGGACAAGCGCTTATTCCAAGCTCTCGATCAGTATTAGAATCCTACCTACAGTTGCTTTATCTTTGGGAAAGTTAATTTGGTACCCACCATGGAGGAGTACACGACCTTAATTCGTTGCCCAAAGATTCAAGCCGACAAAGCCTATTCGAGAGTCGCCAATGTCCCGACTTTCTTAAAAAAGCTAATGAGGGGGATGAGTGAGCAATGGGTTGCAGCCCGGATCAAGAAAAAAGGAGATAGTAAATGCATACCTTGGAAGAATTTGCGGGATTTGATCTTGGCACATCCGGATATGAAGAAAAGGATTAATGTTTTCACTTTAAGCATTTACGGTTTGGTCGTCTTCCCCAAAGCACTAGGGTATATAGATGAGGCAGTTTTAGATTTATTCACCGGCTTGACAAAAGGGTCACGCCCATCTCGGTAATCCTGGCTGAAACCTTCAGATCTTTGAGTGCATGTCGAAGAGCGAGTGAAGGAAGGTTCATCGGGTGTGCGTAACTTTTACTAGCATGGTTTCATAGCCACTTTTGGAAGATAGAAAAAGTTTCTTATCGAGTATTCTCCGAGAGCTACTCTCTTCTAAAAGAGTTAGTGGCTACATCGAGGCAAGACTACATTTCAAAAGAAAAGTGGATGGCGATTCTCCAGAGTCTCCAAGATGAGGACGTCGAATGGAGAGCCCCTTGGATAATCCCCGATGAGATTCTGTACTGGTGTGGAGACTTTGACTGCGTTCCTCTACTTAGGATTTAGGGAGCCGTTGGATATGCTCATTTGCTATTATTGAGACAGTATAGATCAAGGCAATTCATACTTGCGACGCAAAGGTTGGCTCAATGCGAGTTTTCGTACAAGGGTGATAACTACACGAAGAAGGTTCATGAAATATCGAACACTTGGAACCAAACCCTTTAATTGAAAATATTTACCGCAAATCCGATGACAACCCTCGAATATAGTTGGTGGTGGGGTAAAAGGGTCAACGACAACATCCCTATGCCAAGTCAAGAAAACACTCGGCTGATAGAAGAGCATCTACAAGTAATCCGGTCTGAGTTAGAGATCATCAAACAAGACTTTGAAAAAAGGAGTTCGAAATTGAAAAAGAAGATAGAGCAGTTAGAGAAGGAAAAGATGCAGCTTGGATTAGACGTCAACATCCAGAAGCTAGAGGCCGAGAAATTAAAGATGGGAAAGAACAAGGCCGAAGAAGATTTGGATAGACTAAAAACAGATTATAAGAACTGCCAGTTTGGGTAAAACATCAGAGCAATGGTGACAAGAAATCAAAGAAGAAAAGATTAGAGCTGATCAATGGGAAAAAAAATTCCAAGACGCTCGAGCTCGAGAAGATTCTTTGGAAAGAAGTCTGTTAGAAGGCCGAAATGAGAAAGCGGGATTAAGAGCTTAGGTAGTAAAATTAGAAAAGTCACTTCATCAGTATAGTAGTCGCAACTCCGCAATCGAGTTGAGAGCAAGCCTAAGTAAGCTCGAGGAGTTGAAGGGAAAAATAGGAGAGCTCAAGACTGCACTGCAAAATTGCGAACTTCGAGTTGAGTTTCTTGAAACGAATAACGAACACTAGAAAGAGCAACTCCAACTTCTCAAGGTTAGGTTAGGGATAGAGACTACATCATGGGCGAAGCTGTGGCTTAAGTACAGAAAGTGGCCGATCATTTGCAAACCCTAGCAGTTCAAGCTGACATGTTAAGCTTAAAATACGAATCAGAATCAGAATCAGATCGGGACCGAGATTTAGCATGGCTTTTTAAGAAAGTTAAGGCTTTGAGTATTAGGGCAAAACCGTAAATGTAATCCGTTTTATGTAAAGAAATTTGTTTTCTATTAAAGTTGTTCTAATGGAATTGAATTAGAATCAATGCCTCTTTTTGCATTCATTCATCTGCATTACATTTCATCATATGCATTAAGTTTCATAAAAAGACCCTAATTAATTAAAATTGTGACAATTACCCTAGAAACCAACGAGAGTTTACCAACTAAATATCGCTACAATACCTGCCGCAAAACCAAAGCAATGGATCAAAGATTGGAAAGATTAAAACAAATGCAAAGAGATATGCAAGATCAATTGCAAGCACAGATGCAAGAACAATTAGCCAAAATTCAATAAGACATGAGGGATCAAATGCAAGAAACCTAAAGAAGTATGATAAGCCAATTGACGCAATTGCTGACTGAAGGACTCGAAAAAGAGAAGAGTATTGTGGTTAACTCGGGGGATGATAGTGAAGACCCTACTTATCCCTCAAGTTTTACCCCGATAAATGTCCAGACTCAACCAGAGGCGTACCCACGAAGGGTACCCGTTACTATCAGGCCCCAACAATATCAAGCTAGTATCTCAGCACCAACAAACTACCCAACGGGTTCAGGCTCTAATCTGGGGGATAATCTCACCAATCCCGTTGTGCCTGATCTAGATGATATGGAACTACCAAAACAACTTGAAGATCGGTACAGATGGTTAGAAGAAAAATTCAGAGCAATGGAAAATGCTGATTATCATTGCAGAATTGATGCTAAGGACTTGAGTTTGGTCCCAGATCTAGTGCTCCCTCCAAAGTTTAAAAGTCCAAAGTTTGAAAAGTATAATGGGACTAGCTGTCTTGAAGCTCACATCACGATGTTTTGTCGAAGGATGACAGGGTATGTTAATAATGACCCATTATTAATTTATTGCTTTTAAGACAGTCTGATCAGGTCAGCAGCCAAATGGTACAACCAATTTAGCCTTGCCAAAATCAATTCATGGAAAGACTTAACACAAGCTTTTATGAAGCAATATAGTCATGTGACAGACATGATACCTGATAGAATCACGTTGCAGAACATGGAGAAGAACCAAAGTGAGAGCTTCAGGCAATATGCCCAAAGATGGAGAGAGGTTGCAACACAAGTCCAGCCACCTCTTCTGGAGAAAGAAACCACAATATTTTTCATCAATACTTTAAAAGCCCCGTTCATCAACCATATGTTGGGAAGCGCTAGTAAGAGCTTCTCGAATATAGTAATATCCGGTGAAATGATTGAAAACACAGTGAGAAGTGGTAAGGTAGACGTGGGGGAAAACGCTAAAAGATCAGCCCCAAGGAAGAGGGAAAATGAGGTGAATAATGCAAGCATATATAACAAGGGTTATTCAAAACCAATCATTGTAGGTCAGCCAAGGACAGTAACTACTAGCCATCAGGGCCCCCTAGGCAATAATCCAACCAAAGGTCAAATACAGAAAGGCTTTAATTCACACCCATCCCGATGACATATATGGAGCTGTATCAAAGTCTGTTTGATGCACATGTGGTATCTCTTTTCTACTTGAAACCTATGCAACCTCTATTCCCCAAATGGTACGAAATGAATGCTCAATGTAAGTACCACGTGGGAATCACGGGGCACTCAATCGAGAACTGCACCGCTTTTAAAAAGTTAATTAAAAGGTTTATCAATATGGGCATTGTGAAGTTCGATGATCCATCAGGACCTAATGTGGAAGGAAATTCGTTACCCAGTCATTCTGATAAATGGGTAAACGCGATAATTAAGAGTGGAGGGAAGAGAACCAAGATGGATGTAGCAAAACTGAAAACCCGACTGAAATAGGTTTAGAAGAAAATAGTAGAGAGAAGATTAATGATGCAAAGATTCAGATGAGAGACCCGAAGGGATGAGGAACTACTGTGAGTTCCATGCTAAAGAGGGTCATGAAATCCAAGAGTGCATTGAGTTCAGGGCTCTAGTGAAAAATCTAATGGATAATAAGGAAATTGAATTTTATGAGGAGGTTAAGGGCTCAGAAGAAGGAGATATATGAGCCTTAGAGGAAACATCAATGGAGAAGGTCCATAAGGTCAACCACCAGGTGGTTATTATTTCACGACCAAGAAGCAATGAAGTCAGAGTACAAATTGCACCAAGGGTCGTAATCTAAAAACCTATAGCCTTTCCCTACAAAGATAGCAAGAGGGTTCCCTGGAATTATGACTGCAACGTGACTATCCTGGGAGAGGAGAACCCGGTTAGTACTTCAAAAAAGGGACAGGATGTGGGTTTCTATACACGCAGTGGAAGGCTCTATGATCTCGCAAATACAATAGCCGAGTTTGTTAAAAAAAAAAGCCTCAGTGGTTGAACAAAAAAAGTAGAAGACGGCCAGATTGGAATCGCCTGTTAATGAGCCGGTAACTGAGAAAGAGGCTAAGGAATTCTTGATATTTCTAAAGCACAGTGAGTATAGTGTTGTAGAACAACTACACAAACAGCCAACTCGCATATCTGTACTAGCTTTACTCTTAAGCTTAGAGACACATCGTAACGCATTGATGAAAGTGTTGAACGAAACTTATGTCGCTGAGGATATCTTTGTGAATAAGCTGGATCGTCTGGTCAATAACATAAGCGCCGATAACTTTATCTTTTTCAATGATGATGAAATACCCCCGGGGGCATGGGATCTACAAAGGCTCTGCATATCACCACCCGCTGCAAAGGATATACATTGCGAGGGGTGTTAATTGATAATGGATCTACACTAAATGTCTTGCCCTTATCCATATTGAACAGGTTGCCTGTGGATAGCTCTCATATGAAGACATGTCAAAACATAGTGAGAGCATTCGATGGTACTGAAAGGAGAGTGATAGGAAGAATTGAGATGCCCCTTTTGATTGGTTCAAACACGTATAAGGTATATTTCTTGGTGATGGACATCAAGCCTTCTTGTAATTGCTTGTTGGGGAAGCCTTGGATTCACTCAGCTAGGGCAGTGCCTTCATCACTACACCAAAAGCTAAAGTTGGTAACTGAAGGTCGACTGGTAACGATAAACGCGGAAGAAGACATTATTGCATCCGTAACCAGTGACGCGCCATACATAGGGGTAGATGATGAAGCGATAGAATGTTCCTTTCGATCACTGGAATTTGTGAATGCAACCTTCATTGTCGAAGGAAACAAGATCCCGATACCCAAAATCTCCAAAACTACGAAGATGGGCTTGCAGCTGACAATTGGGAAAGGAGCCTTATCCGGAAAAGGAATCGAAAAATACCTACAAGGAAGGATTGAGGCACCAATACTGAGAGATAAACGAGACCACTTTGGCATAATATAAAAGCCAGATACGAGGCAAAAGAGTGAGAGTTAGAGAAGAAACAAGGAAAAAGAAGAGTGCAACTGAGTGGAGGAGAAGTCAAAAGGGAACCAATGACCTTTCCCCATATATCAAAAACATTCATACCAAGAGGAACTATTCACCCTAAACAAAAGATGTCAAGAAAAGAGACTACGGAAGAAATGTTGGGAAATCTGGACATCAACGCCATATTCGAATAAGGAATTGGGAAAGAGAATTTATCGGGCATTTTCCCCTATATACCTGGAAGTGTTCTGAACAATTGGACTACGGAAGAGATTCATGTAATTTTTAGAGCTAATTCAGAGTAATGTTCAAAACACGCTTATTGTTGTAAGCCTAGGAGCAATAAGAATCCTTTTGTGAAATAGGTTTATGTCTAACATCTTTATTTCAATAAAATGCATATTTGCGTATCATCTTGAGCAAATATTCTTTTATTCTTTCCATTTCATTCATAATCATACTATACATATAATTATTCTTAGATTCTTTTGTTCTTTGGATCTTTCTTCATCCCTATAACAAGTCTCTAGATATTAATGATATGAGCTACACTACTACAGACTTAGAGTCTCCTTTTGAGCAAGATATTATATGGAGGATTCTCAGGATTTTGAAGGTGATCGAGATTGTAACCTATCTCCTGATTTGTTAAGGATGGTGGAACAAGATGAGAAACAAATCCTACCTCACAAAGAGTCACTGGAAATTGTAAGCTTAGGAGAGGAAAAAGAGGTGAAGATTAGAGCTGGCATTGCCACAAAGACAAAGCGAGACCTCATTGAGTTACTCCAAAATTCAAAGATGTCTTCGCATGGTCGTATCAAGACATGCCTGGGCTAAGTACTGATATCGTGGTACATCGGCTCACCATAAAGGAAGAATACAAGCCAGTTCAACAGAAGCTCCAAAAGATGAGGCCCGACGACTTGCTGAAAATAAAAGAAGAGGCCAAGAAGCAATTCGATGCTGGTTTCTTACAAGTGGTTAAGTACTCAGAATGGGTAGCCAATATCGTCCCCGTCCCTAAAAAAAGATGGAAAAGTACGAATGTACGTAGACTACAGGGATTTGAACAAAGCCAGCCTGGAAGACAATTTCTCATTTCCTCATATCGACACATTGTAGACAACACGACAAGTTACTCGATGTTCTCCTTCATGGATGGTTTCTCAGGATACAACCATATAAAGATATGTCCTGAAGATATGGAGAAGACCACATTCGTAACCATGTAGGGAACATTTTGCTATAAGGTAATTCCATTTGGAATGAAAAATGCAAGAATAATGTATCAAAGAGCCATGGTAACCTTGTTTCATTAAATGATGCACAAAGAAATTGAAGTTTATGTCGACGACATGATTACAAAATCCCAAATGGAAAAGGAGCATGTGCAAGTCTTAAGGAAATTGTTCTTAAGGTTGAGAAAATTTCAGCTAAAGCTCAATCCAGCAAAATATACCTTCAGGGCTAGGTCGGGGAAATTGCTAGGATTTTTAGCCAGTGAAAAGGGGATCGAGATTGAACCAGATAAAGTCAGGGCTATACAGGAGCTACCTTCGCCGCGTACCCAAAAATAAGTTTGAGGTTTCTTAGGGAGATTAAATTACATCGCTCATTTCATTTCACAATTAACCGAAAAATGTAACCCCATATTCTGTCTCCTTAAGAAATACAATTGGGGTGTATGGGATGAGGAGTGCCAGAAAAATTTTGACAAGGTCAAACATTACTTATCTAACGCCCCTATGCTGATGCCACCCAGTCTAGATAATCCACTAATACTGTACTTGGCAGTATTTGGAAATTTCATGGGATGCGTACTGGGCCAACATGATGAGTCAGGAAGAAAAGAAAGAGCGATATACTATCTCAGTAAGAAATTCACTGAATGTGAGACAAGATATTCGCCAATCGAGAAGTTGTGTTGTGCCTTGATTTAGACAACCTGAAGACTGAGACAGTACATGTTGTACCACATAACTTGGCTCATATCAAAACTGGACCCTCTAAAGTACAAGATGGAATCGACTGCTTTGAATGGAAGAATGGCCCGATGGCAAATTCTACTTTCCGAGTTTATATAGTCTATGTGAACCAGAAGGCGGTAAAAGGGAGTGCAATAGCAGATTTTCTAGCCAGTAGAGCTCTAGAAAAGTTTGAGCCTTTAAACTTTGATTTCCCAAATGAAGATCTAATGTATGTTGCAACCACTGAAGAAGACTTTTAAGAAGGCCATCCTTGGAAACTAAACTTCGATGGAGCCTCAAACGCTATGGGTAATAGAATCGGGGCAATCCTAGTATCCGCAAATGGAGATCATTATCCCTTTACTAGTAAATTGGATTTTGATTGCACAAATAATATGACAAAATACGAAGCATGCATCATGGGTATCCGTGCAGCCATAGAACACAAGATCAAAGTACTAGAGGTATATGGTGGTTCTGCATTAGTAGTCTATCAGCCCAAAGGTGAATGGGAGACGAGAGACCCTAAATTGATCAATTATCGAAGGTTGGTTCTTGAATTAATTGAGGAGTTCGATGATATCACCTTTTGCTATCTCCCACGAGATGAAAACCAGATGGCTGATGCCTTGGCTACTTTAGCTTTCATGATCAGAGTGAACAAACAAGAGGACGTAAAACCTATCCAGATGAGTATTTATGAGGCTCCGGTTCATTGTTACAATATTGAGAAAGAAGAAAAGGATGATCATCCTTGGTACCACGATATAATGTGATATGTGAAGGATCGTAAATACCTTAACCAAACAATTGAGAATGATAAAAGGACGTTCAAAAGACTAGCCAGTGACTATCTCTTAGATGGGGAGATCCTATACAAAATAAGAAAGGATCAGGTACTACTAAGATGTGTGGATGCTGTTGAGGCTAAGAAAATCTTGGAAGAAGTCCATCAAGGCATCTACGGAACACATGCTAATGGTTTTACGATGGCCAGGCAGATCATGGGATTCGGATATTATTGGTCCACCATAGAAGGGGATTATATCAATTATGCCAAGAGATGTCATAAGTGCCAAATCTATAGTGACAAAATTCACGTGTCTTCCTCACCTCTTCATGTCATGACTTCTCTATGACCTTTCTCTATGTGGGGCATAGATGTCATTGGGACGATATCGCTAAAAGTTTCTAATGGACATCAATTCATCTTTGTGGTCATTGATTACTTTAGCAAGTGGGTAAAAGTCACTTCATATGCCAATGTTACCAAGTCAGTAGTCAATAAATTCTTGAAGAAAGAGATCATATGTCGGTATGGGATGCCAGAAAGGATTATATCTGACAATGCATTGAATTTGAACAACAGCACAATAGCGGAGGTTTGTAGTCAATTTAAGATCAGACACCATAACTCGCCACCATATCACCCAAAAATGAATGGTGCAGTGGAGGCAGCCAATAAAAACATCAAGAAAATCATGGGGAAAACTAAGACTTATAAAGATTGGCATGAGAAGTTACCATTTGCCCTCTATGTTTATCGAACGTCTGTCAAGACCTCCATCGAGGCAACGCCTTTCTCTTTGGTTTATGGAATGGAGGCGGTTCTGACTATTGAGTTTGAGATTCCCTCTCTCTGAGTTTTGTCAGAACTAAAGTTAGATGAAGTAGAATGGACCCAATCTAGATATGATCAACTAAACTTGATTGAAGACAAGAAGCTTAAAGCTATCCGTCATGGTCAGATGTACCAAAAGTGAATGATACGAGCTTATGAAAAAAAGGTTCGCCCTAGAGAATTTCATGAGGGAGACCTAGTATTGAAAAAGATCCTTCCTATAGAAAAGGATTTTTGAGGGAAATGGATGCCAAATTGGGAAGGACATTATGTAGTAAAGAAGGTTTTTTCTAGAGGAGCGTTGATTTTGATTGAGATGGATGGAAAAAACTTGCCTAACCCTGTGAATTCAGATTCAGTCAAGAAGTACTTCACCTATAAAGAAAATGGGGAGAGGCCAAGGGGAAAACCCGTAAAGGGTGCATTGAGACCAAAGGGGTTTTGAGTTGGAAACCCAAGAAAGGGCAACTCAAATTTTGATTGAAGATGGGGTATGTAGTAGTCTTGTCTTCTCCGAACTAACAAGAAGGAGGGATGCTACATCTTGGGGCATCAACAAAGTATTGTAGATCTTCTAAACACATATCAAGTTCAAAAGGTCCTCGAAGAGTTTGCACGGAGAAGCTCATGCCACGACATCTGAGGCACTTGTTTTCATCTTATTTATTTTTTATTTTAGCAATGTTTGCTATTTTGATTAATCCATTCATTTTGAGTTTTGCTCCCAATAAATTTCAATCTTGTCCATTCCTACAATCTTTTTCAAGCTTTTTTTTTTTTGAAATAACGATTAATGGACTAATGATATTCAAGTAAAAGGAGTTCTGCATATTGCTCTGAAGGGTTTTCTAAATAGTACAAGGATCTGAAACAGGACCACTAGTCAGAACTAACCAAATTTAAGAGTTAGAAATATTTGGGAAATAATCATTTAAATTGTGATTATTTCTTCAGGTTCTCTGTCAAAGATACCAGCTGAACAAAAGGGCAGGGTAATACGTTAATGATAAAACCCTGGTGAACAACAAGTAATGTCAACCTAAGCATTAAAAAGGGATCATCCTCGAAAAAATGACATTCTACATTCATGCAAACATCATTCATACATATCTAGTTAGGAGCATTTGAATCATTCTGATCATAACATCCTAATCACTCGACATAAAGATAGGCCCATGAAATGGATTCTACAGGTCATGTTCCCTAGAGAACAGTGTAACAGATCAGTGAAACCACAAATCTTATACCCTTAAAGTTACAACGGGACGAATTTAAGTCATCATGGTGAATCTTATCTCCCTAAAGTTGCAGTAGAGCAGATTAAAGCCACAAATCTTATCTCCCTGAAGTTGCAGTGGAGCAAGTTGAAGTTACAAATCTCATCTCCCTGAAGTTGCAGTAGAATAGATTGAAGATAGCGAATCTCATTTCCCTGAAGTTACAGTGGAATAGATTAAAGCTACAAGTCACAAATCATATACCTCTAAAGTTGTAGTAGGTCAGATTAAATCTACCATGGCGAATCTTATCTCCCTGAAGTTGCAGTGGAGCAGATTAAAGCCACAAACCTTATCTCCCTAAAGTTGCAGTGGAGCAGGTTGAAGTTACAAATCTCATCTCCCTGAAGTTGCAATGGAGTAGATTGAAGATAGTGAATCTCATTTTCCTGAAGTTGTAGTGGAACAGATTGAAGCCACTAATCTTATCTCCCTGAAGTTGTAGTGGAGCAGATTGAAGATGCGAATCTTATTTCCCTGAAGTTGCAGTGGAACAGATTAAAGCTACGAGTTACAAATCTTATCTCCCTGAAGTTGCAGTGGAGCAGATTGCAGATGTGAGTCTAATCTCCCTGAAGTTACAGTGGAGTAGATTGAAGCACTAACTCCTATACCCCTGAAGATGCAGTGGAATAGAACGAGGCTACTTGAAGAAGAGAAGCACCAAAGAAGTCAAGATTCGACAAGACCAGGCAAAATTGGCCCTTTTTAAAGTATTTGCTCCATTCTCGTTACACGACAATGAGTAAAGAGGGGCAGATGTAATAGGCCAATTTTGGCCCAGGCCCAGATTACAAATAAAACAAAATTTAAACTAAAATAATAGTCCCCAAAGTCCAATTACAAAAGAGGCCCAAATGACCCAAAATAAATTAAAACCCTAGTAGCCCAAATGGCCCAAAACTAAACTAATTTTCAGCAAAAAAAAAAAAAAGAGGAGGAAACCCTAGCCGCATGCCACATCGACGCTCCTCTCCACATGCCTCTGACGCCCTCTGCCACCGCCACCATTAGCCACTCCACTATCACCTGCAAAGAGAAATAGACACGCAAAGCAGAGAAGACAACGAAGAAAAAACACAAGATTTGTAATAAACAATTTTGTATTTTAGCTATAAAAAAGGCCACTTTTTTTACTTGTAATTTTTTACGGACACAAAAAAAAAATAACAAAGAAAAATACAGAGAGAAATATCAAAAACAGATCGTAATAGTTTAAATAGAAGGTAGTTTTTTTTTCTCTTCACTGTTGTTATTGTTATTTTCGGATATATATAATAAAAAACAAAGGAAGCTTTTTTACCTTTCATCGCCGTCCCCGGAGCCTTATCTGTCCTGGAAGGTGACCGAATCCATGAGGGTTCACATAAGGTCGCGGCGGAGAACATCGAAAACTGAAGGGTCTTTTTTTTCTTTTTTTGAAATTTTGGCTTCGGTCCTGATGGTTTTGACTCCAAATCGGAGTTCTACACAAAGAAAGGAGAAAAATGGGGCATTTTGTTTTTTTTCGACCACCATGGACGACGGCCGTTGTCACCGGTGACCAGTGGCCGCCGTGGGGGAGTTCACCGAACTTTAGGGCCAGTCTAAGGATGGGTGGAGAGAAAAAGAAAAGGTTTCAAAATTTTTTTAATAAAACTTAAGCAGAATGAAAATTTTAAAAAAAAAATTTGGTTTATATAGACAATGTTAAACGACGTCGTTTAGGGCTGGTTTCAATAGCCCCAAAACGGCATCGTTTTAGCCTCTAACCCAGTGGCCGGCCCAAGATCCGACCTGTCTGCCCAGAGGATCCACGTGTTTTTAACTAATGGTATATTTGCGTGAATAGTCCTTTCGCTTTTGTGGCACGCTTCAGTTTAGTCCTTTTTACTTTTTTATTTTTTAAATTTGGCCATTGTAATTTTTGCACTTTTCAATTTAGTCCTTGGCTCGCTGATGAGAAGGGACATGTGTCCAGAGGGTTGGGATATTCTTCCATTCGGTCCTCGCTTGTTTTCCCACCTTTCGAATTAGTCCCTTTGTTTTTTTTTTTCGTCTTAATTTATCCCATTAATTTTATTTGGGTGATAATTGGGTCCTTTATTCATTTTTATTCCTTATGTATTTACTTGTTAGCCTATTTTTATTTATTTATTATTATCATTATTATTTAAAATTGTGCTCTTATTTTCTTTTTACTAGGCATCTATTTGTTTATTTTGTTTTGTCGTCCAATATTATATATTTATGTACCTTATTACAAATTGCACTCTAAATTTCATTTATATTTTAATTTGGTCCCTTATTTTCAAATATTTTTACAAACTATTTTCCTCAATATTCATTTATGTATTTATTTATTTATTTGTCTTATTTATATTTAAAAATTGGTATTTTTTTGTGCACTGTTTTATCATTATTATTATTGTTATCATTGTTATTATATATTTTATTATTTATTTTATTTTTCTTTGATTGTTAATATTGGTATTAAATTGATATGTATTATGTGATTATTGTTATTATATGTATTACGAATTGCTTATTAGTACATTTATATTGTTGTCATTCATTAGCTTAACATTTTATCCATACGTCATTTTTAATATTACATTAATTTTTACCCAAATATGCGAAAAGGAAAATTTCAAAATAAGACAATATTTTATATTTGGGAGATTCGAGAAATCGTACCCTAATTTACGGGGTTTCTATTTTCTTGTTGAATTCAAATAACCGAATATCTTTTTAAAATTAAAATACATAAGATTTCAAATAAAAAAATAAAGACAAGCTTATTCTTAAAGGATAAAGGTGTCGTGTCCTAACTTACGGGATGTGACATTTTGTTATCTCGAGACGAGAGGGTCTTTAACATTTGTTTCAATTTATTCAAGCGATTTTCAAGTAAAATTAACATTAATACAAACAGGGATCGTATTTTAAATTCTTTTCGAGTTTTCAACTTTTGACATTAAGACATTAATCAATTAGGTACTAATTTTGGGCGTTACGAGGGTGCTAATCCTCCCCGTGCGTAACTGACTCCCGAACCTGTTTCTTGAAGTTTGTAGACCAAAAACCGTTGTTTTAATAAATTAAATCGCTTATTAAAACGATCATTCACATGGTGACCTGATCACACTTCATAAAAAAGGATTGGTGGCGACTCCCATTTTGATTTTTAAATAAAAAGTCGACCTTTTCAAAAAAAATGGTTTCGACAAATAAATGATAAAAAATATGAGTTTTATTATTAATATTTTATTTCGACTAAAATTCATTATGCCAAACCGAGCGGATCATAGTTCAACCCTCGGAATCACTACAGAAATTAAGTAAAATAATTTAATCTATACTTTTGAACAATAAATGAAACTTGATAGTTTTATGGAATTTTCATAATAACATGGACATATAATGTAAAGAAGCTTTAAGTTCTCCATAATTGAGAAGTGGAGGAGTTAATTTACTTAATTACTACTAAAGTCGAAATCCCATAAACTAATGGTCTAAAATAAAATAGCCTACTTGTTACTTTTATAACTTTATTAATTTGTGAAATCATATGTGTACATATATTATATCACGGTCTAAATTCCAAATTTGATGTACACGCGTAAATTTATTATTATTATTTTAACAATTTTAAATAAATAAATTTTAAACTTTTAAGTAAACTTTGAAAGAGTTACATAAATTTTGAAAATTTTACCTAAATTTTTTAGATAAGAAAATGAAAAATATAAAATGACTGTAAAAATAAATAATATTATCATAAATATAAATATTATTTAATTATCATTAAGATAAATATTGTTTATGTCAATATTTTAATTTGTTATCATTAAATTTTAAAAAAAGTGTCATAATAATTTAAATTTAATTTTGTTTAAAATTTCGTTTTTAATTATTTCATTAAGTTTAAAAGTTATCATAAGCTAAGTATTATTTAATTTAAATTTAACTTTAATATAATTAGATACATAAGTTTTCAAATTTTTAAAAAAACTTTATATACATGTCCACACTCCACATCTATTATATAAAATTATTTTAAGGAATAATATTTTAATTTCATCATTTTTAACATATCATTTTTCTATGTTCTTACTTTTTTTTTCTTTTTTTTTTGTGTCATAATTTTTTTAAAATTAGTATTAAATTTAAAATAAGCTATATTTTAATTAATAAATATAATTAACGTCCACATGTTTTTTTTACATGCTTTAGTTTCACTTATTAAGCTCATTTTTAAAAGGAAAATATAATAAATTATCTAAAAAAATTGTTTTCTCCTGTTAATTATCTAATATTTTGTTAATAATTTCAATTTAAATGATGTCAATAATTAACCATTAAAACGGATTGTTTTTCACGTTTTATTTTTTACCACATAAAAGTTGATCATTTTAAAAAATAAAATGAAATCATTTTCATTTTTTTTTTTGAAGAAATATCGATTGGGCTTTAATATAATATAAACCAAAACAAAAGGTCCAATAAGCAGCCAAAATAAAGAAAAAGGCCCGTTAACAAGTAAATTCAAATTTCAAAAAAAATAAAAGGAAAATCGGGCAAAATATCTAGATATTTTTAAAACAGCTGTAACCTACTCACGAAATTAATTCCTACCGACCTTCACGCCCAATCAGAAACATTTTTGAAAACTGTCAATCCTCTCTCCTCATAACAGCTCCCAAGATTGACGATTTCATTTCCCAAGAAGGCTTCTTCTTTTCAAGAAAACTCTTTCATTCTTCAGCTTCCCTTCTTCTTGCCTCTGCTGAGATGCACTCTTTCAATCTGGTTCCCGAATCCATCCTAGCAAGCGTCTTCCTTCATCGTAAGCAGAGGCTGTATGTTCCAGGTAAAACTCTTCTCTTTTCCTCAAGCATTCTGTTGCTATTTTGTAGGCAAGAGCGTTTCCATGTCTTGAAATATGCTTGAATTCAAAACGCTTTCGTCTGCCAACCATTCTTCTACTTATCATTTGCTGTATATAAAATATATAAACTCCTATCTCTGATTTGTCTCGCTCTTTGTTTTTGCATTTTTTAATCACTGTGAGGGCATCTCCTTCAACAACAACTTTCGGCCAACTATTTTCCATCCCTAATCTGACTGCTTTCCGGCACGCTAGAGCTTCGGCTTCAAATGTCGAATAGACTTCTTTGTGGATTTCGGAACATGAGATCAGAATACGCCCTTCATTGTTTCTTGCCACGATCCCAAAGGCTGAGATGTTATTATGTTTGTCGAAAGCTCCATTAAAATTTATCTTGACAGAATCTCGAGGTGGGCATCTCCACGATCTTGTTTCCGCTTTGTTCCCTGTTTGTTTCCTATATTCAAGACCATCGAGTTCTGCAATATAACTGTTTATAAATTTTCCTACCTCCTTGCTTGTGCTAATCTTTTTCTTATATATTCTAGCGTTTCTGTCACCCCATATTGCCCAGAGTGCACAACTGAAAAGGCGACGTTTTTGAGGGCTGAGCATTTCAAAGACCCAGATAAGCCACTGTTTGAAATCCTGATTTTCTTCTGTAAGCACTTCCCGTAAAAGCAGTTCTGACCATACTTCCATTGTGACAGGACACTCACGAAACAAGTGATTCATTGTCTCAGCTCTCGCTCCACACCGAGGGCAGCTTGTGTCATTTACCAATTTCCTGTGTTGCATGTTGACTTTCGTAGGCAGATAATTCCATGAGATTCTCCAGATTGTAATTTTCACTTTTGTTGGTAGGTTCAATAGCCATAATGTTTTGTAAAATTTCCTGTAGACAGTCTGTAAAGCATAAGCTCTAGGGTTTTTTTCAGCTATTTGTAATAGTTTATAGGCGCTCCTAACCGAGAACTCCTCTGAAGCTTCACCTCCCCATACCAAGAAATCATCATGTGGTGTTTCTGCCAAAGGAATACGGAGAATTTGAGCATAATCTTCTTCTGGGAAGGTATACTTTATCAACTCCTTCCTCTATTTTCTTTCTTCGGTATCAATTAGCTCTTGAACTTTTAGATCTTGCATAGAATTCACTACTGCTGACAATCTGAAATTAATTGCATCTGGAATCCAGCCATCACTATTAATGAATATGTTTTGACCTGTGCCAACTCGCCAAAGAAAACCTTTTTTCAAAACATCTTTTGCTGCCCAAATGCTTTTCCACGTATAAGAAACTATATTTCCCAAATTGGCATTTAAGAAATCGGTATTTGGAAAATATTTAGCTTTAAGTACCCGCATGACAAGAGAGTCTTCGTTATTGATAATCCTCCATCCTTGTTTCGCTAGAAGGGAGAGATTAAATTGAGACATATTTCTGAACCCCATACCCCCATCTTCTTTAGAGCGACACATAAACTTCCGTTGGCACCAATGAATCCCTTTCTTCTTCTTTCCGTGTTGCCACCAGAATTTCACAAAAATACCTTCTAATTCCTCACATAACGATTTAGGTAGAAGAAAACATGACATAGCATAATTTGGAATTGCTTGAAGTACTGATTTAATAAAAACCTCCTTTCCCCCTGTGATAATAGCCTTGTACTCCACTGTCCAATCCTCTGATTGATCTTATCCTTTATGTTTTGGAAAGATTCTTTTCTTCTTTTGCCCACTATATTTGGAAGGCCTAAGTATTTCTCCATGTTTGATGTGCACCTCACACCCAATACTCCTACTAGTCCATTTCTCAGCTCCTCTGAAGTGTTGGTATTGAAGAAAATTGTTGATTTGCAAAAATTCACACGTTGCTCGGAACATTGCTCATACTTTTTCAAAATGTCTTTTAGCACTTCCGCTCGTTCCTTCGTGACTTCTCCAAACAAGATACAATCATCAGCAAACATGAGATGCGATATTTCTGGCCCTCTTCTACTCGCCTTAATTCTCTCTAGAGCCCTCTCATTGGCTGCAAGACGAGTCAAAGTTGAAAGCCCCTCCCCACAAATCAAAAAAAAAGATATGGACTTAATGGGTCTCCTTGTCGTAAACCTCTGGAAGGTCTAAAATTCCTGCCTCTATTACCATTAATGTTTACTGCATAGGAAACTGTTGAAATGCATTTCATGACTAGCATAACCTATTCTTATGTAAACCCCATTCTCAGCATAACATCCTTTAAAAAACCCCATTCCACTCTATCATAAGCCTTGCTCATATCCAGCTTAACCGCCATAAACCCCTTTTTTCCCATAACGTTTCTGACGCAAAGTATGGAAATTTCATATGCAATCAGCACATTATCCGAGATTAATCTGTCTGGAACAAACGCACTTTGAGCACTATCAATGCATCTCCCAATATAATTCTGAAGTCTGTTTGCAATTGCTTTAGCCACTATTTTGTAAAGAACTGTGCATAGACTAATGGGTCTAAAATTAATAAGATTTGTAGGGTTCGGGATTTTTGGGGTAAGCACTATGTCTGTATGGTTAGATAATTCAAAATCTTTCCCCTCGTTCAGAATCCCAAGACAAAAGCCTTCAACATCTTTTCCCACAATATGCCAGTACTTCCGGAAAATAAAGGCTAGAAAACCATCCCATCCTGGTGCTTTAGTCGGCCCCATCCCTTGTAACGCTTGATAGACTTCATCCACCGTGTAAGCAGACAGCAAAACTGTATTAACATCAGTAAATATGAGTTTTAATACCTGCTAATAAGTGTGATGAATCTCCCGTTTTGCTTGATGAATTTTGGAAGTAATTTGAGGCTGTCTCAAAGATTTCAAACTCATCAGTAATATCTCTTCCCTCCGTTGACTCCAGCCGACTAATTGTGTTGATCTTTCTCCGTGTTGTTGCATATTTGTGGAAGAAAGCTGAATTTCTGTCCCCCAATCGAAGCCAATTGGTCCTTGCTCTTTGCTCCCAATAAATTTCATCTTTATCAATCTCCATATTCAATCTGATCTTGGTATCTATTAGCTTTGCCAATGTATCATCAGTCCTCTCACTTTCCAGTAGAGTCTCCAATTCCTTGTTGAGCTTCTTCTTACATTCGTTTCTGCTTTGTTTGATTGAATTCACCCACCTTGTCTGTAACATCCTGAAATTGAGCCTAGTAGGATTGGGCTTATTGGACCTTGGGCTTTAGGAAAAATTTGAGTATTATTTTTATTACTTGTGTTAGCTCGGGTAGTATTGTTTGTGTGTTAGCATAGTCTTGTGAAGGTTTGATTTTATTTAGGAAGCTAGAATAATTTTTAGTATGGTTTATTTAATGAAGTGGATTAAGTGAACTTGACACTTAAGTTAATTTAAGTGTTAAATTAAAGCACATGAGGAGTTAGTGGCATAGTGGATAAGGAGCTTGAAAGGTTGCTTGAGGGAAGTGGTTCGAGTAGCATGGAAAGCATATTGAGGATTTTATTTTTGTACATCTTAGCATTAATGTTCGGTCAACTTTATTTATGATAAGGTTGGACTTTCAAATTTTTGGTAAGTTGAATAGTAATTTAGGAAAGCTTGAACTTTGGGAAAGGAATCAAGTTGTTATGGAAGGTTTGGGGGACAAAAGGCATGAAGAGTGGGAGATGTTTTGGAAGCTTTTCCATGGTCATTTGACCATGAATCTAGACGGCATTAGGGGCTAAGGGGGGTTGGTTTAATTGTGATGGAGATTAAGGGGTTGATAGGGAAGAATTGAGGAGGAAAAAGGGGGATTGTGTTGGCTAATGTGTTGGCCGAATGTGGTATGGGATTAGGGAGGTGTTAGTTGACCAAAAGTTGTCAATTTGTGCATCTTTTTCTTTTGTCCAAATATTTTCTTCTTAGCCGAAATTGTCAATTGGCATTTGGTAAAAACTTTGCTTTGTTTTGGCCATTACATTTTTGACCAAATTGGTACTTTTGAAGACATTTACCATTTCTTTTCTTCCTCTTTAGTGCCGAATTCATTCTATCACCAAAAGCACTTCTCATATTTTCTTTTTCTTTTTCATTCTCTTTTTCTCTTCTCTTTCTTTCTCATAGCCTAAACTATCCTATACTTTTCACCATTTTTATTTCTTTTCTTTTTGTTAAAAACCGAAACCATCATATTTGAAACTACCATCTTTTCTCTTCTTTTGTTAAAGCTGAAATCACTATTCCTTTTCTTTTAATTTGTTAAGGCCGAATTTCTTTATAGTTCAAGTAAGGGTTAATCTCTTCGTGTTTCGGGTAAGGTTTATCTATCAATCGTTCTTCTTTATTTTTCCTTTGGATTAACCGATTTTAGGAATCTAATTCTCTTACTTTTCCATGGCCAAATCTTTGAAGGAGGATTTCGGGGTTTCTTGTAGTCGACGTTTAGGGAGAGATCGTTCCGGTTTTGATTAATCCAAGGTAAGAAGATGTTGATATTCGGCCAAAGGCCATATCTTTTAGTGATAACCAATTTCTCACATAGTGATATGTAGGTTCTGTCGACGTTGTAGGCAAGAGTCGGAAATCCTAAATATTCTATCGCTCTTTGTGTTTACAAGGTGTGTAACTTATACTAAACTTCTAATAGATTAATAGCTTTATTGATAAAAATGTGTTTATAAAGAAATATAAATGATTATGGTTTCGGGTACCATTCAATGGTACGGTGAATTGAGGTACGTTATTCCTTTGTACTATGTATGATTTTAATATGAAACATATTCAATATTTGATTATGATTTTTGGGATAATGTACAAGGCATGATATTTGCATCGTTAATAATGTTATATGCATAATATGATATGTGTCCGATTCCGATATGATTATGGGGTATATGGCATGTTAATGAAATAATATGTTATTGCATGGGCATATGGGTAATATTGAAAGGGGAAGTGTTCCGGTGGTTTTACCACATTATCCGGTGACTTCGGTCACGATATTATGAATCCAGTGACTTCGGTCACGATATTATGAATCCGGTGACTTCGGTCACGATACTATGAATCCGGTGACTCTGTCACGATTATCTGGTGGCTATGCCACGATTATAAGGGCGATGTGCATGTTGACTGCAGCAACTGCCTTCGATGGTGTGTAGCGGATGGAGGGTCGATTTAGTAATCCCCACGGTGTGATTGGCTGGTACGGGTGGTGTGTAGCGGATGGATATCTAGGTTGGGCTCGGGATTGCATTTCATTTTACATGTACATATGAATATCTGATTTACTATATTATGGGCTTATGGCTAAATGTGATTTTAAATGGACTTTATTGCTATGATCGAATGGACTTTTAGTGTATTGTTACACATTGAGTCTGTTGACTCACCCTTCAGTGGGATATCTTTTCAGGTGATTCGTGAGATTGCGGATAAGGAGCCGGATGAACTCGAGGAGGCCATGCAATAAAATTTGGTTTTACATGAACTTCCATTTGGGTATTTTATTTAAATTTGGTTTTTTCATATTTTTATGGATTTGTAATAAGGCCCGTTTATTTATGTTTTGGATTATTTATATGTTTTGGGTTTGACTTAAATTTGGCTTACAAATTTACATGTTTGATATAATAATTTGAGCATAAAGTTTTCTAAATTACAAAATGCGATGGTTTTTAAAACGTTACCATCGGGTAACATAAATCATTTGATAATTTTCATATCTTAAGTATTTTCGATAACTCATACTATTTTCATAAAACTCAACTTTTCCAAATTTCTTTTAGATATAGTTTTCAACCTAATCACTTTGGTTTATTTAAAGTATTAAAAGGTTTTCTAATCTATGGATTTGCAACTAAGTTTTTAAGACTTATTTTGAGGTTTTCAAAAGTAAATTATCAACTTTCAATTTATTATACACTTGTTTTCAACAAACAAAGTTCAACAAAGAGTTTTTCACAAAAATTTAATCGTTAACTCGTTTTTCTTCAAAACATTTTCCTTCGTGGCATGCCGGATTCGGTCATGGCGTATTGACCGGGTTTGGGGTGTTACATTGTCAAACTATTCTGCAATTTGTCTAATTTTTCATAAATCAGCCCATTTGATGAATCCCATGACTTTTTAATCTCTTGCTCCAAAGAATCTTCTAATATCCACCATGCCTCAAATCTAAACCACGGGCTTCTCTTGAATCGTTCTTCATTGTCTGTATGAATTAGGAGCGGACAGTGGTCTGATATTGAATGAGATAAATGACGAACAAAACCTTTTGGGAATAATTGCATCCAACTTTCATTAGCCACATTTCTATCCAGTCGTTCCCTTATATTTGTTTCCGGTAAATTACCCCTTTCCCATGTGAACCATGTTCCTTGAAATCCCATATCCATTAGTTGACATTCGTCCAACACATCACGAAAGGCTGCCATCTTCCTCTCCTCCCTTGGTTGTCCCCTCTTTTTTTTCAAAGTCACCACTAACAAGCCACGGATATCTTTGCTCTTGTCCCAATGTCCTTAGCAAATTTCATGAAGCATTCTGATCGCTAGCATAAGGCGACCATAAAATCCTGTATATTTCCATACTCCATTTACACTGCCCTCATCTATTAATACATCAATATGGTTTTTAGAAAATGTTTTGAGATTGACCGTAAATCCTTCCCTCCAAGCAAGACAAAGTCCACCACGCGTACCCTCTGCTCCTATATCAATTCCATTCACAAAACCACACCTTCTTCTAATCCCTTCCATGCGTTTATCATCAATTTTGGTTTCCATAAAGAAAACCAAATCGGGGATATGTTGCTTCAGTAAGAGTCGAAGCCTTCGAACTGCTCGCGGATTCCCCAGACCGCGAACATTCCAGCAAACGATTTTCATTACTCCCAGTCGACTTGCCAACTGGCAGCCGCCGATCTTTTTTTATTGGAAAACACATCTTTTTCCCCTTCCCCCTCAAGGAAATTTAATTCCTCCCCCTCTTGCAAGTCTTTTTCTGCATATTTCATTCTTTTGCCTATATCTTCCAAAAAATTATCCTCAGCGCAATCACCAGCCTTAAGCTCAAGCAGTTTCCTCTTACGCACAATGCTCTCTTCCTTATACAAATCCCTCCCTTGCACCGAATTAATTCTTTTCCAGCTGACCTTTTTTCCTGCTTTTAAATTTCCTTCCTGCGCTGCATCGGCCTTCTTCTTTTGGTGCTCCTCATTTGCATTCGTCCCTATTTCTTCAATATTCAATGCTTTCTCCCGTACTAATAAATTTGGATCTTTTATTTATAACACAGGCTCATGATTTTCCTCCAGTACTCCAGTGTAAAAACAATGATTCCCTTTCTTTCTCGAAAAAGCATTTAATTTTAAACTTTCCTTTCCAATTAAATTGCTTTCTGCTTTTAGTGCTAGCGTGAAGGGTGGGTCCTCTCTAATTTTGTCTCTATTTGCAGGTTCAATCATCCCACAACTTTGGAGAGCGTGCCCAATTCTACCATATCCAAAGAAAAAAGTTAGTAACTTCTCATATTTAAATGGAATCCAAACTCTGTCTTGTTCACCAGTGGAAACAAAAATATCCCTACGAAGGGGCTTTTGCACATCTAACTTAACTCTAATTCGACAAAATTCCCCAATAATTTTAGATCTGGTAATTCCCCCAAAAGAAGTTCCAATAGCGTGCATCAAATCTTTTTTATCAAATTCAGGTAAACAAGGTCCAATCTTAACCCAAAACAAGGATGAAGTAAGTCTGATTCTATTCCTTTCTGTTGATTTAATCAATCTGTCAAAAATACCAAGCTGTTTCCTGAATAGCCATGGCTAGCCTTCTAAAATTGTCTCTAGATCATCTTCTAATTCAAAACTAATCGTAAATAAATTCTGACCTGCTAATTGGATCTCAAATTTTCCTTTTGTTTTCCAGATGTTTTTCATCTGTGCCCTGAAGCTGTCTGGATTATAAGATTTCTTCGACCATACGGTGCAGATCAACGTAGGTTTATCACTTGGTGACACCGTCGAGCTCCTCACCGATAGATGAATGATCTCTTCTGCCAAGAGAGAAACCTCCTCCTCGTTAAACCCTTCGTTGCCACCACTTTCCTCCATCCCAAGCCGCAGCAGAGGCTGATTTCGCCAGGAAACTAAGCAAAGCACTCTTGACTCCTAGGGTTTTTTCTCTGAAATCATTTTCATTTTAAAAATAAACGATGGACAACTAAAAAAACAATTGTGAATTCGAATAGAAAAATAGAAGATATTTACATTATAAAATAATCTATTTTGATTTAAAATTTAAATAAATAAAACTAAAACCACTAGTTCTATAAATTTGAAACAAAAAAAATAAAATAAAATCAGTTAATAAAACTCAGAATAATGTATTTTTCGTAGTCCTATATGTGATTTTTTTTTCAAGGCTTTGATTCGATTTTGGGATGGATGATCATGAAATTGGAAAAGAGAAGAGATCGTGGTGTTGATCGAAGATGACATTAGAAGAGTGTTTGATTTGTTTTTGGAGAGGAATAGTTTGAGATAAAGAAAGATTTTTTTGAAATAAAAAAACTGAAAAGGGAAAAAGAAATTGAATCCTTTAAAGGTCCGGTCAGTGTTGAAATTTCACGTGGGAATTTGGGTTAATTTCGTTTTATGTTCTGTTATATTTTACAGAGTTATGATTAAGTCCTTATTTCATTTTAAGTGATTTTATCACAATATCTTATTTTATTGACATCTTTATATTTGAGTCATTTTTTATTATTTATTTTAGTTTGAATTCTAACATTTTTTTTTTAAAATTTAAGATAACTTTAGTTCTAACTTTTAGATTTTAATTGTGATATTAATTTATTATATTTTAAATTAATTAGATTTTTAATTTTAATCCTTATTTTTTGTTTTAAATTGATGTTATTTCAATTTTTAATTTGAAAAATATTATATTTATTTGTATAATATGGTTAACGTTAACATTTTTAATAGTTATTTTTTTAAAATTATACAAAATGACTCAAAATTATATTTGCATATTAATTTATTAATTTTAAGTATTTTACTTTTTGGCATTGCTTATGAGGATTTGTGCCTTGTAAGTAAACTTATCATGGGTCGGGCTAGGAGGCTCATCTGAAAAATAGAAATGTCTGAATAAAAATATAAGTTTGAAAATTGGGTTTTGACAAAAAATCGAGTTGGGTAAGATGTTTCGGCTTGGCCCTGCTTGAATTTGAAAACAAAATTGTTGTTCTTTCTAGTGTTTTGGTGTTGTTTTGCTGCCATTTTGCTATTTTTGCTATTATGTTGTTGTTATTGTTTGAATATTGTATAACTCTTGCTTTGTTGTCAATTTTGAGGTATTTGCTTGCTAAGTTACACCTATCTTAGTATTATTTAAGCATAAATATTAAATATTGTTTTTAATTTATTTTTAATTTGTTGGGAAACATTTATTTTCAATATTTTTAGTGTATTTGATATATTATATTTTTAAAATTTATTTTTACATAAAAATAATAATATAAAAATTAATATGAACCAGCTAGGTCGAAATTGGATAAAATTTTAAGCTTATATTTCAGGTCGGATTATACCCGAATAAAAAATGAACCTCAAATTATGTTGAAGTCCAACTCGACTCAGCCCATGATCACCTTTACTTATAAGGAGATTTTTTGTTTTCGAAGGTGATTATCTTGCCAACTGATTGTGTTCGCTATGGTCAACTGGAGGACCTGAGGCAGTTTTTTTTTGGTGTAATTTTGCTTGTGAAGTCTGGCAATTGGCTTATATTTGCAGCTCCCATAGTTCTGTCTTCGATTTTATTAGTTTTCTGCTGCATTCGGCAACTATCGGTGATGCAGGTTAGCGATTTGTGTGATGTGGGGAATATGGTTAGAGCTGACAAATGGGTAAGTTCCAATCAGATTTTTTGTGGATTCGAATTTTATCAGGTAAGGATTAGTTTGGGCTTCAAATTTTTTTAGGCTTATTATTATTTTTTTTTTGAGTTGGAGCTTTCGAATTCAAAATTTTATTTTGGATTAAGGCTGAAATCAAATTTGACGGAGTTTGATACATTCAAATAATTTTGAATTTTTTAGATTATAAATATTTTAATTTTAAATTTAATAATTCATTTACTTTTATAAAATGACAATATAATTTAGATTTGTCTTAAAAAATATAAATATATCTATACTATTTTTTAAGTATTTTACTGAGTTTGTGTCACTTTTAATGGGGTCGACAATTCAGTTAAGAAAATTACAAAAATTTCCTTTCATAATTAAAATAATTTATACTATTCTAGGGTAATTTTGTCATTTTTATTTTTAAAAACCAATAAAAAATTACATATTATGATATTTAAACCCGAACTAATTAAGTTAGAAAAACATTTACTTTACCTCTCAACTACATCTTTATTTTAATATTTTTATACATTTCAATTTTTATTGTCCATATTTTATTACCTCCACTATATATATATATATATTAATGTATTTAATTGAGTTGGTGTCACAACTTAACTCCAGAACAACTCAACATTTCATTATTTATTGTATTATTATTTTTAAACACACATTTGTGTTCTAAATTTATAGTTTCCACACACATATGCATGTGATGTGATTTCTAATTCTATTTATTAAGTGTTTTATTGAGTTGGCATCACCCTCAGCCAGATCACTAACTCGGTTAGAGGAATTATGAAATGCCCTTCCATAATTAAAATAACTTATATTATTCGAGGATTTGAACCCACACCAATTGAATTAATAAAACCTTAAATTTACCACTCAGCCAAAGCATCAATATAATATATTTTTTTACATTTTTTTAATATGCACAATTTATTATCTCTATCAATTGTATATACTAATAATGTTGTTAATTGAGTTGGTGTCACAAGTCAACTCGACACTAACTCACAATTGATGATAACGCATGGTAAATAATTGTAGTGTATTTAGTATTCTTAATCTGGTGTATTTATGTTAATTTCATGTGTTATTATGATTAATTAGTTTCAAACCATACGTTTCATTTATTATTGTATGTTATTCTTAAACATATATCTGTGTTTTAAATTCGTGGTTTTTATATGCATACATGTGTGATAGGATTTCTAGTATTTAATAGAGTTCTTTTATATAAAATAATTTTTTATCAGTTTTATATAAAATACCTAAATTGTTAATTGTATGTAAAATTCATTATATGATATGTATATTAATTGAAGAAAATAACTTTTATTGTTTAATATTATATTATATTGATAATTGAATAACTTTTATTTTTTATTAAATTTATAAATATAATACTCATATTCCTAAATATGTATTCTAGAACTCAAATATATTATGCTAATCTCAAATCCAATTATTACCCTAAGTTAAAATAAACTAATTATAACTCCAATCATCTAAAATAAATAGAAAGTAAATCCAATACCCAAATACAATCGGTAAAAGTTAAAACCCAATTCAAAATACAATTTAATAAAAATAATATATTAATAATATTTTATCTATTACTAGTTATAGACATATATTTTAATATATTAAGTTACAAATAAATATTGATACTATTTTTTTGTTATAATTTATAATACAGTACTATATATATATATATTAATAGATTTAGTCATAGTTAAACACTATTATATTATTTAATAGTATATAATCTATTATTGTTAGCTATTAAAATCAACTTAACCGATGAAATCGAGTTAATTCAAGCAAATTAGTTGGTAAATTCAATTTTAATTTTGGACCAATTAATAGTTATATACATATTAATAGTTCTAAAATATATATTACATTATCTAATATTATATCACATACTATAATAGTAATACATAATATATTAATTATTATAATATTATGTAATACTATTTTTTATTCTAATCTATAATATAATAATAGTTATATTAATAGTTTTAGTAATAGTTATATACTATGGAGTGGGACTCACTTACATAACCCTTTTGTACTTTTTTGTACGATTAATATTTTAATGATCCAATTGTCATGTTTTATATCATTTATATAGATCACTATGTCAAATTGAATGTAAAGTTAAAAAAAATTTCTAATTATTTTGTTTTATGTAAAAAAACCTTTCAACAATTTAATTAATTTTAATATATATATATATATATATATAGTATTTTATATCAATAAGATAGAGATATCATATCGGTTCAAAAATTTACATGCATGACAAGTACAATTATATCGATAATTCAACAGTTGGATTGTTAAAATATTAATTGTATAAAGAGATATGAGAGAGCATAAAACTACTTTAGCTTTTAGTTTTACACCGATGTAAGTGGATTTCTCCCCATATATTATATTATTATATAATATTATATAATAGTATATCATCTATTATATTTAGCGGTTACCACTAACTTAACAGATCAAATCAAGCCAATTCGAGCAAATAGGTTGGTAAATTTGATTTTGATTTTGGACCAATTAATAGTTATATATATACCCAGTTTTAAAATATATTTGTAACACCCCAAACCTGGCCTAGACGTTATGACCGTATCTGGCGATGTCACATGGAATGGGATTTGAAAATTGAGTTTATCAAGTTAAAACCGTTTCCGTGTATTATCTTCTATTTATCTTTGGTCAATCTCAAAAATATTTTCTCGTTAATTTGGTTCATTTAAAAGACAAGTTCTATAGCGGAAGCTTTTAAAACCGTGATATTTAAAGAAAATCGTTTGCATTTAGAAAAGAATGTTGTTTTAAATGAAACCGAGTTTTTGTTGAGTTTTGCAGTTTAAAAGTCCATGAAACAATTAAAATCCAAAATAAAAGCAACAGTCCAAAAGTCCCAAATTACATAAAAAATACCCCAAAAATAATAGGAAATAAAAACCATAAATGAAATTAAAGCAGTTCAGCAGGCATGTGGTCACCGTTGAGTCCTCCGCCACACCGATCTGTCTAAGACTGGGGATTACCTGTACAAATTAAACAGAAAGGGGTGAGTTTACGTAAACTCAGTGTGTAATCCCCACAGAAGACATGCATACAGTCAAACAACAGTTATTAGTCAAATGCAGTATAATGCCTAACCCCATTACAGATTCAGATACAGTTTAGGCCTTAGCCCATTCAGATACAGTTTCAGATATAGTGTAGGGCCTTAGCCCGTCTCAAATACAGTATGCACACAGTAACGGAAATCAGTATCCTACCCACCAGCCTCTACACACCATTTCCGACCATCCCTACATACCATGTGGGGTTTAAAACACCCACCCAGCCCTACACACCAAGTCGTACCGAATACGGCACATATCAGTAATATTGCAGCTGTGCTGCCAGATAGTAGGCATGGAAGCCTTTCAGTACACTTCCACCAATAATCAATCATCCCATCCCAATGCAGATGCAACTAAACATGCTCAATGCAGACGTACAAAAATACATATTACATGCTACATGCTAAAATCCAGTGACCAGTCATACATGCGAATCAGTAAACATGTATAAACTTACATGCTCAATACATACATCATATATTCAGATCACACAATTTAGGTTCTAAGTAGCGCTTACTGACCCTACAGTAGGTACGCAGTCGACTTGGGCGATCCGTGCAACCTGGAACGGTGGAAATGTGCAAGTGTACACAATCGCAACAAGTAATAAAGTGACAAGTAAATGTCGAGTATCGTACCCACAGGGACTGTAAAAGAATTATTTATGAAAGTAAGTTTAAACACTTTGGTGAAGGAAAAATATTTGGATTTGGGAAGTGATTAAAAACTAGAAAATAAAGTAAAATAAAATAAATTAAAATAAACTTCTAATGCATGATTTCAAAAGCTGATTTTAATCAAGATAATATAATTGTGTTGGATTAATTACATTTCTTAACTTGGAATTATTAAACTTATGCTTATACTTGTTACGAATAAATCACGGCAACTCGATAATTTGCTAACTTATGAACATATTTACAAATAAAAAATCCATTCATCTCTTATACATATTCCTATGTCAATTCGACCGATTAAACAGATTTATAAAGATAAACATGTTATTGCACATACATACTTATTAAATTAAACAATCTCTCGCATATTCCTATGTCGATTCAAACGATTAATTCAACCTAATAAGTATATAAATAACCATGTGAGGTAACAAAGTATCCTTAGCTTGAGACAGTTTAATCACAACAATCTTGCAAGCTATACAAGGCATATGTATCTCCAAATACAATGCTAATTTAATCTTCAGCTACCTTAGAAGAATTAAATATGCACTGACTAAGTACTGTGTCCATTAATTACAATTTCAATGCGTTTAAATAATTAATTCTTTAGTTATCTAAACAATTATAATGCTAGAATAACTTAAGCATGATTTTACTTAATCAAGCATTTTACCGAGGCCTATAACAGCATAAACACAATTTTAATAATTTAAGAGGACGAAATGCAATCAACCCAACACGAACTAAATTCAAGCTAAGCTGATTAAATTAACCATTCCAATAGCATAAATATTCATAAACATGTTTGTAAAAACAACAACGAAATTTAAAGAGATAGGGAACAAGAAGCAAATCTGGTGTTTCTCCGTGGCTTGACTGATTGCTCCGTTCTTCGTTCTCCGTTGTCCTCGGCTATCAATGTGGCTTATGAACACTCCAATTGCTGCTCCAAATGGCTGAGAAAACACCTCTTTTCCAAGAGGAGAAATCGTCACAAGAAGGCTTGGTTTTATTTTTGGAGATAAAGAGAGAATGGAGAGAAGAGAAGTGATGAGAGAATGAGAATGTTGAAGGCTTGAGGGATGATTTGAATGATCAGCCAAGGGTGGTATTTATAGCTGAATGTGGCAGCTAAAGTTTGCTAAAAATAGCAGTCAAAGAGCCACACCTTGGCCGGCCACCTATGTGGCAAAGTTGATGGCTTCAACTTTGCTAAATATGGCATGGGGCAAATCTACAAAGCCACTAATTGTGGAAGGGGTTGAATGCAACTTTGAGAAGTCTTCAAGGGCTTCTTTGCAAGCTTAATTAATTAGCTAATAAGCTGATTTGGGCCAGCATATGGACGGTTTGGGCTGCCCAATTGGTGGCTGATTCGGTTCATTGAATTCGGTTCAACCAATGCGGTTTAACTGGACCCTTTTTTCATAATTAATTAATAATAATTTATTTAGCCCAAATTAAATTGGGAATAAACTAAAATGAATTATATTATGATTTAATATTCATAATTGGGCCGTCTTGGGCTGGAAATTATTTCACCTTGTTACTTCGAATTGCTTCTCGATTTTATTCTTCGATCAGTGTCTGTCGAGCCAATTTTCGCCCTTTGTGCGAATCTGTCGAAAATAGTCAAAATTAATCAAAATTAACTATAAAATTAATTAAAATTCATCATGTTCATATTTTTAACACAATTTAATTATTTTATAATATTTAATTATTTTTCGACAATAATTTAACCGAAACTGCATGAATTTGAGTTAAAAAGGGCATAAAAAAGTGTGTATATTTTCGTGTTTCCACACCCCCAAACTTAATTCATTGCTCGTCCCGAGTAATGCACAAATTGAAAAGAATTTCTCAGAAACACCTTTTGAAAAACTTATTCAGAACAACATTCTTCCCAAAATTATGAATTAGGTATACTTATGCTCAAGAATAAGAATTTTGATAATTATGCTACTTAAGTATACATATCGTTCAAATTACCTCCAACAACTATTATACTAGCAAAATTAGACTAAATGTTTCTTAATAAAGATATGTTACTCACTACCAATTTGATTTTAATTCCTTATTTCAAAATTAAACTGCAATCATTAAGCTTAACTGATATCTTCATATGTTGAACAAAGCAATTTCTCTCCACTAATGTAGGTAACATTGGAACTTTGAATCAATAGGTCTTTAATAAGGTTGTAATGTGGCTGGGCTTAGGGGTAGGTAAAAGATAGACAAATTTTTGGCTTAAAAACCCTAGACTCAGCTTAAAATCGAACCTTCGGAATTCTTACCCTTGATATACCAACTTATGCTCTTTCGACCATTTATTTTATTTCAAGTACATGTTTTTTTTTGAATTTTTAAGCTCAAATTCGAGCACTTGCTTCATGTACTACAATTTTCGAGCAATTGATACTTCTTTTCAACTCCCCCAAACTTATTTTCAAACGATATTCTGAATAGTACTGAGTCTAGTGTTTGGGACAATTTTAAAAGTAATGAAGAGAAAATTGATGGCTAAATATTGCATAGGTCTAAATAAAATTAGGCCATATAGTCTCAAAGTTGGGTTTCAAAAGATAATTTTATCAGGGTGGGCTTGAAAGGCTTAAACGGTCCAAACAATAGTTGCCTAAATCATTTTCAATATTCGATGCTTCCTAAGATTTCGCCTCAAGAAATTACTAAGTCAATTCTAAAGACTTAAACTTTCATGCATGCCTAATTTTCCATAGGGAATTAAAAAATTTATGGTACGAATTTGCATGTTTTATTAAAAATACATTCATATAATTATTAAGCTAACATAATAACTTATTGAAATAATAAAACTTTATTAATACTAAAGTTTAGCATACTTAACAAAATCTCAAATTATTTGAACAAAATATATCCTAATCATAATTAAAAGAAAATTTTATTCTAGGTGGGATTAATTCAAATTTCCGGTCCCCCTACTTAAAGTGAACAATGTCCTCATTGTTTAAAGTGAATAGATACTATAGACTAGGTAGGATATTTAGAAAAGAGGAGGTGAATCAAATTGACTGCTTAAGTACCAGGCTCTCTCTAAAATCCAATCCTAGACATGTATATATCTATTGCCACACTTTAGCTTTTGTGACTTGTTCAGATTTTATTCATGATTCCTATCTTTTGTTTTATTATGCAAAAATAAAAATTCCTAATTAACCTAATCCTAGAATATTTAAGAATAAAAATAAACTAAAGTTGAAGTCCTCCCCTTTTAAATTTGTTTGTCGATCCTTCCAAATTCGACTCATCTTTTGCTCCATCAGTATTTCCTTTGCATGAATCGCCTTGCTCCCTCTTTGATGATGAAATCCATGGTTCAAATATGAAATATGGAAATTCAGGCACAAAAATAAATGGGTCATTATAAATTTTCTTGAGGGCACTCCTCATCTAGTCATCTCTTATTTTTGAGTATCTCCAGTAGGCTTGTTGCTGCCATTGCATGTGTTGCATCAAGTCCATCAGCTTTGACAGCCCATCACGAAAATCTGGGCTAGGCGGTGGAGCTCCAAACATTGAGGGTTCGATATCAGGTTCAGCTTCTGGTTCCATTGATTCTGCCCTATTAGGGAGTTCAATTGATTGCTCTAGCGGGATTTCTGTGGGATCATCTTTTGCTTCTTCGGGATCCTCACTCTCTTCAACTCGTTGCTGTAGAACAGAATCTCTGACTACTCGGTAGAGGTCCCAATCGGTGATAGTGCCTTGACTATACTCTGTCTTCTTCACGTCGGCAAGGAGTTTTGCTTTTAAGCATAAAATTGTTATCGTAAAGGGGAAATTGGCTGGGCCAGAACGTCTAACAGCACAATTTCGTATTTCTCTTAGGATGATTTTGCCCACACCAATGGTCTTTCCAGTTAAAATTGAGTATAATAGAACCATTCGCTCTAATGAGATTGTAGTCCCGTGCGAACTGAGCATAAGGCTGAAACAGATGAAATAGAACCATACCTTCGCAAGTGGTGTCAAATACTCTCTTCGACACGTGTGGATTCCTTGCTTTGACACAATCTACTTAGAACCTGGAACTGTAAGTTCCTCGAGAATTTCTTGCAAATTTTCAGGCTTAATGTTGCTCAAAGTGAAGAATATTCATCGTTGTTGAAATCAGGTAATTCAAAGAATTCATTAATAGCATTTGAATTTATTGGTACCTTGATTCCGCGGACTGGAACTTTAGTCAATTCGCTTGCGGTTAAGTTCGCGTAGAATTCACAAACTAGTTCCTCATCCACACTTGGTCTCTTTTCATAAAACAATTCCCAATTGAGGGCTTCAGCAGCTTGACGAATACGTGCCATAAAGTTTTTGTAGTTGCTTTCCTTCAATGTGAAGCCTTTCTCTGGATGCATCTGTTGATTTTTGAAGATACTTTCGTATCTTACTTTGGCTTCTTCACAGTGAAATTTGTTTTGTGCTTCGTCAATTTGGGCAGAGGCACGAGTTCTCTTGCTAGGCATGATTGACCTGAACATAAGATGGGAAAATTTATTTTCTCAAAAATTTATTTAAAAAAATCATTAATAATTCAATGAATTAAAAAAAATTAAATAATTAAATAAATTGAAAGAAAATTAGGTCTTACCACCTTTTTTTTTGTAAAAATAAAAGAACTCTAAAAAGATAATGGAGAATTAGATAGCAAAATGGAAGGAGGGTTGGAGGGTTGCTAGGTGCGTGGGCGGATGGGTGCGTGGTAGGGGCTGCACGCAAGCAGCAGTGCACAAAGTCTTGAGCAGGTAGGCCACGGGCGTGCGCAGGTGCGGCGCACAGGAGGAGGACACTGCCTGGGCAACTGCTGGAGCTGGGGCGTGCGGCGTGCTGAGGTTGGCTGCTGGCCAAATGGCTGTTGTGGCTAGGGACTTGCGGCACTTTGATGAGTTGGTGATTTGGGGTTTTGAGTGATGAATGAATGGGGAGAAGCAAGGGTGTAATTTGTAGTGGGAGAAGTAGGAATTAGAGTAGAACTCTTAAAGCAATTTAATAATAAAAATATTCTAATTCTAATTCTACTCAATGTTAACAACAATTAATAACATGCAAATGTAATTATCAATTGCTATTAATTTATTAAGATAAACATAAAATAAAATTAATCCTAATCCTAAGCTAACTTGATAAAAATTAATATATAAATTATAATGAATATAATTATTTATTAAAGTTTATCAATAATTTATAAATATGATATTAAGTAAAAATATTTATTCTAGATGCTTTTTTTAAATATTTACAAAAAGAGGCACCAATTTTTTATTATTTACGAACATAGCAACCAAATTTTAAAAATAATTTAATTAAGTCCCTAGACTTAAAGAAAATTTGAAATTGAGTTGCAATTTAAGACTTGGGTCAAAACTGACCTTTTTATTTGGAAAACCAAAAATTTATTTTGTCATTTAGGGGCTAATTTCTCGGGAAAATATGTAAAAATCAATTCCCAGGAAAGATTGGAGGGGTCACAAGTGGTCCCGCTTAAGTTCCAATCTCCTAGACAGAATTTATTTAAACATAATAAACCTGAAAATATACCCTAAATAATTTATTGGAAACAAGAAAATCTAAAGATCAGATAAGCTGAACAAGATTTGATCCCGTTCAGGTTTTTCTCCGTAGTAATGTTTCAAACGCTGAGCATTGACTTGAAAATTACCTCCCTTACCTTGGAGTTGAACAACTCCGTATGGATAGACGTGATGAATCGTAAATGGACCGGACCAACGTGATTTTAACTTAACTGGAAAGTGTAAGACCCCAAACATGGCCAAGACGTTACGATTGGATCCGGCGTGTCACATAGAGAGGTTGTCTAAAACTAGTTCGCGTTCGTTAAGAAGTTCGCATTATTTTTGCAACTTCGAGCTTTGTTGTTGTTGAAATTCATATTCGCTTTTATGGTGTTAACGTAAAAATATTGTTATTACCATTATTTGAAAACTTCGATTATTAAAGAAACCAATTTCATTAGATTACGAAGATGTGATATTTTTGAAAACATCTATTGTCGTTTAAAGAAAACTATGTATTTATAACTCTAGCAGTTATTAAGGAAAACTTAAAAGAAATTAAACCAATGACCTTATTACAAAAATATTAACCCAAATTTAAACTACCTCAAAATAAAGTAAAACGGGAATTTACTAAAGTTTCGATGTATGGCCACCCTGGAGTACTTCACAGCTCCAAATCCTCAACGCTGGGGATCACCTGCAAGATTAAGCAGAGGGGTGAGTTACGAGAACTCAGTGTGTAATCCCCTAATCGGTTATTAAAGGGGCCCGAGCCCACAGAAGCAGACTGGGCCTTAGCCCAAACAGAATCAAACTGGCCTGAGGCCCATACGGAATCAAACTGGCCTTAGCCCTATTAGCATGGTAAAACAGATATTACATGCAATGCAACCCAACCCAACCTAATAATCCTTCCGCTACACACCACCCGTACCAGCCCAAGACACCTGTGGGGATTTCTACAATCAACCCTCCATTTGCTACACACCTCGATGGCAGTCATGCTGCTCATTGCTAAATTTGTGGTGAAGCCACCAGAATAACAGAATATATGTGGCATAGCCACTATACAGATTGTGGCAGAGCCACTGGAATATGTGGCAGAGCCACCAGATTACACTTCCTCGATCATCATCATTATCCCAATCCCATGCAGCATGTCGTGACATAATAATTTAATGTATGCAAAAATGTACCACATAGCAAATATACCGAAAAACACATTATCATGCTAAATCCACCCTTGAGGGTATAACAGTAATTTACCCGCTGAGGGTATTTTGGTAATTTACCCACTAAGGATAATTTGGTAATTTTGTCTATTCACGGCTTTTCGAAAGCCTAGTGTCGTCTCTTGCGACGCAGGATCCTTATGGGATCTCTACGGAGCTATGGGCCAAAAATACATATCAGGCCCAAATGGGCCCACATGCTCGTGTGGCCCATTACGCACGTTTTCGGTTTCAGTTTCGCAGATTTCGCAACCATCCTTAACCTTGGACTGTTTTTCAAATATTTCGCCCGTGTGGGCTGAAAAGCCCATTGGGCCCGTTAAGCCCGATCGGCTTGGTTAGGCCTATTACAGCCTCAGTTTCGCAAGAGTGCTCATGACACTCTCCGCGACTTACTATCTTTACTCGAGCCTCGTTTTACCACCACGAGTGTTTGCATGCTCGAGTGGTTACAGATGCCGGTTTCCAGCTTTTCAGCTTTTGGCCGATTTGTGAAGTAACATATGCAAACAATCGAAAGGGTGTGAGATTACACACCTGATACGAGCTTAGATTGGATCCTCGAGATTACGCACCTATGAATCCAAACACTTAAACCATTAGCCTTAATCTCAGTAAGACGTATCCATTAGATTGAAAACGACAACCCAATTCACGCCAGTTACCAAGAATGTCATCAACTCCTTGCTACGTTTAAGAGTTCGGTTCACTTCCTCCGATCACAAAATCGAGTCCCTAAGAAAGAGCAGAGTTAGTGATGTTGATTCTAGAATAACAAAGAAATGGCCTTTCGGCCTGAATGAGCCTGAAATGGCGAACGACCACCCATTTTCCCTCTTCGACAATAAGAACTTACCAATAATTGTAGAAGGTCCCCAAAGCGGTTTGCACCGAGAGGGCCTTAGAGGATTCGGCTATGCCTTTGAACTGAAATATGTGTTCCACGATGAGAGAAGAGAAGAAAGAGTTAGACAACAACTTGGAGAAACAGGAATGGCACATTCGGCTATGTAAATACAAGAGGGAAAAGGAAAGAAAATAAATAAAGAAAGAATTATCATTACCTTAGATCAAAGAGAAGTCAAATGAAGAAAAGATTCGGCCCCCTGAAAAGCAAAACACCAAGCAACCGGCCAAAAGAATCAAACTAGGTAGGGTGGCTATCGATCAAATAAAAGAGAAAAAGTAATTGAGTAGAAGGGAGGTTCGGCTATAATGTGTACCAAGAAAGAAAGAAAGATGAGAAAAACAAGAGAATAGCAATAGAGGTTTCGGCAAAGAGAATGGAAGCAATCGAAATGTTTTTAGCCAAAAAGAAAAAAGATTAAAACTCTCTCTCAAATGAACACTTAGAGAAAACGGCACTCTCCGTACCTACTTATGATCGAATGTGCTAAAATTGCCTAGGAAGCTAAAGAGAATTTGGCACACACACACACTAACCAAAACCGATTATGCTCCCTAAGCACCTCCCTACTTTCGGCCAAACACCTTCACTCACCAACTCCCACGATCCTCTCCTTAATTTGCTCCACACTCCACTCTCTATCACCCATTCAAACGGTTTGACCACTTCAAACCTTCACCCAGCAGAATCCCATTCCAACTCCACCTCTTCCTCCCTTAGCAAAAAAATAAATCCATAATTTGCATGCCATGGGATTCGAATCCCACTTCCCTTGCTACACAAGTGACGCTAACTCCACTAGGCCACCTTGCTCTTTTTGTTAACACAATACCAATAATTACACTTAAATCCTGCCTCCACTAGCTCTCCCCTCTTAAGTGCCTAAAAAACAAAATTTCTACCAAGGCTCCCACATGACCCCATAGGGCCCCTAAACTCCCTTAAACATCACACAGAACTAGCATAACATGCAATTACAAAATATGACAAACCCCTAGTTTTTGGGATGTTACAGTTCTACCCCCTTAAAGAAATTTCGGCCTCGAAATTTACCTGGTTAAAAGAGGTGAGGGTATTGCTGTTGAATTGTCTCCTCCGGTTCCTACGTGGCTTCTTCTGAATTGTGATTACTCCATAACACTTTGACCAGCGGGAAGGACTTCCTCCTCAACACTTTAACATCCCGATCCAAAATCTGCACTGGTTCTTCTACAAAAGACAGGTCAGGTCTTGCCTCAATTTCTTCCACCGGCACTATGTGAGATGGATCTGAACGATAGCGCCTCAGCATCGAAACATGGAATACATTATGTATCTGACTCAAATCTGAGGGTAACTCAAGCTGATAAGCAACTGGTCGCACACGTTTCAACACCCGATAAGGCCCGATGAATCTGGGGCTCAACTTGCCCTTCTGTCCAAATCTTAAAACCTTCTTCCAAGGTGAGACCTTTAAGAAGACATGGTCCCCCACTGAAAATTCTATCTCTTTACGCTTTAGATCCACATACGACTTCTGTCTATCAGATGCTTCTTTTAACCGGTCCCGAATCAACTTAACCTTTTCCTCAGTTTCTGAGATCAAATCTGGACCCAACAACCGTCACTCACCCAATTCCGTCCAACAAGTAGGGGTACGACACCTGCCACCGTACAACGCCTCGTAGGGTGCCATCTGAATGCTGGATTGGTAGCTGTTGTTATACGAAAATTTTGCCAACGGTAGATAATCTTCCCAACTACCCCTGAAGTCAATCACACAGCCTCTTAACATGTCTTCCAGAATCTGAATTACCCTCTTTGACTGACCATCAGTCTGCGGATGGAACGCTGTGCTGAAATCTATCCTTGTACCCAAAGCTTCATGTAATGCCTTCCAGAATCGAGATGTAAATCTAGGGTCCCTGTTTGATATGTTAGACATCGACACCTCATGTAGCCTCACAATCTGCTACATACAGTTTTGCCAACTTCTGTAACGAATAGTCGATACGTACCTGTATGAAGTGCGCGGATTTAGTCAACCGATCAACGATTACCCACACTGAATCTTTCTTAGTAGGCGTTAGGGGTAGCCCACTAACAAAATCCATCGTTATTCTTTCCCACTTCCAAAGTGGAATCTTCACCGGTTGCAGCAATCCCGAAGGCAGCTGATGTCCCTCGTTCACTTGCTGACATGTTAAACACTTGCTTACAAAGTCAGCAACTTCTCGTTTCAACCCTGGCCACCAGTACTGTTCACGTAGGTCTCGGTACATCTTGTTTCCACCGGGATGCATAGCGTATGGGCTACTATAGGCCTCCCGCAAAATCATCTGTCTCAACTCAGAGTCCTTCGGCATACAAATTCTTCCACGGAAATATAATAGCCCTTCATTGTTCAGCCCAAAATCTACAGTCTCTCCCTTTTCCACCTGCTGAAGCCGAGAACCCAATGATTCATCCAACAATTGCTTTTCTTTAATCTAACTTACCCATGTCGGTTTCATCTAAAGTTTCGCTAACAAGCTACCATCTTTGTAAAGCCTGAGATGAGCAAACATTACTCTCAAATCCAATATCACCTTACGGCTCAACGCATCTGCCACCACATTGGCTTTACCCTAGTGATACTCAATCGAGCAGTCATAGTCTTTCAGCAACTCTATCCACCTCCATTGTCTTAAATTCAGCTCCTTTTGGGTAAGGAGATATTTTAGACTCTTATGGTCTGTATAGATAATCGATTTTTCTCCATACAGGTAGTGTCTCCATATCTTTAGGGCGAACATCACTGCAGCTAATTCCAAATCATGAGTGGGGTAGTTCATCTCATGTGGCCTTAGTTGACGAGATGCATATGCTACCACCTTCCCTTCTTGCATCAGCATACAACCCAAACCTGTGTGCGATGTATCACAATAGACAACAAATTCCTTCCCTGCCTCAGGCTGAATCAACACTGGTGCCTCAGTCAGAATCTTCTTTAACTTTTCAAAGCTTTCCTGTTGTTTATTAGTCCAAATAAAAAACACTCCCTTCTGTAGTAACTTGGTTAAGGGTGCAGCAATCAACGAAAAACCCTCAACAAACCTTCTGTAGTACTAAGCAAAACCCAAGAAACTTCAAATTTCTACTACCGACTTTGGTGGCTTCCAATCCAACACGGCTTCCACCTTCCGAGGATCAACCCTAATCCCCTCAGCGGACACAACATGAGCTAAAAAGGTCACTTCCTTCAACCAAAACTCGCACTTACTAAATTTGTCATAAATTTGCTTCTCTCTCAATATTTGCAACATAACCCAAAGATGAGAATCATGCTCCTCCTCTGTTCTTAAGTATACCAGAATGTCATCTATGAATACCACCACGAACCGATCTAGATACGGTTGGAAGACCTGGTTCATCATATCCATGAATGCGGCTGGTGCATTAGTCAATCCGAACGGCATCACTAGAAACTCGTAATGCCCATATCGAGTTCGCAAAAGCAGTCTTGTGAATATCCGCCTCCTTGACCCTTAGCTGATGGTACCCCGATCTCAAATATGTCTTCGAGAAAACCGAAGCTCCTCGCAGCTGATCGAACAAATCGTCAATCCTTGGTAGCAGGTATTTGTTCTTAATAGTCAATTTGTTCAATTGACGATAGTCAATGCACATACGCATCGACCCCTTTTTTTTCTTCACAAACAAAACCGGTGCTCCCCACGGAGATACACTTGGTCGGATAAATACATGGTCCAACAGCTCTTGGATCTGAGCTTTTAGTTCTTCCAGCTCATTCGGTGCCATCCTGTAAGGGGCAATGGACATTGAAGCCGTTCTCGGAAGTAGCTCAATGCCAAATTCCACCTTGCGATTTGGAGGTAATCCCGGAAGCTCTTCAGGAAAAACGTCCGAGAACTCCTTCACAGTTCTGACATCTCCAACCGAAAACTTCTTAACATCCAATGTGCCGATAAAAGCTAGAAACACCTCATACCCTTTTCGCACCAACTTCTCGGCCTTTAATGCCGAAATCACATGAGATAGATTATCCCTTCTTTCTCCTATCACCATCACCTCCTCATCCTCTAGAGTCTTTAAAACCATATGCTTAGCAGCGCAATCTAAGTTCGCACGATGCTTAACTAACCAGTCCATGGCTAAGATAAGATCAAACTCGCTGAACGGCAGTTCCATCAGGTCCGTTGGGAAAGCCATCCCTTGCAATTCTAAAGGCATATTTCTAAACAACTTGTTTACTACCACAGATTGTCCTAAAGGGCTAATCACAGACATTTCTCTAGCAACAAACTCAGATTTTATACCCAGCATCCCAGACACAATACATGCAACATATGAATTAGTAGATCTAATATCTATCAAAGCTGTAAATGGCACATCAAATATAATAAACGTACCGATTATGATGTCCGGTGCATCACCATCCTCTCGACGTCTAGCCGCATAAACCAACCCCGTCTGCCTTGCATCTGTATTTCTAGCACCTCTGCCCGGTGCTCCACAACCTCGTCCAAACCCATTTCCCCCTCTGGCTGGACCACGACCCCTCAGTGGCTGCTGACCACCTCTCCCTGGTTGCACAGATCCCTGACCTACAGTTTGCACCCTAATAGGCTCTCGTGGACAGTCTTTAATCAGATGATCCCTAGACCCACACTTGAAACACCCACCAGATCTTCTCCAACATACCCCGGATGTGTTTTCCCACACTGCACACAAGGTCGCCACTAACCCACAGCAACTGGCATCATAGCTCGAGCTGGCCCATCTAACCTAGCCTCTTTTGTAAACCCCCAGAAGAACCTGACATCCCAAAACCTCTCTTATTCTTGCCCCTATCCTTATCTCGATTTTGCCTCTTAGAACGTTTCACTTCTTCAAAAAATTTTACTTTTTCGATCAGAATGACAAAATCTCTTTCCCGTTGCGGAGCTATCAGTACTCGCAGCTCATCCCGCAGACCATCCTAGAACCGAACACAACGCTCATAATCGGTTGCGACTATACCTCGAGTGTAACGACTTAAGCGCAGAAACTCTGCCTCATATTCTGCCACGGATTTATTCCCCTGGACCAAGTTCAGAAATGCCTTCCTCTGGGCGTCCACATAACTCGCCTTGACATATTTTCCCTAAAACGCTGTCTTAAAAAAGTCCCAGGTGATACGATCCGCTTAAGTACCTTCCCTCACTGTGAGCCACCACTGTTATGCCTCATCTCGTAGGAGAGACACTGCTCCTTTTAATTTTTCCTCTGCTGTGTAGTCCAGGTCATCCATAATTTGTTCAACTGCTTCCAACCAATATTCAGCTACATTTGGGGCTACACTAGAAGTGCCCCTAAATACCTCAGCCCTGTTTGCCCGGAGTCACTCAGAAATAGATTTTCGGGCTACCGATCCAATAGTTGCTCCAGCAACCCACTCCAGAACTCGTAGCATAGCTTGGGACAAAGCATCGTCCCCTCCAATCCTATCTTGAGACCCTGCTTCCGCTACTGGTGATGCTGGCACTTCGCCTTTCAGCACATGCCCTGATTTTGAGGATCCAGCCTCAGCACCCCAGCCTCTACCACGGCCGCGTGTACCACGTCCACGTCCTCTTGTACTCATGTTGCGTAATCGAGTTAATCTGATTAGAAATTTTATGAATTAGTGTATAATTCCAATGTTTATTAACAGATGGTTTATGTAAAGCAAGTATAAGAGTTGTTTTCGCAGATCGAATTTCCTAATGTCTCAGTCACTACAGTCTTAGCTCTTATAGCTAACAGTCTCAGTATACTAACTCTAGTAGTTTTCTAAAATCATTTCATCGTATTACTAAACAAAGTCAAAAGACTTACGGATTTGGTGTCGGAGACTCGGGCGCCATACTTCCAAAAAGACATATATTTCCTAAACCATATTTCAAACCAATTTTTGGAAAACATTTTCAAACCCATTCCACAGCCGAGTTTTGCAACCGAGCTCTGATACCACAAAATGTAACACCCTAAACACAGCCCAGATGTTATGACTGGATCGGCGTGTCACATAGAGAGCCTGTCTAAAACTAGTGTGCGTTTGTTAAGAAGTTCGCATTATTTTTGCAACTTCGAGCTTTGTTGTTGTTGAAATTCATATTTGCTTTTATGGTGTTAACGTAAAAACGTTGTTATTACCATTATTTGAAAACTTTGATTATTAAAGAAACCAATTTCATTAGATTACGAAGATGTGATATTTTTGAAAGCACCTATTATCGTTTAAAGAAAACTACGTATTTATAACTCTAGCAGTTATTAAGGAAAACTTATAAGAAATTAAACCAATGGCCTTATTACAAAAATATTAACCCAAATTTAAACTAACTCAAAATAAAGTAAAACAAGAATTTACTAAAGTTTCGATGTATGGCCACCCCGGAGTACTTCACAGCTCCAAATCCTCAACGTTGGGGATCACCTGCAAGATTAAGCAGAGGGATGAGTTATGAGAACTCAGTGTGTAATCCCCTAATCGGTTATTATCTGGGCCCGAGCCCACAGAAGCATACTGGGCCTTAGCCGAAACAGAAGCGAACTGGCCTGAGGCCCATACAGAATTAAACTGGCCTTAGCCCTATTAGCATGGTAAAACAGATAATGCATGTAATGCAACCCAACCCAACCTAATAATACGTCCGCTACACACCACCCGTACCAGCCCAAGACACCTGTGGGGATTTCTACAATCAACCCTCCATCCGCTACACACCTCGATGGCAGTCACGCTTCTCATCGCCGAATTTGTGGCGAAGCCACCAGAATAACAGAATACATATGGCATAGCCACTATACAGATTGTGGTAGAGCCACCAGATTACACTTCCTTGATCATCATTATTATCCCAATCCCATGCAACATGTCGTGACATAATAATTTAATGTATGCAAAAACGTACCACATAGCAAATATACCGAAAAACACATTATCATGCTAAATCCACCCTTGAGGGTATAACAATAATTTACCTGCCGAGGGTATTTTGGTAATTTACCCACTAAGGGTAATTTGGTAATTTTGTCTATTCACGGCTTTTCGAAAGCCTAATGTCGTCTCTTGTGACGCAGGATCCTTATGGGATCTCTAAGGAGCTATGGGCCAAAAATCTATTTCAGGCCCAAACGGGCCCACACACTTGTGTGGCCCATTACTCATGTTTTCGGTCTCAGTTTCGCAGATTTCGCAACCATCTTTACCCTTGGACCGTTTTTCAACAATTTCGCCCGTGTGGGCCGAAAAGCCCATTGGGCCCGTTAAGCCCGATCGGCTTGGTTAGGCCCATTACAGCCTCAGTTTTGCAAGAGTGCTCGTGACACTCTCCATGACTTACTGTCTTTACTCGAGCCTCGTTTTACCACCACCAGCGTTCGCACGCTCGAGTGGTCACAAATGCCGGTGTCTGACTTTTCAGCTTTTGGCCGATTCGCGAAGTAACATATGCAAAAAATTGAAAGGGTGTGAGATTACACACATGATACGAGCGTAGATTGAATCCCCGAGATTACGCACCTATGAGTCCAAACACTTAAACCATTAGCCTTAATCTCAGTAAGACGTATCCATTAGATTGAAAACGACAACCCAATTCACGCCAGTTACCAAGAATGTCGGCAACTCCTTGCTACGTTTAAGAGTTCGGTTCACTTCCTCCGATCATAAAATCGAGTCCCTAAGAAAGAGCACGAGTTAGTGATGTTGATTCTAGAATAACAAAGAAATGGACTTTCGGCCTGAATGAACCTGAAATGGTGAACGACCACCCATTTTCCCTCTTCGACCATAAGGACTTACCAATAATTGTAGAAGGTCCCCAAAGCAGTTTGCAGCTAGAGGGCCTTAGAGGAGTCGACTATGGCTTTGAACCAAAATACATGTTCCACGATGAGAGAAGAAAAGAAAGAGTTAGACAACAACTTGGAGAAACAGAAATGGCACATTCGGCTATGTGAACACAGGAGGGAAAAGGAAAGAAAATAAATAAAGAAAGAATTATCATTACCTTAGATCAAAGAGAAGTTGACTGAAGAAAAGATTCGCCCCCCCAAAAGGAAAACACCAAGCAACCGGCCACAAGAATCAAAGTAGGTAGGGTGGCTATCGATCAAAGAAAAGAGAAGAAGTAATTCAGTAGAAGGGAGGTTCAACTATAATGTGCACCAAGAAAGAAAGAAGGATGAGAAAAAAAAGATAATAGCACTTGAGGTTTCTGCAAAGATAATGGAAGCAATCGAAATGTTTTTAGCCAAAAAGAAAAAAGAATAAAACTCTCTCTCAAATGAACACTTAGAGAAAATAGCACTCTCCCTACCCACTTATGACCGGATGTGCTAAAATTGCTTAGGAAGCTAAAGAGAATTCGACACACACACACACACTAACCAAAACTGATTATGCTCCCTAAGAACCTCCCCATTTTCGGCCAAACACCTTCACTCACCAACGTTCATGATCCTCTCCTTGATTTGCTCCACAATCCACTCTCCATCACCCATTCAAACGGTTTGACCACTTCAAACCTTCACCTAGCAGAATCCCTTTCCAACTCCACCTTTTCTTCTCCCTTAGCATAAAAATAAACCCACAATTTACATGCCATGGGATTCGAACCCCACTTCCCTTGCTACACAAGTGACACCAACTCCACTGGGCCACCTTGCTGTTTTTGTTAACACAATACCAATAATTACACTTAAGTCATGCCTCCACTAGCTCTCCCCCCTTAAGTGCCCAAAAAGCAAAATTTCTACCAAGGCTCCTATACGACCCCAGGCCTCCCTAGGGCCCCTAAACTCCCTTAAACATCACACAGAACCAGCATAACACGCAATTATACAAATATGACAAACCCCTAGTTTTTGTGATGTTACAGAAAAAACTTCAATCTGGAATTAAATAACAAGACTTGCCGACTTGCTTCAAACTCTCGAACTCGAATATGCTTGTCATGCCATTTCTTGAGTCTTTCTTTGAGTAATTTGGCATTTTCATATGAGAACATTCGAATTTCCTCTAGCTCGTTGAGTTGGAGCATCCGTTTCTCTCTAGCAAGCTTAAGATCCAAATTGAGTCGTCGAAGAGCGCAGTAAGCTTTGTGCTCTAACTCCAGAGGTAGATGACAGGCTTTTCCAAAGACCAAGCTATAGGGTGACATTCCTAAAGGTGTCTTGTATGCTGTTCTATAAGCCCATAAAGCATCATCTAGTCTCTTGGATCAATCTCGTCTGTTCGGGCAAACTACCTTCTCAAGTATGCCTTTGATCTCCTTATTCGCTAGCTTAGCTTGCCCATTTGTTTGCGGATGGTAAGCTGTTGCAACCTTGTGTTTCACTCCATATTTATCTAACAACCATTTTAACCAATTGTTCACAAAATGGGTCCCTTCATCGCTGATAATAGCTATTGGGGTTCCGAACCTTGTGAACACATGTTTCTGCAAGAATTTCATCACAACCTTGGCATCATTCGTCGAATAAGCTTCAGCCTCGACCCACTTGGACACATAATCTACTGCTACCAATATGTACTTGTGACCAAAAGACTGAAGGAAAGGACCAAGAAAGTCAATACCCCAAACATCGAACAATTCTACCTTAATGATATTTGTTCGAGGCATCTCATTTCTGTTGGTGACATTTCCAACCCTCTGACATCGATCACAACTCTTTACTTAAGCGCATGCATCCTTGAATAGTGTTGGCCAAAAGAATCCGGCTTGCAATACTTCGGCCACTGTACGTGTACCTCCGAAGTGTCCCCGATTGGAGCTGAATGACAGTGGTATAAAATCTTCGGTATTTCATCTTCTGTCACACATCTCCTAATCATCTGATCTCCACACTTTTTAAACAAATATAGCTCTTCCCAAAAATAGTACTTCACATCGTGAAGAAACTTTTTTCTTTGGTGATACTTTTTATCAATCGGCATCAAACCACAAGCTAAATAGTTAGCAATATCAGCAAACCAAGGAATATTATGGACATGATTTATCTTCAGTATGTGTTCATCTGGAAATGTCTCCTAGATCGGTACAAGTGGAGAATTTCCCTCTTGCGGCTCTAATTTGGACAAGTGATCTGCTACTTGGTTTTCTACTCCCCTTCGATCTTGAATTTCTAGATCAAACATTTGAAGTAGAAGCACCCACATGATCAATCTCGACTTAGCATCTTTCTTGGCCAATAAGTACTTAATTGCGGAGTGGTCCGTATAGATAATCACTTTGGTACCTACAAGATAGGATCAAAACTTGTCGAAAGCAAACACAATAGCAAGTAACTCTTTTTCTATTACTGTATAGTTCAGTTAAGCTCCAGTTAAAGTTCTACTTGCGTAGTAGATGGGATGAAAAACTTTGTTCCTTCGCTGGCCCAAGACAGCTCCAATGGCGAAGTCACTTGCATCACACATCAATACGAATGGCAAATCCCAGTCTGGTGTGACGATTATGGGTGCCATGACTAATCGACTCTTCAGACCATTGAAGGCTTTTAAGCATTCCTCATCAAGCTTGAATATCGAGTCTTTCTCCAATAGCTTGCATAAGGGTTTAGCCACTTTGGGGAAGTCCTTGATAAATCTTCGATAAAAACCAGCATGGCCCAAAAAGCTCCTAACATCTTTTATAGATGTTGGAGGTGGGAGTTTCTCAATAACGTATACTTTTGCTTTGTCCACCTCAATCCTATGTCTCGTTATCAGATGCCCTAGAATAATTCCTTCTCGTACAATAAAATGACACTTTTCTCAGTTGAGTACGAGATTCATTTCTTCGCATCACCTTAGTACCTTAGCTAGATTGGCCAAGCAATCATCGTAAGTATCTCCAAATATTGAGAAATCGTCCATGAAAACTTCCAAGTACTTCTCAACCATGTCAGTAAAAAAAGACATCATACATCTTTGAAATGTAGCTGATGCATTACATAAACCAAACAGCATGCGTCTAAATGCAAATGTATCATACGGACAGGTGAATGTCATTTTGTGTTGATCTTCTGGTGCTACTGTAATCTGATTATACCCTGAGTATCTGTCGAGAAAATAGTAGTAATCTCTTCCTGCGAGTCTATCCAGCATCTGTCCAAGAACGGCAAAGGAAAGTGATCTTTCCTAGTTGCCTTGTTCAGGTTCCGGTATTCGATGCAGATTCTCCATCCCGTAACTGTTCTAGTTGGTATCAACTCGTTGTTCTCGTTCTCCACGACCGTGATACCTCCTTTCTTCAGCATGCACTGGACTGGACTCACCCATGAACTGTCTGAGATGGGGTAAATTATACCCGCATCCAACCACTTGATAATTTCCTTTTCTACTACATCTTTCATGATGGGGTTCAGTCTCCGTTGTCCATCAATCGTTCCTCTCTCGCCATCTTCTAATATGATCTTGTGCATACACACAGATGGGCAAATACCACGAATATCGGCTATGGTCCATCCGATAGCCTTCTTGAATTATTTCAAAACTATGATAAGTTTCTCTTCTTGTTCAGTAGTTAATTCTGTTGAAACAATCATAGGCAGAGTAAAGGCGTTACCTAAATAAACATATTTTAAGTGTGAAGGTAATACCTTGAGTTCTAACTTAGGTGGCTCCTCGATTGATGCTTTTGGCTGGATGTAATCTCTTTTCTCTAATTCCAAAGATTCAAAATGGGATTGCAGATTAATTCCCTTTTGATTAGCTTCTAGCATAGCTAAGTATTCATCCTCCTCTTTATCATTTGGGGGATCCGATGTCAAAATTCTTTCAGTGGGTCCTCAACACACTTAAGTTCCTTCACTACTATTAATTCCTCTAAATCGAATACTGTAGAACAATCATCCATTATGTTAGGAAATCGCATAGACTTAAAAACATTAAATGTTACCTGATCATCCTGAACACGCTTAGTCAGCTCGCCCTTTTGCATATAAATAAGGGTTCTTCCAGTTGCTAAGAATGGTATTCCTAGGATAATTGGCACTTCTTTGTCTGCTTCAAAGTCTAGAATTACAAAGTCAGCAGGAAAGATAAATTTATCTACACGTACCAATACGTCCTCGATTTTTCCTTCTAGATGCACTAAGGACCGATCTGCTAGTTGAAGTGTAACCATAGTTGGTCTAACTTCTCCTATCCCCAACTTCCTAAATATTGACATAGGCGTCAAGTTGATACTTGCACCTAAGTCACATAATGCCTTACCACAATATGTTGATCCAATGTTGCACGATATGGTGAAACATCCAGGATCCTTCAATTTTGGGGGTAGTTTGTCCTGAAGATACGCACTGTATTCCTTCGTCAGAGCTACTGTCTCAAATTCTCCAAGTCTTCATTTCTTAGACAAGATATCTTTCATGAACTTGACGTAGTTAGGCATTTGCTCAAGTGCTTCGACCAACGGGATGTTGATGTGAAGTTACTTGAGTGCGTCAAGGAACTTCTTGAATTGAATCTCCTGCTTCGGCTTCTGAAGTTTTTGAGGGTAGGGTGGCGGTGGTCTCATTATTGGAATTGATTTTGGTTGATTCGCCTTTGGCGGTAATTCTGCATCTAACGAAGTTGTTGGTTGATCAGAATTAACTGGTCCTGAGGTTACTTTGCCGGGTTTTGCATATTTTGATTTTGGTGAAACTAGGGTTTCAACACTTGGTTGAACTTCTTCTGAGTCTTGAGCATCAGCTTGCTCCTTTTCAACTTCGACAGTGTTGGGCTCTACTATCTTTCCGCTCCTCAATGTCAACGCTTTGCAATGTTCCTTCCCCGAATTTCTCAGATTTTCCGTGTCACAAGGTAGAGCGCCATGTGGTTGGTTCCTGAGTTCAGTATCAAGATGACCCACTTGATTCTCCAAATTCTTCAATGTAGCTGCTTGGCTCTGGATTAAGGCATCATTCTTTGCCATGTATGCTTTCAGCAAATTCTCTAAGCTATTGGATGCTTCAGCTTGAACTGGTTTCTAAACTTGTTGCGGAAAATTAGGCGGCTAGGTTGGTCTGGGTTGGGTGTAAGTGGCACTGGTTCCAGCCCCTTGGTTACTCCAGGAGAAATTCGGGTGGGTCATAAAAATTTGATTGCAGCCCTTTCCTTCCTTGGTTTTGGTTTTGATTACCCATGTAGTATACAGATTCAGGGTTCGACGGACATTCTTCAAACAAATGTCCCTCCCAACAATAAACACAAGCTATATTTTCAAATTGATTAGGCGGTTGTGCTGCAAGACTATTAGACCCATTAGTAGTAAGATTTTTAAGCATTGAGGATATTGATGATACCTGAGTTGCGAGTGAAATAAGAGCGTCTACTTCATGAATTCCAGCGACTCGTCTTCCTGACGCTGGACTACTGGTTGGCCATTGATAATTGTTGCTGGCAATCCTCTCAATAATTTCATAAGCCTCGTTATAAGACTTAGAAAGGAGAGCACCATTAGCAGAGGCGTCCACTACCATCCTTGTGTGGGCGTTGAGACCATTATAGAATGTCTCAAGTTGAATGCAATGAGGGATTCCATGATAAGGGCATTTTTGTAATAACTCTTTAAATCTTTCCCATGCCTCATACAAGGACTCGTCATCCATTTGGTGGAAAGCAGTGATCTAGTTCCTCAGCTTAGCATTCTTGCTTGGCGGAAAATACTTCATGAGGAATCTCTCGGATAACTCTTGCCATGTAGAAATAGAGTTCAGTGGCAATGAATTCAACCAAGCACGAGCTCTGTCCCTTAGCAAATATGGAAACAACTTCAATCGTAAAGCATCTTCGGAGACTCTAGCCAACTTCAAAGAATCGCTCACTTTCATAAATAGTCTTAAGTGAAGATAAGGATCTTCAGTAGGCATCCCACTGAATTGGCCCACAGTCTGAAGCATTTGGAGCATGACTGGCTTCAGCTCAAATTGTTGTGCCTCGATTTCAGGTCTCATAATACCCGGATTAAGATCGTTAAATACTGGCACGGCATATTGTCTTAATGCTCTATCCTTATCATTAGCAATAAGGATAGGATTCTGAGCAGGGTTTGCTCTGTTTCCTTGGTTCATATTCTCGAAGTTCATTTCTTCGGTCCTTCTTTGGTTCACTTGTCTTCTTCGTTGTCGAAAGGTTCGTTCTATTTCAGGGTCCCCAGGGAATAAGTCAATAATCTGGTCAATACTCATAAACACCTGAAATAATCACAGAAAAGTTGAGTAAGTAAAAATTTCAATACGAAAATAAATAAACCAAAATGTAAAATAGATTCACAAATAATGACTTTGAAAAATAGTCTCCGGCAACGGCGCCAAAAACTTGGAACGGTGGAAATGTGCAAGTGTACACAATCACAACAAGTAATAAAGTGATAAGTAAATGTCGAGTATCGTACCCACAGGGACTGTAAAAGAATTATTTAAGAAAGTAAGTTTAAACACTTTGGTGAAGGAAAAATATTTGGATTTGGGTAGTGATTAAAAACTAGAAAACAAAGTAAACTAAAATAAATTAAAATAAAGTTCTAATGCACGATTTCAAAAGTGATTTTAATCAAGATGATATAATTGTGTTGGATTAATTACATTTCTTAACTTAGAATTATTAAACTTATGCTTATACTTGTTACGAATAAATCACGGCAACTCGGTAATTTGCTAACTTAGGAACATATTTACAAATCAAAATTCCATTCATCTCTTGTACATATTCCAATGTCAATTTGACCGATTAAACAGATTTATAAAGGTAAACATGTTATTGCACATACATACTTATTAAATTAAACAATATCTCGCATATTCCTATGTCGATTCAAATGATTAATTCAACCTATGAGGTAACAAAGTATCCTTACATTGAAACAGTTTAATCACAACAATCTTGCAAGCTATGCAAGGCATATGTATCGCCAAATACAATGCTAATTTAATCTTCAGCTACCTTAGAAGAATTAAACATGCACTGACTAAGTATTGTATCCATTAATTACAATTTTTATGGGTTTGAATAATTAAATCTTTAGTTATCTAAACAATTATAATGCCAGAATAACTTAAGCATGATTTTACTTAATCAAGCATTTTACTGAGGCCTATAACAGCATAAACACAATTTTAATAATTTAAGAGGACGAAATGCAATCAACCCAACACGAATTAAATTCAAGCTAAGCTGATTAAATGAACCATTCCAATAGCATAAATATTCATAAACATGTTTTTCAAAACAACAACAAATTTAAAGAGATAGGGAACAAGAAGCAAATCCGGTGTTTCTCCGTGGCTTGATTGATTGCTCCGTTCTTCGTTCTCCGTTGTCCTTGGCTATCAAGGTGGCTTATGAACACTCCAATTGATGCTCCAAATGGCTGAGAAAACACCTCTTTTCCAAGAGGAGAAATCGGCACAAGAAGGCTTGGTTTTATTTTTGGAGATAAAGAGAGAATGGAGAGAAGATAAGTGATAAAAGAATGAGAATGTTGAAGGCTTGAGGGATGATTTGAATGATCTGCCAAGGGTGGTATTTATAGCTGAATGTGGTAGCTAAGGTTTTCTAAAAATAGCAGTGAAAGAGCCACACCTTGGCCGGCCACCTATGTGGCAAATTTGATGTCTTCAACTTTGCTAAATGTGGCATGGGGCAAATCTACAATGCCACTAATTGTGGAGGGGGTTGAATGCAACTTTGACAAGTCTTCAAGGGCTTCTTTGCAAGCTTAATTAATCAGCTAATAAGCTTATTTGGGCCAGCATATGGACGGTTTGGGCTGCCCAATTAGTGGCTGGTTCGGTTCACTGAATTCGGTTCAACCAGTGTGATTTAACTGGACCCTTTTTCCATAATTAATTAATAATAATTTATTTAGGCCAAATTAAATTGGGAATAAATTAAAATTAATTGTATTATGATTTAATATTCATAATTGGACCGTCTTGGGCTGGAAATTATTTCACCTTGTTACTTCGAATTGCTTCTCAGTTTTGTTCTTCGATCAGTGTCTGCCGAGCCAATTTTCGCCATTTGTGCGAATCTGTCGAAAATAGTCAAAATTAATCAAAATTAACTATAAAATTAATTAAAATGCATCATGTTCATATTTTTAGCACAATTTAATTATTTTTCGACAATAATTTAACCGAAACTGCATGAATTTGAGTTAAAAAGGGCATGAAAAAGTGTGTATATTTTTGTGTTTCCACAACCCTAGGAAACATTTTAGCTAAATAGGCCCACATGCCCATGTGATTTGCCCGTGTGGGCCCACACGCCCATCTGGTTTGCCCGTGTGGGCCCATACGCCTAGATTGGCCTTGCCCGTGTGGATCACACGGCCTGCCCAGATATCACACGTTCGTGTGACCTACACACCCAGTTGGGTTTAGCCCATGTGGCCCACACGGCCACACCCTGGCTATCACACGGCCGTGTTATCGCACACGGCCTGCCACACGGGTGACCACACGCCCGTGTGGCATCGACAGTGGCCTTTTTCGGCTTTTGCTGAAAGCTTGATTTCTGCATTTCGGGTACACACCTAGTATCATTTCGATGCAGAGACACTCCCAAGACCACCAGAACCTATAATTGACCAAATACACTCCGAGTTGAACGCTTAAAAAGATGTACTAAACCGAGCTATACCGGAAAAGGCAAGCCTCTAATCCATCCAAACTCTTGCCTTTGAATCAATAGCAATGATTCCACTCTACCAAGTCCCCGACAAGCGATTCCAAGTCCCTGAATCCTCCCCTAACTTCAAAACGATACCCATTAATAACGTATTTTAACAAGCGAAACATGGTTACCTTACCCAACTTACTGAGTTAAAATGCGAGTAGTACAGAACAGAAAGGAGCCACAAAAACCTCAAGGCCCAACGATTAATTGGAAAAAAAAATGGTTCAAAAAATAGAAAGGGAGACGAAGAAAAGCAAGAAAGCAGAGAGAGAAGAGCAGTAGAGAGAAAAACATCAGTTTTGGGAAATTTTGGAAAAAGAATCAAACTGAACAGAATCAGCAATCCTGTAACCACCCTAATTTTCCTCCCACTAACCCCACTTACTCACAACCACCTCAGTATTTCAGCTCCACCGAAACTCTGTCAGACGACTATGCAAAAATCATACCCACGCTCACACAGGGATTCGAACACAAAACCTCCATCATACCAACACCCTCACCACTTGAACCAGCAAGCTCATTCTGATATGGTTTAACAAATAATTTAATATAAGCCAACTGAGCAAGCAACAGACTTAAGTCAAAAAAATTCCAAAATTTACCAAATGTAAGACTTAACCACTAAAGCAGATACACATTTTTGTCACATTTTAACAGAAACAAAAATAAGAAATTTAGGGAGTTGCAATATTATTACATTATGTAATACTATATCACATATTGTAATAGTACAACATAATATATTAATTATCATTATAAATTATTGTTTATTATTATATTGGTTGAAATATATTTGAGTCCCTATACTCTTTATATATTTAAAAATTAGGCTTACTACTATATTATATAATGCTATAATATATCGTATAATAGTTTATATATATATGCATTAATGATTAAACTTTATAATATTATGTAATATTATATCTTTTATTATAATATATAATATAATAATAGTTATATATGTATTAAAGTTTTATTAATAGTTACCTATAATTTTATTATATTTTGTAATAGTAAATCATATATTATAGTTAGAGATTAAAATCGAGCCAATTTAAGCAAATTGGTGGGTAAATTCGATTTTGATTTTGAACTAATTAATAGCTATATATGTATGTATTAATAGTTTTAAAATATATTATTACATTATGTAATAATATATCACATACTATAATAGTAGTACATAATATATTAATTACTATAGATTGTTATTTATTATTACATTGGTTAAAATCTGGTCTAAGTCTCTATAATGTTTGTACATTTGAAAAGTAGCCCTCTTATTATACTATATGATACAATTTTATATCATATTATATAATATAAGTTTATAGGTTCAAGAAACCCTTAAGAAAATATGGAAAAGAAATCAATTGATCCCTTGCACAAAATGAGGTGATTAAGCCCCTACCATTAACCAAAAAACCAAGTAAGCCATTAGTTAATGATTTCTATCTTTGACCATGTTGATCGTAAAAATCAATTGATGGACCAATCAGATGGTGATATGTGGCAACTTTTGGTTTAATATTATATTTTATCATAAAAATATTAAAAAATAAAAAAATATTAAAATTGATATAAACTTATATTTTTTTAAAAAAAATCATACAACTTTATAAAAAATATAAAAAAATCTAATAAATTATAAAAATTATAAAATTAATAAAAAATATTTAAAATTTTATAAAATTTTATAAAAATTCATAAACTCATAAATAATATAAAGATTCTAATAAATTATATAAAAAAATTCTTCTTTCTCTCCTTTAACCTAGTAGGGAATGGAACGGTTGTAGTGCTAGATAGTTTGGCTTGCTTATCACTAGGGCTAACCTCCCTAGGATCATTTTCATTCTTATTTCTCCCTTTTGCCCCCTCTCCAACACTAAGAATGGGAGCTTTGTTTTCCACCTCAACACAAGGTGGCTTAACCGATTCCTCTATCACCACTTCCAATCGGAGAGGGATGGTTTTGACATGCTCTTTTCCCTCCCTCCTAGGATTAGTTTTGGTGTTGCTAGGGATACTAGTTCCAACATTGGTTTGAAAGCTATGGAGAATTTGGTCTATTTGGTCTTGCATTTGACACACAATCACGTGCATCAAGTGTATCCCATCCTCAAGTTTACTAACCCTAATGGTTATAGGGGTCATTGTTAAAGGTAGGCTTCCTCTTGACATCTTCGAGTCTATAGCGTTGCGGAGGTTGGCATGGAGGGGTTGGTATAGGGTGGTTGAAGTTTCCCACTCCTTGGTTGAAGGTCCCTCCCCACCTAAGGTTGGGATGATCATGTTGCACTGGGTTGTAAGCTAACCTCTTGGTGATTGCCCCAACTAGCATTCTCATTCTCGTTCCCTACATGAGCTCCAATAAGATGAGGTTGGTTGGGACTATGAGGTCTACTAGAGCTAAGTTCAAGGTTATTAAGCCTCTCGAGGATTTGTTGAAACTTATCCACAACACTGAATACATTCACAATCGGTGATTTAGCTCTACATGTGAATCATTCAATCAGCCACATGTAAGAGTTCATTGCCATATCCTTAATATGTTAGCAACCTTCAGCATAAGTCTTAGACATGATTAGCAACCTTCAGCATAAGTCTTAGACATGAATGCCCCTAGGGACATTCTGTAATACCACCCTTGTAATACCCCAAACCCGACCTAGAAGTTAAGCCCAAATCTGGGAATGTCACATCAAAGGCATAATTCAAACTATTTTGCTAATTAAAAATTTAAGGCCCAAAAGCCCAAAATCCTTGAGTCTTGTTAAGTAATGAAAAACAACCCATTTTATAATTTTAAGTACTTCGGAAACAAAGTTTAAATGTAAGAAATTTATTTAGGTTTAATAATTAAGTAAATAGTTGAAACAACAAAACCCAAAATCTAATGTCAAATCGAAGTACAAGGCCTTATTACATCCAACGAAAATAAGCAATTAAAACTATGTCTTTTGAAATAATTAAATAAAAGTTTAAACATCTTGTAGTGTGGCCATCTCTGAGTCCTCTTCCACGTCAAGCCATTTACTGGGATCACCTGAAACATTAAATAAAGGGTGTGAGTTTCGAAACTCCGTGTGTACAACCCTTGGCATTCAATTCAATATATAATTATCACATTGGCCTGAGCCCTATCAAAATCAGTGGTCTTGGGCCTTGGCCCACAATGACCTCATATCATATCATATCATATGCAAAATAAGATTATGCAAAACCCTCCCCAAAAATCCATCCACTACACTCCATTTCCCTTCCAACCTTATACACCTGTGGGGAATTCTAGCTCGACCCACCCCTCCGCTACACTCCAATGGTAGCACTCACAGTGGCACTACTCAACGTTGCAGCAAAGCTGCTAATCATATAATGGGCTTAAAGCCACCGGTGGATCCACGGTCGTCAAACGGCTATGTTATCCTCAAATTCTTCCTCCGTACCGCAATTCCCACCCGTATGCATCATAAACAAAATATCATATGAATGCAGCATGCATATGAGTAACATCCATAAAACTCATACTCATCACATAGGGTATTTTAATCATTTTACAATCAAGGGTATTTTCGTAATTCGACCCTACAGGGGTATTATCGTAATTCTACCATACAGGGTTATTTTTGTAATTCTGCCCTACAATTATGCAAAATAGGGGTATTTTAGAAATTTTGTAAATCTAAGGATATTTTGGTACATTTCAAATCAGGGGTATTTGGTCCCTCTCGGGTTTTAGTTATGAACTTTGGCCCATAAATAAGTCCTCGCGGCTAAAGTGAACAGACACTACGCACCAGGTAGGATTCCAGAGAAGAGGAGGTGGGTCACTAGGACCGCTTGAGTATCAAGCTCTCCCTAGATCCAATCCTAGACATGCATATGTCCGTTGCCACACTCTAACCTAGCGACTTGTCCACAGACATGATTGATTATTACAAGAGTTTTATGTTATTCAAGAGTTTTTCAAACTAGGCCTAGAGTCCATTAAACCCTAACATATATTGCTAATAATATCATAAGGCCCATTAAGCCCATTTCATATCATATAGCCCATTAAGCCACTTTCATGCTCATATAGCCCCTGAAGCCAATTTCATGCTCATATAGCCCCTTAAGCCAATTTCACGTTCATATAACCCATTATGCCCAATTCACATCCTTATGGCCCATTAGGCCCAAATCTCATTCATATGGCCTACTAGGCCCATTGAGACATGGGCTTGATATTAGAATAAAAAAAATCTCAAAAACATAAAAATCATCAAAATCCAACTCAAAATCATACCTTAATTCAAGCTTGGAATGACCGAACCTAACTTAAGGCTTTCTTCTTTTTCTTTCTTTGATTTTCGGCGGTGAGACATGAAGATGAACATTCACTTTCATTTGTTTATTTTATTACAAAACATATTATTAATCTAATTACAAAATTATCCTTATAATAAAACATATATAACACATGAATTAAGGCCATTTTAGTACTTCTGCCGTCCACCATCTTAGGTAATAGGCAAATTTGCCATATAAATCTTCCATACTTTTAAAGACATGGCAAGTAGGCACCTTTTCATGTAGCATGCTAATTTACATGTCAATGCAATTCAATCCTTTGCTCAAATTAGACACACAGACAGACGAATTAATTTATGATACTTTAGCACATGCAGATTTACTTATCAGAGACACAGAATATAATATTAAAATATTATACAGACTCAGATTTGTGAACCCGGAACCACTATTTTGACTAGGGTATAAACCGGACTGTTACAAAATTCATACATATATAAGAATGAGTTGATCCTGGATCTATCAATGCAATCACATTAGTATCATAGAGAGTGAAAGTACTGGTGATAACATCTGGAGATCACGCTTCTTTGCGGGCGCGAATAGCGTAGGCTCTAGCAGGTGCTCTTACCTCGGATCTCCCAGCAGCATCTCGTGTCGCACCTCTACTACCACTCACACTTCCAGCATTATGGAATGGTCTTCCTCTCCCAGTCATGTTGCTTTGTTTTTCACTCTAAGATTTATCTTTCTCATCTAACTTAGGACAATCTCGAATGAAGTGTTCGTGCAAACCACATCTAAAATAGGCTTTATCATTTAGTCTACACTATTCAAAATGTCGTTTTTTGCATCGTCCACATTTAAGTTTGTTTGGTCTAACATTACCCACACTTGCCACTGACATAGCTAGAGTTTTTGAACCCGTAAATTACTTCCCGCGATCTCTATTAGAGTACTCCACTAGTGCATTTGATCGACTATACGAATCTCGAGATTTCTTTAATGAAGAGCGATAGGGTTTATTCATCAATCTCTTTCTCGAATCTCTAGCTTCTGAATCAGCCCTTCTCTTTTCTTTGCCCAGTTCTTCAGCTTTGCAAGCACGTTCGACTAACACAACGAATTCTTTTAAATCCAATATCTCGATCAGAAGTTTAATGTCTTCGTTCAGCCCATCAACAAACCGCTTGCACGTTATCTCTTCGGTAGAAACATATTCTCGAGCATACTTGCTCAACAGTACAAATTCTCTTTCATATTCAGTTACGGTCATACGTCCCTGTTTAAATTCTAGAAATTCTTTATGCTTTTGATCAAGGAACTGATGACTGATATATTTCTTTGGAAACTCGGTCTGAAAGGATTCCTAGGTCACTCGCTCTCTCGGAACTACAGACACTAAAGTATTCCACCAATGATACACAGAGTCTCTCAGAAGAGAAATAGCACATTTTAAGCATTAAACTGGCGTACGCGAAAGTTCATCAAATACTCGAATAGTATTTTCATTCCAGAACTTAGATCTCTTAGGGTCATCATCAACATTAGCCCTAAACTCTTTAGCCCCGTGTTTAAAGATCTTATCAACTGGAGGCTTATTCAATCTTAAAAGCTCGACTCCTTGAGGAGCTACAGGTACACTTTGAGGAATAGAAAGGGGTGGAGGTTGTTGAGCAGCCAAATTTTACCGGACGTATTGAGTGAACCACTCATTCATCATCTGGAAAAAGGCTTCTGTAGCCTCACTTCCGTGATTATTAGACACAGGTCTAGATTCGGAAGGCACTGTCCCTTGAGCGAGAGCGGGCGCATTACTCTCTACATCATCAGCTATCGTTCGTTCGGGATCCATTACTATACGAGAACACAATTTAAGCTGTCAAGAATCATCACACTATCGCAGAGTATATATGGCATGTATAGCTAGACTCTCACACATGCTATGTTAGTCCTAGAATCGACTAAACCGTAGCTCTGATACTAATAAATGTAACACCCCTCACTCGTATTCAATGCTAGAATAGGGTTACGAGTTATTACCGATCAATTCACAACATATATAACATACATTTATGCAATGATAAGTATTCATTCTCATAAATCATTCAACACAATCACATCGTCCCTTATAAGGGCTTATGAGGCCTTAAACATGCTTTCGAAGTGATTCGGGACTAAACCGATATCATACAAAAATTTTAAAAACTTAGAAATTTTTCTTATAAACAAGGGTCACACGCCTTTGTGAATAGGCTGTGTACCTTACACGGCTAGTAGACACACTCGTGTATCAGGCCGTGTTAAAATAGGGCATACATACTGACTTGGGTCACACGACCAACCACACGCCCATGTGTCTAGCCTGTGTACCCTTCGAAGTGCCCACACACGCCCGTGTGCCAGGCCGTCTGTTATGTCGTGCCAAAATTGTAGAGTATACTGGCTTATGCAACACGACCAAGTCACACTTCTGTGGGCTAGGCCGTGTGCCAATTAGGGGGTATACTGACTTATACCACACGCCAGTCACACACCCGTGTATGAGACCGTGTGGAGCATACTGACTTCAATTTAATTTCAACACCAAGGGACACACGGCCGTGTAACATGATTGTGTGTCACTCACAGTTGAGACACACGCCCGTGTCTTTGCCCGTGTGGACAAAAGTAGGCCATTTGCAATGCCAATTTGCCACCCCATTTTGCACATACCTACATAAGTACAAATGGTACCATTTCAAGGCTCAATATGCAGCCAAATCAATCCCAATTCATGTATATTTCATGCTATACAATTACAACCATTTCACTTAATCAAATATAAGCCAAAACAATATCAACAATATAGTTAATTTACCATGATTCACATATATGATTCAACTTACTAAATCATTTCAAATATGCATTATCAAGCATTAAATCACAAACACATAACTTCCAAATTATCAACTTCAATCACCTAACATAAGTCAATTTATCAAACTTAAGATAGGACCAGTTGCACATTTACAACATCATCATGTTCCTCATTTTATGCCAACCCAAATGGCCAAAATACATATTCACCAAACATACCAAAATGACATAAGCCTCTACATGCCATATACCATATTTACACAACTCAAAAGTTCCAAATAGATGTCCGATAGTGTAATGAAGTTCTTGTCGATCCCCGGTTCCGAGATAGCTTTGATATACTATATAACATAGGAGAAATTAAACAAAGTAAGCTATAAAGCTTAGTAAATTCGTATGTAAATATGAAATAATCTCAACATTTATTAACATTTTCAAAACGGATAACATAATTAGCATTTAGAGCATTAATCAACGAGTTAACATATAGTTAAACCACATCGTAACTCATAAGTCCTCAACATCTTCTAACACGTTACTTGAGCAATTTTCCGTACATACCTGTAGTGATACTTATCTATCTCTTGACAATTTTCTTATCAAACCACTTTGGCTTATAAATACGTATGATGCATATTCATTGATTTCTTGATGCCATAGTCCAACTATGGTCTTATACGTACATTGCCAAGGCCCTTCCATGGTCTTACATTCATATGCCATAACCCGGTTACGGTCTTATTTTTTGATTTGCCATAGCCCAGCTATGGTCTTATTCCACAACTCGTATGCTTAAACCGTACATATAGATTTAATATCTCCAAATTTAACTAATAGAATACATACAATCTCAATTCAATCAATTAATTAAACAATTGCACAATTAAGTTCAATTATACGAACTTACCGCGTATACGGGTTTGTCGAAACGGACCGACTACTCGATAACCTTGCTTTTCCCCTAATCTAAATCTGAATTCTTTCTTTCTTGATCTATATGAATTCAAAATTAACTTATTGAATCACATATTCTTTCAATTTAGTCTATATTATACTTTAAAGCACTTTTACACTTTTGCCCCAAGTATTTCACAACTTTTACAATTTAGTCCTTATTTCACAAAACACAAAAATTCACATAATTTCAATAAACCCAAGCTTGGCCGAATTGAATATAGGTCCCTAGCAACCAAAAACTTCCATTTGTTTCACATTTCAACCACTCCATTTTCACTTTTCACAATTTAATCCCTGTTATGCATTTCAATCAAAAATCACTTAACAAAACATGTAAAACTATCATCAAGCTTTCATATTCTATCATCAATCATCAAATTACTCAAGTATTCAACAATGGAAACATGTTAAATCTTTAAAATTTCAAAATCTAAGGTGCAGGCTAGCTAGATTGAGCTGCAACGATTACAGAAACATAGAAATCATTAAAAACCGAGCAAAAATGGACTTACATGCCTAAAGATTTATGGCCGAACCTTGAAACCCTATCTATGGCTTTTCTCCTTTCAATTTTCGGTGGAAAGATAACATGAAGAAGATTATATCAAATTTTATGTTATTTTACTTAAGATTATTTATTGAATTACATATTTGACCTTGGTTATAAAACATAAAAATTACTTAGTGCATGTCCATAAATGTCCACTAACATTAACAATGGTCTAATCCTTCACTTTAATATTCCATAGCTATTTAATACCTTTAGTTATTAGAACTCATGTTTTACTCTTTATGTGATTTAGTCCTTTTTCTCAAATTGAGCAATTAAACAATAAAATTAAATCACCAAATTTTTACACATATAAATTAACATGCTGTAAATACCAAAAATAATATTAAAATAGTTTTTTGACACTGGATTTGTGATTCCAAAACTATTGTGTCGATTTAGCTAAAATCAGGCTGTTATAAGGATAATTTTCTTGGTTCATGGAAATAACATAGCATCCATCACGGGGTTAACTACAACGTGGTTAAATCCAAATCTGAGAAGTTCGCGGCCAAGTGTGCAGTGCAAGACGAACATGTTCATTGAAAATCATTACTTCTTTTAGGAAAAAGACAGGCTTGTGGGAGATAGAAAAGTACAAATGTCCACATACCTGTGTTTTCGGTACAGTATCACTGGGTGTTTAGGATTTTTGAATAATAATGTTATTACTTAGTGTTGCATTATTTAACATACTTCGTTGATAGGTGTTTCACAAGATCATCCCAAGATGGATTCAGGTATGATAGCTAGATTAATACTGCTGATGTTGACGGCGGATCCCAGGACTTCTGTGTCCATCTTAATTGCCAATTTTTGTAGCCAATTAATGTACACGCCCTCTTATCGTAAGGCTTGGATAGCTAAGCAGAAGCGTTGGAAAAGATGCATAGTGGGTGGGACGCTTCATATAATGAGGTGTGTTAGTGGTGTCAGGTGTTGGAGAGGTACGTCCTAGGTTGCATAACCGACATTGAAACGGTCCCTGTGTACTACAACGACCGATTACTCCGTGGATGCCAAGTGTTCAAGCATCTGTTCTGGAGCTTTAAGCAATATCGAGATGCATTTGTGTACTGCAAGCCATTGGTACAAATTGACGATACCTTTATGTATGGTAGATAAACCCATCGGTTATTACTAGCTGTGGCACAAGATAGTGATGGGAGAATCCTTCCAATTGCGTTTGTAATAACACTGGAGGATTCAGGTGATGACTAAGATTTCTTTCTTTCTATTTTAAGGAGGTATTTTTGCTCCCAACCTAATATCTACGTTATATCGGATCGGGGCACTGGAATACTAGCCGCAATTGAGCGACAGGGAAGCCTATGGGATCACACACACCATTGGTATTGTCAAAGGCACGTTGCGTCCAACTACTACGGGCAATATCGATCTACCACTGAACGACGACAAGTGACCAACATAGGTATTTAATCTCTATTAATATAATTTCATTTGTAATATTCAATTTTTTTGAATGGAATAGTGGTATGTAATTTTTGCTATCAACTTATATTGGCAGGGTACAAGATCAATAAGAACCGTTTTCATGAGATGTTGGGGATTTTGCATTCAGTTAACAATTAAGGTGTAGACTACCTCTGTAACATACCTTTATAATAGTGGATACGAGCATACGATGGCGGCCTACGATATGGTCTTATGACGACGAACTTGGCTGAATGCATAAATTCTGTTTTAAAAGGAACACGTCATTTACCGATAACCCCGGTTGTGTGAGAGACATATTTTCGTTTGGCGGCAATATTTCCAAAGCGAGCAGCAAGTTATAAAGGCTAAATACAGGAGGCCATGTATGGTTCTGGAAGGTATTGCAATAAATTAACAAGGCAAAAGCACGGGCCAACATCATGCACACAGTGTGTCACGATCACGACAACCTATGGTTTCGTGTGACGAAGTTTGACAGACCAAACCTTTGTATTACCAGCGGGCAATATCGTGTACACCTGCGAAATAGGACTTGCGATTGTGGGACGTTTGACGCACTCTGTTATCCATGCACTCATGCAATTATAGCTTGTCAAAATATCCGTTTGGATCCCATATGATATGTCGATGAAGTGTACAAAATAGAATACATGTACAATGTATGGAGACACGTATTCCCATCCGTCCCAGATGAATGTAAGTGGCCATTTGGATCGCTTGCTCTATTTAAGTTGTTACCGGATAGAGAATTGCATCACAAACCAAAAGGTCAACTTTACTTGAGTAGAATACGTAATAATATGGATATCTGAGAAAGAACGAACCAACAGAAGTTGTGCGGATGGTGTAGGAACCCAGGTCATGCAATTCGATCATGTCCAAACTGAAATAGTTGATAATAATTGCTGCAATGAAACTATGTTGCATTATTTCTATTGCCTTATTCAAAAGAACTTTTATTTTATTAATACTATAAAAATAATTTACTATTAGAATATTAAAAACAACTTTTATTTTATTAAATAAAACAATATAAAAATAGTTTGTACAAAGATATTAAAAAAATCAATGTATGTGTCAGTCAGAATTAGTGCCACATGGGGGTGGTCAACGATTACGCGCTGGATTCCTCCATGGTTCAGATTCTGGTAGGGGTTGTGGTTGCTCCGGTTGTGGGTGTTGGAAGGATGACCCACCTTGATAGAATGAAGAATGCGGAGGTGTTTGCATCACCCACAGTGGAGGTGTTTGAATCCCATAAGGCGATGGGGATTGGTAATAAGATGAGCTCCCAGACGGTGCCTCGTGCAATCCCTCTAGCGATGATGGCCTATATATCAGGGGTTGAGTCAGAGTCATCAATAAATGAGATGCACCGGGCCATGCATTCCAACCTGGCATAGGGCTGGGAAAAGGAAACATATAAGGGTTAGGATACATATAAGGGCTAGGATACGCTCCTAGCATAATCTGAAGAGGTTGTGGTGTGGATGTCGTCGGTTGAGGCGTTGGGCTTGGTGATTGTGTGGGCGCTGTTGATTGGCCCGTGCCATCATCCCCTTTCCTTGGATTTAAAGGGAACCATTATTCCCTTTTGACATGGATTTGTCGATGCCTTTGCTCTTCCGACAGCAAATATGGCTTGCCATGGATCCTAAACCATGGCATGTAATCCGACGCGCACGCTAACTCTAGAACGATAATCGGTTTGCAAGTAGGTATATGATCATACCAATTTCCCAAATTTTGATATATTCCGAGAAGAATGCTGGCCAATTCATATTCGTTTACCGTAAGTCAATTTTGTGCTCATCATCGAGCACCTCAGGCGCCTCGCGAATCGGTCGTCAGAATCCAAATTGTCGTAACACTCTATCTGTTTGGTGCATCTCGACAATAGCATAGTTGACCAATGGGACCTTAACATGCCAAATGTTTAGTTTTTGAAAGAATTCATCCGAAATTACTGCCCAAATTGCCGGATCCTCGTATGGTGTCCATTGAAACTTTATGAATGTGAAAAGAATATTAGTTATATACATAATACTAAATATTAAATATGAAACGACTATTTTATGTATATATATTTTATTTAATACTTACTTGCGCTTCCGACCTTTGGTCTAATAGAAGCCGTATATCTTTAAGAGCGGTAGGTATTCCAACATAACTCGCCGAATGGTTCCACCTAATTAAATAAATTGTTAGCATACAATTTTAATTTAAATCTATGCAATAATTGTAAAATCAAATAAAATTTTTACCTCATTATGAGTGGGAATGTATATGGGTGGTTCACTCGATGACGTAAAAATGGAAAGCGAAATCGAGCCCATGATTGTAGTAGTGATAGGAAACCTCAAATTTTGGCTTTTTTGGTGGCTTTGCCCCACACATCTCTTGGTACAATGTTGCCAATACGGAAGACCCCCAACTAAATTTGCCAGCTTCTCTAAAATCAATGAGCTTCAGCAGCCACCTCAGATGTACGAGGTTTCGTGACAAGTCCGGCATCAAATAACCTCCAATTATCTCAAGGATGTATGCCTAAGCATATCGTATTCTTTTTACTTTAGTCGAATCATTTCCCGACTCCAGGAATATGTCTCATAACCAACCCATCTCAATCCGACCTCCATAAATAATATCTGAAATCGCACCCAAAAGATCGTAGCATACGACTTTCCAATCAGCAGATTGAATGGACCTGGTAAGTGCTGGCCCTTCCATTGGCAATCCTAATTGTAACTGCACGTCCTCCAAAGTGATAGCACAGTCTCTGCATGGAAGATGGAATGTATGCATCTCGGGTCTCCACCTCTCTATTAACGTGCTGATGAGTTTTGGGTCCTACTTGCACCCCCGGCCTATAGTGGCCATGTGCCAAAAACATGCTTCGCTCAAGTAATTTTCTATCAACTGTGATGGAGGATCAGACATATTATGAATATAACATTGTAACGCCTGATCTATAGATTGTTATAAAAATTATAAAATACAAATTAATTAAAATTACATAAATGAAAAAATATTAAATAATATTCAAAAATTAAAATTAACCCTTACTATTTTCATTTGTTCGACAGATATATGTTTATGAACGAGACAAATTAATTCCCCGGCCATTGCTAATACGATCAAATATTTTTGAAATTACAAAAAAAATACTAATTTAGAAAGAAAATTAAAGGAAATAATTAATTAAAGAGAGCTTTGAGAAATTTAAGGAGAAATTTGAGAGCTTTGAGAAATTTAGGGAGAAATTTGAGAGGTTTTTTGCTAAATTTTGAAGAAATTTTGTGTGAAATAATAGGGGGTTTTATACTTTTTTTTGACCGTTGGACCCCCAACGGTAAAAAAAAAGTCGGTGGGACAAAAACACAGAGCAAAACGTACCCCTGGGGGAGCATTTCTGCCACGTCAGCAAAGCGCGTCCATGTCAGCATGTTTTGTGCTGACATGGCAAAAACGCTCCCCCAGGGGCTCGATTTGCTGGGAATTTCACCCTAAAACGCTCCTACTTGGATGCATTTTGCCAAAATCTGCCCTTTCTGGTAAATAATGCAGAAATTGGCCCATTTTCATAAATATACTCGGAAATGGGCCTTTATAAGTAAATTAGTCGTGATATTCTTATACATATGCTTGTCTGAAGTATTTAATGGTGTCACTCTGTCTTTTGCCATCTGTTCATATTTCGGATTCACACTGAGCTCGCATAGCTCATCTCTGTAGTGTCTTTCCTTTTAGGTATTTTTCGTGTTTTGGAGCTGGACTCGGCATATCGGAGGTCTCAGAAAGATATGGTTTGATTCGGTTTAAGTAAAATCTCATAAGTTTTATACGGTAAATTTTAAGTCGGTTTGTAAGATGATTAAATAAACTGTGGTACAAGTTTTTATGTTGGACTTTCGTAAGGTGTTGTTTGGACTGAACTTTAGAAACTATGGATTTTATTTCTGAATGTTTGACGTTGGTTTAATATTGTTTCAAACGTAATGAGCAAAAAGGTTTTTCTTAGTTTAAATTGAAGTTTTTGTTTCCGCCACTTTTGGTGGCCAATATAACCTTTAGGATTCGGTCTAAACTTCTAGGTTGGGTTTTGGGGAGTTACATTTAGTCATATTAGAGCTAGGTTTGTAAAAAATCGGCCTGTTTTTCTACATCTCCGTGTGTGCACGTGGTTGTTTTGAAAAAAAAATTGAGAAACTTTACCACAGTAAGTTAAAATGATTTGTATTTTGGAAATATTTTATGAAAATGAAATGTCTGAGACTCCGGTGTTGGTTCAGGTGGAAATTCGAAACTGTGATTCTAGAAATGTAGATTTTTGTATTTATTTTGTGTTCGTTTTCTGAAAATGTAGATATTCTAAGTTAGCCACAAGACGGATATAGATTGTGAAGGTAAGCAAGATTTGGGATGAGTCGTATGCTTCTCCAGGACGCGTAACTGTTCAGGAGTTAAAAGTCAATGCAGTTCAGTCAGCTATGGGTAGCGATAACCTGGAGGTTGGTATTGAGGCATTGACTCAGGTGGTGAGAGAAGTTTTAGAGAAGGTCTTCGAGGTTAGTTTAGAGAGAACTAGAGAAATAATTCAAGGTAGGTGTGCGGATTGCGGATAGAAAAGAGATTGTAGTCTTTCGAGGTTAGAGCCTCGATCTATGAAGCGTGTTAGGTCTCAGCGGAATGTCAGTAAGAGTAATGTGGGAAGTTCTAATAGTGGCGCGGGTGTGTCAGTGTGTGGGCATTGTAAGAAGCATCATCCAGGCAATTGTTGGAAAAAGTTAGTAGTGTGCCTCAGATGCGGGTCCACGGGGCATCGAATGAGGGACTGTCCTCGGCGACATTGAATCTGGTTTGGTTGTATGAAATTGTTGACTTTGTGTGCTATTGTTTGTGAATGATTTGACTTTCTGAATATGGTATTGTATTTGTGTGTGTAATAGAAAATTGAATTGATCTGGTTCAGTGGTTACGTGTTCTGGGTATGTATGCGAAATTTTGAAGGTTTAGTATGAAATGGTAGTGTTTCGAGGTCAAAGTGTGCAGCGGGAGCGTAGTGGTGAGTTTTGTGTTTAGACGGTTGTTCTGTTAGTTGGAAATTTTGGAGACAAAATTTCTATAAGGAGGGGTGAGTTGGAACATCCTGGAATCTGAGGTTAAAAGTTTTGAGGTTTGTGGTTAAGGTCAGTGAGTGGGTTGAATGTTTGGGTTCAGTTTTGCATTTTAATATCAGAATGGGCCTACTGGTCTGGTGGTTTGTTGTGTGTTAGTGTATCTCTGGGTCTCGTGTTCGAATCCCTGTGAGTGTTTTTGATATTTATTTGTTTTTATGTTGTTTTATTTTATTTTTTAAAAAGGGAAGTTAAATTTAAAATAGAAAATAAGTTTATGTTCTTCATTTTTTACTTTTTCTTTTTCTTCCCCATTGTTTCTTTTTCTATTCTTTTCAATTTCAATTTTGTTTGTTCTTGCTTCTTCTGTTTTACGCAATTTCTAATTATCGTTCCGTCAAAAAAGATTACTCTTGTATGTTTCATGTAATCGGGTGTGAGTCAAAATATTTTTGTGGAGGCGAAGCAGTTAATCTTGGTTGTTTACAATTCCAATTTAAGGCGTGTTTTTGAAACTATTTGTAACATCCTAAATTTATGGGCTTATGCATTTAGTGTAGGGATATGTTTAATTCGTTAATTTAAGTAATAGGGGTCCAAATTGGGCTCAGAATTAGGCAAAGGCCTTGGTTAAATTATCTGATTGGGCATTATAGAGTTAAAACGTGGTAATTGTGTTTAAGATAGCAACGTGGGCTTGTGGCCCAACAAGAGGTGGCACTGCAAGGGGATTAGAAGGTGGCGTCATTAACAATTAAGGGGCCCAAGTTTTGGCCGCAAGGAGCCCATGTTTTTGGGCCATTTTCGGCATTTAAAAGGGAGCAAGGGCAAGGAGTTAAGGGCCCAAAATTTAAGTTTCAGGAAGCCCAAATCTTTTAATTTAAGTGAGTTAAATTTCGGCATTAGGGTTGGATGAAGTGGACGGCTACAAGGCTCAAAAATAGGAGGATATATATGGATTTTATAATTGATAATATAAAGGATAAAAAGGAGAAAAGATAGGAGCTATCAAGGAAGGTGTTGGCCGAAAATCCACCACTTAGAGGAGTAAAGAATTAGGCTACTTCATGGAAAAGGGGTGCCGAATTTTCCCTTTTATTTAGACTGATTTTTAATTATCAAGAAGGACGTTTTCGGTTTTAAGCAGTAGGTGCCGAAATTTCTATAAATAGGAGGGGATATCTCATTGATTCTGGCATTTAAACCCTAATTTCCTCTTCATTCTTTGTGCCGAATTCTTTAGCCTCTCCCTCTCCAATTTCTTTTCTTCAATTTCTTCAAAAGCCAAAACCTCTTCTCCATTCTTTTTCCCCTAGAGCCGATTTCTTTAAAAAGCTGAAATCTCCATAGTTTTTCTTTATTCATCCTATTTGAGAATTAGTTCTATTCTTCCGGCATTTAAATCTTTTCTTTGACATTGCTGAATCTTCTCTCCAAGTGCTAGCCAAATTCCTTATACTAAGGTAAGTGTCGACATCTATTAGATCTCATATTCTATTTTCAGTTCTTGAAAGGCAAAAGCCGAAAAGCTAATAGTTTAATGGTTCTATGTTGGGCGGCGTTACGGGATTTGAAGGAAACTTGGTCGTCTAGATCTAAAAGCCAAAAATCACTAGTCTTCAATTTCGGGATTTTAAGGTAAAAAGATTTCCCTAGATTTCTACTAGATTTGCTCATTGTATACAAGATCTTAACTTTATGATGAGGATTAACGATCAGATAAGGACTTGTAATGGAATTAAATATGGATCAGGCAAAGAAGAGAATCCCCAAGTTTAAGAAACGAGCAGTATCTGCCGTTCGAGATTGGCCACTTGGTTGTGGACCGGCTTCTGAACAACACCTTAGGCAAATAGCAGTTGTGTCGACTAAGGATACAGTCGACATAGAAAGCATCGTTTTATCGATAATCAGGTGTGTAGATCTCTAACACACTATTAATCTTGTATGTATGTCTATATATATATTATGGGCTAAAAAGCCGAAAAGAGGCTGTATAGACAGTTGAATGAAACCCTAAATGGGTTAGGCATGGATGCCAGGTACGTAAACATAGAACTCTCTATGTGCACCGAAATATATGTAAGCATGCATGATGTTTTCTTTATATGTGTATGCATGGGGGGTTTATGATATTGAAGGGGAAGTGCATGATAGGTCACTTGGTGATCGGTGGTAGAAATCCCACAAAAGTAAATGTTAGGTCACATAGTGATCGGTGGCTATGCCACGTTTAATGATTCCTAAACAACAGGAATAGGCAGTACGACTGTCGTTATGGTGTGTAGCGGATGAAGGGTTGATTGTTGAAATCCCCAAGGTGTGATGGTTGGTACGGGTTGGTGTGTAGAGGATGGAAACCTAGGATGGGTTGGGTTATTATTCATTATTTATTGTTTACCATGTGATTATGATTGATACCTTTATGTTTGGGCCAGGGCCCATAATGTGTTTGTGGGCTCAGGTCGTTGTGTGCTTTGAGATTTATACACTAAGTCTTGGTGACTCACGCTTTCCTTTTCTCTACTTCTCCAGATGAGCAGTAGATCGTGGACATGGGAGCCGAGACGGACTCGAGGGGCCATCAAGTTTTTATTTCTACAAGTTATTTTCGGGATTTCTTTAAGTTTATTTTATTTCATTTTGGGAATATTTATGTAATAAAGCCCCTAGTTTTTATTCAACTAAGAAGATTTCAATGTTCTGAAATTTATGAATTTATGACAGTTTATTTATACTTAATAATAATAATACAAAGGAGTTTATCTTTAAAATGTCATTTATCTATCTAAGTTATGTTTAAATAACTTACGACTTTCAAAACCAACAAAGTAAAAGTTTTCAATGTACAATCCGTGACACGCCAAATCCGGTCGAAACGTATGGGCCGGGTTGGGGGTGTTACATTTTGGTATCAGAGCCCAGTTCAAAACTCGGGCTGTGAAATGGGTCTAGTAATGTTTTGTAAAATAGAAGTGATTTTGAGAAAAGAAAGTTTTGGGTTGAGAAATGGCCTTCGAGTCTACCGGCCCCCGATCCACGCAGGTAAGTATTCTAAACTCTTTCTGTGCTATGTTTGTGGGCTTAATGGGCTTGAGGGACGTAGACTAGTATGATAGTATTAATGGACCTTAGGCTTAGATAAACAACTCTTCAAATTCATAAGACTTAATTCCACTGAACAAACCTGTAGACGAGTCGCAAGACTAGGGTGTGGCAACAGGCACACGCATGTCTAGGATTGGATCCAGAAGAGCTTGGTATTTAAGCAGTCCTAGTGACTCACCTCCTCTTCGTTGGAATCTTACCTGGTGCGTAGTGACTGTTCACCTTAGTCGAGTGAGAGTGTGGCAATGGGCATACGCATGTCTAACAGTGGATTCAGGGAGAGCTTGGTACTTAAGCAGTCCTAGTAACTCACCTCCTCTTCACTAGAATCTTACCTGGTGCGTAGTGACTGTTCACCCTAGCTACGAGGACTTGTTGATGGGCTAAACCTTATAATTAAAACCCGAAAGGGACCAGCCACCCCTTTTGAAAAAAAACCCCAAGTTTTGTACAATTATCAAAATACACTTGATTTGTGAAAATTTCCAATCAACCACGTTTTGAAAACTTTACCCGAAAACCTCATGTTTACAAGAGTAACCCGGTTTATGAAATGAGATTTTTCACCGTATCCCTGTAAAAAAAAACAACAACAACAGCAGCAACATCAAATTAACCTTGATTTGTAAAATTACCAAATTACCCTTATTTTGCAAAATGACCAAAATACCCCGGATTTCAAAATTACCGAAATACCCCTAGATTTCAAAATTACTGAAATACTCCTGGATTTCAAAATTACCGAAATACCCCGGGATTGCAAAATTACCAAAATACCCTTATCTCACAAAATCATCAAGGAACCCTATTTTGGAAAATTACAAAAATACCACTGTAGGATAAATTACGAAAATACCCCTAGGTAGTGAAACAATGCAAACACTCTTACATGATGAATGTAAGATCATGGAGGTTATTTGTATGTTGATGATTGAATGTATGTGCTTCCTAGAATTAGAGGATACGAACTTGAGACTGAATTGTGAATGTAATTGCGAATTCGAAAGAACTACTCTTAAAACTACTATTCATAAGACTGTTCGTGGCTAATCAGTGGAAGAAAACTAATAATTCATAAAACTTCTAACCAGATAAACGTGAAGCGGTAGAATGAGTACAAGGGGTCGAGGACGTCTGCCACGTGGTCGTGGTAGGGGTAGGATGACTGTGTCGGAGCCAGCAGGATCTGGCCATGGATCTGGGAACAAGATGCCAGTTCCACTAGCTGCGGAAGAGGAATTTCAAGATCAGACTGCCGGAGATGATGCAGTATCTCAGGCTATGTTAAGGGTTTTAGAGAGGGTTGCTGGGGCAGGTATGGGCACTGGAGCCCGGAAATCTGTGCCGGAGCGGCTTAGGGCCAATGGAGTAGAAATGTTTAGAGGAATTTCTGGTGTAGCCCCAAGTTCAGCTGAGTATTGGTTGGAGGCAGTAGAACGCATAATGGATGATTTGGATTTCACGGAGGAAGAGAAGTTGAAAGGAGTTGTATCTCTCCTGCGGGATGAAGCCTATCAATGGTGGCTTACGGTTAAGGATGGTACAATGGCTGACCGTATCACCTGGGATTTCTTTAAAGCGGCGTTTCAAAATAAGTACATTAGATCAAGTTATGTGGATGCGCAGCGCAGAGCATTTCTGAATCTGGTTCAAGGGAGTAGGTCAATGGCCGCGTATGAAGCTGAATTCTTACGCCTTAGCCGTTATGCCCGTGGGATGGTAGCCACGGAGCATGAACGTTGTGTTAGGTTCAAAGATGGCCTGAGGGATGATTTGCCTGTTTTGATAGCCCTACATCGGGAGAGGGAATTTGCTGTCCTAGTGGAAAAGGCTAAGATAACCGAAGAGGTAAAGCAAACTGAAAAATTAAATCGAGATAGAGATAGGGGTGGAAATAAGAGGAATTTTGGATCGTCAACCGGGCGTACTCAGAAAAGGTCCAGGTCTGATGGACCGAAACGGGAAGAGAAATCTGCTGCTGCTAACCAGACACCAAAGTGTACTCGATGTGGCAAATTTCATGCCGGTGAGTGTTGGGTAGGCAGTGGGAAGTGTTTTAGCTGTGGATCTACGGACCACCAAGTTAGAAACTGTCCACAGCAACGGGACGGTGAAGGGACCATGGGTCGAGGGAATGCTCAGCCTGGCAGAGGAGGTCAGCAGCCACAAAGAGGTCGTGGTGCAGCCAGAGGTGGTAATGGTGCTGGTTGGGGTTGTGGAGCACCAGTTCAAGGGGCAGGAAACGCTGAGGCAAGACAGCCAGGATTGGTCTATGCTGTCAGACGTCTAGAGGAGGTCGACGCACTGGATGTCATAACCGGTACGTTTTTAATTTTTGGCTTGCTTTACACTGCATTGATTGACATTGGGTCGACGCATTCGTATGTAGCTAGTAGCGTATCTGGAACTTTAAGGTTAGATTCTGAAATTACCTTTAGGGAAATGACTGTGGTTAGCCCGTTAGGACAATCAGTAGTAGTGGATAAACTCTATCGTGAAGTATCTCTAGAAGTTCAAGGGATAGTTTTCCGAACGGATCTAATAGAATTATCGTTCGGGGAGTTTGATTTAATTTTAGGCATGGATTGGCTTGTAAAGTATCAAGCTAATCTAGATTGTCCAGCTAAGCGTATGGTGTTAAAAACCCCCAAGGGTGATGAAGTGTTGGTGATAGGAGAAAGGGGAAACTGCTTGTCGAATGTAGTGACTGCCCTAAGAGCAGAAATGATGGTAAGGAAAGGATGCGAGGAAGTTTTATTGTTTGTTCGGGCTCTAGAAGCCAAAGATCTGACTGCTGGGGACGTCAGGATGGTAAAGAATTTCTTTTTGTTTTCCCTGAAGAGCTTCCGAGATTACCCCCAGATCGTGAAGTGGAGTTTGGCATTGATCTTCTTTCGGGAACAGCGCCGGTATCTATTACTCCGTATAGGATGGCGCCAAAGGAGTTGGTGGAGTTGAAAGTGCAGATTCAGGAGTTGCTGGATAGAGGGTTCATTCGGCCAAGTGTGTCGCCTTGGGGAGCGCCGGTGTTATTCGTTAAGAAGAAGGATGGATCAATGCGTATGTGCATTGACTATCGCCAGTTGTATAAGCTAACAATCAAGAACAAGTATCCGTTGCCAAGGTTCGATGACTTGTTCGACCATTTAAAGGGGGCCTCAGTCTTTTCAAAGATATATCTGAGGTCAGGGTACCATCAGTTTAGGGTCAAAGAGGCGGATATTCATAAGACAGCTTTTAGGACTCGCTACGGTCACTATGAGTTTATGGTGATGCCATTTGGATTGACCAATGCGCCAGCAGCGTTCATGGACATGATGAACCGAGTGTTTCAACCGTACCTAGACCGGTGTGTCGTGGTGTTTATAGACGATATCTTGGTTTATTCGAAGTCGGAGGAGGAGCATGATGCTCATCTATGAATAGTTTTGTAGATTTTAAGGGAGAAGTAGTTGTATGCCAAATTCAGGAAGTGTGAATTTTGGCTAAGGGAAGTTACGTTTCTAGGGCACGTTGTGTCGGCGGAAGGGATTAGGGTTAACCCTTGAAAGATTGAAGCGGTGTTGGATTGGAAGCCACCTAGGTCTGTGGCTGAGATTAGGAGTTTTCTCAGTTTAGCTGGGTACTACCGAAGGTTTGTAGAAGGATTTTATTCGGTTGCGGCACCGTTGACTAAGTTGCTATGGAAAGGAGTTTCGTTTGATTGGTCGGCTAAGCAACAGGAGAGTTTCGAAAAGTTAAAGAGGTTTCTGACGGAGGCTCCGGTGTTGATTCAGCCAGAGGCGGGGAAGGAGTTCGTAATTTACTGTGATGCGTCACACACAGGATTAGGATGTGTGTTGATGCAAGATGGAAAGGTGGTTGCATATGCATCTCAACAATTAAGACCGCATGAATCGAATTATCCCACCCATGATTTAGAATTGGCGGCGGTGGTGTTTGCCTTAAAAATTTGGAGACACTATTTGTACGGGGAGAAATCTGTCATTTACACAGATCATAAGAGCTTAAAGTATCTGTTGACTCAGAAGGAGTTGAATCTAAGGCAGAGAAGGTGGATCGAGTTGCTAAAGGATTATGACTGCTCGATCGAGTATCACCCGGGTAAGGCTAATGTTGTGGCGGATCCTCTAAGTCATAAAGTAGTCTCTGACTTAAGGGCAATGTTTGCTCACCTTAGTTTGTATGAGGATGGAAGTTTATTAGCTGAAATTCAAGTGAAACCTTCTTGGATTAGCCGAGTAAAGGAGAGGCAACAGATTGATGAGTTGCTAAAGGGGAAATTGTAGCTAATCCCAAAGGATGGACCAACGGAATTCAGTATGAATGAGGAAGGACTGTTATGTTTCTAAGAGAGAGTTTGCATGCCAAAAGATCCAGAGTTGATGCGTAGGATTTTGCATGAGGCGCATGGTGGTACATACGCTATGCACCCTGGAGGAAGTAAGATGTTTCGAGATTTGCGAGATTAGTTCTGGTGGCCGAGTTTGAAGCAAGAAGTAACTGAATTGGTGGGTAAGTGTTTGACCTGTCAGCAGGTCAAGGCGGAACATTAGTTACCATCAGGATTATTGCAGCCAGTGAAGATTCCACAATGGAAGTGGGAAAGAATCACCATGGACTTTGTTAGTGGGCTTCCCCTCACACCCACTAAGAAAGATGCGGTTTGGGTAGTTGTTCATCGTTTGACGAAGTCTGCACACTTCATACCCGTACGTGTTGACTATTCCTTGCAGAAGTTAGCTAAGTTATACATAGCGAAGGTGGTGAGGTTGCATGGAGTACCGGTTTCGATCATATTAGATAGGGACCCTAGGTTTACCTTACGATTTTGGAAGGCGTTGCATCAAGCGCTGGGTACGAAGTTGGATTTCAGTACAGCGTTTCATCCTCAGATCGATGGACAGTCTGAGTGGGTGATCCAGATCTTGGAGGACATGTTGAGAGGATGTGTCATTGATTTCAGAGGTAGTTGGGAAGAGTTCTTACCGTTAGCGGAGTTTGCTTACAACAACAGCTACCAATCAAGTATTCAGATGGCGCCCTATGAAGCTTTGTACGGGCAGAGGTGCCGTACTCCTACCTGTTGGACGGAATAAGGGGAACGTCAGATTTTGGGTCCGGAGTTGGTGATCGAGACGGAAGAGAAGATCGAGTTGATTTGGGTTCGACTGAAGGAGGCATCGGACAGACAAAAGTCCTATGCTGATTTAAAGCGCAAGGACATAGAGTTTGCAGTGGGTGATAAAGTATTCCTAAAGGTGTCGCCGTGGAAAAAGGTACTAAGGTTTGGTCGAAAGGGTAAATTAAGTCCCAGATTTATCGAACCATATAGGGTGTTGAAGCGAGTAGGACTAGTAGCCTATCAGCTGGAGTTACCTCCGGAGTTAAGTTAAATTCACGATGTATTTCACGTCTCCATGCTAAGACATTACCGTTCAGATCCGTCTCACGTTGCGCCTGTGGAGGAAATCGAGGTAAGACCTGATCTATCCTTCGAAGAAGAACCAATAGAAATCTTGGATCGTGATGTCAAGGTGTTGAGAAGGAAAACGGTTCCTTTGGTTAAGGTGCTGTGGAGGAATCATGGTTCTGAGGAAGCTACATGGGAACCCGAGGAAGCAATGCGGCAGCAATACCCCCATCTTTTCTGATCAGGTAATTTCAAGGATGAAATTTCTTTAAGGGGGCAGAACTGTAACATCCTAAATTTATGGGCTTATGCATTTAATGTAGGGATATGTTTAATTCGTTAATTTAAGTAATAGGGGTCCAAATTGGGCTCAGAATTAGGCAAAAGCCTTGGTTAAATTATCTGATTGGGCATTATAGAGTTAAAACGTGGTAATTCTGTTTAAGATACCAATGTGGGCTTGTGGCCCAACAAGAGGTGGCACTACAAGGGAATTAGAAGGTGCCGTCATTAACAATTAAAGGGGCCCAAGTTTTGGCCGCAAGGAGCCTATGTTTTTGGGCCATTTTCGGCATTTAAAAGGGAGCAAGGGGTGACTGTAACAGACCAATTTTGACCCAAATCGGAACGGTGGTTTCGGGACCACGAATCCGAGCCTGAGAAATATTTTAATATTATATTTTGTGTTTATTATATGTGATTTAGTGAGTGTGAAAGTTTCGTAGAAAAATTTAGTCGTTTAAGTGCTCAATTTGATAAAAAGGATTTAATCGAGAAAAGTGCAAAAGTTGCATGCTAAAGTGAGGAGTACTAAATTGATTGTGGCTTTTTAAGTGGGTGTACCAAAAGGGCAATTAGCCCATTAACCATATTAAGGGACGGCAATGGGCCTTTATAAGTCCAAATTATATGTTAATTTAGTTTATTATATAGTTATATTAATGTGTTAAAATAATGTTAATAATATGTGTTTGTTTTATCATTAAATAATAAAAACAAGTGGGGAGAAAGAGAACATACCTTGTTCTCTTCTTCTTGGCCGAATGTAGAAAGTAGAAACTCCATTGTTGAAGCTTGATTTTCGGCAAGATAAGGAGCTTGATTGAGGTATGGTCGGTTTTTGGTTTTTGATAATTTTTACGTTTTTGAGATCGTTGCTTCGTATATTATCCGACCCATGTCTAAATTTTTGAAAATACCATGTATATAAGATTCGACCATTAACATGTTTAGATAGTTTTGATGTTTAATGGTTCTAGATTAAAGGTATGTTAAGGATTTACAAGTTTTGTATTGGAGTTTTTGGTGATTTTGAGTATATAGGGCTAAATTGAAAAGAATAAATTTGTGAAAAATTAAAATGTTAAATAGATGAAATGCATGGACACCCATGGTTATGGGGAAGATTCAGCCTAGCCATGGTGTTAGAAAATTTTGCATATTTTGAGTTTTGTGTAAATTGGACCAATTTGTAAAAATGGGAAACATTAGGGGCAAAATAGTAAATTGCCCATTTGTGTTTTGGGACTAAATTGAGATGAAATGCGATTAAATGAGCTAAATTCTAATGTGTTTTAGATCAAGAGCAAAGAAAAACGGAATTAGACAGGGGGAAGACGAAGGTTCTCGAATAGCCGATTCGCACGGACTATCGACAACCGAGGTAAGTCCTTTAGCTAAAATATGTTAATAAATTAATTATGAACTTAGTGAATGATGAATTGTGGAAATTTAGAGTATAAATTCATGATATAGCCGAATGTGAATGTATAGTATTGAAGTGAATTTATTTTGGTTAATGCAAGGTGTATAAGTAAGTTCTTGAGCTACCTTATGTTTAAAGGTTAATTACAAATCTAATGAATGATAGAATTTGTATAAGTTTGGTGTAAAACCATGAGTTGGCCGAATGTGATGATGATGGATTGGATTGATTTCAAATATATTTTATGCAATGTGAATAAATGCATATGGTTCGATATGTGATAGTGAAATGTGAAAAGCATGTAAAATTATTCTGACATTCGGGCTTCGAGCCTAGCAGGCCTCGTGCCGGTGACAAAATCGGGCTTTATGCCTAGCAGGCCTTGTGCCGGTGACAAAATCGGGCTTTATGCCTAGCAGGCCTTGTGCCGGTGACAAAATCGGGCTTTATGCCTAGCAGGCCTTGTGCCGGTGTTACTTTTCAGGCTTTTATGCCTAGCAGGCCTTGTGCCAGTGTTATTTATCGGGCTTTACGCCTAGCAGGCCTTGTGCCGATGTTACTTTTCAGGCTTTTACGCCTAGCAGGCTTGATGCCGGTGATGTAATTTATAAAAGAGAAATTGAATCTTTGTTCAAGACAACTTAAAGCTAATTTATTGAGTATACGGTTCAGGTAAGCATGTAAGGTATGCTATGCTTAATATTACTTGGGTCAAATTAATATTATGAGAATTGTGTTATATGTGTTCGAAGTTAATATTGATGGATGTAATATAATGGAATTCGAGCTTAGAATGTGCTATTATGGAACAATTGGTTTTCAAGTTTAAATGTTAAGAAAGGAGATTTTCATGCGATATGCTTATATGAACTACAAAGAAATGTAGGTTGAAGGAAATGATTCCTAATTTACTTGGGTTAATGAATTACTAGTATCTGGCTTTGTATAAATAATTTACTTAATTGCCTATGTGAAATACCATAAGTTGATTGCTTTCATTTCGTAAATAATTAAATGTTTTATTATCATGAGTTAGGACTTACTAAGCTAGTAGGCTTAATTATGTGAAATGTTCTCCTTTGTTTTATAGATTTTGGTCACGTTGCGGGCTCGTAAAGGATCTTCAAGAAGTCAACCACACTATCGCCTTCCTTTGGTATTTTGAATTTTGGTTACGAATTAGAAGGCATGTATAGGCTAGATGAAGTTTTAGAAACATATGATGTTTGACCTTGTATATAATAGCCATGCGAATATGGCTAAATTTTTAGTTAAGTACGCTGTTGTGTCTTGATGTGTACGTTGGTTCATGATGGCAATGTTTATGCATTCTTAATCAAATTTTAATCGTTTTTGTTAAGGAAATGTTTGTATACAAATGAATCCTTGAATTAGGGATGTAGGTAGGTTCGGTTAGAAGCTAGTCTTTCATAAAATGCAACAAAACAGCTTGTAGTAGCAGCAGTGATGTGAGTTAGAAAAATCACCAAAAATAGGGTATATTGAACTAGAAGGTGAATGAGATATGAAATTAAACCTCATTGTGTCTATTTTTACATGAAAGAAACAGGGTAGGCAAAAGATTTATATATTATGAGATAATTAAGTTCCAGTGAGACCTGCCCTGAACGAATTCGGGAGTCACTGTTCTGTTTTAGAAAAATTGTCAAAAATTGTACAAAAATAATTAAGAATCATGGTTTATATTTGTAGAACCCTTAATGAGTCTATTTTTCATTGGTATAAACAAGAACATTATAGGAAATTTTTGCAATGAGATAACTGTATTTTTGTAGAGACAGGTCAGAATTGTCAAGCAGTGTAATAAGGGTAATTTTGATGAATAAAATGTACTAATTGGCCACATGAAAAATTCTGGAAAAATTATGGTGAAAAGTTATGTGAGTCTAGTTTCAAGGAAAATTTACGGATCTAAATTTCAAGTTTTGAAACTCGAGTTATGGTCGATTTAGTCAGCATGACGCAGTTGGAAAGCTTTAAAATCTTACACCCCGAGTTAATAGTCAAGTCTAGTAATGCCACGTACTCGATTCCGGCAAGGGTTTCGGGTAAGGGGTGTTACTTTTGATTGGTATCAGAGCTTACGGTTTAGCCGATTCTAGGACTACCGTATGCGCGTGTGAGTCTAGCTATACATGCCTTTAATATATATATTGATAGTGTGGTGACTTCTGACAGCCTGAACTTTGTTTTATATAGTAAATGGACACTGATCCTGAAAGAGCCGTAGCTGATGATGTAGAGAGTGTAGCGCCTGACCGTGCACACGGATCAGCGCCGGTCGACTCTCGACCTGTTTCGGGTAGCCACGAAGGAGAAACTAAACAAGCCTTTTATCGGATGATGAATGAGTGGTTTGCCCAATTTATTCAGAATAACCCGAATGTACATCAACCTCCACCCTCGAATAATTCAACTCCGATTCCTTCAGCACCCCCGATGATAGATCCTATGAGATCTAGTAGGCCCCCAGTTGATAAAATTCGAAAATTTGGGGCCGAAGAATTTAAAGCCAATGATGATGACGACGCAGAGAGAGCCGAAATGTGGCTTGATAACATTATTCGGGTACTTGATGAGCTATCTTGTACTCCGGATGAATGCCTGAAGTGCGCTATATCTTTACTGCGAGACACTGCATATCACTGGTGGAACACACTAGTATCAGTGGTTCCGAAAGAAAAAGTGACATGGGATTTCTTCCAAACTGAATTTCGCAAGAAGTATATTAGCCAAAGATTCATTGATCAAAAACGAAAGGAGTTCCTCGAGCTGAAACAGGGGCGAATGACCGTAACGGAATATGAAAGAAAATTTGTCAGGCTCAGCCGATATGCTAGAGAGTGTGTTTCTACTGAAGCAATTATGTGTAAAAGATTTGAAGACGGCCTAAATGAAGATATAAAGATGTTTGTTGGCATTCTTGAAATTCAAGAGTTTGTAACTTTAGTTGAGAGAGCTTGCAAAGCTGAAGAGTTCGGGAAAGAGAAAAGAAAGGCTGAGACAGAAGCTAGAGACATCCGAAAAAGGTCTTCGGGTAAAGTCTTTCATTCCACGACCAAGAAGCCCAGAGATGACTACAGCCGACAGAAAACTACTACAGATCCACCTAGACGGGATCGACCCCCTATGAGCTCCCGAGCTACCTCGATAGCCAGTGTTGGTAACGTTCCACAAAATAGAGTTGAATGCAAGCACTGTGGGAAATGGCACTCAGGGAGTTGTAGATTTCATGATCGGTCTTGCTATAAATGTGGATCATCAGATCATTTTATTAGTGTCCGAAGTTAGCTGAGCAGAATACAGTTCAGAACACTAAGCCGAGCAACGTGTCAATGCGAGGTAGACCACCCAGACATTCAGGAAATGTAGGTGGTAGTCAGAAAGGAACGAAGAACACTACAGATCGATCTGAGGCTAGAGCTCCGGCTAGAGCATATGCTGCACGAGCTAGAGAGGATGCTTCCTCCCCCGACGTCATTACCGGTACTTTCACTCTTTATGATACTACTGTAATTGCACTAATCGATCCTGGTTTGACTCATTCTTATATGTGTGAAACTTTAAAATTTGGCAAGACTCTGCTAGTTGAGTCTACCGAGTTTGTGATTCGTGTGTCCAACCCTTTGGGTAGATGTGTGCTTGTTAATAAAGTGTGTAGAGGTTGCTCGTTGACGATTCGAGATTATTGCTTCCCAGCTGATTTAATGTTGTTGCCCTTTGATGAATTTGATATAATCTTGGGTATGGATTGGTTAACTTCGCACGAGGCAGTAGTGGATTGTAAAAGAAAGCTTATCGATCTAAAATGTCGAAACGGTGAGACCATCAGAATTAAATCCTGTGACATAAATGGGTTGCCTACAGCAATATCTTCAATGTTAGCCCAAAAGTATGTGAGAAAAGGGTGTGAAGCTTATTTGGCCTATGTACTGGATAATAAAATGTCCGAGAAACAAATTGAATCTGTATCAGTTGTATGTGAATACCCCGATGTGTTTCCTGAAAAACTACCGGGTTTACCCCCAGTGCGAGAGATTGAGTTCGGCATTGAGTTAGTGCCGGGTGCGACTCCGATTTTGATAGCTCCGTACCGAATGGCGCCTACTGAATTAAAAGAGTTGAAAGCACAGTTGCAAGAGTTGACAGATAGAGGCTTCGCACGACCGAGTTTCTCTCCTTGGGGTGCACCGGTTTTATTTGTGAAAAAGAAAGATGGAACTATGCGAATGTGCATCGACTACCGACAACTAAATAAGGTAACCATAAAGAATAAGTACCCGTTACCTCGGATTGATGATTTATTTGATCAATTGAAGGGGGCTTCAGTGTTTTCGAAAATAGATTTGAGATCGGGCTATTATCAGTTGCGAGTCAGAGATTCAGATGTGCCAAAGACTGCATTCCGAACGAGGTACGGACACTATGAGTTTTTGGTTATGCCTTTTGGACTTACTAATGCACCTGCTGTTTTTATGGATCTAATGAACCGGGTCTTCCGACAGTTTTTGGATCGGTTTGTAGTAGTGTTTATTGATGATATACTGATCTACTCCAAAAATGAAACGGAACATGCTGAGCATTTGAGATTAGTACTACAAACTTTGAGGGATCAACGATTGTATGCAAAGTTTAGTAAGTGCGAGTTCTGGATGAATGAAGTTAGTTTCTTGGGTCATGTTGTTTCGGTGTCTGGTATTCGGGTGGATCCAAACAAGATAGCAGCTATACTCGATTGGAAACCACCAAAGAATGTTTCCGAGATCCGAAGTTTCCTAGGCCTTGCGGGATATTATAGATGATTTGTAAAAGGTTTTTCCGTAATAGCTACACTTTTGACGAGACTACTACAGAAAGATGTCAAATTTGAGTGGTCAGAAAAGTGTCAGAAAAGTTTCAAACTGTTGAAAGCCCTTTTGACTGAAGCCCCAGTGTTAACTCAGCCTGAATCGGGTAAAGAATTCACTATTTTTAGTGATGCTTCCTTGAATGGGTTGGGTTGTGTTTTAATGCAAGAAGGCAAGGTGATAGCCTACGCTTCGAGACAATTGAAGCCGCATGAGAAAAATTATCCAACTCACGATCTGGAGTTAGCAGCCATTGTGTTCGCATTAAAAATTTGGCGTCACTACTTATTTGGTGAAAAATGTCATATTTATTCAGATCACAAAAGTTTGAAGTATTTGATGACTCAGAAAGACTTAAACTTGAGACAACGCAGATGGTTAGAACTGCTGAAAGACTATGAATTAGTGATTGACTACCATCCGGGGAAAGCTAATGTAGTTGCGGATGCGTTAAGTCGAAAATCATTATTTGCTCTTCGTGCATTGAACGCACGGGTGGCTATGTCTGATGATGGTTCAATCATAGCCGAGTTACAAGCAAGACCGATGTTTATTCAACAGATTTGTGATGCACAGAAAGTTGATAAAAATTTGATTGCTATCCGGATTCAGTGTGAAAACGGCACGGAATCAGATTTTCAGATTGATGCAAATGATTGTTTAAATTATAAAAGTCGATTGTGTGTTCCTAAGAACTCAGATTTAATACAGATGATTCTGAGTGAGGCCCATAATGGTCGAATGTCGATACACCTGAGTAGCACAAAAATGTATAACGATTTGAAGCAGTTTTATTGGTGGCCTGGCATGAAACGGGACATATCTGAGTTTGTTTCCAAGTGCTTAATCTGTCAACAAGTGAAAGCTGAGCATCAGGTACCGTCCGGATTACTTCAACCAATCATGATACCCGAATGGAAATGGGATAGAATTACAATGGATTTTGTATCCGGTCTCCCTATGACACCGAATAAGAAAGATGCCGTATGGGTTATTGTTGATAGACTGACTAAATCAGCCCATTTTGTGCCGGTACGTACCGACTATTCACTTGATAAGCTTGCCGAATTGTATGTGTCACAAATTGTAAGGTTGCACGGTGTACCGAGTTCCATTGTTTCGGATAGGGACCCAAGATTCACATCGCGGTTCTGGAAGAAATTGCAAGATGCTCTAGGTACTAAACTTCATTTTAGTACAGCCTTCCATCCGCAAACAGATGGTCAGTCTGAGTGAACTATTTTGATACTTGAGGACATGTTGAGGTGTTGCGTTTTCGAGTTTGAAGGTACGTGGGAACGATACCTACCTTTGATTGAATTTGCTTACAATAATAGCTTTCAATCTAGCATTAAAATGGCGCCTTATGAAGCCTTATATGGTCGAAAATGTCGCACACCGTTGTATTGGACTGAGCTCAGTGAGAATAAGATACACGGGGTTGATTGGATTAAAGAAACAGAACAGGAAGTGGTTGTTATTAGGAGTAATTTGAAAGCTGCTTCGGATCGTCAAAAGTCCTATGCCGATTTAAAACGTAAGGACATTGAATTTCAAGTTGGAGATCGGGTGTTCTTAAAAGTTTCTCCGTGGAAGAAAATACTCCGATTCGGTCAGAAAGGCAAGTTGAGTCCTAGATTTATCGGACCGTATGAAATCATAGAGCGTATAGGGCCTGTTGCTTATAGATTGAAATTGCCCATTGACTTAGAAATGATACACAATGTATTTCATGTTTCGATGCTTCGTAAATATAGATCGGATCCGTCCCATGTGATTGCACCGTCAGGGATTGAAATTAGATCTGATTTGACATATGATGAGGAACCGATCTGTATCTTAGCTCGGGAAATAAAAGAGTTGAGAAATAAAAGAATTCCATTAGTAAAGGTTTTATGGAATCGTCACGGAGTTGAAGAGGCTACGTGGGAGCCTGAGGAGTCAATGAGGCAACAATATCCGAACTTATTTAACGGTAAGATTTTCGGGGACGAAAATCCTTAAGGGGGGGAGAGTTGTAACAGACCAATTTTGACCCAAATCGGAATGGTGGTTTCGGGACCACGAATCCGAGCCTGAGAAATATTTTAATATTATATTTTGTGTTTATTATATGTGATTTAGTGAGTGTGAAAGTTTCGTAGAAAAATTTAGTCGTTTAAGTGCTCAATTTGATAAAAAGGATTTAATCGAGAAAAGTGCAAAAGTTGCATGCTAAAGTGAGGAGTACTAAATTGATTGTGGCTTTTTAAGTGGGTGTACCAAAAGGGCAATTAGCCCATTAACCATATTAAGGGACGGCAATGGGCCTTTATAAGTCCAAATTATATGTTAATTTAGTTTATTATATAGTTATATTAATGTGTTAAAATAATGTTAATAATATGTGTTTGTTTTATCATTAAATAATAAAAACAAGTGGGGAGAAAGAGAACATACCTTGTTCTCTTCTTCTTGGCCGAATGTAGAAAGTAGAAACTCCATTGTTGAAGCTTGATTTTCGGCAAGATATGGAGCTTGATTGAGGTATGGTCGGTTTTTGGTTTTTGATAATTTTTACGTTTTTGAGATCGTTGCTTCGTATATTATCCGACCCATGTCTAAATTTTTGAAAATACCATGTATATAAGATTCGGCCATTAACATGTTTAGATAGTTTTGATGTTTAATGGTTCTAGATTAAAGGTATGTTAAGGATTTACAAGTTTTGTATTGGAGTTTTTGGTGATTTTGAGTATATAGGGCTAAATTGAAAAGAATAAATTTGTGAAAAATTAAAATGTTAAATAGATGAAATGCATGGACACCCATGGTTATGGGGAAGATTCGGCCTAGCCATGGTGTTAGAAAATTTTGCATATTTTGAGTTTTGTGTAAATTGGACCAATTTGTAAAAATGGGAAACATTAGGGGCAAAATAGTAAATTGCCCATTTGTGTGTTTTGGGACTAAATTGAGATGAAATGCGATTAAATGAGCTAAATTCTAATGTGTTTTAGATCAAGAGCAAAGAAAAACGGAATTAGACAGGGGGAAGACGAAGGTTCTCGAATAGTCGATTCGCACGGACTATCGACAGCCGAGGTAAGTCCTTTAGCTAAAATATGTCAATAAATTAATTATGAACTTAGTGAATGATGAATTGTGGAAATTTAGAGTATAAATTCATGATATAGCCGAATGTGAATGTATAGTATTGAAGTGAATTTATTTTGGTTAATGCAAGGTGTATAAGTAAGTTCTTGAGCTACCTTATGTTTAAAGGTTAATTACAAATCTAATGAATGATAGAATTTGTATAAGTTTGGTGTAAAACCATGAGTTGGCCGAATGTGATGATGATGGATTGGATTGATTTCAAATATATTTTATGCAATGTGAATAAATGCATATGGTTCGATATGTGATAGTGAAATGTGAAAAGCATGTAAAATTATTCTGACATTCGAGCTTCGAGCCTAGCAGGCCTCGTGCCGGTGACAAAATCGGGCTTTATGCCTAGCAGGCCTTGTGCCGGTGACAAAATCGGGCTTTATGCCTAGCAGGCCTTGTGCCGGTGACAAAATCGGGCTTTATGCCTAGCAGGCCTTGTGCCGGTGTTACTTTTCAGGCTTTTATGCCTAGCAGGCCTTGTGCCGGTGTTATTTATCGGGCTTTACGCCTAGCAGGCCTTGTGCCGGTGTTACTTTTCAGGCTTTTACGCCTAGCAGGCTTGATGCCGGTGATGTAATTTATAAAAGAGAAATTGAATCTTTGTTCAAGACAACTTAAAGCTAATTTATTGAGTATACAGTTCAGGTAAGCATGTAAGGTATGCTATGCTTAATATTACTTGGGTCAAATTAATATTATGAGAATTGTGTTATATGTGTTCGAAGTTAATATTGATGGATGTAATATAATGGAATTCGAGCTTAGAATGTGCTATTATGGAACAATTGGTTTTCAAGTTTAAATGTTAAGAAAGGAGATTTTCATGCGATATGCTTATATGAACTACAAAGAAATGTAGGTTGAAGGAAATGATTCCTAATTTACTTGGGTTAATGGATTACTAGTATCTGGCTTTGTATAAATAATTTACTTAATTGCCTATGTGAAATGCCATAAGTTGATTGCTTTCATTTCGTAAATAATTAAATGTTTTATTATCATGAGTTAGGACTTACTAAGCTAGTAAGCTTAATTATGTGAAATGTTCTCCTTTGTTTTATAGATTTTGGTCACGTTGCGGGCTCGTAAAGGATCTTCAAGAAGTCAACCACACTATCGCCTTCCTTTGGTATTTTGAATTTTGGTTACGAATTAGAAGGCATGTATAGGCTAGATGAAGTTTTAGAAACATATGATGTTTGACCTTGTATATAATAGCCATGCGAATATGGCTAAATTTTTAGTTAAGTACGCTGTTGTGTCTTGATGTGTACGTTGGTTCATGATGGCAATGTTTATGCATTCTTAATCAAACTTTAATCGTTTTTGTTAAGGAAATGTTTGTATACGAAATGAATCCTTGAATTAGGGATGTAGGTAGGTTCGGTTAGAAGCTAGTCTTTCATAAAATGCAACAAAACAGCTTGTAGTAGCAGCAGTGATGTGAGTTAGAAAAATCACCAAAAATAGGGTATATTGAACTAGAAGGTGAATGAGATATGAAATTAAACCTCATTGTGTCTATTTTTACGTGAAAGAAACAGGGTAGGCAAAAGATTTATATATTATGAGATAATTAAGTTCCAGTGAGACCTGCCCTGAACGAATTCGGGAGTCACTGTTCTGTTTTAGAAAAATTGTCAAAAATTGTACAAAAATAATTAAGAATCATGGTTTATATTTGTAGAACCCTTAATGAGTCTATTTTTCATTGGTATAAACAAGAACATTATCGGAAATTTTTGCAATGAGATAACTGTATTTTTGTAGAGACAGGTCAGAATTGTCAAGCAGTGTAATAAGGGTAATTTTGATGAATAAACTGTACTAATTGGACACATGAAAAATTCTGGAAAAATTATGGTGAAAAGTTATGTGAGTCTAGTTTCAAGGAAAATTTACGGATCTAAATTTCAATTTTTGAAACTTGAGTTATGGTCGATTTAGTCAGCATGACGCAGTTGGACAGCTTTAAAATCTTACACCCCGAGTTAATAGTCAAGTCTAGTAATGCCACGTACTCGATTCCGGCAAGGGTTTCGGGTAAGGGGTGTTACAGTGACGCCACACACAAGGAGTTAAGGGCCCAAAATTTAAGTTTCAGGAAGCCCAAATCTTTTAATTTAAGTGAGTTAAATTTCGGCATTAGGGTTGGATGAAGTGGACGGCTACAAGGCTCAAAAATAGGAGGATATATATGGATTTATAATTGATAATATAGAGGATAAAAAGGAGAAAAGATAGGAGCTATCAAGGAAGGTGATGGCCAAAAATCCACCACTTAGAGCAGTAAAGAATTCGACTATTTCATGGAAAAGGGGTGCCGAATTTTCCCTTTTATTTAGACTGATTTTTAATTATCAAGAAGGGCGTTTTCGGTTTTAAGCAGAAGGTGCCGAAATTTCTATAAATAGGAGGGGATATCTCGTTGATTCTGGCATTTAAACCCTAATTTCCTCTTCATTCTTTGTGCCAAATTCCTTAGCCTCTCCCTCTCCAATTTCTTTTCTTCAATTTCTTCAAAAGCCGAAACCTCTTCTCCATTCTTTTTCCCCTAGAGCCGATTTCTCTAAAAAGCCGAAATCTCCATAGTTTTTCTTTATTCATCCTATTTGAGAATTAGTTCTATTCTTTTTTGACATTTAAATCTTTTCTTTGACATTGCTGAATCTTCTCTCCAAGTGCTAGCCGAATTCCCTATACTAAGGTAAGTGTCGACTTCTGTTAGATCTCATATTCTATTTTCGGTTCTTGAAAGGAAAAAGCCGAAAAGCTAATAGTTTAATGGTTCTATGTTGGGCAGCATTCCGAGATTTGAAGGAAACTTGGTCGTCTAGATCTAAAAGCCGAAAATCACTATTCTCCAATTTTGAGATTTTAAGGTAAGAAGATTTCCCTAGATTTCTACTAGATTTGCTCATTGTATACAATATCTTAACTTTATGATGAGGATTAATGATCAAATATTGTGATAGTAGTTTTGATAAGGACTAGTGATGGAATTAAATATGGATCAGGCAAAGGAGAGAATCCCTAAGTTTAAGGAACGAGCAGTATCTATCGTTCGAGATTGGCCACTTGGTTGTGGACCGGCTTCTGAACAACACCTTAGGCAGATAGCAGTTGTGTCGACTAAGGATAGGGTCGACATAAAAAGCATCGTTTTATCGGTAATCAGGTGTGTAGATCTCTAACACACTATTAATCTTGTATGTATGTCTATATATATATATGTTATGGGCTAAAAAGCCAAAAAGAGGCTGTATAGACAGTCGAATGGAACCCTAAATGGGTTAGGCATGGATGCCAGGTACGTAAACATAGAACTCTCTATGTGTATCGAAATATATGTAAGCCTGCATGATGTTTTCTTTATATGTGTATGCATAGGGGGGTTTATGATATTGAAGGGGAAGTGCATGATAGGTCACTTGGTGATCGGTGGTAGAAATCCCACAAAAGTAAATATTAGGTCACATAGTGATCAGTGGCTATGCCACGTTTAATGATTCTTGAACAACAGGAATAGGCAGTACGGCTGTCGTTATGGTGTGTAGCGGATGGAGGGTTGATTGTAGAAATCCCCAAGGTGTGATGGTTGGTACGGGTTGGTGTGTAGAGGATGGAAACCTAGGATGGGTTGGGTTATTATTCATTATTTATTGTTTACTATGTGATTATGATTGATACCTTTATGTATGGGCCAGGGCCCATAATGTGTTTGTGGGCTCAGGTCGTTGTGTGCTTTGAGATTTATACACTGAGTCTTGGTGACTCACGCTTTCCTTTCTCTACTTCTCCAGATGAGCAGTAGATCGTGGACATGGGAGCCGAGACAGACTCGAGGGGCCATCAAGTTTTTTATTTCTACAAGTTATTTTCGGGATTTCTTTAAGTTTATTTTATTTCATTTTGGGAAAATTTTTGTAATAAAGCCCCTAGTTTTTATTCAACTATGCAGATTTCAATGTTTTGAAATTTATGAATTTATGACAAAGTTTATTTATACTTAATAATAATAATAAAAAGGAGTTTATCTTTAAAATGTCATTTATCTATCTAAGTTATGTCTATATAACTTACGACTTTCAAAACCAACAAAGCAAAAGTTTTCAATGTACAACCCGTGACACGCCAGATCCGATCGAAACGTATGGGCCGGGTTGGGGGTGTTACACTATTGATTTTAAGTGTTGAGTTATTGATGGATTACATGATATTCTACATATTTCAGTACATTTCTAGATTTCTAAACGATGGGGATCGTTTCGGTGTCAAAAACATGAATTTCAGGCTATTTCAGTGTGGTTTCGTGACCACATGGGCAGCCACACGGGTGTGTGCCCCACATGGGTGGCTCACACTGCAGTGCGAAATTAAGAATTAGGGTTTTTTGGGCAAATTTGGGTACCATACGACCTAACTTGTAAAACTAACATGCAAGGGACACACGGCCTAACCACACACCCATGAGGCTGACCGTGTGTCACACACGGCCTAGACACACGCCCGTGTGTCTACCCGTGTGGAAAAGAATAAGGCTATTTGCCAAGCTCTTTTATCACCCTAACTTATACAAACATAAATTACATTCAACCCTCAACCCATTCATGCATACTTTAACCAAGCAATCCAATTATGCACCATACACATTCATGAATAACCTCATATTTTCATAGATTAATAATAATGAGTCATCAACTATGGCCTTATACAAAAGAGTTCATCATTAAAATAGCCAGCACACTTGGCCAAAACAACATGACATTTCACTAAGTCTAGCCCCTATACATGCCATACTCAAAATGCTAAGTCTAAATATACCAAGATGTGCTGATAGTGTGGGTGATCTTCTAATTATCTTCGTATCTCGAGCTGGCTCTTTGACACTATAAAACAAGGGAGAAGAAAGGGAGTAAGCTTTAAGCTTAGTAAGTCTACATATAAACAATAAGCATCATACCGTATGCTAATCAATCAAAAACATTACATACTATGTAAGAACAATTCACATTATCATAAACATGCTTACTCATCTCAACTCTTACCACATCCCAACCATATCATATACATTGCTCACATTTATTTGTACTTATGCCCTGCACTTATCATCTCAAAGTCACATAAAATATTTACTTAAACAAGTTTCTCGATGAACCCCTTAGAATGATAATAAGTACTTGGTGGTTTCGCATAAAGCCCACCATTAATCAATAATAGGGTGGTATCGCACACAGCCCACCAACATTGATAATTACGGTGGTATCGCACATAGCCCACCAACAATAATAATTACGGTGGTATCGCACATAGCCCACCAAATGGTAATGTAAACGATGGTATCGCACATAACCCATCGTGAATGAATAGCAAGGTGGTATCGCACACAGCCCACGAACAATTACATATTTACAGATATTTATCCGTACTCGCATTTCTATTCCGAGGTTCATTCGAGAACTAATCATTTCTATTATTTTCAATTTATCTTACCAATAAGTATTGACATCCATACAATGCATCAATAAGTAACAACATATGTATTAAAGATGTATCATTTACACAAACTTACCTCGGTGTAAAATATGTTAATCGACGGTTAAGTCCGTAACATTGCCTTTTCCCCAGTAAAGGTTGTTTCCGCGCTCTTCTTGTTCTATAATAATAAAATTTACTCATTTAATCATTACTTAACTCATGGCACATCCAAATTTCTACTTAGGCAAAAATGACCATTTTGCCCTTATACTTTGGCAAAATTATGATTTTTCCCCTAGGCTCGTAAATTGTTTTTCATCATATTTTCTCATTAAAAAAGCCTAGATGAACTTTTATTTCTCTTATAACAACTCATAAAACCAATCATTTCATGCATTTATTACTCAATTGCAACCTTTACAAATAAGTCCCATTTTGGTGTTTTCATGGAAAAACCTTTCACAAAAGTTATTCCTTAACCCATCAACATTCATTTTCTTCCATAAAAACTCAGAAAACAACATAAACACCCTCATGGAAAATCTCTAAACTTTCAACCATTTTACAAAATAGTCCTCCCATTAGCTAGCTTAAGCTTTAGGGGTTCCAAAAGTACAAAAATTATCAAGAAGGACCTCTAAAATCACTTACTTGCAAAGGAATAGCTTGGCTGAAAGTTTGAACTCCAAAAACCTCTATTTTCTCTTCAGATTTTGGTGGAAGAAGAAACGGGAATAGTAAAAGATGACATCTTCTTTATTTATCTTATTTTATTCATTTTAGTCACCTACTATCACCAAATTTTTGACCAATTTAATGCCTTTGTCTCCCTTGGCCAGCCATCACCTTTAGGGTGGTCTAATTTCACTTTAAGGACCTTCAATTTAATATTCCATAGCTATTAGACACTTCTAGCTTGTAGAATAGAACTTTCGCACTTTATGCGATTCAGTCCTTTCTTGCAATTAAGCATTCAATCGCTAGAATTAAAGCACCAAAATCTTCATGCATCCTTATAATCATGCTATAACACATAAAATAATATTAAAAAAAGTTTTATCCAATCTCGGATTAGTGGTCCCAAAACCACTGTTCCGACTAGCCTCAAAATCGAGCTGTTACAGTTGGGCTCGGCATACCGGAGGTCTCAGAAAGATATGGTTTGATTCGGTGTAAGTAAAATCTCATAAGTTTTATACATTAAATTTTAAGTCAGTTTGTAAGACGATTAAATAAACTGTGGTACAAGTTTTTATGCTGGACTTCCGTAAGGTGTTATTTAGACTGAACTTTAGAAACGATGGATTTTATTTCCGAATGTTTGATACCAATTTAATATAGTTTCAAACGTAATGAACAAAAAGGTTTTTCTTATTTTGAATTAAAGTTTTTTTTTTCGCCACTTTTGGTGGCCAATGTAACCTCCAGGATTCGGTCTAAACTTCTGGGCTGGGTTTTGGGGCGTTACATTAGGAATGGGGAAGAGAGAGTAATTCTGTTAGATACTGTAAGATTATCTATGCATTTTTATGAAATAAATGAGGTATTGGTTAGTGAAACGTTCCTTGAAACCCAAGTTTAAATCTCTTCTCTCTTGCCATTCTTATTATTTTGCAAATTTTTCCTTAAACCCTAGTATGTGACAAGCCTTGTTTTTTAAAATAAATATTTCAAATTATATCAAGAATGAGTTATTGGTTTTATGGTTAAACATTAGTGAATTTTTCCTTGAGGTATTAACTTCAGTTCCCTTCCCATGCATATAATTTAATTTTTTGACAAAAATCTATTGTTTTAATGTGTGGGCCATCCAAGCTTAGTTAACCTAGGTATAAATATTAATTTTTTACTAATAATCAGCCTTTAATCCTCCTTCTCATTTCCCTAGCCATTCATTTCTTCCTCTCATTTACATTGATTTTAATTTTTTTCCTTTCCTCCATTGTTGTCGTCGCCTACACCTAGTTTTACCATCTCTTTCTTTTTTTTTTCTTTTTCTTTTTGCCACAAGATTTCTTAACATATTCTCCACTATATTTCTGTCATTTTCCTCATTAAAATCAACCCCAAATCTAAAATCTTTAACTCCAAGATCGATCCCGAATATTGCCAAGAAAGTGCCATTGCCGTTTCTCTCGACTAGCTTGGGTAAGGTATCTTCTCTCTTCAATTTCTTAATTAATCTTGTATATTAAAAACCTAAATTTCAAGATATAAAATTTGGGGGATTTTAAATGATTTAAAAGGTATTTTTCTATAATTTAATGAGATCTCAAACCATTTTAAAATTCAGCCCCAATTTTGGCCACCATGGGTAGTGGTGCATGCGCCTATGTGCAAGAAAGGGGGCTGTTTTGTTTCTTGGTTCTTGCCTATATTGTTTCATCCTAATAATATTTTAAACCCATTTCAATTAGGTAAAAAAGTTCTTGATCGCTTGGCCATTCGGATCCCACAAATCGTGAAGCGTAAGTGCAATTAAGGGTAACTACTTTGTTATTTCGACATAGTTGTTGGGTAAAGGTTATGAATTGATTAACTGAAGGAATTTAATCATTAATTAGCTACTAATTTTCTAGTATATTATTTAATTAGGTGCTGACCCAAACACCCCAAATCATCTGTAAAGGCAAAGAACGATTGTACGTACGGTTTGCATCGATACAGTAAAGAATCTAATTAGTTTGGATTCATAAAATAATTATAATTTCAATGATTGGTTTGAACTCATAAGTGGGTGTTTGGGGGCTGGTTTAATGTTAATTGACTGAATTTATACTGAATTTTGGTTTAGGTTCGTTTAAGGAATTATTAAGGAAAATTGGAAGATTCGCTAGTGTGCTGCGAGGAAGCGAAAAATAAGGTGTGGTCCTAAACTCATAAAATTGTTTGAAAATGTTAAATATCATGTTATATATAATAAATAAGCTTGCTTATTAGATTGTCTTAATAGCCAACTTGTTTATTTTGTGAGTGGTCGAACCAGGTATGTTTCGAGCCTTAAAAGATTAACATGTTGGCAAAATTGCTAGTTTGATAGTATGGATGTTTGATTGAGTTTGTAATTGCATGTTTGAGTTATGAAATATGAGAATGTTTGACTGAATGATATAATGTGTTGGGATATTAAGCTTATGTATGATTTGAACACATGAGATATTTGTTATATTGTGTACTGAAAAGGTTGCTACTTATGCACAATGAAAATCCGTAAAGTATGTGAAATTGAACTATATTGATTGATACCAACACAATGGTAATTTGAAAGATTGGAACATTGTTTCCATTTATTGAAAGTATGTGATTATTGAGGACATGCTGAGCATGTCAAATGAATGTGAAAAGTATTAAGATATGATTATGTATGAGATTGTGTGACATATTGCATATGCATTGGGTTGGAATTTTTTTGGTTGTCAGAGGAGTTTCGTGGAGTACCGTCGGCATATTAAGTCCACATTATTCGTAATCAATGCACTAAACCTGAAGTACTGAGTGGAATGGCGATTTATCACATTTTTACTGGCAGCTTGTCTGTATTCTTATTGGCAGAATTTTCTACATATTGTTATCAGTGGTTTTAACCACAATGGGCTTAAGCCTATAATGTTTGGAGTTTGGATGACAGGTTCTGGGGAACTCATGGTGTGTAGCAGATGGTATGGGTAGGAACCTTTTTGCATTGCATCATGTGCATGACATATTCAAATTTTATTAATTTATGCTACGCATTTTATTTTTTTTGAATTGAATGGTATCGAAATTAATTATTGTTACTCGAATGAATGATGACCTATGCTCATACACCGTTTGACATCGATTTGATAATGGCTATGTAATGACATGAAATTCCTGTGATGGTTCTGTTTTTTTTCTGTTAATGCTAATTTGTTTTACTATACTAGATGTCCTCGTTTAAATAATTATTCGACTCACACTGAGCTTTTCATAAGCTCACCCCACAATAGTGTTTAAATTTTTAGGTAAACCATAAAATTAAGATCGGACTTAGCATTCAGAGAATCAACTTGGACCTCAGATTATTATTATTTAATTAACTATTATTAAGTTTTTATTGGTTTTAGCTTGTAATTTTTAATTATTTCTGATTTGTGGCTTGGTAACTTTTCTTTTGGGGATTTTTGCATGCATGAATTACTCAAGCATAATAATCAGATAATGTATGATATTGGGTTTAAGTAAAATTTGATATTGTTCCCTAGTTTCCACTACATTGCAAAGTAACTATTTTTGAAAAACAAATCGATAAGGCAACTAATTTTCCAAAATGACTTGAAAAATAGTTTTTCCACTACATTAGTTTAACTTCAAGTTTTTTTTTTAAAGAAGAGTGTCAAGCAAACAAATTTTCTAAAACAACACTGTCAACAATAAAATGAATCCTAAGCATACATGATCTAATGAATGAATGCTTTTAATCTAACTCAAAGTACAACTACAGTTTTCTCTAAAATGAGTTTATTTAAAGTCTTAAAAAGTAACGTAAGTTAGCTTAGCCATTTTGGTAATGAGTTCATTTAAAGTCTTAGAAAGTAACGTAAGTGAGCTTAGCCATTTCGGTGGCTAATGTAGCCTTCTCAATCTAGCCATAATGTCTAGGCCGTGTTTGGGAGGTTATAGATATCGCCATATGGTGTTTCTGTGTGGACACATGATGTGCGAAGCTCCAGGCCTTGCGGAAAGGGCACTACAGTGTTCAAGCATCAATGTTAAGATGACGAATAGAGGAATGGATGGAATGTTATGAAAAAAGTGAATAAGAAAGATCACATCTTGGCCATAGGTTCGATCAGAGGCTATATGCCAGAAATTAGTAAGACCATAGCTAAAAGATGTTATGACATCATAATAGAAATGAGTTAGATAATAACTGAAAGATGATACGACATCTTTATAGAAATAAGTAAGACCTTAGCTGAAAGACACTATGACATTATGTGAAAACATGCTAGAATGGCCTAATAGGACTAAGACCATGGCTAAAAGACACTATGACATCCTTTGATAGTCCGTCAGGATAGTAAACACGGGGTTATGCTGTGTAAGACCATAGTTGACAGACGCTACGACATCATAGATAGTCTGCTGGGACATTAAACACGAGATAGTCTAACAAAATATTAAACACGAGATAGTCTATTGGGACAATAAACATGGGATAGTCCGTCAAGACACAAAACATGAAGATCCTGAGCTGTAGGACCATAGATAGACTATGGCAGTCAAAGGAGTGCGCCAGAACATCAAACATAGGGTGTACTGAGTAAGTTTATAGCTCGACTATAGCAGCAAAGATAGAACATTGAGACAATAAACATGGGTGGGAAATCATAATAGAAATCATGGGATAATTCGCAAACCAGGAAAAAAGGTTTAAAAGGAAAAATGGTAGTATGAACATGTGATAGTCGACCAACGGGTCGAAGGAATCTACCAATAAAAAAGAAATATGAAGTGGGAAAGACTGCTAGAATAGCAGTTGTGAAAGCCAGTAAAGCATATGGGTGATAACCCCACATGCATAGTCATAGAAGTTGACGCACTAGCGATGCCTGATGTAAGGGCGAGTGAAAGTGGTATAACCGAGGATCCTAGATAAGGATCCACCAATAAGAGCTACCAAGGGACGCTAGAGTAACCCTAAATGCTAGTGGTTTATCCTGGGAACACAGACTAAACCTTAAGGAAATGAGGGGTTAGATAAAACCCATTGATAATGAATGATACATGGGTGTAAGAGTATGCCCAAAGATCAATCATGAGATGGTTGTAATAACATACTTGATTTACCATGTTTATTAATATAAATCATTGTCATTATTATTTCAATTTTTTTCCTTGTGTATACAAATAAACTGTTTAATAATAATGTCCTAAGAATAATATGATTATTCTTAAAAGATCCTTAGTCAAGTGTTATTGTTGACTAGGACAACAATAATGCATTAAGACTAACATGTAGTTGATTGATGATAAGGAGTTGTCATTGATATGGAGCGTCAAAATCAATGCATGAATATGTGTGTTAGAGAACAACATATTGGACTGACTTGCTATGAGTATGTTTCTTGGATTATTCTGTAATTGTCACAACATTACTCATAGTGATTAATATGTATATGATCCTCAGACTTGAGATCATCATTATCCCAACATCGTGAGTTGTATATTTTGATACAGTCAAACGTACACCGTAACTGTTTGTTCTATAAAGGCTGATGTTGGATATACAGCAATCTATGTAGAGGGATATGGTTGATCAATATAGGATAAGTCCCTCCTACCTAATGGGAGTAATATCTTAGGCCACTTAATTGAGTGAAACTAGAAATGCATGGCCATGCTCAAATAAGTTGATTTGAGATGTCATACTAATTTGTATATCAAAGTTTACTCAAGATATCAAGAAACATGGGATCAGGGGCGAATCTAGGGGGGCTGGTATGGGCCCCGGCCCCCCTAAAATGTAAAATTATATTTAGGCCTTTATAATTTTTTAAAAATTTTAAATTAGTAAAGGTAAAACTGCACTTTGGCCCCCCTAAAAATATAAAAATTCGATTTAATCCTTTACAAATTATAAAGATATAAACTATAAAAAATTAAAATTTCATCTGGCCCCCTAAAAAATTTTCCTGGCTTCGCCCCTGCATGGGATGGACTATGCAAGTGTGACTATTCCATGACTTGTGTCCATTCTAGAGATAAAGGACTTAAGGATTAATGAATGAAAGGTTAATCACAAAAGGTTATGTCGAATCATGACTTCTTGTAACTTAGGTAGCAATGATGCATTGCTAGATGCCACTCATTGTTTGTAACATTAGAAACATTCTAGTATTACTGCTAACGTTACAAGAACAAACAGGGTCACACCCTGTGGTTGAAATGAACGGAATATAACATAGTTGGTATAGTGTTTGGTTGTCACATGTATTAAATTAATTATAGAATTAATTTGATTGGGCAATCAAATATTGAACATATTATAAGTACAAGGATGTTGTACACATAATGAGAACATAGTTCTATTAATATATGAATTTGGTTCGTATATAAATTTAAATAAATATAGTTTACCGAAATCCTTGTTATAATTAGTGTAATTATAAATTTCGGTTAAAACATTATTATATTTATTTATTTTTAATTATGATTCATTATATATATATATACCAATTATAAAGGGTAAAAGAGTGAGACAGATTTTTTTAAGAAACCCTAAAAATTGTTTGTAAGGTCTAGCAACCATCAAGCAAAGAAACCTCTAAAAATAGTTTTGGAGATTTCTCCCGTTCATCGTCTACTGGGTGGATTACGTAGAGGCCGAAATCATAAAAGGTTGCAACTTGGTTCGATAGTAGATCAGAATTCTTGTTGTCGAGGCGTCGCTGTCTACTTAGATTGAAGTTTCAGTAATTTCGAAACCATTATTTCACCTCGATTGGTTCCTCGCACATGGATCCATGGTTTGGATCACATGAATTTTTTTCTGCTGCGCCATAGGGGTACCAGCAATGCAACAGTGGTATCAGAGCCACTTGTGTGATACGAGCTCAGGTTTAAATACTTGGGTGATGCAATTGTATGAGATGCATGGTTTAATTTTATTACGTTTTCGACTGTTTAAATCGTTTAAGCATAACCTGATAACTGTTCCTTTCAATAATTGATTAAATGTTAATCATGGTGTTGTGGCCTATTTGATTTCATGTTATTACTGTTAACTATTAACAAATTTGTAATGATGCAACGGTGGTATTTACAGTTTCCAGTAAGAGTTAATTGGCTAGTGGAATAAGGGTTGTTCCAATATGAAACCTCAAGGATTAAAATCCTGAAAACACGATTCTGTTGATAAAAGTTATCAAATCGTGAGGTTTCATTTGACTGGGGTATGCGGTTCGTACCGCGGGGGCTCTGCCCCTGCAACCCCGGCTTCTACCGTGACAATTCCCTCTCGTATTTTGGGGATGGGGATCTAAGGACGGCTCTGATCGTTGGCCTTCAGCCCGCTTCCTCCGACCGCTTCAGACCCCATCTTCTTACAGTATGTTTTGTTAACAATTTTTTTTAAAAAAAAGGAAAAACTTGGTGGGCCACAAAAGGTTGAAAGGATATTTTATAGTTCACTTTAGCAAAACGTTGAATTCTGTATGCTATTTTTGACATGCACGGTGTTTGAAATGCATAGTTATAGCACGATGACTCATTTGATAAAAGGTTGTATTTTTATATATATAAATATGGCCTGCATGTCGTGCCTTACTACTATTCTCTTGTATTTCTCTTCTCATCTTACTCCCTCGTATGTAAAACGAGTTTCTATATATTGTAATTTGCAAGAGTTGCTGTGGGCTAGACGAGAAGGAAGTTGGGACAACTAGTGTGGATCGATAGCTTGTGAAACGGCTTACACCTTTAGGTTTTCTTTTGGTTCTCCTATTGGCTTGGGTTGAACCACCTTAGTTTATGGGCTATAGCTATTGCACTTATTTATTGCTTTATTTATTCATGTATGAGATGCTATGGATGTCTCAAGCATGCCAATTTTAAATATATTAAAATTTGATAATTATAAACCCCATTAATTAATGAGATCAATTAAAAGACTAAATGGACTAAAGTAGACCATAATTGGTGATGTAACACCCCTTACCCCTATCCATCGCCGGATCAGGGTACGAGGCATTACAGTAATTTTATACACTTCTCCGGTACATACATTTTAATTATACATTAAAACCATTCATAGTCACACTCTAGGTCCCTATTATGGGCTTACGAGGCCCAAAATAATCATTAAAGTTGGTTCAGAACCAAACCAAAACTTTTCGTCATTTAGGAAATTTTTATCAAAACAGGGTCACACGCCCGTGTGACATATGACACGGCCTTGTGAGTAGACCATGAGATTCTCACACTGTAACACCCCAAACCCGACCCAAACACCACGGCCAAATTTAGAATGCTACCGAGGAAAAAGTTTGGAAAGAATTTGACATAAGGGTGAAAACATAATAATTTTCCGTTGTTTATAAAAACATCGTACTTTTGAAACTCTAAAGAAAACTTTGTGTTTACAAGTATCCGAATTTGAAACCCTCGCATAAATTTTTAAGGTGTAAATAGTTTTAAAATAAAACATTCCCAATTACTAACTCGATAGTCAACTCAACTTAAACATAATAAAAATCCCCAAAATACTTTAAGTGGCCTTATTACAATAAAGATTTACTCAAAGGTACTGAAAATATAAAGTGTCTAAAACAAATAAAACATCTTCTGCATGGCCACCTCGTATCCGTTCCAGCCCGGTCCAGGATTCACGTGTCACTTGCATTGTTTGGTAAAAATTGGGTGAGTCAACAGACTCAGTGTGTAATTAGTCCACAAATTTCCACACATGGGCTTAGCCCAAAACCACACCAATCCACATATCAGATAACGATGCAAAATGCACCCAACCCAGCCTAGGGTCCATCCTCTACACACCCCCGTATCCAGCCACCACACACCAGGGGATTACTAAATCGACCCTCCAACCTCTACACACCAATTCGGCAATTAATGCCATCCACCAAGTGGTCTAGCCACTGGTCTATGTGATTAAATCACAATATAATCCACAACGCGACATCAGTCAACGTCAATCTACGATGTAGCTCGTAGCTAGCATCAAACCACGATGAGGCACATAGCCGTCACCAACCACGATATGGCACAAAGCCGATACCAACCACGATGAGGCACAGAGCCAATCATCCATCCACGTGAGGCTCGTAGCCATCACTAAACCACGTACATAAATGTACACCCTGTCCTTCTTTCATATATACAAATCCCTCCCCATGCTTATGCAACATACGATAATGATATGATAAAATCATGCATGAACATGTCAATCGGCATACTGCACTTATATACAACATTAACCACAACTTTACCGGCATTTAACACTGACCTGATAATCGACATACCCCCTAAGGGTAACCATCTCATTATTTTCACTGCATTAATCATCATGCTCATAACACATACTATTATTTAACAAAACTGGGAAACTGCGAATTAATCACACACCTGATAACCTGAAGTATTACGCTCTCAATATCGATGCTATCTCTAACCGAAACTACAACTATCTGCCTACGCTCCTGCTCTGACGCTGGCCCACACCCCAGTTGCCAATCCCGTACCACAGAGACTGATCGCTTCTTAAACTTAGGGGTAGGGACTACCCCTTTCTCTCCTTGACTGGTACCCGCATCCATCCAAATCACTTAATCAGAATATGTCGTTAATCATTAACGGTATAGACAGAACATAACAAATCTAAAACTTACTGCATACTCTTACCAATGTGAATCTGAATCCCAAAGGTATCAACTTAATACTCCAAGTTGTCAAAATCCCCTTGAGTAGTCGAACTTAAGAGAACCCTTAATGCTCCTTCACGTTGGCTACACACAAAAGAAACACGAGGTTATGGCCCTATGCACATTCGGCCATCCCTAAAAACCCAAGCCAACCACTTGGTTTCGGCACCCCAATAGAGAAAGAAACAAAACCGATTGCTAGAGAAGAGATTACTTACCACCAACCCATGTTTGAAGAAAAAAGAAAGAAGGAAAAGGTTACCACCTTCGGCTAATAGCAAGAGGTATTTCGGCTTTTGAATGATGAACACCTGATGATAGAAAGAAAAGGAAAGGGTTGTGGTTGGAGAGGTTTCGGCTATGGCGAAAATGAAGGGAGGGTATAGTTCGGTTTAGAGAAGAAGTAAAGAGAAGCTAAGATGAACCAAAGATGCACCCCACAGATCACTTGCACTTTCGGCTTTTGCCACAGAGGAAAAAAAGAGAACAGTTGAGTTCTTTAGAAGAGAGAAAACGTAAAAGAGTGCCTAACACTAAACTAAGCAAATTCGTCCCCTTTCCCCCCTTATCATGACCGAAAATGCCACCACCAAGAGCCCCACATTCGGCCACTAGCTCCCTCTCTCCCCTATCCCACATTTTGCTCCTATTTTTCCTCTTCTCCCCTCATTCAAAACATTTGAATGAGTCAACCTTTATCTTCCCCCTTTAGCCGAATTTTAAAAGAATAGGACCAAGTCTCATCCTCATCCACTTGAAAGTCCAAGTGTCGTCCAACACCTCTCCTCCTTGCTGCAAAATAAAAGCTCCCATTTGCTTCCCATGCTGCTCGAACCTGAGCCCTTCCTCACTGCTTGTGGCGTCACCTTCCAAGGCCCTAAGTGGCGCCTCCTTGCCACTTTACCAAGCCAATCCTTGTGTCCAAAAACCCCTACAAATTTTCTTAAGGCCTCATTTGCCTAGCTCCCCTTTAAGACTTAAAACCTAGTATTTTCCTAAGGCATTATCCTACCTCCTAGGGTTCCCAAAACCTCTAAAACACATTCAAACCACACCTAAAGCATACTATCACATGAATTATAAATTAAAATGCATAACCCCTAAATCCCGAATGTTACACACACGCCCATGTCTGGATCCCGTGTATAATTCATAATAATACATACAACCAATAACTAAATCTCTATATGCCATTCACTTAAAAATAATTAAGAATTGTCATGATTCCAACATGACAAATTGATAGTGTGATGATACCTCTAACGATCTCCAACCCCGAGCCAACTTGACAACAGTAAGAGAAATGGAAAAATGGTGTAAGCTTAATAGCTTAGTAAGTTGGCATATTAATAATAATAAGCAATTTAATTAACAATATTAACCCATTTCTCAATAAATATACTCAAGGGAATAGAATCGATATTCACATAGTTTTACCCTTTTTCTTAAGTTCAGCTTAGGCTATTTTTCTGAGTCACAGTCACTAATTTAATTATTTCATAAGCTACAGAACTCAAAATTAAGATCTGTAAATTTTTTATGAAACTAGACTCACATATATTCATACCACAAAATTTCCAAAATTTTTGGTTTATCCAATCAATACAGTTTATTCATTAAAGACTCCCCTGTTTTGCCGTTCAACAGCTCTAACACCTCTTCACTAAAATTAAAATTCCTCATTATATAAGTTTTAGATAACCTTCTCGTTTGTCTCTCTCGAAATCAGACTCACCAAGGATTCTGAGAATATAAATTACACACCATAACCATTTTTATACAATTTTTAATGATTTTTTCAAGGCAGAACAGGGGATCATGTAATCATTCTGAACCAGTCTTACAGATATTTAAATATCTCAAAATATAAAAATTCTTTGCTTTCTCTGTTTCTTTTATATAAAAATACACTCAATATTAAATCAATATCTCATCCAACATATAATTCAATTTCTACGATTTATGGTGATTTTCAAAGTCACATAACTGCTGCTATTTCAATCTATTTTACTGAAAATTTTACTTTCCCATGTTTTCTTTATATTACTTCCATATATGCACACATAACACCAAACATATTCAAAACTAGCCATACAAATGAATAATCATCACCAATATTTACGAGTACTCATAATGGCGTTTATATCATATCAGCCTTACCACAATTTCAATCACGTATCACATATCAAACACATTATGCACACACACATAGTCACATGCACCCTTGCTCACATGTACATTTGCCACATTTCTCAATTGGTCACATTCACTCTTGCACTTATTCATAACATGATCGCACCAATCACCAGTAGTAAGTTATCTCGTTGAACCCCTTCGAAAAACGCCCGATACTAGGTGATCTCAGTACATAGCTCCACCTACACATAATTCGGCTTTCTTGTATACATGGTGAAGGTCCCTTATCACCCATGTGACCTAGCCATTCCATCTCGTAGCTTTCTTGTCTACATGGCGTCCAACACTAGGAACCACTCATGCGACCTAGCTACTCATAACCCGTAACTTATTTGTACACATGGTATACACACAGTATTACACATGTGATCTAGTTACATATGGAATTATTATCCCGTAGCTTTCTTGCATACATGGTAAAAGTCCCTTGTCATCCATGTGGCCTAGCTACACATCAAATTTTGCCATCTCGTAGCTTTCTTGTGCACACGGTGAATTTCCCTTATCACTCATGTGACCTAGCTACATATTGTCCATATCTCTTGGTTTTCTGAAGGTTCAATCGAGAATTTCTCATTCCATACATTTTCATATTTTAGTTATCACCCAATGATTTCCATAATATCTGGCAAAATAATTATTGAACAATTAAAATAAATGCATTACTTACATATCAACTTTCCATTTCACATAATAACCATAGTCATAGAAAACACCTTTAAGCACAACATTTCAACCTATTTTCCATGTCACCTATGTCACATTTTATCATAAACATATTATTAAATCAATTCACCTACATAATATACTAAACATGTAATTCAGCAAAATCAATTTAATACCACAATTTAAGTTTCAAATGTACATTACGATATTATTGCTTTATTATTAACACACCAACTTACCTCGGATCCAGAAACGACAATTTACCAACTTTCTCGATTTTCGATTTTCCTCCCGTTCTAGGTCCAAATCTCATTTTTTTGGGGTCTAAAACATCGCATTTCACTTGTTTAATTAATGTATTACTCAAAACAGTCCCTAACTCAAACTTAGGAACAATTACAATTTTGCCCCTAAACTTTTCAAAAATTACACTTTTACCCCTAGGCTCGTAAATTAAAATTTATTCCTTTTTCTTATGTTTTATGACATGCTAAACATTTTTCCCTTTGGAAACATCAAATTCTCACTCTAACATGTACTTATGAACATTAGGTATTTTTATCGACTATGTCATTTTACTCGTTTTCACGTAAAATCGCTTAGTAAAAGTTGTTTAACATAATTTTAGCCTCCATATTCTATCATAAAACATCAAAATAAACACATTTCACCTATGGGTATTTTTCCAAATATGAACCCTAGGTTAAACTATTGCTAGAATAAGCTAAATCAAGTTACCGGGACTCCAAAAACGTAAAGAACATTAAAAACGGGGCTTGGAATCACTTACTATGGAGCTTGTAAGCTTGAAATAAACCCTAGCTATGGAGAACCCTTGTAATTTCGTCCTAATGTAGAAGATTAACATATTTGGCATTTAAATTTTGTTTTTTAATTCATTTAATTCACTAATTTACCAAAATGCCCTTAAAAAAATCTTTTGAAACATACACATCCATGTCCATTTTTGTCCACCAACTTAACCAATGGTCTAATTATCATTTAAGGACCTCCAATTTAAAATTTCATAATAATTGGACACCTCTAACATGTAGAACTCAACTTTTGCACTTTTTACAATTTAGTCCTTTTGACTAAATTGAGTGCCCAAACGTCAAAATTTTTCGAATGAGATTTTCACGAAATCATTCCATGAAATTGTATACCATAAAAATATAAATAAAATAAATTTCTCAACATCGAATTTGTGGTCCCAAAACCACTATTCTGTTTAGGCCCTATTTCGGGATGTTCCAGGTGAGATGTAATAACCTTAATAAAATCCCTCTATTAAAATATTAAGTCAACATGGCCTTCCAATTTTTCCCTCATTAAGGCCTCGATGAATACTGTGTAGGTTCTGCCAAAGCGAAGTACTATATTTATCTTGGTTAAACGCGAAGAATAAACAAGTGATATTCGCTGGTTAAAAATTGGTTAATGACTTAACTAGGTTACTCTAATAGGATGATTAGAACAAGAGTTGTTCACCAAATATTAAGAGTTACACATGATGTAATTAGCAAATGTTGCTTACCTAAATAACCATAGTCTTGAGAGTAAAGCCAAAGTTGACTTAAGAGGAGGTGAAATATGGATCCTTAACCCACTAGAAATACTTTTGAGAAAGTCTTTCTGAAATTAATATATGAGGGTTATTAATTTTGACATAAAATAGTGGGAACATCATTTAATAAAGTCTTTTTAATAATTGATATAAACTTGGTAAATTTATTCACACGCATATTTAATTGTTGTAGATATATTATGGCTGCAAACACTAATACACTCTCATTGCGATCGGTCCTTGAGAAGGACAAATTGAATGATTTGAACTTTATTGACTGGTTCCATAATTTGAGGATTGTCCTCAAACAAGAACAGAAATTATATGTCATTGAACAACCACTTCCTAATGAACCACCCACTAATGCCTCGAGGATTGATAAAGATGATTACAAGAAGCATCTCGATGACATGGTAGACGTTGGATGTCTTATGCTTGTCACTATGAATCCTAAGCTTCAGAAGCAATATGAGGACATGGTTGCTTATGATATGACCGAGCACCTGAAAGAACTTTATCAGGGGCAAGCATGGCAAGAGAGGTTCGATACCTCTAAGGCCCTATTCCAATGTAAGCTGGCTGAAGGAAGCCCAGTAGGGCCTCATGTCCTTAAGATAATTGGCTATATTGAAAGCCTGTCTAAGCTTGGGTTTCCATTGAGCCAAGAGTTGGCCACTAATGTTATTCTACAATCGTTGACGGATAGCTACAGCCAGTTTGTCCTCAATTTCAATATGAATGAAATTGGCAAGACTCTGCCACAGTTGCTCAGTATGTTATGAACTGCTGAAGGCAACATGAAAAAGGTTGGACCCAAGCCCATACTAATGGTCCGTAACAACAAGGGCAAGGGAAATGCCAAAGTTCAGACAAAGCACAAGGGCAAAGGTAGGCCCAAGCCTGGAAAAGGAAAGGCTGCACTGAAACCTAAAGGTGGGGTGTCTAAGGAAGGAAACTGCTTTCATTGTGGTGTGACTGGACATTGGAAGCGGAACTGCCCTATCTATCTTGAGGAAGTCAAGAAGGCTAAAGCAAGTGGAACGTCTACTTCAGGTATTTATGTTATTGATATTAATTTATCAACTACTACTTCTTGGGTATTAGATACTGGTTGTGGTTCTCATATTTGTACTTTTGTACATGGACTACAAAGGAGTAGGACTTTGGCTAGAGGAGATGTGGACCTGCGAGTTGGAAATGGAGCAAAAGTTACTACATTAGCTGTGGGAACATATACTTTATCTTTTCCTAGTGGACTTGATTTATGTTTAGAGGATTGTTATTTTGTGCCCAGTTTGACTAAAAACATTATTTCAATTTCTTGTTTAGACAAAATTGGTTTTGAGATAATTATTAAGAATAATTGTTGTTCCTTTTATCTCAATAATGTTTTCTATGGTTCGGCACAATTGATTAATGGCCTCTGTATTTTAGATCAAATGAATCCCATTTACAACATAAATACTAAAAGATCTGAAATAAATGACTCAAATCAAACTTATCCTTGGCATTATCGTTTGTGCCACATAAGTGAGAAACGCATATCCAAACTCCATAAAGATGGTCTATTAGATTCATTTGTTTTTGAACAATTTGAAGTATGTGAATCTTGCTTATTGGGAAAAATGACTAAATCTCCTTTTACTAGTAAAAGTGAACGAGCTAATGATTTATTGGGCCTAATACATTCTGATGTATGTGGATCAATAAATACATAGGCCGAAGGTGGATTTAACTACTTCATTACTTTCACTGATGATTTCAGTAGATATGGGTATGTTTATCTCATGCGCCATAAGTCTGAGTCCCTTGAAAAGTTCAAGGAATTCAAAAATGAAGTACAAAATCAACTAGGCAAACCTATGAAGTCACTTCGATCTGATCGAGGTAGAGTGTATTTGAGCCTAGAGTTTAATGATCTTTTGAAGGAATGTAGGATTGTCTCACAACTTACTCCTCTTGGTACTCCTCAATGGAATGGAGTTTTTGAGAGAAGAAATCGAACTCTGTTAGACATGGTTCGATCCATGATGAGTCATGCTGATCTACTGACTTCCTTTTGGGGACATGCACTTGAGACAGCTGCTTTCACACTAAATCGTGTTCCCTCTAAATCGGTTGAAAAGACGCCATATGAGATGTGGACTGGGAAACATCCCAATATGTCTTTTATGAAAATTTGGGGTTGCGAAGCTTATGTTAAACGTCAGACATCTACTAAGCGTGAACCCAAATATGAAAGGTGTAATTTTGTGGGGTATTCGAAAGAAACCAAATGATATTATTTCTTTAATCCCATTGAGAACAAAACGTTTGTTGCTCGGACTAGTGTCTTCTTAGAGAGAGAATTTATTTCTAGAAAAGGAAGTGGGAGAAAGATTGAACTTGAAGAAATTCGAGAATCAAAAGATACCACTGAACCAGAGATAGAACAATAGTAAATTCCACAAGAAATTGAGGAACAAGTAACTGCTGTAGAAACACAACCCCCACGTAGATCTTTAAGAGAACGCCATGCACCTGAGAGATATGGATTTCTCATTACAATACATGGTGACGTTCTTCTTATAGATCAAGATGAGCCAAGGTGTCACACCCCCAGACCAAGCCTAGACGTTATGGCCGAATCCGGGAATGTCACATCGAAGGCATATTTCAAAACGATTTTGCTAAGTTAAATTTTAAGGCCTTAAAGCCCAAAAATCCTTGAACATCTTGTTAAGTAATGATAAAAGCCCATTTTATTATTTTAAGTATTTCAGTAACCATGTTTAAACATAAGAAATTTTGTAACACCCCAAACCCGGTCAAAACGCTACGACCGAATCTGGCATGTTACAGGGAAGAAAGTTCAAAATCAAAACCATGAGAAAAAAAATTTCGCATTAAATCGCCTCTGGTGAAGATTTAAAAAATACGTTTGCTTAGCTAGAGTCGTAATACAGTTCAGGTTTCGTATTCCAAAGTCGAAATTTATGGAAAATTTTAATGAGCGATCAATTGAAAACATCATTTCATCTTAGTATGTAAAATTTGAGTTAATTTGTTACTAAAACCCGATCTTAATTAACCAATTATAACATATTAAAATTGAAAATTTTTAAGTTTAGAAAAACACCCACTTAGATTATGTATTAGGCATGCCATAACAATTAAAATAGAGTAGTAAGAATAAAACCAAATTAACGATTAAACGGCCTTATTACAATACCAAAATCCAAATCAAATCGGTAATAATCCAAAATAAATATTAAAGATAAAGTTAGTTAAAACATTATGCATGGCCACCTCGAGTCCACCTTGGCTCCATATCCGCGGTCTAAGGATTACCTGCAAAATTCAACAGAAGGGGGTGAGTCACCGAGACTCCGTGTGTAAATCCCCATCTCAATGAGCTTCGGCCTCTCACACAAATTCTTATATTAAGTATGGATGTAATGCAACCCAACCAACCTATTATGTCAATCCACCATATCTCCTGAATCTACCCAGTATCTGCGGCACCTAGCCACTGGTGGTACATAACCACTGGTGGTTCCAAACCACTAGTGACAAATGTCACAGAAGAGAATACGTGGGGCCAACCCACTTGTGGTACCAAACCACTGGTGACAATCCCATAATGAATATATGTGGGGCCAACCCACTGTGGTACCGAACCACTGGGACGAGTCACAAATTAATGTATATATGTGGTACCAAACCACTAGTGGTTCCAAACCACTGAGACTTAGTCACAAAAGGTAATATGTGGGGCCAACCCACTTGTGGTACCAAACCACTGGTGACAGTCTGAAAGAGTTTATGTTTTCTCCCTCTTTGCATCATACCCCAAGTCTATGCAATTTTTAACAATCAATATGATATGATCATGCTCTCAAATGCATAACAACAAATCATACATACTTTTACTAACAACAGAGCATTATGGAACTTACCCGGAGTCTTTGATCCAACCCACGAGGGTATTTTTGTGACCAATATCGTCACTTCGACTTTTAGACATAACAGTTCATAACATAATTAACAAACAAAGTGTGTGAGGGTTACACACCTGATAACACGTAATACCACGCTCTCTATGTCGGCACTATCGCTAAGCGGAACTACTGCTATCTGCCTACGACTCTGCTCTGAAGCGGACCCACAACCCGGTGGCCAATCTCGAACTGCTGACACTACTCGCTTCTTAAACTTAGGGATCGAACCCAAAGCTTTACTTCCCTCCCCAACTTGTATGTTTCTTGCATCCATCAAAAAGCCTCGGTCAAAAAATCGCTACGAACAAAATGTTTGAATAACCACCCAACTGGGTTAAGGTGACGGATAATAGATAAACCAATTAATAGAACAACTAAGGAGAATCTTCTTACCTAAGTCGGTTGAATCCAGAAGTCAGAAGGCTTGGTTTGAGAAGTTGATCGAACACCTATACCTATACCAAGTGCGATTCGATTTGAAAGAGAGTAGATTAAGGGAGATGGCCTTTCGGCCAAAGAAGAAACATGAGTCCTCCTTTCACCATTCGGCCATAATACCCACACCACCACTCACCTTTGATTAACCCCCCAAAGATTCGGCACAAGCAGTTAAAGCAGAGAAGATTCGGATTGGAGATGGTACTCTAAATGAACAAACAAACACAATGATTAGGGGTTCGGTTTCCAGAGAAGAAGAATGACAACAACTCAACAGGGTTTAAAGGAAAAGATTCGGACAAGGGGGAAAAAAAGAAAAGAGAGTGATAAAGATCTTACCAAGATATGGAATGAGAACTCGGCTATGATGAATTATTCAGGAAAAGAAAACAAATGGAGTGATGCTGAGACTGAGAGGTTTCAGCTAAGAGAGAAAATGGGGGGTATAGGTTCAGCTTTTAGTGAATGGAAGAGGAAGCAAGAACCACAACAATGGGAGTCAAGAGGATTCGACAAGAGAGGAGTTCATGAGAGGAAAAAGAAATAAAAAGGAGATGAGAATAGGGTTAGGGGTTTCGGCTTCTTGATGACGCCAATGAAAAGAAACAAAAATAAAAATGATAAAATGGTAGGCGAGCTCGACTAAAAGAATGAAATGAGATGAAGTGTAGGGTAAAGTACCTGTGGGTTTTCGGCTTCGAAAGATAAGGTAGGGGATCTAAGTTGCCGAAATACAAAAGAGAAAGAGAAAAAGAATGAATGTTGCTTTTTAGAAATTTCGGCTACTCAAAGAACTTACCCAAAATGCACCACACCCAACTGCCGAAACAAAAAAAAAAAAACTAAAGAGCTCAACACGCGATAAGGCCCAATAAATCTGGGGCTAAACTTGCCCTTCCGTCCAAACCTTAGCACCTTATTCCATGGTGACACCTTTAAGATCGGCGTAGGACTTCTGTCTATCCGATGCTTCCTTCAATTGACTTCGAATTAACTTAACCTTCTCTTCCATCTCAGCAACCAATTCTGGGCCCAACATCTGGTGCTCACCCAACTCTGTCCAACAAGTAGGAGTGCGACACTTCCGACCATACAACGCTTCATACGGTGCCATTTGAATACTAGATTGGTAGCTGTTGTTATACTCAAATTCTACCAACGGTAGAAATTCCTCCCAACTACCTCTGAAGTCCAAGACACAGCCCCTCAACATATCTTCCAAAATCTGAATCACTCTCTCTGACTGCCCATCAGACTGTGGAAGAAATGCTATGCTGAAATCCAGCTTTGTACCCAACGCTTGATGAAACGCCTTCCAAAATCTTGACGTAAACCTAGGGTCCCTGTCCGAGATGATAGATACTGGTACCCCGTGCAACCTCACGATCTCTGCTACATATAACTTAGCTAACTTCTGTAGAGTGTAGTCGACACGAACTGGTATAAAATGGGTAGACTTCGTCAGACGATCCACAATCACCCACACCGAATCCTTCTTAGTAGGCATAAGGGGTATCCCACTAACAAAATCCATCGTCATCCTTTCCTACTTCCACTGCGGAATCTTGACCGGTTGCAACAATCCTGAAGGTAACTGATGTTCTGCTTTTACTTGTTGACATGTCAAACACCTGCTCACAAACTCAGTTACTTCTCGCTTTAGAACCGGCCACCAAAACTGTTCTTGCAAATCCCGGTACATCTTACTGCCTCTAGAATGCATAGCGTATGGACTGCTATGTGCTTCCTGAAGAATCTTCTGCCTCAAATCCACATCTTTTGGCATGCAAACCTTCCCATGGAAACATAAAACTCCATCGCTGTTCAAACTGTAATCCTCTAATCCACCATCCTGCACTTTCAAAAGTCGGGCCCTCCAAACATCATCTGATAACTATTTCTCTTTAACCTGACTTACCCATGTCGACTTCCCTTGCAGTTCCGCTAATAAACTTTCGTCGTCGTATAAACTATGGTGGGCAAACATTGCTCTCAAGTCTGAAATTACCTTACAGCTCAACGCGTCTGCCACTACGTTAGCCTTACCCGGATGGTACTCAATCGAGCAGTCATAATCCTTCAACAGCTCGATCCACCTCCGCTGTCCTAAATTCAACTCCTTCTGAGTAATGAGATATTTTAAGCTCTTATGATCCGTATAGATGATGTACTTCTCCCCATATAAGTAGTGCCTCCAGATCTTCAGGGCGAAAACTACTACAGCCAACTCCAGGTCATGCGTTGGATAATTTACCTCATGAGGTCTCAATTGCCGAGAAGCATACGCTACCACTTTCCCTTCTTGCATCAGCACACATCCTAACCCTGTATGCGACGCATCACAGTAAATGGTAAACTCCTTCCCTACCTCTGGCTGAATTAACACCGGTGCCTCTGTCAAAATCCTCTTCAATTTCTCAAAACTTCCTTGCTGTTTATCTGACCAAACAAATGGTACCCCTTTCCGCAATAACTTAGTCAGCGGTGCCGCTATTAATGAGAATCCATCCACAAACCTCCTATAATATCCAGCCAGCCCAAGAAAACTCCGAATCTCTGCCACAGACTTAGGCGGTTTCCATTCCAACACAGCTTCTATCTTCCGGGGGTCCACCCTAATCCCCTCAGCAGACACCACATGACCCAAAAAGGTAACTTCCCTTAGCCAGAACTCGCACTTACTGAACTTAGCGAACAACTGCTTCTCCCTCAGAATTTGCAAAACCACTCGAAGATGTGAATCATGCTCCTCCTCAAACTTTGAATACACTAGGATATTGTCTATAAACACTACGACGAATTGGTCCAGATAGGGTTGAAAAACTCGGTTCCTCATGTTCATAAACGCTGCCGGTGCATTGGTCAACCCAAAAGGCATCACAGGAATTCGTAGTGACCATAGCGAGTACGAAACGCCGTCTTATGAATGTCCGCCTCCTTGACCTTAAGCTGATGATAGCCCGACCTCAAATCTATCTTGTAGAAGACTAATGCTCCCTTGAGTTGGGCGAACATGTCGTCTATCCTCGACAACGGGTACTTATTCTTGATCGTCAACTTGGTCAACTGACGGTAATCGATGCACATACGCATTGATTCGTCCTTCTTCTTAACGAATAGCACCGGCGCTCCCCAAGGCGATACACTTGGTCGGATAAAACCCCGATCTAACAGTTCTTAAATCTGCGCTTTCAGCTCCACTAACTCCTTCGACGCCATTCTATATGGGGCAATAGACACTGGCGCTGTTCCGGGTAGGAGATCAATACCAAACTCCACCTCACGATCCGAAGGTAATCCCGGAAGCTCTTTTGGGAAAACATCAGAAAATTCCTTTACCGTTCGAACATTCCCCACAGTTGATTCCTTGACTCCAAATCACAAACATAAGCTATAAACACCTTACATCCTTTTCTCACCATTCTCTCAGCCTTTAAAAACGGATACCACATTTGATAGGTAAATCCTTCTCTCACATATCACAACCACCTCTTCACCCTCGAAAGTTCTTAACACCATGCGCCTGGCTGCACAGTCCAAATTTGCCTGATATAATCCATGCCTAAGATCAAATCGAACTCCCCGAGTGGTAGTTCTATCAGATCAACCGGAAAAACTACCCCTTGAACTTCTAGGGGTACATCCCTATAAAGTCTGTTCACCACTACAGATTGTCCTAGAGGGCTAACTACAGTCATCTCCCTAGAAAAAGTCTCAGAGTCTAAATTCAGAGTTCCCGATATAGTACTAACAACATAAGGTGTGTTGAACCAATATCAATTAAAGCAGTATAAGGCAACCCATAAATAAGGAACGTACCGATTATGATGTCCGGTGTGTCGCCCTCCTCTCGGCGCCTAACTGCATAGACCAACCCAGGCTGTCTTGCATCTGTATTCCCAGCACCTTTGCCCGGTGCTCCATGGCCTCGACCGAAACCATTACCTCCTCTGGCTGGACCACGACCCCTCTGCGGTTGCTGACCATCTCTTCTGAATTGTACACGTCCTTGACCCTCAAACTGTGCCCTGATTGGCCTCCGTGGGCAATCCTTTATCCGGTGATCCATAGACCCACATCCGAAACATCCTCTATTACCTGTCCAACACTCTCCTGAATGAAATTTTCCACATCGAGTACACTACGGTGACCACTGAATAGCAACAGGCTTCGCAGCTTGACTCGGCCCACCTACTCTAGGCCTCTTCTGAAAAGCCCCAGTAGACCCTGATGCCCCAAAACTCCTTTTACTTCTATTCCTCTCCTGATTCTGCTTTTCGGACTGCTTCACCTCCTCGGCTATCTTAGCCTTTTCCACAAGAAGGGCAAATTCCCTTTCTCGCTGTGGAGCTATCAGCACTCGTAGCTCATCTCTTAGCCCATCCTCAAACCGAACACAACGCTCATGGTCCGTGGCCATAATACCCCGGACATAACGGCTTAAACGTAAGAATTCCGCCTCATACTTGGACACCGACTTACTCCCCTGAACCAGGTTCAGAAATGCCTTACGCTGCGCATCCACATAACTTGATCCGATGTACTTCCTCTGGATTGCTGTTTTAAAGAAATCCCAGGTGATATCATCAACCATCGTACCATCCCTGACCGTGAGCCACCACTGATAGGTCTCGTCTCGGAGAAGAGACACAATCCTTTTCAACTTCTCCTCTGCCGTGAAGTCAAGATCATCCATTATATGCTCAGTTGCTTCTAACTAGTACTCAGCTACGTTGGGGGCTACGCCAGAAACGCCCCTAAATATTTCTGCTCCATTGGCTCGGAGTCGTTCAGACACAGATTTCCGAGCCCACGTACCCATGCCTACCCCGGAAACTCTCTCCAAGACCCGTAGCATCGCCTGAGACAACGCATCGTCTTCACCCGTTTGGTCCTGAAACTCTGCTTTCGCAGTTGGCGGTAGCGGCACCTCATTTCCTGACCCATGACCAGACCCTACTGGTTCCGATACAGTAATCTTGCCCCTACCACGACCACGTACATTACGCCCACGTCCTCGAGTGCTCATGACTAACGTTCGCGATTTAATCTGATTAGGAGGTTTATGAGTTAGTCTTTCTTTCTTCCACTGTTTATTAACCGACCAGTCTTATGAGTATATTACCAAAGTAGTTGTTTTCGTGTACACATGCTTTCCTACAGGCTTCAATGCCGGAGACCCAGGTGCCATACTTCCCGAAGACTTGTATTTTATCAAAAACCATTTTTCAAACCATCTACTGAAAAGATTCTGGGCCTTACACTCACAGCCGAGCCTTTGAACTTGGCTCTGATACCACAATTGTAACACCCCAAACCCGGTCAAAACGCTACGACCGAATCTGGCATGTTACGGGGAAGAAAGTTCAAAATCAAAACCATGAGAAAAAAATTTCGCATTAAATCGCCTCTGGTGAAGATTTAAAAAATACGTTTGCTTAGCTAGAGTCGTAATACAGTTCAGGTTTCTTAATCCAAAGTCGAAATTTAAGGAAAATTTTAATGAGCGATCAATTGAAAACATCATTTCATCTTAGTATGTAAAATTTGAGTTAATTTGTTACTAAAACCCGATCTTAATTAACCAATTATAACATCTTAAAATTGAAAATTTTTTAAGTTTAGAAAAACACCCACTTAGATTATGTATTAGGCATGCCATAACAATTAAAATAGAGTAGAAAGAATAAAACCAAATTAACGATTAAATAGCCTTATTACAATACCAAAATCCAAATCAAAGCGGTAAGAATCCGAAATAAATATTAAAGATAAAGTTGGTTAAAACATTATGCATGGCCACCTCGAGTCCACCTCGGCTCCATATCCGCGATCTAAGGATTACCTGTAAAATTCAGCAGAAGGGGGTGAGTCACCGAGACTCCGGGTGTAAATCCCCATCTCAATGAGCTTCGGCCTCTCACACAAATTCTTATATTAAGTATGGATGTAATGCAACCCAACCAACCTATTATGTCCATCCACCATATCTCCTGAATCTACCAAATATCTGTGGCAGCTAGCCACTGGTGGTACCTAACCACTGGTGGTTCCAAACCACTGGTGACAAATGTCACAGAAGAGAATACGTGGGGCCAACCCACTTGTGGTACCAAACCACTGGTGACAATCCCGTAATGAATATATGTGGGGCCAACCCATTGTGGTACCGAACCACTGGGACGAGTCACAAATTAATGTATATATGTGGTACCAAACTACTGGTGGTTCCAAACCACTGAGACTTAGTCACAGAAGGTAATATGTGGGGCCAACCCACTTGTGGTACCAAACCACTGGTGACAGTCTGAAAGAGTTTACGTTTTCTCCCTCTTCGCATCATACCCCAAGTCTATGCCATTTTTAACAGTCAATATGATATGATCATGCTCTCAAATGCATAACAATCAACCATTTCAATCATACATACTTTTACTAACAACAGAGCATTATGGAACTTATCCGGAGTCTTCGATCCAACCCACGAGGGTATTTTTGTGACCAATATCGTCACTTATGCTTCTAAACATAACAGTTCATAACATAATTAACAAACAAAGTGTGTGAGAGTTACACACCTAATAACACGTAATACCACGCTCTCCATGTCGACACTATTGCTAAGCGGAACTACTACTATCTGTCTACAACTCTGCTCTAAAGCCGGCCCACAACCCGGTGGCCAATCTCGAACTGCTGACACTGCTTGCTTCTTAAACTTAGGGATCGAACCCGAAGGTTTACTTCCCTCCCCAACTTGTATGTTTCTTGGATCCATCAAAAAGCCTCGGTCAAAAAATCGCTACGAACAAAATGTTTGAATAACCACCCAACAGGGTTAAGGTGACTGATAATAGATAAACCAATTAATTGAACAACTAATAAGAATCTTCTTACCTAAGTCGGTTGAATCCAGAAGTCAGAAGGCTTGGTTTGAGAAGTTGATCAAACACCTATACCAATACCAAGTGCGATTCGATTTGAAAGAGAATAGATTAAAGGAGATGGCCTTTCGGCCAAAGAAGAAACATGAGCCCTCCTTTCACCATTTGGCCATAATACCCACACCACCACTCACTTTTGATTAACCCCCCAAAGATTCGGCACAAGCAGTCAAAGCAGAGAAGATTTGGCTTGGAGATGGTACTCTAAATGAACAAACAAACACAATGATCAGGGGTTCAGTTTCCAGAGAAGAAGAATGACAACAACTCAACAGGGTTTAAAGGAAAAGATTCGACCAAGGGGGAAAAAGAAAAAGAAAAGAGAGTGATAAAGATCTTACTAAGATATGGAATGAGAACTCGGCTATGATGAATTATTCAGGAAAAGAAAACAAATAGAGTGATGCTGAGACTGAGAGGTTTCGGCTAAGAGAGAAAATGGGGGGTGTAGGTTCAGCTTTTAGTGAATGGAAGAGGAAGCAAGAACCACAACAATGGGAGTCAAGAGGATTCGACAAGAGAGGAGTTTATGAGAGGAAAAATAAATAAAAAGGATATGAGAATGGGGTTAGGGGTTTCGGCTTCTTGATGGTGCCAATAAAAAGAAAGAAAAAGAAAAGTGATAAAATGGTAGGTGGGTTCGACTAAAAGAATGAAATGAGATGAAGTCTAGGGTAAAGTACCTGTGGGTTTTCGGCTTCTGAAGATAAGGTAGGGGATCTAAGTTGCCGAAATACAAAAGAGAAAGAGAGAAAAGATCTGGTTTCGATTTTAGTCAAAAAAAGAATGAATGTTGCTCTTTAAAAATATCGGCTACTCAAAGAACTTACCCAAAATGCACCACACCCAACTGCCGAAACAAAACGAAACTAAAGAGCTCAACACGCGATAAGGCCCGATAAATCTGGGGCCTAACTTGCCCTTCCGTCCAAACCTTAGCACCTTCTTCCATGGTGACACCTTTAAGAAAACCTTGTCACCCACTTCAAATTCTATGTCTTTATGCTTCAGATCGGCGTAGGACTTCTGTCTATCCGATGCTTCCTTCAATCGAGTCCGAATTAACTGAACCTTCTCTTTCGTCTCAGCAACCAATTCTGGGCCCAACATCTGGCGCTCACCCAACTCTGTCCAACAAGTAGGAGAGCGATAGATCCGACCATACAACGCTTCGTACGGTGCCATCTGAATACTAGATTGGTAGCTGTTGTTATACTCGAATTCTACCAACGGTAGAAATTCCTCCCAACTACCTGTGAAGTCCAAGACACAGCCCCTCAACATATCTTCCAAAATCTGAATCACTCTCTCCAACTGCCCACCAGACTGTGAATGAAATGTTGTACTGAAATCCAGTTTTGTACCCAACCCTTGATGCAACGCCTTCCAAAATCTTGACGTAAACCTAGGGTCCCTGTCCGAGATGATAGACACTAGTACCCCGTGCAACCTCACGATCTCTGCTACATATAACTTAGCCAACTTCTATAGAGAGTAGTCGACACGAACTGGTATGAAATGGGTAGACTTCGTCAGACGATCCACAATCACCCACACCGAATCCTTCTTAGTAGGCGTAAGGGGTAGCCCACTAACAAAATCCATCGTTATCCTTTCCCACTTCCACTGCGGAATCTTGACCGGTTGCAACAATCCTGAAGGTAACTGATGTTCTGCTTTTACCTGCTGACATGTCAAACACCTGCTCACAAACTCAGTTACTTCTCGCTTTAGACCCGGCCACCAAAATGGTTCTTGCAAATCCCGGTACATCTTACTGCCTCCAGGATGCATAGCGTATGGACTGCTATGTGCTTCCTGAAGAATCTTCTGCCTCAAATCCACATCTTTTGGCATGCAAACCTTCCTATGGAAACATAAAACTCCATCGCTGTTCAAACTGTAATCCTCTAATCCACCATCCTGCGCTTTCAGAAGTCGAGCCCTCCAAACATCATCTGATAACTGTTTCTCTTTAACCTGACTTACCCATGTCGGCATCACTTGCAGTTCCGCTAATAAACTTCCATCGTTGTATAAACTAAGGTGGGCAAACATTTCTCTCAAGTCTAATATTACCTTATGGCTCAACGCGTCTGCCACCATGTTAGCCTTACCTGGATGGTACTCAATTGAGCAGTCATAATCCTTCAACAGCTCGATCCACCTCTGCTGTCTTAAATTCAACTCCTTCTGAGTAAGGAGATATTTCAAGCTCTTGTGATCTGTATAGATGATGGACTTCTCCCCATATAAGTAGTGCCTCCAGATCTTCAAGGCGAAAACTACTATAGCTAACTCCAGGTCATGCGTCGGGTAATTTACCTCGTGACGCATCACAGTAAATGGTAAACTCCTTCCCTGCCTCTGGCTGAATTAACACCGGCACCTTTGTCAAAATCCTCTTCAACTTCTCAAAACTTCCTTGCTGTTTATCTGACCAAACAAATGGTCCCCCTTTCCGCAATAACTTGGGTAGCGGTGCCGCTATTAATGAGAATCCTTCCACAAACCTCCTATAATATCCAGCCAGCCCAAGAAAACTCCGAATCTTCGCCACAGACTTAGGCGGTTTCCATTCCAACACAGCTTCTATCTTCCGGGGGTCCATCCTAATCCCTTCAGCAGACACCACATGACCCAAAAAGGTAATTTCCCTTATCCAGAACTCACACTTACTGAACTTAGCGAACAACTGCTTCTCCCTCAGAATTTGCAAAACCACTCGAAGATGCGAATCATGCTTCGCCTCAAACTTTGAATACACCAGGATATCGTCTATAAACACTACGATGAATTGATCCAGATAGGGCTGAAAAACCCGGTTCATCATGTCCATAAACGCTGCTGGTGCATTGGTCAACCTAAACGGCATCACCAAGAATTCGTAGTGAGCATAGCGAGTACGAAATGCCATCTTATGAATGTCCGCCTCCTTGACCTTAAGCTGATGATAGCGCCACATCAAATCTATCTTGGAGAAGACTGATGCTCCCTTGAGTTGGGCGAACAGGTCGTCTATGCTCGGCAACGAGTACTTATTCTTGATCGTCAACTTGTTCAACTGACGGTAATCAATGCACATACGCATTGATCCGTCCTTCTTCTTAACGAATAGCACCGGCGCTCCCCAAGGCGATACACTTGGTCGGATAAAACCCCGATCTAACAGTTCTTGAATCTGCGCTTTCAGCTCCACTAACTCCTTCGGCGCCATTCTGTATGGGGCAATAGACACTGGCACTGTTCCCGGTAGGAGATCAATACCAAACTCCACCTCACGATCCGGAGGTAATCCCGGAAGCTCTTTTGGGAAAACATCAGAAAATTCCTTTACCATTCGAACATTCCCCACAGTTGATTCCTTGACCTCCAAAGCACGAACATAAGCTATAAACGCCTTACATCCTTTTCTCACCATTCTCTCGGCCTTCAAAAACGGATACCACATTAGATAGGTAATGTAACACCCCAAACCCGATCAATACGCCATGACCGAATCTGGCATGCCACAGTGGAAAACATTTTGAAGAAAATCGAGTTAACAATTAATTTTTTGTGAAAAACTCTTTGTTGTTCTATGATTGTAGAAAACAGGTGTGTAATAGGTTAAAAACTGATAATTCACTTTGAAATTTCGTAAATAAATCTTTAAAACATAGTTGCAGATCTATAGATTAGAAAACCTTTTAGAATTTTAAAAGAAACCAAAGCGATTAGTTTGAAAACCGTTTCTACTAGAAATTTGGAAACTTGAGTTTTGGAAAATAGTATGAGTTATCGAAAACACTTAAGTTGTTAAATATTGTCAAATGATTTATATTACCCGATGGTAAAGTTTTGAAAACCATTGCGTTTTTGTAGTTTAGAAAACTTTGCGCTCATATTATTAAATTAACCATGTAGTTTATTAGCCAAATTTTAAACAAGTCCAAAACATATAAATAATCCAAAAAAACATAATTAAAGAGGCCTTATTACAAATTCAAATAAAGACGAAAACTAAATTAAAATATAATTAAGTACCCAAATCGTAGTTCATGTAAAACCGAATTTTATTGCATGGCCACCAGGAGTTCATCCGGCTCCGGATCCACAATCTTTGTATCACTGAAAAGATAAGGGAGAAGGTGAGTCACCAAGACTCAGTGCATAAATCCTTCCCCCGGTTAATGCAACATTCTTACACAATTCATAAACAAGCAATATATATATAATGCACCCAACCTAGCCATCCATAACTCCTTTTCTACCCCGTGTGGTGCCAAACCACTGGTGACGCAAAGTCACGATATCCAATAATGTGATGCCAAATCACTGGTGACCCAAAGTCACGAATAATCAAGTTGTGGGGCCGACCCACGTGTGATACCAAATCACTGGTGACGATCCCAATATATGGAAAGTGGGGCCAACCCACGGTGGTACTAAGCCATTGGGACGAGTCGCTATGAGGTGCCAAACCTCTGGTGTCCCAAAGACACAAAATATCAACGATCCAGGTGTGGGGCCAACCCACGTGTGATACCAAATCACTGGCGACAATCCCAATACATCAAATGTGGGGCCAACCCACGGTGGTGCGAAACCACTGGGACGAGTCGCTATGAGGTGCCAAACCTCTGGCGTCCCAAAGACACGAAATAATATTGTGGTACCAAACCACTGGAGGTGCCAAACCTCTGGTGTCCCAAAGACACGGATATCAAATCCTTCCCCCTCCTCTCATATCACCCATTCCAATGCAACATTTAAACAAATCATGCCATCATGCTCTAATACGAACATATAACATATATATCGTAGATCATGATATTAAACAACATATATCAACATCATATCGAAACGGACTTACCCGAATCCTTGCTCATAACCATCAAAGTATCATATCAAGATCTCACAGTTTTCGGCTTTAATAACATGATTAGTATATTTATGTATATATATTACCGAGTTATAAAGTGTGTAAGATACACACCTGATAATAGTAATAACTAAACTTTCCCGCTCGTCGATACCCTCGGAATCTCGAACAACAACTATATGCGATTTCTCTTCGATTGATGGTTCATAACCCGATGAAGAACCATGAACAAACAATGGCTCGGGGGTACGTACGACTTCAAATAATCGATTTTCGCCGGCAGAAGGTCCACATCCCGGTGGAAAGTCTCGGACTCCCGACACAGCCCTTTGTTTGAAATTTGAGGGTATAGCAGAACCACCCCTCTTCCAAACACTATTTACCGCTCTTTTCGAACCCATTCTTGATTGCCCCAAAATCTAACATTCACGGAAAAAAATAATAATAGTCGAGCGATAGAGTCCCCTAAAACGTAATCAATTAGTAGTCCATCTAAAACGATATATAACAAGTAATATAAAAACCTTACCACTTGACTTACCAACTTCGATTGCTAGAGAAATAGGATTAAATCGATTGCTTACGTGATCCCGAAAGGCCTAAAAGAAATAGGTTCCTATGGTTAAAACCTTACTAACAAATGCCCAAAATTTGGCTTTTATCCACAAGAGAGACAACATAGAAAAGAGAGAAAGAAGAAAGGAGATTCGGCCAAGACACATACCTATCTTCCAAAACCGATTATAGATGAACCCAAAGATTATCTATCCCTGATGATATTCGACCAAGACAAAACAAAAGGAAATGGCAAGTTTCAGCTATGGTTTTGAAAGAAGAAGGCAATTGATTTGTGGCTAAAAAGAAATGAAATACATGAGTAGCAAAGAAAATAAAAATAAGAGAGAGAGCATTCGGCTTTAGCAACAATGGAAGAAAAGAAAAGAGAATTTGGGGAAGAAAGAGGTTCGGCCAAAAGAAAGTAAAAGAAGGTTTGTAAGTGTTAACAAATATGAGAAGAAAAGAAAAGAAAGATGAGAACAAAAGAGGTTCTTTTCGTTTACAAAGAATTAAAAGATGAGAGGGAGGTTCCGAATGAGTTTCGGCCAAATGCCTAAGAGGAAAAATCAACAACACCTAAGGACATTCGACTATGATTCACTTTGGTGCACTAGAGAAAAGAATTGGTAAGGTTCAAAGGGATTTTTGATATGGCTCAAAACAAAGAATGAGAGCATTTCTAACTAGCCGAATATGGCCACCATCCAAAAAAAATTTTGGCACCAACTAGCTACCAACAAAACCAAAATTCGGCCACCTCCCCTAGCCACACATGCCGTCCACATTCATGGACTAAAGGCCTTAGAATAGTTTCCAAAACACTCTCCACCATCCAACCCTTTTGTCCCCCCATCCTTCCATAAATCTTAAGATTCTTATCCCAAAATACAAGCTTTCCTAAACCAATATTCAACTTGCCATAAAAATTGAAAGTCCAACCTACCATAATTAGAGCTTGACCGACACTTAATGCTAAGGTGCATAAAAATTAAGTCTTCCAAATGCAATCCATGCAACTCGAACCTCTTCCCTCAAGCAACCCTTCATGCATCTTAACCACCTTGCCACTAACTCCTCATGTGCTAGAATTTAACACTTAAATTAACTTAAGTGTCAAGTTCACCTAATTCACTTCACTAAATATACAATACTAAGAATTATTCTAGCTTCATAAATAAAATCAAGCCTTCACAAGACTATGCTAAACACACAAAAATTCATACCTAAGCCAACACAAATAATAAAAATAATACTCTAATTTATCCTAAAACCCAATTAAACCCGAGAATTCATAAAAACCTCGTAACCTTCCAAATCCACTTAACTAATAAATCCAATTTGCAAAAACACCATTCTCTTAATCCTGAAGATTTTAAACACTCCCAAGCCCAAGCCCAATCCTACTAGGCCCAATTTCTGGATGTTACAATTCTACCCTCCTAAAAAAAATTTCGTCCTCGAAATTTCCAACACACTGCTCAAATCACACCACTATGCTTTCGCTGCGCACTCTGCCCTTAAAAACCACAATGTACTTTTTAACATAATCTTGAATCCTTTTTCACACAACCAAACATCTAATCCACAATAGCAAACCGTTATCTACCACTTATACCAAAAATTTTCCTACATTCAATCATCACTTCCAGCCAAAACATACATGACTTGAGAGTGAGGAAACAATCCCGAGCCTTATGCTCCTTAGTCCCGCATCTCAAGCATACTCCTAACCTCCTCCAATACTTCCTTAACTATTTGAGTCAGCTCATCAATCCCAACTCGATCATGAGACCCCGTCTCAACCACTAGCGATGCTAATGGCTCTTTTCGGAAATATGCCTCGGTGCCGAAGATCTAGCCCTAACACCTCGGCCTTTGCCACGTCCATGACGACCACGATCTCGAGTGCTCATGTCTAACGTCTCGACTTATCTAATTTAAAAGTTTTATGCATTAGTCATTATTCCACTATCTTTAAAACACAGTTTTATGAATAGTTTTAATAAGAAGTTGTTTTGCGAGTACATCCAACCTATAGTTTTGGGTCTCTAGTGTAGTTCCTACTACTATACAGTCATGCCATCATCATCATATCATCAAAAGCAACAGTTTGAAGTACTTACCCGGGCGGATTGGTGTCGGAGACTCGGTGCCATGCCTTTCAAACCATATAATTTCAAACAAAAACATTTTAAGACTATATTTTAAAACATTTTGGGCCTCGAGCCCACAGCCGAGCCTTTGAACTTAGCTCTGATACCAATTTGTAACACCCCAAACCCGGTCAATACGCCATGGCTGAATCTGGCATGCCACAGAGGAAAACATTTTGAAGAAAATCGAGTTAAGAATTAATTTTTAGTGAAAAACTCTTTGTTGTTCTATGATTGTAGAAAACAGGTGTGTAATAGGTTAAAAACTGATAATTCACTTTGAAATTTCGTAAATAAATCTTTAAAACATAGTTGCAGATCCAGAGATTAGAAAACCTTTTAGAATTTTAAAAGAAACCAAAGCGATTGGTTTGAAAACCGTTTCTACTAGAAATTTGGAAACTTGAGTTTTGGAAAATAGTGTGAGTTATCGAAAACACTTAAGTTGTTAAATATTGTCAAATGATTTATATTACCCGATGGTAAAGTTTTGAAAACCATTGCATTTTTGTAGTTTAGAAAACTTTGCGCTCATATTATTAAATTAACCATGTAGTTTATTAGCCATATTTTAAACAAGTCCAAAACATATAAATAATCCAAAAAAACATAATTAAAGAGGCCTTATTACAAATTCAAATAAAGACGAAAACCAAAATAAAATATAATTAAGTACCCAAATCGTAGTTCATGTAAAACCGAATTTTATTGCATGGCCACCACAAGTTCATCCTGCTCCGCATCCACAATCTATGTATCACCTGAAAAGATAAGGGAGAAGGTGAGTCACCAAGACTCAGTGCATAAATCCTTCCCCCGGTTAATGCAACATTCTTACACAATTCATAACCAAGCAATATATATATATAATGCACCCAACCTAGCCATCCATAACTCCTTTTCTACCCCGTGTGGTACCAAACCACTGGAGGCGCCAAACCACTAGTGACCCAAAGTCACGATATCCAATAATATGATGCCAAACCACTGGTGACCCAAAGTCATGAATAATCAAGTTTTGGGGCCAACCCACGTGTGATACCAAATCAGTGGCGACGATCCCAATATATCGAAAGTGGGGCCAACCCATGGTGGTACTAAGCCATTGGGACGAGTCGCTATGAGGTGCCAAACCTCTGGTGTCCCAAAGACACAAAATATCAATGATCCAGGTGTGGGGCCAACCCACGTGTGATACCAAATCACTGGCGACAATCCCAATACATCAAATGTGGGGCCAACCCACGGTGGTGCGAAACCACTGGGACGAGTCGCTATGAGGTGCCAAACCTCTGGTGTCCCAAAGACACGAAATAATATTGTGGTACCAAGCCGCTGGAGGTGCCAAACCTCTGGTGTCCCAAAGACACGGATATCAAATCCTTCCCCCTCCTCTCATATCACCCATACCAATGCAACAATTAAACAAATCATGCCATCATGCTTTAATATGAACATATAACAAATATATCGTAGATCATGATATTAAACAGCATTTATCAACATCATATCGAAACGGACTTACCCGAATCCTTGCTCATAACCATCAAAGTATCATATCAAGATCTCACAGTTTTCGGCTTTAATAACATGATTAGTATATTTATGTATATATATTACCGAGTTATAAAGTGTGTAAGATACACACCTGATAATAGTAATAACTAAACTTTCCCGCTCGTCGATACCCTCGGAATCTCGAACAACAACTATATGCGATTTCTCTCCATTGATGGTTCATAACCCGATGAAGAACCATGAACAAACAATTGCTCGGGGGTACGTACGACTTCAAATAATCGATTTTCGCCGGCAGAAGGTCCACATCCCGGTGGAAAGTCTCGAACTCCCGACACAACCCTTCGTTTGAAATTTGAGGGTATAGCAGAACCATCCCTCTTCCAAACACTATTTACCACTCTTTTCGAACCCATTCTTGATTGCCCCCAAATCTAACGTTCACGGAAAAAAATAATAATAGTCGAGCGATAGAGTCCCCTAAAACGTAATCAATTAGTAGACCATCTAAAACGATATATAACAAGTAATATAAAAACCTTACCACTTGACTTACCAACTTCGATTGCTAGAGAAATAGGATTAAATCGATTGCTTCTGTGATCCCGAAAGGCCTAAAAGAAATAGGTTCCTATGGTTAAAACCTTACTAACAAATGCCCAAAATTTGGCTTTTGTCCACAAGAGAGACAACATAGAAAAGAGAGAAAGAAGAAAGGAGATTCGGCCAAGACACATACCTATCTTCCAAAACTGATTATAGATGATCCCAAAGATTATCTATCCTTGATGATATTCGGCCAAGACAAAACAAAAGGAAATGGGAAGTTTTGGCTATGGTTTTGAAAGAAGAAGGCAATTGATTTGTGACTAAAAAGAAATGAAGTACATGAGTAGCAAAGAAAATAAAAATAAGAGAGAGAGGATTCGGCTTTAGCAACAATGGAAGAAAAGAAAAGAGAATTTGGGGAAGAAAGAGGTTCGGCCAAAAGAAAGTAAAAGAAGGTTTGTAAGTGTTAACAAATATGAGAAGAAAAGAAAAGAAAGATGAGAACAAAAGAGGTTCTTTTCGGTTACAAAGAATTAAAAGATGAGAGGGAGGTTCCAAATGAGTTTCGGCCAAATGCCTAAGAGGAAAAATGAACAACACTTAAGGACATTCGGCTATGATTCACTTTGGTGCACTAGAGAAAAGAATTGGTAAGGTTCAAAGGGATTTTTGATATGGCTCAAAACAAAGAATGAGAGCATTTCTAACTAGCCGAATATGGCCACCATCTAAAAAAAATTTTGGCACCAACTAGCTACCAACAAAACCAAAATTCGGCCACCCCGCCTAGCCACACATGCCGTCCACATTCATGGACTAAAGGCCTTAGAATAGCTTCCAAAACACTCTCCACCATCCAAGCCCTTTGTCCCCCCATCCTTCCATAAATCTTAAGATTCTTATCCCAAAATACAAGCTTTCCTAAACCAATATTCAACTTGCCATAAAAATTGAAAGTCCAACGTACCATAATTAGAGCTTGACCGACACTTAATGCTAAGGTGCATAAAAATTAAGTCTTCCAAATGCAATCCATGCAACTCGAACCTCTTCCCTCAAGCAACCCTTCATGCATCTTAACCACCTTGCCACTAACTCCTCATGTGCTAGAATTTAACACTTAAATTAACTTAAGTGTCAGGTTCACCTAATCCACTTCACTAAATATACAATACTAAGAATTATTCTAGCTTCATAAATAAAATCAAGCCTTCACAAGACTATGCTAAACACACAAAAATTCATACTCGAGCCAACACAAATAATAAAAATAATACTCTAATTTTTCCTAAAACCCAATTAAACTCGAGAATTCTTAAAAACCTCCTAACCTTCCAAATCTACTTAACTAATAAATCCAATTTGCAAAAACACCATTCTCTTAATCCTGAAGATTATAAACACTCCTAAGCCCAAGCCCAATCCTACTAGGCCCAATTTCGGGATGTTACAATTCTACCCTCCTAAAAAAAATTTCGTCCTCGAAATTTCCAACACACTGCTCAAATCACACCACTATGCTTTCGTTGCGCACTCTGCCCTTAAAAACCACAATGTACTTTTTAACATAATCTTGAATCCTTTTTCACACAACCAAACATCTAATCCAAAATAGCAAACCGTTATCTACCACTTATACCAAAAATTTTCCTACATTCAATCATCACTTCCAGCCAAAACATACATGACTTGAGAGTGAGGAAACAATCCCGAGCCTTATGCTCCTTAGTCCCACATCTCAAGCATACTCCTAACCTCTTCCAATACTTCCTTAACTATTTGAGTTAGCTCATCAATCCCAACTCGATCATGAGACCCCGTCTCAACCACTAGCGATGCTAACGGCTCTTTTCGAAAATATGCCTCGGTGCCGAAGATCTAGCCCTAACACCTCGGCCTTTGCCACGTCCATGACGACCACGATCTCGAGTGCTCATGTCTAACGTCTCGACTTATCTAATTTAAAAGTATTATGCATTAGTCATTATTCCACTATCTTTAAAACACAGTTTTATGAATAGTTTTAATAAGAAGTTGTTTTGCGAGTACAACCAACCTATAGTTTTGGGTCTCTAGTGTAGTTCCTACTACTATACAGTCATGCCATCATCATCATATCATCAAAAGCAACAGTTTGAAGTACTTACCCGGGCGGATTGGTGCCGGAGACTCGGTGCCATGCCTTTCAAACCATATAATTTCAAACAAAAACATTTTAAGACTATATTTTAAAACATTTTGGGCCTCGAGCCCACAGCCGAGCCTTTGAACTTAGCTCTGATACCAATATGTAACACCCCAAACCCGGTCAATACGCCATGACCGAATCTGGCATGCCACAGAGGAAATCATTTTGAAGAAAATCGAGTTAACAATTAATTTTTAGTGAAAAACTCTTTGTTGTTCTATGATTGTAGAAAACAGGTGTGTAATAGGTTAAAAACTGATAATTCTCTTTGAAATTTCATAAATAAATCTTTAAAACATAGTTGCAGATCCATAGATTAGAAAACCTTTTAGAATTTTAAAAGAAACCAAAGCGATTAGTTTGAAAACCGTTTCTACTAGAAATTTGGAAACTTGAGTTTTGGAAAATAGTGTGAGTTATCGAAAACACTTAAGTTGTTAAATATTGTCAAATGATTTATATTACCCGATGGTAAAGTTTTGAAAACCATTGCATTTTTGTAGTTTAGAAAACTTTGCGCTCATATTATTAAATTAACCATGTAGTTTATTAGCCATATTTTAAACAAGTCCAAAACATATAAATAATCCAAAAAAACATAATTAAAGAGGCCTTATTACAAATTCAAATAAAGACGAAAACAAAATTAAAATATAATTAAGTACCCAAATCGTAGTTCATGTAAAATCGAATTTTATTGCATGGCCACCACGAGTTCATCCGGCTCCGCATCCACAATCTATGTATCACCTGAAAAGATAAGGGAGAAGGTGAGTCACCAAGACTCAGTGCATAAATCCTTCCCCCGGTTAATGCAACATTCTTACACAATTCATAACCAAGCAATATATATATAATGCACCCAACCTAGCCATCCATAACTCCTTTTCTACCCCGTGTGGTACCAAACCACTGGTGGTGCCAAACCACTGGTGACCCAAAGTCACGATATCTAATAATGTGATGCCAAATCACTGGTGACCCAAAGTCACGAATAATCAAGTTGTGGGGCCAACCCACGTGTGATACCAAATCACTGGTGACGATCCCAATATATCGTAAGTGGGGCCAACCCACGGTGGTACTAAGCCACTGGGATGAGTCGCTATGAGGTGCCAAACCTCTGGTGTCCCAAAGACACAAAATATCAACGATCCAGGTGTGGGGCCAACCCACGTGTGATACCAAATCACTGGTGACAATCCCAATACATCAAATGTGGGGCCAACCCACAGTGGTGCGAAACCACTGGGACGAGTCGCTATGAAGTGCCAAACCTCTGGTGTCCCAAAGACACGAAATAATATTGTGGTACCAAACCACTGGAGGTGCCAAACCTCTGGTGTCCCAAAGACAGGGATATCAAATCCTTCCCCCTCCTCTCATATCACCCATACCAATGCAACATTTAAACAAATCATGCCATCATGCTCTAATATGAACATATAACAAATATATCCTAGATCATGATATTAAACAACATATATCAACATCATATCGAAACGGACTTACCCGAATCCTTGCTCATAACCATCAAAGTATCATATCAAGATCTCACAGTTTTCGGCTTTAATAACATGATTAGTATATTTATGTATATATATTACCGAGTTATAAAGTGTGTAAGATACACACCTGATAATAGTAATAACTAAACTTTCCCGCTCGTCGATACCCTCGGAATCTCGAACAACAACTATATGCGATTTCTCTCCGATTGATGGTTCATAACCCGATGAAGAACCATGAACAAACAATGGCTCGGGGGTACGTACGACTTCAAATAATCGATTTTTTCCGGCAGAAGGTCCACATCCCGGTGGAAAGTCTCGGACTCCCGACACAGCCCTTCGTTTGAAATTTGAGGGTATAGCAGAACCACCCCTCTTCCAAACACTATTTACCGCTCTTTTCGATCCCATTCTTGATTTCCCCAAAATCTAACGTTCACGGAAAAAAGTAATAATAGTCGAGCGATAGAGTCCCCTAAAACGTAATCAATTTGTAGTCCATCTAAAACGATATATAACAAGTAATATAAAAACCTTACCACTTGACTTACCAACTTCGATTGCTAGAGATATAGGATTAAATTGATTGCTTCCGTGATCCCGAAAGGCCTAAAAGAAATAGGTTCCTATGGTTAAAACCTTACTAACAAATGCCCAAAATTTGGCTTTTGTCCACAAGAGAGACAACATAGAAAAGAGAGAAAGAAGAAAGGAGATTCGACCAAGACACATACCTATCTTCCAAAACTGATTATAGATGAACCCAAAGATTATCTATCCTTGATGATATTCGGCCAAGACAAAACAAAAGGAAATGGGAAGTTTCGGCTATGGTTTTGAAAGAAGAAGGCAATTGATTTGTGGCTAAAAAGAAATGAAGTACATGAGTAGCAAAGAAAATAAAAATAAGAGAGAGAGGATTCGGCTTTAGCAACAATGGAAGAAAAGAAAAGAGAATTTGGGGAAGAAAGAGGTTCGGCCAAAAGAAAGTAAAAGAAGGTTTGTAAGTGTTAACAAATATAAGAAGAAAAGAAAAGAAAGATGAGAACAAAAGAGGTTCTTTTCAGTTACAAAGAATTAAAAGATGAGAGGGAGGTTCCAAATGAGTTTCGGCCAAATGCCTAAGAGGAAAAATCAACAACACCTAAGGACATTCGGCTATGATTCACTTTAGTGCACTAGAGAAAAGAATTGGTAAGGTTCAAAGGGATTTTTGATATGGCTCAAAACAAAGAATGAGAGCATTTCTAACTAGCTGAATATGGCCACCATCCAAAAAAAATTTTGGCACCAACTAGCTACCAACAAAACCAAAATTCGGCCACCCCGCCTAGCCACACATGCCGTCCACATTCATGGACTAAAGGCCTTAGAATAGTTTCCAAAACACTCTCCACCATCCAAGCCCTTTGTCCCCCCATATTTCCATAAATCTTAAGATTCTTATCCCAAAATACAAGCTTTCCTAAACCAATATTCAACTTGCCATAAAAATTGAAAGTCCAACCTACCATAATTAGAGCTTGACCGACACTTAATGCTAAGGTGCATAAAAATTAAGTCTTCCAAATGCAATCCATGCAACTCGAACCTCTTCCCTCAAGCAACCCTTCATGCATCTTAACCACCTTGCCACTAACTCCTCATGTGCTAGAATTTAACACTTAAATTAACTTAAGTGTCAGGTTCACCTAATCCACTTCACTAAATATACAATACTAAGAATTATTCTAGCTTCATAAATAAAATCAAGCCTTCACAAGACTATGCTAAACACACAAAAATTCATACCTGAGCCAACACAAATAATAAAAACAATACTCTAATTTTTCCTAAAACCCAATTAAACCCGAGAATTCTTAAAAACCTCGTAACCTTCCAAATCTACTTAACTAATAGATCCAATTTGCAAAAACACCGTTCTCTTAATGCTGAAGATTATAAACACTCCTAAGCCCAAGCCCAATCCTACTAGGCCCAATTTCGGGATGTTACAATTCTACCCTCCTAAAAAAATTTCGTCCTCGAAATTTCCAACACACTGCTCAAATCACACCACTATGCTTTCGCTGCGCACTCTGCCCTTAAAAACCACAATGTACTTTTTAACATAATCTTGAATCCTTTTTCACACAACCAAACATCTAATCCACAATAGCAAACCGTTATCTACCACTTATACCAAAAATTTTCTTACATTCAATCATCACTTCCAGCCAAAACATACATGACTTGAGAGTGAGGAAACAATCCCAAGCCTTATGCTCCTTAGTCCCGCATCTCAAGCATACTCCTAACCTCCTCCAATACTTCCTTAACTATCTGAGTCAGCTCATCAATCCCAACTCGATCATGAGACCCCGTCTCAACCACTAGCGATGCTAACGGCTCTTTTCGGAAATATGCCTCGGTGCCGAAGATCTAGCCCTAACACCTCGGCCTTTGCCACGTCCATGACGACCACGATCTCGAGTGCTCATGTCTAACGTCTCGAGTTATCTAATTTAAAAGTTTTATGCATTAGTCATTATTCCACTATCTTTAAAACACAGTTTTATAAATAGTTTTAATAAGAAGTTGTTTTGCGAGTACAACCAACCTATAGTTTTGGGTCTCTAGTGTAGTTCCTACTACTATATAGTCATGCCATCATCATCATATCATCAAAAGCAACAGTTTGAAGTACTTACCCGGGCGGATTGGTGCCGGAGACTCGGTGCCGTGCCTTTCAAACCATATAATTTCAAACAAAAACATTTTAAGACTATATTTTAAAACATTTTGGGCCTCGAGCCCACAGCCGAGCCTTTGAACTTAGCTCTGATACCAATTTGTAACACCCCAAACCCGGTCAATACGCCATGACCGAATCTGGCATGCCACAGAGGAAAACATTTTGAAGAAAATCGAGTTAACAATTAATTTTTAGTGAAAAACTCTTTGTTGTTCTATGATTGTAGAAAACAGGTGTGTAATAGGTTAAAAACTGATAATTCTCTTTGAAATTTCGTAAATAAATCTTTAAAACATAGTTGCAGATCCATAGATTAGAAAACCTTTTAGAATTTTAAAAGAAACCAAAGCGATTAGTTTGAAAACCGTTTCTACTAGAAATTTGGAAACTTGAGTTTTGGAAAATAGTGTGAGTTATCGAAAACACTTAAGTTGTTAAATATTGTCAAATGATTTATATTACCCGATGGTAAAGTTTTGAAAACCATTGCATTTTTGTAGTTTAGAAAACTTTGCGCTCATATTATTAAATTAACCATGTAGTTTATTAGCCATATTTTAAACAAGTCCAAAACATAAAAATAATCCAAAAAAACATAATTAAAGAGGCCTTATTACAAATTCAAATAAAGACGAAAACCAAATTAAAATATAATTAAGTACCCAAATCGTAGTTCATGTAAAATCGAATTTTATTGCATGGCCACCACGAGTTCATCCGGCTCCGCATCCACAATCTATGTATCACCTGAAAAGATAAGGGAGAAGGTGAGTCACCAAGACTCAGTGCATAAATCCTTCCCCGGTTAATGCAACATTCTTACACAATTCATAACCAAGCAATATATATATAATGCACCCAACCTAGCCATCCATAACTCCTTTTCTACCCCGTGTGGTACCAAACCACTGGTGGTGCCAAACCACTGGTGACCCAAAGTCACGATATCCAATAATGTGATGCCAAATCACTGGTGACCCAAAGTCACGAATAATCAAGTTGTGGGGCCAACCCACGTGTGATGCCAAATCACTGGCGACGATCCCAATATATCGAAAGTGGGGCCAACCCACGGTGGTACTAAGCCACTGGGATGAGTCGCTATGAGGTGCTAAACCTCTGGTGTCCCAAAGACACAAAATATCAACGATCCAAGTGTGGGGCCAACCCACGTGTGATACTAATCACTGGCGACAATCCCAATACATCAAATGTGGGGCCAACCCACGGTGGTGCGAAACCACTGGGACGAGTCGCTATGAGGTGCCAAACCTCTGGTGTCCCAAAGACAAGAAATAATATTGTGGTACCAAACCACTGAAGGTGCTAAACCTCTGGTGTCCCAAAGACACGGATATCAAATCCTTCCCCCTCCTCTCATATCACCCATACCAATGCAACATTTAAACAAATCATGCCATCATGCTCTAATATGAACATATAACAAATATATCCTAGATCATGATATTAAACAACATATATCAACATCATATCGAAACGGACTTACCCGAATCCTTGCTCATAACCATCAAAGTATCATATCAAGATCTCACAGTTTTCGGCTTTAATAACATGATTAGTATATTTGTGTATATATATTACTGAGTTATAAAGTGTGTAAGATACACATCTAATAATAGTAATAACTAAACTTTCCCGCTCGTCGACACCCTCGGAATCTCGAACAACAACTATATGCGATTTCTCTCCGATTGATGGTTCATAACCCGATGAAGAACCATGAACAAACAATGGCTCGGGGGTACGTACGACTTCAAATAATCGATTTTCGCCGGCAGAAGGTCCACATCCCGGTGGAAAGTCTCGGACTCCCGACACAGCCCTTCGTTTGAAATTTGAGGGTATAGCAGAACCACCCCTCTTCCAAACACTATTTACCGCTCTTTTCGAACCCATTCTTGATTGCCCCAAAATCTAATATTCACGGAAAAAAATAATAATAGTCGAGTGATAGAGTCCCCTAAAACGTAATCAATTAGTAGTCTATCTAAAACGATATATAACAAGTAATATAAAAACCTTACCACTTGACTTACCAACTTCGATTGCTAGAGAAATAGGATTAAATCGATTGCTTCCGTGATCCCGAAAGGCCTAAAAGAAATAGGTTCCTATGGTTAAAACCTTACTAACAAATGCCCAAAATTTGGCTTTTGTCCACAAGAGAGACAACATGGAAAAGAGAGAAAGAAGAAAGGAGATTCGGCCAAGACACATACCTATCTTCCAAAACCGATTATAGATGAACCCAAAGATTATCTATCCTTGATGATATTCGGCCAAGACAAAACAAAAGGAAATGGGAAGTTTCGGCTATGGTTTTGAAAGAAGAAGGCAATTGATTTGTGGCTAAAAAGAAATGAAGTACATGAGTAGCAAGGAAAATAAAAATAAGAGAGAGAGGATTCGGCTTTAGCAACAATGGAAGAAAAGAAAAGAGAATTTGGGGAAGAAAGAGGTTCGGCCAAAAGAAAGTAAAAGAAGGTTTGTAAGTGTTAACAAATATGAGAAGAAAAGAAAAGAAAGATGAGAACAAAAGAGGTTCTTTTCGGTTACAAAGAATTAAAAGATGAGAGGGAGGTTCCAAATGAGTTTCGGCCAAATGCCTAAGAGGAAAAATGAACAACACCTAAGGACATTCGGCTATGATTCACTTTGGTGCACTAGAGAAAAGAATTGGTAAGGTTCAAAGGGATTTTTGATATGGCTCAAAACAAAGAATGAGAGCATTTCTAACTAGCCGAATATGGCCACCATCCAAAAAAAATTTTGGCACCAACTTGCTACCAACAAAACCAAAATTCGGCCACCCCCCCAGCCACACATGCCGTCCACATTCATGGACTAAAGGCCTTAGAATAGTTTCCAAAACACTCTCCACCATCCAAGCCCTTTGTCCCCCCATCATTCCATAAATCTTAAGATTCTTATCCCAAAATACAAGCTTTCCTAAACCAATATTCAACTTGCCATAAAAATTGAAAGTCCAACCTACCATAATTAGAGCTTGACCGACACTTAATGCTAAGGTGCATAAAAATTAAGTCTTCTATATGCAATCCATGCAACTCGAACCTCTTCCCTCAAGCAACCCTTCATGCATCTTAACCACCTTGCCACTAACTCCTCATGTGCTAGAATTTAACACTTAAATTAACTTAAGTGTCAGGTTCACCTAATCCACTTCACTAAATATACAATACTAAGAATTATTCTAGCTTCATAAATAAAATCAAGCCTTCACAAGACTATGCTAAACACACAAAATTCATACCCGAGCCAACACAAATAATAAAAATAATACTCTAATTTTTCCTAAAACCCAATTAAACCCGAGAATTCATAAAAACCTCGTAACCTTCCAAATCCACTTATCTAATAAATCCAATTTGCAAAAATACCATTCTCTTAATCCTGAAGATTTTAAACACTCCTAAGCCCAAGCCCAATCCTACTAGGCCTAATTTCGGGATGTTACAGGTAATTGCTTCTCTCACCTATCACCACCACCTCTTCACCCTCGAAAGTTCTTAACACCATGCGCTTGGCTGTACAGTCAAAATTTGCCTGATGCTTCACTAGCCAATCCATGCCTAAGATCAAATCGAACTCCCCGAACGGTAGTTCCATCAGATGAGCCGAAAAAACTACCTCTTGAACTTCTAGGGGTACATCCCTATAAAGTCTATTTACCACTACAGATTGTCCTAGAGGGCTAACTACAGTCATCTCCCTAGAAGAAGTCTCAGAGTCTAAATTCAGAGTTCCCGATATAGTACTAACAACATAAGAGTGTGTTGAACCAAAATCAATTAAAGCAGTATAAGGCAACCCATAAATAAGGAATGTACCGGTTATGATGTCCGGTGCGTCGCCCTCCTCTCGACGCCCAGCTGCATAGAACAACCCGGGCTGTCTTGCGTCTGTATTCCTAGTACCACTGCCCGGTGCTCCACGGCCCCGACCGAAACCATTACCTCCTCTGGCTGGACCACGACCCCTCTGCGGTTGCTGACCATCTCTTCTGAATTTTGCATGTCCTCGACCCTCAGACTGTGCCCTGACTGGCCTCCGTGGGCAATCCTTTATCCGGTGATCCATAGACCCACATCCAAAACATCCTCTATGACCTGCCCAACACTCTCCTAAATGAAATTTTCCATATCGAGTACACTACGGTGGCCACTGAATAGCAACAGGCTTCGCAGCTTGACTCGGCCCACCTACTCTAGGCCTCTTCTGAAAACCCCCAGTAGACTCTGATGGCCCAAAACTCCTTTTACTTCTATTCCTCTCCTGATTCTGCTTTTCGGACTACTTCACCTCCTCGGCTATCTTAGCCTTTTCCACAAGAATGGCAAATTTCCTTTCTCACTATAGAGCTATCAGCACTCGTAGCTCATCTCTTAGCCCATCCTCAAACCGAACACAACGCTCATGGTCCGTGGCCACAACACCCCGAACATAACGGCTTAAACGCAAGAATTCTGCCTCATACTCGGACACCGACTTACTCCTCTGAACCAGGTTCAGAAATGCCTTACGCTGCGCATCCACATAACTTGATCTGACGTACTTCCTCTGGAATGCTGTTTTAAAGAAATCCCAGGTGATATCATCAACCATCGTACCATCCCTGACCGTGAGCCACCACTGATAGGCCTCGTCTCGGAGAAGAGACACAATTTCTTTCAACTTCTCCTCTGCAGTGAAGTCAAGATCATCTATTATACGCTCAGTTGCTTCCAACTAGTACTCAGCTACGTTGGGGGCTATGCCAGAAACGCCCCTAAATATTTCCGCTCCATTGGCTCGGAGTCGTTCAGACACAGATTTCCGAGCCCCCGTACCCATGCCTGCCCTAGCAACTCTCTCCAAGACCCGTAGCATCGCTTGAGACACCACATCGTCTCCACCCGTTTGGTCTTGAAACTCTGCTTCTGCAGCTGGCAGTAGCGGCACCTCATTTCCTGACCCATGACCAGACCCTACTGGTTTCGATACAGTAATCCTGCCCCTACCACGACCACGTACATTACGCCCACGTCCTCGAGTGCTCATGACTAATGTTCGCGATTTAATCTGATTAGGAGTTTTATGAGTTAGTCTTTCTTTCTTCTACTGTTTATTAACCGATCAGTCTTATGAGTATATTACCAAAGTAGTTGTTTTCGCGTACACATGCTTTCCTACAGGCTTCATTCTCTAGGGTAAATTTCCTAGTACTAGCAATCATATCACAAAACAATTAAGTCATACAACCAATGATAAAAAAACTTACCGCGGATTAGTGCTGGAGACTCAGGTGCCATGCTTCCCGAAGACTTGTATTTTATCAAAAACCATTTTTCAAACCATCTACTGAAAATATTTTGGGCCTTACACTCACAGCCGAGCTTTGAACTTGGCTCTGATACCACAATTGTAATACCCCAAACCCAGTCAAAACGCTACGACTGAATCTAGCATGTTACAGGGAAGAAAGTTCAAAATCAAAACCATGAGAAAAAAATTTCGCATTAAATCGCCTCTGGTGAAGATTTAAAAAAAACATCATTTAAAGTCGAAATTTAAGGAAAATTTTAATGAGCGATCAATTGAAAACATCATTTCATCTTAGTATGTAAAATTTGAGTTAATTTGTTACTAAAACCCGATCTTAATTAACCAATTATAACATCTTAAAATTGAAAATTTTTAAGTTTAGAAAAACACCCACTTAGATTATGTATTAGGCATGCCATAACAATTAAAATAGGGTAGTAAGAATCAAACCAAATTAACGATTAAACGGCCTTATTACAATACCAAAATCCAAATCAAAGTGGTAATAATTCGAAATAAATATTAAAGATAAAGTTACTTAAAACATTATGCATGGCCACCTCGAGTCCACCTCGGCTCCATATTCGCGGTCTAAGGATTACCTATAAAATTCAGCAGAAGGGGGTGAGTCACTTAGACTCCGTGTGTAAATCCCCATCTCAATGAGCTTCGACCTCTCACACAAATTCATATATTAAGTATGGATGTAATCCAACCCAACCAACCTATTATGTCCATCCACCATATCTCTTGAATCTACCCAATATCTGTGGCACCTAGCCACTAGTGGTACCTAACCACTGGTGGTTCCAAACCACTGGCGACAAATGTGACAGAAGAGGATACGTAGGGCCAACCAACTTGTGGTACCAAACCATTGGTGACAATGCCGTAATGAATATATGTGGGGCCAACCCACTGTAGTACCGAACCACTGGGACGAGTCACAAATTAATGTATATATGTGGTACCAAACCACTGGTGGTTCCAAACCACTAAGACTTAGTCACAAAAGGTAATATGTGGGGCCAACCCACTTGTGGTACCAAACCACTGGTGACAGTCTGAAAGAGTTTACGTTTTCTCCCTCTTCGCATCATACCCCAAGTTTATGCCATTTTTAACAGGTAATATGATATGATCATGCTCTCAAATGCATAACAATCAACCATTTCATTCATACATACTTTTACTAACAACAGAGCATTATGGAACTTATCCGGAGTCTTCGATCCAACCCACAAGGGTATTTTTGTGACCAATATCGTCACTTCGGCTTTTAGACATAACAGTTCATAACATAATTAACAAACAAAGTGTGTGAGGGTTACACACCTGATAACACGTAATACCATGATCTCTATGTCGACACTATCGCTAAGCGGAACTACTGCTATCTGCCTACGACTCTGCTCTGAAGCCGGCCTACAACCCGGTGGCCAATCTCGAACTGCTGACACTGCTCGCTTCTTAAACTTAGGGATCGAACCAGAAGGTTTACTTCCCTTCCCAACTTGTATGTTTCTTGCATCCATCAAAAAGCCTTGATCAAAAAATTGCTACGAACAAAATGTTTGAATAACCACTCAACTGGGTTAAGATGACGGATAATAGATAAACTGATTAATAGAACAACTAAGGAGAATCTTCTTACCTAAGTCGGTTGAATCCAAAAGTCAGAAGGCTTGGTTTGAGTAGTTGATCGAACACTTATACCAATACCAAGTGAGATTCGATTTGAAAGAGAATAGATTAAAGGAGATGGCCTTTCGGCCAAAGAAGAAACATGAGCCTTCCTTTCACCATTCGGCCATAATACCCACACCACCACTCACCTTTGATTAACCCTCCAAAGATTCGACACAAGCAGTCAAAGCAGAGAAGATTCAGCTTGGAGATGGTACTCTAAATGAACAAACAAACACAATGATCAGGGGTTCGGTTTCCAGAGAAGAAGAATGAAAACAACTCAACTGGGTTTAAAGGAAAAGATTCGGCCAAGGGGGAAAAAGAAAAAGAAAAGAGAGTGATAAAGATCTTACCAAGATATGGAATGAGAACTCGACTATGATGAATTATTCAGGAAAAGAAAACAAATGGAGTGATGCTGAGACTGAGAGGTTTCGGCTAAGAGAGAAAATGGGGGGTGTAGGTTCGGCTTTTAGTGAATGGAAGAGGAAGCAAGAACCACAACAATGGGAGTCAAGAGGATTCGGCAAGAGAGGAGTTCATGAGAGGAAAAAGAAATAAAAAGGAGATGAGAATGGGGTTAGGGGTTTCAGCTTCTTGATGATGCCAATGAAAAGAAAAAGAAAAGAAAAGTGATAAAATGGTAGGCGGGTTCGGCTAAAAGAATGAAATGAGATGAAGTGTAGGGTAAAGTACCTGTGGGTTTTCGGCTTCCGAAGATAAGGTAGGGGATCTAAGTTGCTGAAATACAAAAGAGAAATAGAGAAAAGATCTGGTTTCGATTTTAGTCAAAAAAAAAAGAATGAATGTTGCTCTTTAGAAATTTTGGCTACTCAAAGAAATTACCCGAAATGCACCATACCCAACTGCCGAAACAAAACGAAACTAAAGAGCTCAACACCTAAAGCTGGCCCCTTTGAATTTCGGCACACACCTACCCTAAAACCGAATGTCCCACTCACCTAACACCCCTTTCAAAATTTGGCTAACACCCTACACCACCTTCAACCCCTTGATTCTCTGCTAACTTCACTCCCCACCTCCTATTCAAAATAGTTTGAAAGCTTCAAACTCCTCATTTTTCTTTCAGCCTCAAGATTGAAATATTTGACTTGATCAACATCCCCCCTTTCAAGCTCCCTAGCCGAATCCATCACCTCCCCCTTGACGCCAAAAAGATTCCTCCAAAATGAGCTCATTGTGACTTGAACCTGCTCCCTCTCCTACTCCCTGTGGCGTCACTTACTAGCATCTTAAGTGGCGCCTCATTGCCACTCTGCCACTCCTTTTCTTGTGTCAACCAAACACCAACATAATCCTTTAAGTCCTATCCCATCTAGCTCTCCCCTAAAGTGCCTAAAACAGAAATTTTAGCCAATGCTCCGGCTTAACCTCAAGCCTCCCCGAGACCCCCAAACACACCAACACAACATACAGAGCATAGCATAAACACAGAAACACATCAAACGCAAAGCCCCCCAATTCAGGATGTTACAAATTTACTCAGGTTTAATAATTAAGTAAACAGTTGAAACAATAGTAACAAAACTTAAAAGCTAAAGTCAAATCGGAGTATAAGGCCTTATTACATTCATTGAAAATAAAGCAATTTAAAATCATGTCTTTTGAACAATTAAATAAAATGTCTAAGTATCTTGTAGTATGGCCATCCGTGAGTCCTCTCCCACGTCGAACCATCTACTGAGTATCACCTGAAACATTTAATAAAAAGCGTGTGAGTTTCATAACTCAGTGTGTACGACCCTTGGCAATCCAATCAACATGCAAATATTACATTGGGCCTAAGCCCTATGAAAATCGGTGGTCTTGGGCCTCAGCCCACAACGACCTCATATCACATCTGTATCACATGAATGCAATGCACCCATCCCAAATCCAACCCTGCACACCATTTCCCTTCCAACCCTACACACCTATAGGGATATAAATATCAACCCACCCATCCCTACACACCAAAGGTAGCACCAGCAGCGGCACTACTCAAACATTGCAGCAAAGCTTCTATAATGGGCTTAAAGCCACCGGTGGATCCACGGTCGTCAAGCGACTATGCGATCCTCAAATCTTCCTCCATACCATCAAAACCCACTCAAGTGCAACATATATTCCTTGAATGCAACATACATATTTCCACCCATTCGACACTTAGGGGTATTTCAGTCATTCCGTAAATCTACTCTACAGGGGTATTTAGGTAATTTTACAAAACAGAGGTATTTTGGAAATTTTGTAAATCAGGGATGTTTTGGTAATTCTGCAAATCAAGGGTATTGTAATAGTCCAGTTTATACCCTAGTCGGAATAGTGGTTTTGAGACCACAAATCTGAGTATGTATAGTATTTTAATATTTATTCTGTGTCTCTGATAAGTAATTATGCATGTGCTAAAGTATCATAAATTAATTCCTCTGTCTGTGTGTTTAATTTGAGCAAAGGATTAAATTACATTGACATGTAAATTAGCATGCTACATGAAAAGGTGCCTATTTGCCATGTCTTTAAAAGTATGGAGGATTTATATGGTAAATTTGCCTATTACCTAAGATGGTGGATGGCACAAGTACTAAAATGGCCTTAATTCATGTGTTACATATGTTTTATTATAAGGATAATTTTGTAATTAGATTAATAATATATTTTGTAATAAAATAAACAAATGAAAGTGGATGCTCATCTTCATGTCTCACCATCGAAAATCAAAGAAAGAAAAAAAAAGAAAACCTTAAGTTAGGTTCGGTCATTCCAAGCTTGAATTAAGGTATGATTTTGAGTTGGATTTTGATGATTTTTATATTTTTGAGATTTTTGTTTATTCTACTATCAAGCCCATGTTTCAATTTTGTGTATTGATGATGTTTGTGTGATATGCCATGGATGATATGTTAAGCTTTATGATGAGTTTAATGGTTAAATGAAAGATTTGAGCTAAATGAACATATTTTGTTCTTGAATTTTTGATGAATTTAGCTAATTAGGGCTAAATTGAGAAAATAGTAATTTGAGGGACTGAATTGTAAATTTGATGGAAAATATGGGCTTGTATGATATATATATATATATGCATTCGGCTAAGCATGGATGTATAATGATTTTGTGAATTTGATGTTTTGAAAAAAATGGACTAAATTGATAAATTGTGCAAATGTGATGGTTAAATTGCAAATAGCCCTAAATGTGTGCCTTTGGATTGAATTGAATGTATTAGTGAATAAAAGGGTTAATTCTGAGCATGTATAGATCAAGAGATGAGGAAAATGGACTTAGATCACGGGAAAGCAAAAGTAACCGAATAACCGTTTCCGTTTCTGATAAATCGAATCCAAGGTAAGTCATTATGCAAATAAATGTATTCGTATTGAATTATGTATGTTCTTATGACTGCTGTTATCGATGAATACTTATGATATGATCTGTTTTATGAATAATGAGATAAGGATTACTTAGTGACAATGTCCGAGAAGTCCCGTACGAACCTAGGAATAGATAGGATTAGCTATGTCATGACATAGGTATCTGTTCTGTTTTATCATGTAAGACCTTGTCTGGAACGTTGGCATTGATTTGAGATTTCGTGTAAGACCATGTCTGGGATGTTGGCATCGATACTATCTTTACGTGTAAGACCACGTCAGGGACGTTGGCATCGATATTATCTTTACATGTAAGACCATGTCTGGTACATCGGCATCGTATTGATTCATGTAAGACCCTGTCTGGGACAGTGGCATCGATATCTAAGTGCATATAAGACCTCGTCTAGGACGTTGGCATTGTACGAATAGCTGAGCTTTCTGAGTATCCTACTAGATTCCTTACGGTTCAACGGGTAAGTCTGTGATACGAATGGTTATGTAAATAGTGAATCCATTTCAGGTACGTTGTTTTATACACTAAGTGTGTATTTAAGGTAAGTACCTATGTGATCTTACTATTATGATTATGTATATTAGGATAATGATATGATATGTGAAAGTAAGCATGAAAGAGCTATGTATATATAAGACTTTTGAATTGATGAATGTGGCAATTATGGCCAAGTACATGGACCAAAGCATATATGTGATAGTTTGTTAAGTAATTAAGATGTGCCAATGTACCTACGTGCACATATGCCTTCCATGCTAAGTTTTTTTGCAATATGACTTGCTAAGCTTTTGGAAAGCTTACTCTGTGTGTGTGCTTTTCTCTATTTTATAGGTCGTCAAAGCTACTGAAGGCTCCGGACAGTCAAGGATCGTCAGCACACTACTAAACTCATTTTGGTAAACTTTGGAAATGTATATAGCTTGATATGGTATGTATAGGCTAGTATTTGATATAAGTTTGTTATATGAACTTTGCCATGTGATTTGACTAGTTATGAATTGAGAATTTGCTTGAATGAATGTGATATGTGTGAAGTATGTTTTTGGCATGGTTAGTTGATTCATGAAATGGTCAAGTTTTGATTAAACAAATGAATGAATTACGCTTGTGATGAGTTGAGTTTTAGTCTTGTAATTTGGATGGTTATTTTGGTATGTTATTGGTTGCCAAATAGGCATGAGATGTCTTAATGATTTTACTTGTAGGTAAGACCCATGTGGGTGGCATTTTGGCCTTGCAAATGGCCTATTTTGCCACATGGTTGTGGCACACGGGCATGCCTAGTGACCGTGGGGCTTAGTCAGTAGCTAGCATAAGAGAACACGGCCTTGGCACACGGACGTGCCTAGTAGCCGTGTGATTTTTGACAAGATCGACCACGGCCAGAATACACGGGAGTACTTAGTAGCCGTGGAAGTAAAGTCAGTTTCAACCACGGGGAGGACACACGGGTGTGTCTAGCAGCCGTGGGAGGCACACGGTCTACCCACACAGGCGTGTAAGCCCTGAAGCTTAGAAAAGTTTTAAATTTTCGAGAGTTTCTGTATGTGTTCCAGTTGAGTCCAGACCCTATTTCTGAGCATGTTTTAGGTCTCGATGACCTACTAAGGGGAAATTATGGTTGAGGTTAATATTCAATTGTATGACATTTCTGTAAACGTTACCGATCTATTCGGTAATGCCTTTAACCCTAGTCCGGCGACGGATACGGGTTAGGGGTGTTACAGGTATTCTGGAAATTTTACAATTCGGGGGTATTTTAGTAACTTTGCCAATCTAAGGATATTTTGGTAATTTTCAAACTAAGGGTATTTGGTAATTTCTCAAACTAAGGGTATTTTGGTAATTTTCAAATCAGGGGTATTTTAGTAATTTTACAAATCTAATGGTATTTTGGTAATTTCCAAATCAGGAGTATTTTAGTAATTTTACAAATCTAAGGATATTTGGTCCCTCTTGGGTTTTAGTTATGAAATTTGGCCCATTAACAAGTCCTTGCGGCTAAAGTAAACAGACACTATGCACCAAGTAGGATTGTAGAGAAAAGGAGGTGGGCCACTAGGACCGCTTAAGTACCAAGCTCTCCCTAGATCTAATCCTAGACATGCATATATTCGTTGCCACACTCTAACCCAGCGACTTGTCCATGGACATGTTTAATTATTAAATTAAGTCTTATGCAGTTTAAGAGTTGTTTAGAACTAGGCCTAAAGTCCATTAAACCTTAGCATACTTTTCTACGTCCCCTTAAAGCCCATCAAGCCCAAATCACATCCTTACAGCCCATTAGGCCCAAATCTCATCCATATGGCAGATTAGGCCCAAAACAATTCTAGATCATGTAACATGCATGGCTAACTCAATTCGTATAACCAACCAAACAATTTCATCAAACTTAGCCTCAGGGCCCACCGGGCCCATTTAGCCACTTCCGGCTTTTTGGCATTGCCGATATCCTGTGTGTGTAGTGTTTGTACCACCTGGTTACTGCAACGTGCTATACTATCCTTAGCCTTGAACCTACAACCAATCAACCTTCAATCAATCACTAAATCGAAACATTTACCAAAAGCCGAAACCTTACCATAACCTTACCGTGTGCCTCCGGGTTCTAATAGCCCTTCCTTAGCTACTAATCAGGAGTATCCCCTAGATCTGTACTCACACATACACCATCAAAACCCGAGTGACTCATAATCCACAAAAGTCACCCCTATAGATCATACACACATTCGACCATTTACTTAAACCATAATCGAGTTGAGTACACTTACCCTTGTTAACGATTCTACCACGCTTGCGGTCTTTGAACCTTATCCTTATTATCACAGAGTTAACGACATGATAGTTAGATAGCCTTTCGGATTTTAGCAAAACGTACAAGAGAGGTTAACCGAATACTTACCAAATCCACTTTCGATCCTGCGGCCTAAATTCGGCTTTTAACCTTGACGATAGTAGATAATTGTAACACCCCGAATTTGGGCCTAGAAGAATTGGGCCTATTGGGCTTTGGGACTCATAAAATTTTTAAGTGAGCAATAAAATGAAAAATGACATGACAGCTTTAAAGGTTTAATGAATTTGGAGTGTCTAGGTGTGTTGGAGAAGCTCTAGGTTCGAGTTTTGTGGTGGAGGATTCTTAATTTAATTAATTAAGGAATCAGGATTGTGAATAGTGGGCTTTTAAATAAAAATAAGTGAAAAATGGCACAAAGAAGCCTGTGGTGAAGTGGCTAAGTGATGCCACTAAGGTTTAGAGAGGTGCCGACATATGCATGCAGGAAGGTCTGAGGTTCGAGTGCTAGCTTAGCTTTATTTTGGAGTTTAATTTTAGGCTTTTAGAAGGCTGGAAGTGGCATGTAGAGGGACTCTAAGGATAAGTGATCAGTAGAGAGAATTTAGGAGAAGGATAAGGGAGATATCATGGAGAAAAATTAGGAGATGAGTAGTGGATGAAGTGGTGCCGAATTGGACTTTAGGGGTGGCTAAGTTTTGGCTATAGGCTATATAAATGTGTGTGTGCCGAATCTGGGGTCCTAGGTAATGCTAAATTTTCCATTCTTTTTCTTTTCCTTACCGAAACCTTATTTTTCCACAACCGAAAATACCTTGCATTGTTGCTGAATTCTCCTATAGCCGAATCCCTTTTTGCCGAAGTCTCTCATAGTCCAAACTCTTTTATTGCCGAAGTATCATCATCTTCTCTTGTCGAAATCCCTATTAGTGCCAAATCTTTGTTGTTTTCCTCCATCACAAATCGTTTGTTATCTACTATCAGTCAAGGTTAAAAGCTGAATCTCGTTCAGTAGCTATCTAGGCCGCATGATCAAAAGTGGATTCGGTAAGTATTCAGTTAACCCCTTAGTGTGTTTTGGTTAAAAGCCGAAGGGCTATCTAACTTCTCATTGTCGTTAACCTTGTATTAAGAAGGGTGGGATTCAAAGATCGCAAGCGTGGTAGGATCGTTAGCAAGTGGTAAGTGCACTCGTCTCGATTATGGTTTAAGTAAGTGGTTGAATGTAAGAATAATCTATAGGGGTGACTTGTGTGGATTATGAGTCACTCAAATTTTGATGGTGTATGTGTGGGTGCAGATCTAGGGGATACTCGTGAATAGTAGCTAAGGAAGGGCTACTAGAACCGGTGGCACATGGTAAGGTTTACGGTAGGGCTTTGGCTTTTGGTAAATATTTTGATTAAGTATGGGTGATTGATTGAAGGTTGGTTGGTTGTAGGTTCAAGACCAAGGATAGTATATCACGTCGTAGTAACTAGGTGCGTACAAACACTACACGCACATGATATCGGCAATGCTGAAAAGCCGAAAGTGGCTAAATGGGCCTGGTGGGCCCTGAGGCTAAGTTTGATGAAATTGATTGATTTGGTTATATGAATTGAGTTAGTCATGCATGTTACATGATCTGGAATTGTTTTGGGCCTAATAGGCCATATGAATGAGATCTGGGCCTAATGGGCCATAAGGATGTGATTTGGGCTTAATTGGCTATATGAACGTGAAATGGGCTTGATGGGCTTTATGGGGACGTAGACAAGTATGCTAGGGTTTAATGGACTTTAGGCCTAGTCTGATAAATTCTTCAATTGCATAAAACTCAATCTAATAATTAAACATGTCCGTGGACAAATCGTTGGGTTAGAGTGTGGCAAAGGACATATGCATGTCTAGGATTGGATCTAGGGAGAGCTTAGTACTTAAGCGGTCATAGTGGTCCACCTCATCTTCCCTGGAATCCTACCTGGTATGTAGTGTCTGTTCACTTTAGCCGCAAGGACTTGTTCATGGGCCAAAGTTCATAACTAAAACCCGAGAGGGACCAAAATACCTCTGTTTTGAAAATTACCAGAATACCCTTAGTTTGAAAATTACCAAAATACCTTAGTTTGAAAATTTCCAAAATATCCTTAGATTTGCAAAATTACTAAAATACCCTTAATTTGTAAAATTACTAGAATAACCTTAATTTGCAGAATTACCAAAACATCCCTGATTTACAAAATTTCCAAAATACCCCTGTTTTGCAAAATTACCTAAATACCCCTGTAGGGTAGAATTACAAAAATACCCCTGGGTAGTGAAATGACTAAAATACCCCTAAGTGCTTAATGTGTGAAATTGTGTATGTTGCATTCATGAAATATATGTTGCATTTGGGTGGGTTTTGATGATACGGAGGAAGATTTGAAGATCGCATAGTCGTTTGACGACCGTGGATCCACTGGTGGCTTTAAGCCCATTATAGCAGCTTTGCTGCAACGTTTGAGTAGTGCTGCTGCTGGTGCTACCTTTGGTGTGTAGGGATTGGTGGGTTGATATTTATATCCCCACAGGAGTGTAGGGTTGGAAGGGAAATGGAGTGCAGGGTTGGATTTGGGATGGGTACATTGCATTCATGGGTACATTCCAAATCCCTAATAAATTTTCTTAAACATGGTTTTTGAAATACCTAAAAATATGGGCTTTTATCATTACTTAACAAGACTCAAGGATATTGGGCTTTTGGGTCTTAAATTTTAACTTAGCAAAATCGTTTTGAATTATGCCTTTGATGTGACATTCCTGGATTCGGCCATAATGTCTGGGCCGGGTCTGGGGGTGTTACAATAATAATCGATTTGTGATGGAGGAAAACAACAAGGGTTTGGCACAAATAGGAATTTCGGCAAGGAAGGCTGTTGGTAATTTGGCAATAAGAGAGTTTGGCTGTGAGAGAATTTGGTTATAGGAAAACCGATTAAGGGGGGAAAAGAAAAACTAATGAAAGCTCAAAGAACCTTTCAAAGCATTCGACCCTCTTCTTTTATAGCCACAAGCCGAATACTCTTTTCCCCACAGTTCCATTCGGCACAAATTCTTCCCCCTCCTCATCTCCTAACTTTCCTCCCTAATAGCACCTTAGCCTTATCCGAATTTCCTTCCATTATCAATTCCCCTTACCACTCAAACACTGCAACACAAGAATTCATATTCAACACAACTCTGGCCGTCCACCTATGTAAAATAAAACACTCCAAAAGTACCACTCCTAATGCTCGAACCTTGGACCTACTCAGCTGACAACACGCCACCTTATAGCTCCCCAAGTGACGCCACCTTGCCACTGGACCACAGGCCCACTTGTGTCCTATTTTCTCTTAATTTGCTTAAGAGGCCTAATGCCTGAGATTAGGGTCCACTAAAGCAAGAAAAATAAATTTTTCCCTATGGTCTTCCCTATCTCTAAGACTTCAAATAATCCCGATAATACCTTAAAATTAATATTCTAAGTGCTACTCATACATACCAACCTCCATGCACATAAATTTAAAGTTTCGAGATTTTTGGGGCGTTACACTAGGACTTATCAAGAAGCGGAGACGAGCCCAGACTCTGAGAAATGGCTTGAGGCCATGAGATCTGAGATGGATTCCATGTATGAAAACCAAGTATGGACTTTGATTGACCCACCCGAATGGGTTAAACCTATAGGGTACAAGTGGGTTTTCAAAAAGAAAACTGACATGGATGGTAATGTACAAACATACAAGGGGCGATTAGTCGCTAAAGGTTTTCACCAAATTTATGGTGTTGACTATGATGAAACCTTTTCTCCTGTAGCTATGTTTAAATCCATCAGGATCTTGCTCACCATAGTTGCATTTCATGATTATGAAATCTGGCAGATGGACGTCAAAACAGCTTTGCTTAACGGCAAACTTGAAGAGGATGTATACGTGACAAAACCTGAAAGTTTTGTCAATCCAAAGGATGCTAGAAAGATATGAAAGCTAAAAAGATCCATTTATGGATTAAAGCATGCTTCTTGAAGTTGGAATCTTCGTTTTAACAATGCAATCAAAGAGTTTGGTTTTATCAAAAATTAAGATGAACCATGTAACACCCCTAACCCGTATCCGTCGCCGAATTAGGGTTATGAGGCATTACCAAACTAAGCTGAATTTCTAATAGACATTCAATTGAATGTAATACAAGCAATGCAATCTCCACCACATCATATAATATAATTTAATATTTACTCATAATACTATAATTCATATTCATATTAAACCAACATAACCATTTATCGCATTTTCGTAGCAAATACATAAATATAAGCATATCAAAGTTACATCCTGACGGAACATACATCTAATGTAATGAACATATATCGCATGTATTTCCTTATAACAAAGGTCACATTTATACTTGTATATGATTATTCGTACCTCATACACCAAAATTTATATGTTTATTAATGTACCTAAACTTTGCAAGTTATTTTATTTTATTCGCCAAAGGTTCGGTCATACTATTACTAATATTATAAGCTAATTACAGTGGTTCAATTATTAAAACCAAACCATACTATTTTTACTTACCATTTGGATTCTTACCTAAACGGGATATTGCTTACCCTTACTACCTTAAACATGCATCATTTAATATAATACCAAAACACATATCAACTCAAGACTATCATTGGTAATGAATATTCAATGAGTAACTCGTGAATAAACCTTGGACAAAATCATAGCTACAATGCAACAATTTCGTGCTACAAGTATAATTCAAAACTAGGTATATTAATCCAAACATATAACAAGATTATTACCTAACATATATATATATATATATATATATACCTACATGAATCATTAAGCATCATCACCATTTTCCTTAATAGTCATAAAACATAACTGAACACCTCACACCTATTTTGTATAACTAATGTCACATTATTTAACATTATCTAAACCCAATATGTCATCACTCACAACATTTATTTATAATAACTATATTAGTCTATACCATAGCCGAATAAGAGATAAGCAATTCCATGCAACTTTAACATCATAATAACAAACGCAAAACATCTCAACATATATATCATGCTTATCCAAAAATGCATCACATCTATATATATAGGCATATTATTTGACCACATTCCAAACATGATTAAACCATGGCCGAATTTCACATCCCACAATAACCTAATCAATCCATTATATCAAGAACATAGGAATTAAACTTAAGCAAAAGAAATAGCCGTTTTTGCAAGGCTATTCATATATATACAAGACCGAATATCATTAATCTAAACCTTAGTCTAACCTATACATGCCTTATTCTAAACTAAGATTAGTACCAAAAGGGGTGATAGTGTGGTTGACTTTTCCGACGATCCTCAGATGCCAGTAGCTTGATGGAAATCTATAAAACAGAACCAAGAGCACACACGAAATAAGCTAACTAGCTTAATAAGTCTTAAGCAAATTTAAATAAATTAATCCAGCTTGCCACTTAAACTTTCCAATTTAAATATTTGATATTACTTCAAACTTTAACAAATCACACATATGATGTCACATTATCAAACTTCAATATCATCTATAACTTGACATTTCACATTATCCTACCTCTATCAAATAGTTCATTTAATCAACTCAAGTTCAAATGATAAACATCCATTTCTTGACCATTACTCAAGTCGTATGCACATCATTTTAAAATAGAATCATATACAAAAGCATATATATATATATATATATATATATATACGCTCATTCTCTTTACATCTTATCACTTCTAAAAGTCCTTCATGCATGAAATATCAATATAATATCCTAAACAAACAACCGAATATATATACATAATCATATACCACATTTTCGTCCATCATCGCACACATACACATTTATATATATATACATTTGTAATTGAACGATTATATATATATTCGATTAAACATCTCTCACAGGTACTTACCCGTACAGCTCTGTAATTGAATTCATACAAATAAGCTTTAGTTTGTCCTTTATTTGCCAACATAACTCCACCAGTTTATATGCATAAGCTCGTATTTAAAAATCACCGGCATTTAGCCTGCTAGGCAATAAGCCGGAAAATCTTCACCGGCACAAGGCCTGCTAGGCTCAGAGCCTGATACATTTCACCGGCACTAGGCCTGCTAGGCTCAAAGCCCGATAATTTCCACCGGCACAAGGCCTGCTAGGCTCGAAGCCCGAATATCAACACATTTAACATTTCAATACACAATGCTTAATAATGGGATCACAACATCTTATATTCTTTATACTACTTTCACTTGTCGAACCGAACTTACTTATTCAACTTGCATTAAACAAAATAAATTCACTTCAATACTATACATTAACATTCGGCTATATCATATATTTATACTCTAAATTTCCACAATTCATCATTCACTAAATTTATTGACATTAGAATGCTTAGAGACTTACCTCGGCTGTCGATAGACCGTGCAAATCGGCTATTCGAGAACCTTCGCCTTTCCCCGATCCAAATCCGTTTTTCTTTGTTCTTGATCTAAACACATAAAAATTCAGCTCATTCAAGTACATTTCATTTCAATTTAGTCCCAAAACACATAAATGGGTAAATTACTATTTTACCCCCACTATTTCACAATTTTGTAATTTAGTCCTATTTGCATAAAACTCAAAATACACAAAATTTCACTAATTAACTCAAGGGCTGAATATCCAATAGGGCTATACAAGTCCATATTTTCCATTTATTTTGCAAATAAGTCCCTACAAATTTTTATTTTTACAAATTAGCCCTAAATACTAAATTTCACCAAAATTCCTAATACAAAACTTGTAATTCTTTAACATATTTTTAATCTAAAACCATCAAATATCAAAACCACTTAAACATGTTAATGGCCGAATCCTATATACATACAAATTTCAAAAATTCAAGCATGGGTCAGGTAATATACGAAGCAACGATCACAAAAACGTAAAAATTATCAAAAACCGACTAAAACTCACCTTGAATTTTAGCCTAGAAATGCCAAAAATCAAAAGGGTTTAAAGCTTCTTCCTTTCCTCTACATTCGGCCATGGGAGCTAAAAGATGATGGCTTTTTTTTTTTATGTTATTTTAACATATAACATATTATTTAGTTTGTTTACAATTTTAACCTTAACATTAAAATAACTAATAAACTTAAGGGCAAACTTGTCCATGACCATCCACTAACTCATAAAATGGGTTATTTACCCTTTTCATACCTCATAATTTAACACATCTCACTTTAGTATGCTACTTTTACGCTTTACGTGATTAAGTCCTTTTTATCAAATTAAGCACTTAAACGATAAAATTTTCATACGAAACTTTCACACACATCAATTCACATATTATAGACTCAAATTATAATAATAAAATATTTCTCGGACTCGGATTCGTGGTCCCGAAACCACCGTTCCGATTAGGGTCAAATTCGGTCTGTTACAACTCTCCCCCCCTTTAGGATTTTCGTCCCCGAAAATCTTACCGTTAAACAAAGTCGGATATTGTTGCCTCAATGAATCCTCAGGCTCCCACGTAGCCTCTTCAACTCCGTGACGATTCCATAGAACCTTCACTAACGGAATTCTTTTATTTCTCAACTCTTTTATTTCCCGAGCTAAGATACGGATCGGTTCTTCATTATATGTCAAATCAGATTGGATTTCAATCTCTGAAGGTGTGATCACATGAGACGGATCTGATCTGTACTACGAAGCATCGAAACGTGAAATACGTCATGTATCTTTTCTAACTCAGAGGGCAATTTCAATCTATAAGCAATAGGCCCAATACGTTCGATGATTTCATACAGCCCGATAAATCTCGGACTCAACTTGCCTTTCCGACCAAATCGGAGTACTTTCTTCCATGGAGAAACTTTTAAGAATACACGATCTCCTACCTGAAATTCAATATCTTTACGTTTCAAATCAGCATAAGACTTTTGTCGATCTGATGCAGCTTTCAAATTATCTTTGATTATGGCCACTTTCTGTTCAGTCTCTTTAATCAAATCAACCCCGTGTATCTTATTTTTGCTGAGCTCAGTCCAGTATAATGGTGTTCAACATTTTCGCCCGTATAAGGCTTCATAAGGTGCCATTTTGATACTTGATTGAAAGCTATTATTATAAGCAAATTCAATCAAAGGTAGGTATCATTCCCACATACCTTCAAACTCGAGAACGCAACATCTCAACATGTCCTCAAGTATCTGAATAGTTCGCTCGGACTGACCGTCTGTCTGCGGATGGAAGGCTGTACTAAAATGAAGTTTAGTACCTAAAGCATCTTGCAACTTCTTCCAAAACCGCGATGTGAATCTCGGGTCTCTGTCTGAAACAATGGAACTTGGTACACCATGCAACCTTACAATCTGTGATACATACAATTCAGCAAGTTTATCAAGTGAATAGTCTATACGTACTGGCACAAAATGAGCTGATTTAGTCAGTCTATCAACTATAACCCAGACGACATCTTTCTTACTCGGTGTCATAGGAAGACAGGATAAAAAATCCATTGTAATTCTATCCCATTTCCATTCAGGAATCATGATTGGCTGAAGTAGTCCGGATGGCATTTGATGCTCAGCTTTTACTTGCTGACAAACTAAGCATTTAGAAACAAATTCAGATATATCCCGTTTCATGCCAAGCCACCAATAGAACTGTCTCAAATTGTTATACATTTTCGTGCTACCCGGATGTATCCATAGTCGACTACTATGAGCCTCACTCAGAATCATCTGAATCAAATCTGAGTTCTTCGGAACACACATTCGGCTTTTAAAATTCAAACAGTCATTTGTATCAATTTGAAAATCTGACTCTGCATCTTTTTCACACTGAATTCGCCTAGCAATCAAATCTTTGTCAACTTTCTGTGCATCACAAATTTGCTAGATAAACATCGGTCTTGCTTGTAACTCAGCTATGATCGAACCATCACTAGACATAGCCATCTGTGCGTTCATTGCACGAAGAGCAAACAATGATTTTCGACTTAACGCATCCGCAACAACGTTAGCTTTTCCCGGATGATAGTTAATTACCAATTCGTAATCTTTTAACAATTCCAGCCACCTGCGTTGTCTTAAATTCAAGTCTTTTTGAGTCATTAAATACTTCAGACTTTTGTGATCCGAGTAAACATGGCATTTCTCGCCAAATAAGTAATGACGCCAAATCTTCAGTGCGAACACAATGGCTGCAAGCTCCAAATCATGCGTCGGGTAATTTCTTTCATGCGGCTTCAATTGTCTCGATGTGTAGACTACTACTCTGCCTTCCTGCATCAATACACAGCCCAAACCACTTAAGGAAGCATCAGAATACATAACAAATTCTTTACCCGATTCAGGCTGAGCTAACACTGGAGCTTCGGTCAAAAGGGCTTTCAACTGCTCGAAACTTTTCTGACACTTCTCTGACCACTCAAACTTGACGTCTTTCTGTAGTAGCTTTGTCAAAGGTGTAGCTATCACAGAAAAACCTTTCACAAACCGTCTGTAATAGCCCGCAAGTCCCAGAAAACTTCGAATCTCGAAAACATTCTTCGGTGGCTTCCAATCAAGTATAGCCGAAATTTTGTTCGGATCGACTCGAATACCTGATGCTGAAACAACATGCCCCAAAAAGCTGACTTCTTTCATCCAGAACTCACACTTACTAAACTTCGCATACAACTGTTGATCTCTCAAAGTTTGTAGCACTAATCTCAAATGCTCGGCATGCTCTGTTTCATTTTTGGAGTAGATCAGTATATCATCAATAAACACTACTACAAACCAATCCAAAAACTGTCTGAAGACTCGATTCATTAGATCCATAAAAACAGCTGATGCATTAGTGAGTCCAAAAGGCATAACCAGAAACTCAAAATGTCCATACCTCGTCCAGAATGCAGTCTTTGGCACATCTGTACCTCTGACTCGCAACTGATAATAACCTGATCTCAAATCTATCTTCGAAAATACTGAAGCCCCTTTCAACTGATCAAACAAATCATCAATCTGAGGTAACGGGTACTTATTCTTTATAGTTACCTTATTCAGTTGCCGATAATCAATACACATTCGCATCGTTCCATCTTTCTTCTTCACAAAAAGAACTGGTGCACCCCAAGGGGAAAAGCTCGGTCATGCAAAACCCCTATCTGTCAACTCTTGCAACTGCGCTTTCAACTCTTTTAACTCTGTAGGTGCCATCCGATACGGAGATATCGAGATCGGAGTCGTTCCCGATACTAATTCAATGCTGAACTCAACCTCTCGTACTGGTGGTAAACCCGGTAGTTCTTCAGGAAACACGTCTGGGTATTCACACACAATCGGTACAGATTCAATATGCTTTTCAGACACTTTATTATCCAGTACATAAGCCAAATAAGCTTCGCACCTTTTTCTCACATACTTCTGGGCTAACATCGAAGATATTACTGTAGGAAACCCACTTAAATCACTGGATTCAATTCTGATGATCTCACCGTTCTGGCATCTCAAATCAATAAGCTTTCTTTTGCAATTCACCACTGCATCATGTGAAGTTAACCAGTCCATCCCCAAAATTATGTCGAACTCATCGAAGGGCAACAACATTAAATCGGCTGAGAAGCAAGAATCCCGAATCATCAATGGGCAACCTCTACACACTTTATTAACAAGTACACATCTACCCAAAGGGTTGGACACACGAATCACAAACTCAGTAGACTCAACTGGCAGAGTCTTACTGATTACTAGAGTTTCACACACATATGAATGGGTCGAACCAGGATCAATCAATGCAATCACAGTAGTATCATAAAGGGTGAAAGTACCAGTAATAACATCAGGGGAGGAAGCATCCTCTCTGGCTCGTGTAGCATAAGCTCTAGCTGGAGCTCTAGCCTTAGATCGAACTGCAGTATCCATCGTTCCTCTCTGACTACCACCTACATTGCCTGAATGTTTGGGTGGCCTGCCCCATACTGACGCGTTGCTCGACTTAATGTTCTGAACTGGATTCTGCTCAACTAACATCGGACATTCTCTAATAAAATGATCTGACGATCCACATTTAAAACAAGACCGATCATGGAATTCGCAACTCCCAGAATGCCATTTCCCACAATGCTTGCATTCAACTCGATTCTGTGGGGCGTTACCAACACTGGCCATCGAGGTAGCTCGGGAGCCCACTGGAGGTCGATCACGTCTAGGTAAATCTGAAGTAGCTTTATGTCGACTGAAATCATCTCTGAACTTTTTAGATGTGGAATGGAAATTCTTACCCGACGATCTCTTTCGAGTGTCTCTAGCTTCTGTCTCAGCTCTTCTTTTCTCCTTCCCGAGCTATTCAGCTTTGCAAGCTAGCTCGACTAGCGTCACAAACTCTTTGATTTCGAGAAGCCAACAAGCAACTTTAAATCTTCATTCAAACCATCTTCGAACCTTTTGCACATAATAGCTTCAGTGGAAACACACTCTCTAGCATATCTGCTGAGCCTGACAAATTTCCGTTCATATTCTATTACGGTCATTCGCCCCTGTTTCAGTTCAAGAAATTCTTTACGTTTCTGGTCGATGAATCTCTGGCTGATATATTTCTTGCGGAATTCATTCTGGAAGAAATCCCATGTCACTTTTTCTTTCGGGACTACTGATACTAGTGTATTCCACCAGTGATATGCAGTGTCCGGAAGTAAAGATATAGCACACTTCAGGCATTCATTGGGAGTACAAGATAGCTCATCTAATACCCGAATAGTGTTATCAAGCCACATTTCGGCTCGCTCTGCGTCATCATCATCATTGGCCCTGAATTCTTCGGCCCCAAATTTCCGGATTTTGTCAACTGGAGGCCTACTAGATCTCATCGGATCTATCATCGGGGGTGCTGAAGGAATCGGAGTTGAATTATTCGGGGGTGGAGGTTGGGGTACAGCTGGGTTAGTCTGAATAAACTAGGTAAACCACTCGTTCATCATCTGATAGAAGGCTTGTTTAGCCTCCCCCTCGTGACTACCCGAAACTGGTCGAGAGTCTACCGGCACTGATTCCCGTGCACGGTCAGGCGCGACACTCTCTACATCATCCGCTACGACTCTTTCAGGATCAGTGTCATTTACTATATAAAACACAGTTCAGAGTGTCAGAAGTCACCACACTATCAATATATAACAAAGGCATGTATAGCTAGACTCTCACGCTCTACGGTAGTCCTAGAATCGACTAAACCGTAAGCTCTGATACCAATCAAATGTAACACCCCTAACCCGTATCCGTCGCCGAATTAGGGTTATGAGGCATTACCAAACTAAGCTGAATTTCTAATAGACATTCAATTGAATGTAATACAAGCAATGCAATCTCCACCACATCATATAATATAATTTAATATTTACTCATAATACTATAATACATATTCATATTAAACCAACATAACCATTTATCGCATTTTCGTAGCAAATACATAAATATAAGCATATCAAAGTTACATCCTGACCAAACATACATCTAATGTAATGAACATATATCGCATGTATTTCCTTATAACAAAGGTCACATTTATACTTGTATATGATTATTCGAACCTCATACACCAAAATTATATGTTATTAATGTACCTAAACTTTGCAAGTTATTTTATTTTATTCGCCAAAGGTTCGGTCATACTATTACTAATATTATAAGCTAATTACAGTGGTTCAATTATTAAAACCAAACCATACTATTTTTACTTACCATTTGGATTCTTACCTAAACGGGATATTGCTTACCCTTACTACCTTAAACATGCATCATTTAATATAATACCAAAACACATATCAACTCAAGACTATCATTGGTAATGAATATTCAATGAGTAACTCGTGAATAAACCTTGGACAAAATCATACCTACAATGCAACAATTTCGTTCTACAAGTATAATTCAAAACTAGGTATATTAATCCAAACATATAACAAGATTATTACCTAACATATATATATATATATATATATATATATACCTACATGAATCATTAAGCATCATCACCATTTTCCTTAATAGTCATAAAACATAACTGAACACCTCACACCTATTTGTATAACTAATGTCACATTATTTAACATTATCTAAACCCAATATGTCATCACTCACAACATTTATTTATAATAACTATATTAGTCTATACCATAGCCGAATAAGAGATAAGCAATTCCATCCAACTTTAACATCATAATAACAAACGCAAAACATCTCAATATATATATCATGCTTATCCAAAAATGCATCACATCTATATATATAGGCATATTATTTGACCACATTCCAAACATGATTAAACCATGGCCGAATTTCACATCCCACAATAACCTAATCAATCCATTATATCAAGAACATAGGAATTAAACTTAAGCAAAAGAAATAGCCGTTTTCGTAAGGCTATTCATATATATACAAGACCGAATATCATTAATCTAAACCTTAGTCTAACCTATACATGCCTTCGATTCTAAACTAAGATTATGTACCAAAAGGGGTGATAGTGTGGTTGACTTTCCCGACGATCCTCAGATGCCAGTAGCTTCATGGAAATCTATAAAACAGAACCAAAAGCACACACGAAATAAGCTACCTAGCTTAATAAGTCTTAAGCAAATTTAAAGAAATTAATCCAGCTTGCCACTTAAACTTTCCAATTTAAATATTTGATATTACTTCAAACTTTAACAAATCACACATATGATGTGACATTATCAAACTTCAATATCATCTATAACTTGACATTTCACATTATCCTACCTTTATCAAATAGTTCATTTAATCAACTCAAGTTCAAATGATAAACATCCATTTCTTGACCATTACTCAAGTCGTATGCACATCATTTTAAAATAGAATCATATACAAAAGCATATATATATATATATATATATATATACGCTCATTCTCTTTAGATCTTATCACTTCCAAAAGTCCAACATGCACGAAATATCAATATAATTTCCTAAACAAACAACCGAATATACATACATAATCATATACCACATTTTCGTCCATCATTGCACACATACACATTTATATATATATACATTTGTAATTGAACGATTATATATATATATTCGATTAAACATCTCACAGGTACTTACCCGTACAGCTCTGTAATTGAATTCATACAAATAAGCTTTAGTTTGTCCTTTATTTGCCAACATAATTCCACCAGTTTATATGCATAAGCTCGTATTTAAAAATCACCGGCATTTAGCCTGCTAGGCAATAAGCCCGAAAATCTTCACCGGCACAAGGCCTGCTAGGCTCAGAGCCCGATACATTTCACCGGCACTAGGCCTGCTAGGCTCAAAGCCCGATACATTTCACCGGTACTAGGCCTGCTAGGCTCAAAGCCCGATACATTTCACTGGCACTAGGCCTGCTAGGCTCAAAGCCCGATAATTTCCACCGGCACAAGGCCTGCTAGGCTCGAAGCCCGAATATCAACACATTTAACATTTCAATACACAATGCTTAATAATGGGATCACAACATCTTATATTCTTTATACTACTTTCACTTGTCGAACCGAACTTACTTATTCAACTTGCATTAAACAAAATAAATTCACTTCAATACTATACATTAACATTCGGCTATATCATATATTTATACTCTAAATTTCCACAATTCATCATTCACTAAGTTCATAATTAATTTATTGACATTAGAATGCTTAGAGACTTACCTCGGCTGTCGATAGACCGTGCAAATCGGCTATTCGAGAACCTTCGTGTAACAACCCAAACCCGGCCCAAACACTATGGCCGAATCTGGTCTGTTACAGAGAAAATATTTTTTTTTTCAAAATCCTTTTTGGATCGGAAATTAAATTAAGTCAAGTTATCATAAAATTACAAGTGTGCCCGATGGCACATTTAAAACAATTTTCGTTTAACTTAGAACATGTGATTAACTAATATTTTTAATAAGGTTTAAAACAAAATATTCAACATATGGTAAATAACAAAATAAAATATAAGGAGGCCTTATTACAAAATAAACAAAACCCGAATGAAATAATAATAAAAAGAAGTATCACAACTAAAATTTAGTTCATTTAAAATTGAATCCACTGCATGGCCACCTCGAGTCCACCCGGCTCCATATCCGCGGTCTATGTATCACCTGAAAAATAGAGGAGAAGGTGAGTCACCAAGACCCAGTATGTAACCCTTCCCCCGTTTTAAGAACAATTTCATACACAACATATAACAAGTAATACGCAGAATATTAATACCCAACCTAGCCAACCAAACGCCACTGTCTACCCCGTTGTGGTACCAAACCACTGGTGGTGCCAAACCACTGGTGACATATAGTCACAATGTGTTACCAAAACACTGGTGTCCGTAGACACGAATCGGGTGATGGGGCCAACCCATCGTGTGATACCAAATCACTGGCAGACGATCCCATATCTCAAGTGGGGCCAACCCACGGTGGTGTTAACCACAGGGATAAGTCGCTACTGAGGTGCCAAACCTCTGGAGGTACCAAACCTCTGGTGACCGTAGTCACAGTGTGTTACCAAAACACTGGTGCCCGTCGGCACAATATCGCTGCCCCCTCCACTCAGTCAATCCCACATCAGTCACATAAATATATGTTACATGCCATTATATGTATAAATCAGTACATCATGCTTCCCAAAAGCATTAATAATAATTCACATTAACAGGTACTTACCTGAATTGCCATCTATACCGATATGGTATATCATCCAATGCTACATAAATCAATTAAGCATTTCCAATAATCAGCACATTAAATAGGTTATAGTGTGTATGTACACACCTGTCACCCTTGGATGTTCTAATCCCGAAAAGAAACGTTGGTCACCACAGATCCACTTGTCCTATATACGGCCAAATTCATGGATTAGTCTTATGGCCTATTCGGCCAAACCAAATTATTGAAAGGGGTTCCTTATGAACCCAGTATCTTACCTTCCCTCGATTGGATGTTAATCGCACACCAAACTCCTGAATCTGCTTCTGATTCCATGAATCGGCACTCAATAAGTTAGTAGCCTTCGGCTAAAACGAATATCAACTGACTAACTAAAGTAGATCTTACCATTACTTACCAAAAATCGATTACTAAAGATCAGGTTGTGAGTCGACTGCTTTACTCCCCTGAGTACCTAACAGAAATCGGTTACTACTCGATTAAAAGACTCAACCATTACCGAAATCGGCTCCTTTCCTTGTAAAAAGTCGACAGAAAAAGAAAGAAAAGGGGAAATAGAAATTCGGCCATCACTTACCTTATCACCCGATTGATAACAAAGAATCTGAAGAGATCTATATTCCTTCCAATATTCGACCAAAGTACACTAGAATAGAAGAAGGGAGTTTCGGCAAACTACTAGGTTGTATTCGGCCAATAGAGAGTTTAATAAGAGGAAAAGAAATCAGCACTTCCAAGGGAGTGTATTCGGCCAAGGGGAGAAAGAAAATAATGGGAAAGAAAGGTGCTAGAAATTTCGGCTTGAAGGGGTTTGAGAGAACAAAGAAAATAAAAGAGCACAAAGGGAGAGGGGTTAGGGATTTTCGGCAACTAGCAAGAATGGAAAAAAAAAACAAAACAAGGGGGTCAACTAATGCTTTTATAGGCTCTAAGTACCCTTGCCGTCCACCCCTTTTAATTAATTCAAATTAATTTTGAATTAATCCAAAAATCCATCAATAATCCAAATAATATCAAATAATCCCTTTAATCTACTATTATCATGATATCTAAATAATAATAATACTAATTAATCCTTTTAATCAAATAATGTTCTTGATTATCTTATATTATCTTATTATCAAAATGATAATAATAATATCCTTGATTATCTTCTTAATATCCTTATAGTAAAATCCCTTTTTAACCAAATAAAATCCTTAATTATCTCCTATTATCCTATTATCTAAAAGATAATTAAAAGAAATTAAAGAGAGAAAAACTCTCTCTTATTGCCGTCCAACCAAAGTGCAAAAAGAGGGATTGTTGTGACTCGAACCAAGGTTCTCCCTTGCTCCTTGGTGGCGTCACATGCTAGCTCTTAAGTGGGCTTACTTTGCCACTTATTCTAGGCTCATCTTTGTGTTAAAATACCCACATTTATTCTTATAACACCCTCCTGCTAATGCTCCTTGCCTTTAAAGTTAAAACTGAAATTTTTCTATCAAACCGGGCACACTCAAAGCCTTAAATTAAGCTCTATTATTTCATAAATAATAACATAGCAATTCATACATAAGAAAAATAATTTATAAACCAAATAGCCCCGTTTTTAGGATGTTACAATTCTACCCCCTTAAAATAAATTTCGTCCTCGAAATTCCTTGATCAAAACAGGTGGGGGTATTGCTGCCGCATCACATCCTCGGGCTCCCACGTAGCTTCCTCTGTACCATGATTCCGCCATAGCACTTTTACTAAGGGTACTGACTTTCTACGTAGAACCTTCACATCTCGATCTAGGATCTGAACTGGTTCTTCTTCGAAAGATAAGTCCGAGTTCACCTCAATTTCTGCTACTGGCACAACGTGCGAAGGATCTGACAGATATCGTCTCAGCATCGATACATGAAATACATCATGGATCTGATTCAGTTCTGCCGGCAACTCTAGCTGATAAGCTACCGGTCCTACTCGCTTTACAACTGTATATGGCCCGATGAACCTTGGGCTTAGCTTCCCTTTTCGTCCAAATCTCAACACCTTTTTCCAAGGCGACACCTTCAGAAAAACCCTGTCTCCCACAGCATACTCCATTTCCTTGCGTTTTAGATCGGCATAAGACTTTTGCCTATCTGATGCTTCCTTGAGACGAGACCGAATCACCCTGACTTTGTCTTCAGTCTCTGTCACCAACTCGGGACCCAAAATCTGTCGCTCACCCAATTCCGTCCAACATGTCGGAGTACGACACTTCCGTCCATACAGTGCTTCATATGGGGCCATCTGGATACTCGCCTGATAGCTGTTGTTGTAGGGGAACTCTGCCAATGGTAGAAATTCCTCCCAACTACCCCGAAAATCCAAGACACATCCCCTTAACATATCCTCTAAAATCTGTATCACCCTTTCCGATTGTCCGTCAGACTGTGGATGGAAAGCGGTACTGAAATCTAACCGTGTACCCAAAGCTTGATGCAAGGTTTTCCAGAACCTTGACGTGAATCTGGGATCCCTATCCGAGATGATCGATACCGGCACACCATGCAATCGCACTATCTCCGATACATATAGCTTAGCTAGCTTCTGAAGAGAATAATCCACCCTCACCGGTATGAAGTGAGCTGACTTAGTCAGACGGTCTACTATTACCCAAACTGCGTCCTTCTTGCTGGGCGTAAGGGGTAGCCCACTGACGAAATCCTATAGTGATCCTCTCCCACTTCCATTGAGGAATCTTCACTGGCTGAAGCAACCCTGACGGTAACTGATGTTCAGCCTTGACCTGCTGACAAGTCAAACACCTACCAACAAACTCTATTACTTCACGCTTTAACCCGGCCACCAGAACTGCTTCCGTAAATCCCCATACATCTTGTTTCCTCCCGGATGCATAGCATATGGGCTGCTATGAGCATCTTGGAGAATTTTCGCCTCAACTCCACATCTTTTGGCATACATGCTCGCCCTTGAAAACATAGCACTCCATCACTAGATAGACTGTACCCTTCCAAACCACCATCCTGAACTTGTACCCTTTTAGCATTCAACCCCTCATCCACTAACTGCTTGTCCTTAATCTCCTCGATCCACGTTGGCTTAACTTGAAGTTCCGCCAAAAGACTTCCATCATCATATAGACTCATCCGAGCAAACATCGCTTTTAAGTCCGTCACAACCTTCCGGCTCAACGCGTCAGCTACCATGTTAGCCTTACCGGATGGTACTCGATTGAACAATCGTAGTCCTTTAAAAGTTCAATCCACCGATGCTGTCTCAAGTTGAGATCCTTCTGTGTCAAGAGATACCTCAAACTCTTATGATCCGTGTAGACTATTGACTTCTCCCCATAAAGGTAGTGTCTCCATATCTTCAGTGCGAAAACGACTGCGGCTAACTCCAAGTCGTGCGTTGGGTAGTTCAATTCGTGTGGTCTTAACTGTCGGGATGCATAGGCTACTACCTTCCCTTCTTGCATCAGCACACATCCCAAACCAGTATGGGATGCATCACAATAGACGGTAAATAAATTCCCTGCTTCAGGCTGTACCAAAATCGGAGCTTCCGTCAGAATTTTCCTTAGCTTATCAAAGCTTCTTGCTGCTTCTCCGTCCATACGAATGGAACACCCTTCCTTAGTAGCTTAGTCAACGGCGCTGCGATTAAGGAGAATCCTTCTACAAATCTTCGATAGTACCCCGCTAAACCCAGGAAACTTCGGATCTCCGCCACTGACCTAGGCGGTTTCCAATCCAACACCGCTTCAATCTTGCGAGGGTCTACTCTTATTCCGTCCGCTGACACTATGTGACCTAAGAAAGCCACCTCTCTAAGCCAGAATTCGCACTTACTGAATTTGGCATATAATTGCTTTTCCCTCAACACTTGTAGAACTATACGTAAGTGCTTATCATGCTCCTCCTCCGTCCTTGAGTAAACCAAGATGTCGTCTATAAATACCACGACAAATTGGTCCAAGTACTGCTGAAATACCCTATTCATTAGATCCATGAACGCCGCCGGTGCATTGGTCAACCCAAATGGCATCACTAAAAACTCGTAGTGTCCATACCGAGTTCTGAACGCCGTCTTGTGAACATCAACTTCCTTCACCTTAAGTTGATGATAGCCCGACCTAAGGTCTATCTTCGAAAACACCGAAGCACCCTTCAGTTGATCGAACAAGTCGTCAATCCGAGGCAACGGATACTTGTTTTTGATCGTTAGCTTGTTCAGTTGGCGGTAATCTATACACATCCGCATTGAACCGTCCTTCTTCTTGACAAACAACACAGGTGCTCCCCACGGAGATATGCTTGGTCGGATGAACCCTCTATCCAAGAGCTCCTGAATTTGAGCCTTCAGCTCCACCAATTCCTTTGGTGCCATTCGATACGGTGCTATAGACACAGGTGCCGTTCCGGGTAGCAAGTCTATACCGAATTCGACTTCCCGATCTGGAGGCAGGCCCGGAAGCTCTTCTGGGAACACATCAGCAAATTCCCCAACCGTTCGGACCTTTCCAACTACTGACTCCTTAACTTCCAAAGCACAAATTCGAACCAAAAATGCCTTACAACTCTTCTTGACCATCCTCTCAGCCTTCAAGGCAGACACCACATTGGATAGGTAATTCTTCTATCACCTATCATAACCACTTCACCACCTTCAGCCGTCTTAAGAACCATGCGCTTAGCCGCGCAATCCAAATTCGCCTGATACTTAACCAGCCAGTCCATTCCAAGGATCAAATCGAACTCCCCAAATGGTAGTTCCATCAGATCAGCCACAAATACTACCCCTTGGAGTTCTAGGGGTACGTCTCTATAAAGTTTGTCTACCAAAACAGAGTGACCTAAAGGGCTAACTACAGTCATCTTCCTAGAAGCAGTTTCAGAGTTTAAGTCCATAGTTCCTACCACACTACTAGCAATGTACGAGTGCGTTGAACCCACATCAATCAATGCAACATAAGGAAAACCAGAGATTAAAAACATACGGTTATGACATCCGGTGCGTCACCCTCCTCGCGACGCCTAGCTGCATAGACTAAGCCAGGCTGCCTAGCCTCTGTGTTGCCTGAACCTCTGCCCTGAGTTCCACGACCTCGGTTAGGATCGTTGTTTCCTCTGCCATTACCACGACCCCTCTGTGGTCCCACATTTCTATCCTGAGTACGATTCTGCCCCTCTGGCTGATTTTTGGCTAATTTCCGGGGACAATCTCTAACACGATGCTCCAACGACCCACACTCAAAACATCCTCTATCGCCGGTCGAACAACTTCCCCAATGGGTCTTTCCACAGCGGTTACACTGAGTCGGCCTCTGATTAGTAGTCATGGGCCTTGCTGCCTGATTTGGCCCACTTGGCCTAGCCTTTTTCTGGACATTACCACCTGACCCAGCTGGCCCAAATCCTCTCTTCTGATTATTCCTACTATAACTTTGCCTCACAGCCTCCTTGATCCCTTCGGCCACCTTGGCCTTTTCCACTAGGGATGAGAACTCACGAACCTGCTGCGGAGCTATCAGCAGCCTCAAATCATCTCTAAGTCCGTCCTCAAAACGGACACAACGCTCGTGTTCAGTAGCCACGATGCCTCTAGCATACCTACTCAGCCTTAAAAACTCCGCCTCATATTCCGCTACCGACTTAGTCCCTTGCACAAGGCCCAGAAAAAGTTTCCTTTGAGCATCCGTGTAGCTAGTACCCACATACTTCTTCTGGAAGGCATTTTTGAAGTAGTCCCACGTGAGATCATCTGCTATGGCTCCATCCCGAACCGTCAACCACCACTGATATGCTTCATCCTTCAGAAGCGATATTGCTCCTTTCAGCTTCTCCTCCTCAATCAGATCAAGATCGTCCATGATCCTTTCTGTAGATTCTAGCCAATACTCTGCTGCACTGGGTGCCACTCTGAGACACCCCGGAATACCTCAGCTCCGTTAACCGAACTCGCTCTGGAACAGACTTCCGAGCTCCCAGATTTCCACCAGCCCCAGCCACCAACTCGAGAACTCGCAACACAGCTTGCGACACTGCCTCACCACCGGTCTGATCCTGCTCCTCAGCTTTAAAAGCTGGAGGTGGTGGTGGTGGTGGTACTTCGTTTTCAGAACCTTGTCCTGACCTGACGGGTTCAGACACCGTCATCCTACCCCTACCGCGTCCACGGCGTCCACGTCCTCTGGAACTCATTCTATCTACAGCGCTTTTAATCTGATTAAGAAAATTTTATGCGTTAGCATTTGTTCCACTTTCTTATACGCGAAGAAGAAATTTTATGGATAGAGTTTTAGTTAAAGATTCTTTCGAGCAAACAAGGTTTCAGTCTTCTATCCTAGTTCACACAGAAGAGTTCATGCATCCATTCCTTACTACTTTCCCTACCTATTCGCTCTTCGACATTTCTGCCCATTTCTAACCCAGGGGTATTTTGTCATTTTTCCTATAAGGGTATTTTTGAAATAAAAAGTTTGTAAAACTTTAATAAAACATATCATTTTGAAATTCTCAAAACTGGAGAGGTTTCTGAAGATTTTGTAAAAATTTGAAGGTATAACATCGTTTCGGAACCAGGGGTATTTTAGTAATTTTGTCAATCAGGGCAATTTTGTAATTTTGATCAATCAGGGTTCTTTTTAACGGTTGTAAAACTTTGGGGTTCTTTTGAAAGTTTCTTTTTTTTAAACGTTGCTGTTTGCAAAAAGTTCAAAAGTCAAGGTCATTTTGGGAAATTTTGAATTCGAGGGCGTTTTCGTAATTTTCCAAAACCAAAATATTTTGTTGATGATTTTCAAAGCTAAGTTGCTGAATATTTGTAAAATAGTTGAAATTTTGAGCCAAACCATTGAACTGATTTTATGAGCCAAGGGCATTTAGTAATTTTACCCCTAAGGGCCTTTTTGTAATTTTCCAAATCAAGTTTTTTTTTTTGAGAAAAACATTGTAAAAGTGTTGTTCTCAATTTTGAAAGAGTTTATTGCAAAAGTTTTGAAAACATTTGAGTTTTATTGTTTCATTCATTTCAAAACGTGGCTAGATCCCCTTCGGGTTTTAGTCATTATTTTAGGCCTATGACCGAGCCCTCTTGGTCAGGGTGAACCAAAGCTACGCACCAGGCAGGATTCGAGTGAAGAGGAGGTGAGTCACGCGGACTGCTTAAATACCAAGCTCTCACTGAACCTTTCTAGACATGCGCACAGAGGTTGCCACACCACTGAGCCCTCTGAGTTAGGGTGAACCGAAGCTACGCACCAGGTAGGATACCTGCGAAGAGGAGGTGAGTCACGAGGACTGCTTAAATACCAGGCTCTTCCGGATCCAATCCTAGACATGCGTACAGGGGTTACCACACCCTAGCTCAGTGACTAAGTCATAGGTTGGTTTAGTTCTTTAAGTCTTATGCTTCGTTTGTGTGTTTGAGTAACCTATTCCTAGGGTTCAAGTTCCTATAAGTCTATCTACGTTCCATGCTTCCTACCCTTCTACAGAATATAATTCACAAAGAGGTTTAAAGTACTTACCTGGGCGGATCGGTGCCGGAGACTCGGGCCATGCTGTTCAAAAACCAAAAATCATTCCATAAGGCCTACCAAAACATTTTTGGACCTTGGGCCCCCACAGCCGAGCTTTGAACTGGGCTCTGATACCAATTTTGTAACAACCCAAACCCGGCCCAAACACTATGGCCGAATCTGGTCTGTTACAGGAAAAATTTTTTTTTTCAAAATCCTTTTTGGATCGGAAATTAAAATTAAGTCAAGTTATATAAAATTACAAGTGTGCCCGATGGCACATTTAAAACAATTTTCGTTTAAACTTAAACATGTGATTAATAATTTAATAAGTTTAAACAAAATATCCAACATATGGAAATAACAAAATAAAATATAAGGAGGCCTTATTACAAATAAACAAAACCCAATAATAAAATAAAGTATCACAACTAAAATTTAAGTTCATTAAAATTGAATCCACTGCATGGCCACCTCGAGTCCACCCGGCTCCATATCCGCGGTCTATGTATCACCTGAAAAATAGAGGAGAAGGTGAGTCACCAAGACCCAGTATGTAACCCTTCCCCGTTTTAAAACATTTCATACACAACATATAACAAGTAATATGCAGAATATTTCCCAACCTAGCCAACCAACGCCACTGTCTACCCCGTTGTGGTACCAAACCACTGGTGGTGCCAAACCACTGGTGACATATAGTCACAATGTGTTACCAAAACACTGGTGTCCGTAGACACGAATCGGGTGATGGGGCCAACCCATCGTGTGATACCAAATCACTGGCAGACGATCCCATATCTCAAGTGGGGCCAACCCACGGTGGTGTTAACCACAGGGATAAGTCGCTACTGAGGTGCCAAACCTCTGGAGGTACCAAACCTCTGGTGACCGTAGTCACAGTGTGTTACCAAAACACTGGTGCCCGTCGGCACAATATCGCTGCCCCCTCCACTCAGTCAATCCCACATCAGTCACATAAATATATGTTACATGCCATTATATGTATAAATCAGTACATCATGCTTCCCAAAAGCATTAATAATAATTCACATTAACAGGTACTTACCTGAATTGCCATCTATACCGATATGGTATATCATCCAATGCTACATAAATCAATTAAGCATTTCCAATAATCAGCACATTAAATAGGTTATAGTGTGTATGTACACACCTGTCACCCTTGGATGTTCTAATCCCGAAAAGAAACGTTGGTCACCACAGATCCACTTGTCCTATATACGGCCAAATTCATGGATTAGTCTTATGGCCTATTCGGCCAAACCAAATTATTGAAAGGGGTTCCTTATGAACCCGGTATCTTACCTTCCCTCGATTGGATGTTAATCGCACACCAAACTCCTGAATCTGCTTCTGATTCCATGAATCGGCACTCAATAAGTTAGTAGCCTTCGGCTAAAACGAATATCAACTGACTAACTAAAGTAGATCTTACCATTACTTACCAAAAATCGATTACTAGAGATCGGGTTGTGAGTCGACTGCTTTACTCCTGAGTACCTAACAGAAATCGGTTACTACTCGATTAAAAGACTTAACCATTGCCGAAATCGGCTCCTTTCCTTGTAAAAAGTCGATAGAAAAAGAAAGAAAAGGGGAAATAGAAATTCGGCCATCACTTACCTTATCACCCGATTGATAACAAAGAATCTGAAGAGATCTATATTCCTTCCAATATTCGGCCAAAGTACACTAGAATAGAAGAAGGAGTTTCGGCAAACTACTAGGTTGTATTCGGCCAATAGAGAGAGGAAAGAGAAAAGATCAGCACTTCCAAGGAGTGTATTCGGCCAAGGGGAGAAAGAAAATAATGGGAAAGAAAGGTGCTAGAAATTTCGGCTTGAAGGGGTTTGAGAGAACAAAGAAAAAAGAGCACAAAGGGAGAGGGGTTAGGGATTTTCGGCAACTAGCAGAATGGAAAAAAAAAAACAAAACAAGGGGGTCAACTAATGCTTTTAGGCTCTAAGTACCCTTGCCGTCCACCCCTTTAATTAATTCAAATTAATTTTGAATTAATCCAAAAATCCATCAATAATCCAAAATAATATCAAATAATCCCTTTAAAATCCTTTTTGGATCGGAATTAAATTAAGTCAAGTTATAAAATTACAAGTGCCCGATGGCACATTTAAAACAATTTTCGTTTAACTTAGAACATGTGATTAACAATATTTTTAATAAGGTTTAAACAAAATATTCAACATATGGAAATAACAAAATAAAATATAGGAGGCCTTATTACAAAATAAACAAAACCCGAATGAAATAATAATAAAAAGAAGTATCACAACTAAAATTAGTTCATTTAAATTGAAATCCACTGCATGGCCACCTCGAGTCCACCCGGCTCCATATCCGCGGTCTATGTATCACCTGAAAAAATAGAGGAGAAGGTGAGTCACCAAGACCCAGTATGTAACCCTTCCCCCGTTTTAAGAACAATTTCATACACAACATATAACAAGTAATACGCAGAATATTAATACCCAACCTAGCCAACCAAACGCCACTGTCTACCCGTGTGGTACCAAACCACTGGTGGTGCCAAACCACTGGTGACATATAGTCACAATGTGTTACCAAAACACTGGTGTCCGTAGACACGAAATCGGGTGATGGGGCCAACCCATCGTGTGATACCAAATCACTGGCAGACGATCCCATATCTCAAGTGGGGCCAACCCACGGTGGTGTTAACCACAGGGATAAGTCGCTACTGAGGTGCCAAACCTCTGAGGTACCAAACCTCTGGTGACCGTAGTCACAGTGTGTTACCAAAACACTGGTGCCCGTCGGCACAATATCGCTGCCCCCTCCACTCAGTCAATCCCACATCAGTCACATAAATATAGTTACATGCCATTATATGTATAAATCAGTACATCATGCTTCCCAAAAGCATTAATAATAATTCACATTAACAGGTACTTACCTGAATTGCCATCTATACCGATATGGTATATCATCCAATGCTACATAAATCAATTAAGCATTTCCAATAATCAGCACATTAAATAGGTTATAGTGTGTATGTACACACCTGTCACCCTTGGATGTTCTAATCCCGAAAAGAAACGTTGGTCACCACAGATCCACTTGTCCTATATACGGCCAAATTCATGGATTAGTCTTATGGCCTATTCGGCCAAACCAAATTATTGAAAGGGGTTCCTTATGAACCCAGTATCTTACCTTCCCTCGATTGGATGTTAATCGCACCCAAACTCCTGAATCTCTTCTGATTCCATGAATCGGCACTCAATAAGTTAGTAGCCTTCGGCTAAAACGAATATCAACTGACTAACTAAAGTAGATCTTACCATTACTTACCAAAAATCGATTACTAAAGATCAGGTTGTGAGTCGACTGCTTTACTCCCCTGAGTACCTAACAGAAATCGGTTACTATCGATTAAAAGACTCAACCATTACCGAAATCGGCTCCTTCCTTGTAAAAAGTCGACAGAAAAAGAAGAAAAGGGGAAATAGAAATTCGGCCATCACTTACCTTATCACCCGATTGATAAAAAAGAATCTGAAGAGATCTATATTCCTTCCAATATTCGACCAAAGTACACTAGAATAGAAGAAGGGAGTTTCGGCAAACTACTAGGTTGTATTCGGCCAATAGAGAGTTTAATAAGAGGAAAAGAAATCAGCACTTCCAAGGGAGTGTATTCGGCCAAGGGGAGAAAGAAAATAATGGGAAAGAAAGGTGCTAGAAATTTCGGCTTGAAGGGGTTTGAGAGAACAAGAAAATAAAAGAGCACAAAGGGAGAGGGGTTAGGGATTTTCGGCAACTAGCAAGAATGGAAAAAAAAACAAAACAGGGGGTCAACTAATGCTTTTATAGGCTCTAAGTACCCTTGCCGTCCACCCCTTTAATTAATTCAAATTAATTTTGAATTAATCCAAAAATCCATCAATAATCCAAATAATATCAAATAATCCCTTTAATCTACTATTATCATGATATCTAAATAATAATAATACTAATTAATCCTTTTAATCAAATAATGTTCTTGATTATCTTATATATCTTATTATCAAAATGATAAAAATATCCTTGATTATCTTCTTAATATCCTTATAGTAAAATCCCTTTTTAACCAAATAAAATCCTTAATTATCTCCTATTATCCTATTATCTAAAAGATAATTAAAAGAAATTAAAGAGAGAAAAACTCTCTCTTATTGCCGTCCAACCAAAGTGCAAAAAGAGGGATTGTTGTGACTCGAACCAAGGTTCTCCCTTGCTCCTTGGTGGCGTCACATGCTAGCTCTTAAGTGGGCTTACTTTGCCACTTATTCTAGGCTCATCTTTGTGTTAAAAATACCCACATTTATTCTTATAACACCCTCCTGCTAATGCTCCTTGCCTTTAAAGTTAAAACTGAAATTTTTCTATCAAACCGGGCACACTCAAAGCCTTAAATTAAGCTCTATTATTTCATAAATAATAACATAGCAATTCATACATAAGAAAAATAATTTATAAACCAAATAGCCCCGTTTTTAGGATGTTACAATTCTACCCCCCTTAAAATAAATTTCGTCCTCGAAATTCCTTGATCAAAACAGGTGGGGGTATTGCTGCCGCATCACATCCTCGGGCTCCCACGTAGCTTCCTCTGTACCATGATTCCGCCATAGCACTTTTACTAAGGGTACTGACTTTCTACGTAGAACCTTCACATCTCGATCTAGGATCTGAACTGGTTCTTCTTCGAAAGATAAGTCCGAGTTCACCTCAATTTCTGCTACTGGCACAACGTGCGAAGGATCTGACAGATATCGTCTCAGCATCGATACATGAAATACATCATGGATCTGATTCAGTTCTGCCGGCAACTCTAGCTGATAAGCTACCGGTCCTACTCGCTTTACAACTGTATATGGCCCGATGAACCTTGGGCTTAGCTTCCCTTTTCGTCCAAATCTCAACACCTTTTTCCAAGGCGACACCTTCAGAAAAACCCTGTCTCCCACAGCATACTCCATTTCCTTGCGTTTTAGATCGGCATAAGACTTTTGCCTATCTGATGCTTCCTTGAGACGAGACCGAATCACCCTGACTTTGTCTTCAGTCTCTGTCACCAACTCGGGACCCAAAATCTGTCGCTCACCCAATTCCGTCCAACATGTCGGAGTACGACACTTCCGTCCATACAGTGCTTCATATGGGGCCATCTGGATACTCGCCTGATAGCTGTTGTTGTAGGGGAACTCTGCCAATGGTAGAAATTCCTCCCAACTACCCCGAAAATCCAAGACACATCCCCTTAACATATCCTCTAAAATCTGTATCACCCTTTCCGATTGTCCGTCAGACTGTGGATGGAAAGCGGTACTGAAATCTAACCGTGTACCCAAAGCTTGATGCAAGGTTTTCCAGAACCTTGACGTGAATCTGGGATCCCTATCCGAGATGATCGATACCGGCACACCATGCAATCGCACTATCTCCGATACATATAGCTTAGCTAGCTTCTGAAGAGAATAATCCACCCTCACCGGTATGAAGTGAGCTGACTTAGTCAGACGGTCTACTATTACCCAAACTGCGTCCTTCTTGCTGGGCGTAAGGGGTAGCCCACTGACGAAATCTATAGTGATCCTCTCCCACTTCCATTGAGGAATCTTCACTGGCTGAAGCAACCCTGACGGTAACTGATGTTCAGCCTTGACCTGCTGACAAGTCAAACACCTACCAACAAACTCTATTACTTCACGCTTTAACCCGAGCCACCAGAACTGCTTCCGTAAATCCCCATACATCTTGTTTCCTCCCGGATGCATAGCATATGGGCTGCTATGAGCATCTTGGAGAATTTTTCGCCTCAACTCCACATCTTTTGGCATACATGCTCGCCCTTGAAAACATAGCACTCCATCACTAGATAGACTGTACCCTTCCAAACCACCATCCTGAACTTGTACCCTTTTAGCATTCAACCCCTCATCCACTAACTGCTTGTCCTTAATCTCCTCGATCCACGTTGGCTTAACTTGAAGTTCCGCCAAAAGACTTCCATCATCATATAGACTCATCCGAGCAAACATCGCTTTTAAGTCCGTCACAACCTTCCGGCTCAACGCGTCAGCTACCATGTTAGCCTTACCTGGATGGTACTCGATTGAACAATCGTAGTCCTTTAAAAGTTCAATCCACCGATGCTGTCTCAAGTTGAGATCCTTCTGTGTCAAGAGATACCTCAAACTCTTATGATCCGTGTAGACTATTGACTTCTCCCCATAAAGGTAGTGTCTCCATATCTTCAGTGCGAAAACGACTGCGGCTAACTCCAAGTCGTGCGTTGGGTAGTTCAATTCGTGTGGTCTTAACTGTCGGGATGCATAGGCTACTACCTTCCCTTCTTGCATCAGCACACATCCCAAACCAGTATGGGATGCATCACAATAGACGGTAAATAAATTCCCTGCTTCAGGCTGTACCAAAATCGGAGCTTCCGTCAGAATTTTCCTTAGCTTATCAAAGCTTCTTTGCTGCTTCTCCGTCCATACGAATGGAACACCCTTCCTTAGTAGCTTAGTCAACGGCGCTGCGATTAAGGAGAATCCTTCTACAAATCTTCGATAGTACCCCGCTAAACCCAGGAAACTTCGGATCTCCGCCACTGACCTAGGCGGTTTCCAATCCAACACCGCTTCAATCTTGCGAGGGTCTACTCTTATTCCGTCCGCTGACACTATGTGACCTAAGAAAGCCACCTCTCTAAGCCAGAATTCGCACTTACTGAATTTGGCATATAATTGCTTTTCCCTCAACACTTGTAGAACTATACGTAAGTGCTTATCATGCTCCTCCTCCGTCCTTGAGTAAACCAAGATGTCGTCTATAAATACCACGACAAATTGGTCCAAGTACTGCTGAAATACCCTATTCATTAGATCCATGAACGCCGCCGGTGCATTGGTCAACCCAAATGGCATCACTAAAAACTCGTAGTGTCCATACCGAGTTCTGAACGCCGTCTTGTGAACATCAACTTCCTTCACCTTAAGTTGATGATAGCCCGACCTAAGGTCTATCTTCGAAAACACCGAAGCACCCTTCAGTTGATCGAACAAGTCGTCAATCCGAGGCAACGGATACTTGTTTTTGATCGTTAGCTTGTTCAGTTGGCGGTAATCTATACACATCCGCATTGAACCGTCCTTCTTCTTGACAAACAACACAGGTGCTCCCCACGGAGATATGCTTGGTCGGATGAACCCTCTATCCAAGAGCTCCTGAATTTGAGCCTTCAGCTCCACCAATTCCTTTGGTGCCATTCGATACGGTGCTATAGACACAGGTGCCGTTCCGGGTAGCAAGTCTATACCGAATTCGACTTCCCGATCTGGAGGCAGACCCGGAAGCTCTTCTCGGAACACATCAGCAAATTCCCCAACCGTTCGGACCTTTCCAACTACTGACTCCTTAACTTCCAAAGCACAAATTCGAACCAAAAATGCCTTACAACCCTTCTTGACCATCCTCTCAGCCTTCAAGGCAGACACCACATTGGATAGGTAATTCTTTCTATCACCTATCATAACCACTTCACCACCTTCAGCCGTCTTAAGAACCATGCGCTTAGCCGCGCAATCCAAATTCGCCTGATACTTAACCAGCCAGTCCATTCCAAGGATCAAATCGAACTCCCCAAATGGTAGTTCCATCAGATCAGCCACAAATACTACCCCTTGGAGTTCTAGGGGTACGTCTCTATAAAGTTTGTCTACCAAAACAGAGTGACCTAAAGGGCTAACTACAGTCATCTTCCTAGAAGCAGTTTCAGAGTTTAAGTCCATAGTTCCTACCACACTACTAGCAATGTACGAGTGCGTTGAACCCACATCAATCAATGCAACATAAGGAAAACCAGAGATTAAAAACATACTGGTTATGACATCCGGTGCGTCACCCTCCTCGCGACGCCTAGCTGCATAGACTAAGCCAGGCTGCCTAGCCTCTGTGTTGCCTGAACCTCTGCCCTGAGTTCCACGACCTCGGTTAGGATCGTTGTTTCCTCTGCCATTACCACGACCCCTCTGTGGTCCCACATTTCTATCCTGAGTACGATTCTGCCCCTCTGGCTGATTTTTGGCTAATTTCCGGGGACAATCTCTAACACGATGCTCCAACGACCCACACTCAAAACATCCTCTATCGCCGGTCGAACAACTTCCCCAATGGGTCTTTCCACAGCGGTTACACTGAGTCGGCCTCTGATTAGTAGTCATGGGCCTTGCTGCCTGATTTGGCCCACTTGGCCTAGCCTTTTTCTGGACATTACCACCTGACCCAGCTGGCCAAAATCCTCTCTTCTGATTATTCCTACTATAACTTTGCCTCACAGCCTCCTTGATCCCTTCGGCCACCTTGGCCTTTTCCACTAGGGATGAGAACTCACGAACCTGCTGCGGAGCTATCAGCAGCCTCAAATCATCTCTAAGTCCGTCCTCAAAATGGACACAACGCTCGTGTTCAGTAGCCACGATGCCTCTAGCATACCTACTCAGCCTTAAAAACTCCGCCTCATATTCCGCTACCGACTTAGTCCCTTGCACAAGGCCCAGAAAAAAGTTTCCTTTGAGCATCCGTGTAGCTAGTACCCACATACTTCTTCTGGAAGGCATTTTTGAAGTAGTCCCACGTGAGATCATCTGCTATGGCTCCATCCCGAACCGTCAACCACCACTGATATGCTTCATCCTTCAGAAGCGATATTGCTCCTTTCAGCTTCTCCTCCTCAATCAGATCAAGATCGTCCATGATCCTTTCTGTAGATTCTAGCCAATACTCTGCTGCACTGGGTGCCACTCTTGAGACACCCCGAAATACCTCAGCTCCGTTCAACCGAACTCGCTCTGGAACAGACTTCCGAGCTCCCAGATTTCCACCAGCCCCAGCCACCAACTCGAGAACTCGCAACACAGCTTGCGACACTGCCTCACCACCGGTCTGATCCTGCTCCTCAGCTTTAAAAGCTGGAGGTGGTGGTGGTGGTAGTACTTCGTTTTCAGAACCTTGTCCTGACCTGACGGGTTCAGACACCGTCATCCTACCCCTACCGCGTCCACGGCGTCCACTTCCTCTGGAACTCATTCTATCTACAGCGCTTTTAATCTGATTAAGAAAATTTTATGCGTTAGCATTTGTTCCACTTTCTTATACGCGAAGAAATTTTATGGATAGAGTTTTAGTTAAAGATTCTTTCGAGCAAACAAGGTTTCAGTCTTCTATCCTAGTTCACACAGAAGAGTTCATGCATCCATTCCTTACTACTTTCCCTACCTATTCGCTCTTCGAACATTTCTGCCCATTTCTAACCCAGGGGTATTTTTGTCATTTTTCCTATAAGGGTATTTTTGAAATAAAAAGTTTGTAAAACTTTAATAAAACATATCATTTTGAAATTCTCAAAACTGGAGAGGTTTCTGAAGATTTTGTAAAAATTTGAAGGTATAACATCGTTTCGGAACCTAGGGGTATTTTAGTAATTTTGTCAATCAGGGCAATTTTGTAATTTTGATCAATCAGGGTTCTTTTTAACGGTTGTAAAACTTTGGGGTTCTTTTGAAAGTTTTCTTTTTTTAAACGTTGCTGTTTGTAAAAAGTTCAAAAGTCAAGGTCATTTTGGGAAATTTTGAATTCGAGGGCGTTTTCATAATTTTCCAAAACCAAAATATTTTGTTGATGATTTTCAAAGCTAAGTTGCTGAATATTTGTAAAATAGTTGACATTTTGAGCCAAACCATTGAATTGATATTTTATGAGCCAAGGGCATGTTAGTAATTTTACCCCTAAGGGCCTTTTTGTAATTTTCCATAAATCAAGTTTTTTTTTTTGAGAAAAACATTGTAAAAGTGTTGTTCTCAATTTTGAAAGAGTTTATTGCAAAAGTTTTGAAAACATTTGAGTTTTTATTGTTTCATTCATTTCAAAACGTGGCTAGATCCCCTTCGGGTTTTAGTCATTATTTTAGGCCTATGACCGAGCCCTCTTGGTCAGGGTGAACCAAAGCTACGCACCAGGCAGGATTCGAGTGAAGAGGAGGTGAGTCACGCGGACTGCTTAAATACCAAGCTCTCACTGAACCTTTCTAGACATGCGCACAGAGGTTGCCACACCACTAAGCCCTCTGAGTTAGGGTGAACCGAAGCTACGCACCAGGTAGGATACCTGCGAAGAGGAGGTGAGTCACGAGGACTGCTTAAATACCAGGCTCTTCCGGATCCAATCCTAGACATGCGTACAGGGGTTACCACACCCTAGCTCAGTGACTAAGTCATAGGTTGGTTTAGTTCTTTAAGTCTTATGCTTCGTTTGTGTGTTTGAGTAACCTATTCCTAGGGTTCAAGTTCCTATAAGTCTATCTACGTTCCATGCTTCCTACCCTTCTACAGAATATAATTCACAAAGAGGTTTAAATGTACTTACCTGGGCGAATCGGTGCCGGAGACTCGGGCCATGCTGTTCAAAAACCAAAAATCATTCCATAAGGCCTACCAAAACATTTTTGGACCTTGGGCCCCCACAGCCGAGCTTTGAACTGGGCTCTGATACCAATTTTGTAACAACCCAAACCCGGCCCAAACACTATGGCCGAATCTGGTCTGTTACAGAGAAAATATTTTTTTTTTCAAAATCCTTTTTGGATCGGAAATTAAATTAAGTCAAGTTATCATAAAATTACAAGTGTGCCCGATGGCACATTTAAAACAATTTTCGTTTAACTTAGAACATGTGATTAACTAATATTTTTAATAAGGTTTAAAACAAAATATTCAACATATGGTAAATAACAAAATAAAATATAAGGAGGCCTTATTACAAAATAAACAAAACCCGAATGAAATAATAATAAAAAGAAGTATCACAACTAAAATTTAAGTTCATTTAAAATTGAATCCACTGCATGGCCACCTCGAGTCCACCCGGCTCCATATCCGCGGTCTATGTATCACCTGAAAAATAGAGGAGAAGGTGAGTCACCAAGACCCAGTATGTAACCCTTCCCCCGTTTTAAGAACAATTTCATACACAACATATAACAAGTAATACGCAGAATATTAATACCCAACCTAGCCAACCAAACGCCACTGTCTACCCCGTTGTGGTACCAAACCACTGGTGGTGCCAAACCACTGGTGACATATAGTCACAATGTGTTACCAAAACACTGGTGTCCGTAGACACGAATCGGGTGATGGGGCCAACCCATCGTGTGATACCAAATCACTGGCAGACGATCCCATATCTCAAGTGGGGCCAACCCACGGTGGTGTTAACCACAGGGATAAGTCGCTACTGAGGTGCCAAACCTCTGGAGGTACCAAACCTCTGGTGACCGTAGTCACAGTGTGTTACCAAAACACTGGTGCCCGTCGGCACAATATCGCTGCCCCCTCCACTCAGTCAATCCCACATCAGTCACATAAATATATGTTACATGCCATTATATGTATAAATCAGTACATCATGCTTCCCAAAAGCATTAATAATAATTCACATTAACAGGTACTTACCTGAATTGCCATCTATACCGATATGGTATATCATCCAATGCTACATAAATCAATTAAGCATTTCCAATAATCAGCACATTAAATAGGTTATAGTGTGTATGTACACACCTGTCACCCTTGGATGTTCTAATCCCGAAAAGAAACGTTGGTCACCACAGATCCACTTGTCCTATATACGGCCAAATTCATGGATTAGTCTTATGGCCTATTCGGCCAAACCAAATTATTGAAAGGGGTTCCTTATGAACCCAGTATCTTACCTTCCCTCGATTGGATGTTAATCGCACACCAAACTCCTGAATCTGCTTCTAATTCCATGAATCGGCACTCAATAAGTTAGTAGCCTTCGGCTAAAACGAATATCAACTGACTAACTAAAGTAGATCTTACCATTACTTACCAAAAATCGATTACTAAAGATCAGGTTGTGAGTCGACTGCTTTACTCCCCTGAGTACCTAACAGAAATCGGTTACTACTCGATTAAAAGACTCAACCATTACCGAAATCGGCTCCTTTCCTTGTAAAAAGTCGACAGAAAAAGAAAGAAAAGGGGAAATAGAAATTCGGCCATCACTTACCTTATCACCCGATTGATAACAAAGAATCTGAAGAGATCTATATTCCTTCCAATATTCGACCAAAGTACACTAGAATAGAAGAAGGGAGTTTCGGCAAACTACTAGGTTGTATTCGGCCAATAGAGAGTTTAATAAGAGGAAAAGAAATCAGCACTTCCAAGGGAGTGTATTCGGCCAAGGGGAGAAAGAAAATAATGGGAAAGAAAGGTGCTAGAAATTTCGGCTTGAAGGGGTTTGAGAGAACAAAGAAAATAAAAGAGCACAAAGGGAGAGGGGTTAGGGATTTTCGGCAACTAGCAAGAATGGAAAAAAAAACAAAACAAGGGGGTCAACTAATGCTTTTATAGGCTCTAAGTACCCTTGCCGTCCACCCCTTTTAATTAATTCAAATTAATTTTGAATTAATCCAAAAATCCATCAATAATCCAAATAATATCAAATAATCCCTTTAATCTACTATTATCATGATATCTAAATAATAATAATACTAATTAATCCTTTTAATCAAATAATGTTCTTGATTATCTTATATTATCTTATTATCAAAATGATAATAATAATATCCTTGATTATCTTCTTAATATCCTTATAGTAAAATCCCTTTTTAACCAAATAAAATCCTTAATTATCTCCTATTATCCTATTATCTAAAAGATAATTAAAAGAAATTAAAGAGAGAAAAACTCTCTCTTATTGCCGTCCAACCAAAGTGCAAAAAGAGGGATTGTTGTGACTCGAACCAAGGTTCTCCCTTGCTCCTTGGTGGCGTCACATGCTAGCTCTTAAGTGGGCTTACTTTGCCACTTATTCTAGGCTCATCTTTGTGTTAAAAATACCCACATTTATTCTTATAACACCCTCCTGCTAATGCTCCTTGCCTTTAAAGTTAAAACTGAAATTTTTCTATCAAACCGGGCACACTCAAAGCCTTAAATTAAGCTCTATTATTTCATAAATAATAACACAGCAATTCATACATAAGAAAAATAATTTATAAACCAAATAGCCCCGTTTTTAGGATGTTACACTTCGCCTTTCCCCGATCCAAATCCGTTTTTCTTTGTTCTTGATCTAAACACATAAAAATTCAGCTCATTCAAGTACATTTCATTTCAATTTAGTCCCAAAACACATAAATGGGTAAATTACCATTTTACCCCCACTATTTCACAATTTTGCAATTTAGTCCTATTTGCATAAAACTCAAAATTCACAAAATTTCACTAATTAACTCAAGGGCCGAATATCCAATAGGGCTATACAAGTCCATATTTTCCATTTATTTTGCAAATAAGTCCCTACAAATTTTTATTTTTACAAATTAGCCCTAAATACTAAATTTCACCAAAATTCCTAATACAAAACTTGTAATTCTTTAACATATTTTTAATCTAAAACCATCAAATATCAAAACCACTTAAACATGTTAATGGCCGAATCCTATATACATACAAATTTCAAAAATTCAAGCATGGGTCGGGTAATATACGAAGCAACGATCACAAAAACGTAAAAATTATCAAAAACCGACTAAAACTCACCTTGAATTTTAGCCTAGAAATGCCGAAAATCAAAAGGGTTTAAAGCTTCTTCCTTTCCTCTACATTCGGCCATGGGAGCTAAAAGATGATGGCTTATTTTTTTATGTTATTTTAACATATAACATATTATTTAGTTTGTTTACAATTTTAACCTTAACATTAAAATAACTAATTAATATAACTTAAGGGCAAACTTGTCCATGACCATCCACTAACTCATAAAATGGGTTATTTACCCTTTTCATACCTCATAATTTTCCATGCTCAAATTAACACTTCTCACTTTAGTATGCTACTTTTACGATTTACGCGATTAAGTCCTTTTTATCAAATTAAGCACTTAAACGATAAAATTTTCATACGAAACTTTCACACACATCAATTCACATATTATAGACTCAAATTATAATAATAAAATATTTCTCGGACTCGGATTCGTGGTCCCAAAACCACCGTTCCGATTAGGGTCAAATTCGGTCTGTTACAAACCTTGTGTTTCTAAGAAAGTTAGTGGAAGCACTATCACATTCTTGGTACTGTATGTGGATGACATACTTATCATGGGAAATGACATACCTACCTTGCATTCTATTAAGACTTGGTTAGGAAGTTGGTTTTCTATTAAGGACTTGGGCGAAGCCACTTACATCTTAAGAGTCAAGATCTATAGAGATAGATCAAGACGACTACTAGGTCTAAGCCAAAGTACATACATATATAAAGTACTAAAAAGGTTCAGTATGGAAGAATCTAAGAGAGGATTCCTACCTATGAGACATGGTATTACACTCTCGAAGGAAATTTGTCCTTCACCTCCATAAGAGAGAGAACGCATGAGTAAAATTCCATATGCTTCCGCTATTGGATCTATCATGTATGCCATGTTATGTACCCATCCAGATGTCTCATATGCCTTAAGTATAACGAGCAGGTACCAAATAGATCCCGGTGAAGGTCACTGGACCACAGTCAAGAATATCCTTAAGTACTTAAGAAGGACTAAGGATACGTTCCTAATATATGGAGGTGAGGAAGAGTTAAGTGTAAAAGGTTACACTGATGCCAGCTTCCAAACTGACAAGGACGATTCTCGATCGCAATCAGGTTTCGCATTTTGCCTTAATGGTGGTGTTGTGAGCTGGAAGAGTTCAAAGCAAAGTACAGTAGCTGATTCTACAACAGAGGCCGAGTATAATGCAGCCAGTGAGGCAGTAAAAGAAGTGGTTTGGATCAAGAAGTTCATTACTGGACTAGGGGTTGTGCCTAGCATATCAGATGCTATAGAACTTTGATGTGATAACAATGGAGCCATTGCACAAGCTAAAGAACCAAGATCTCACCAGCGATCCAAACATATACTTAGGCACTACCATCTTATTCGAGAGATTATCGATGGAGGGGATGTAGAGATATGCAGAGTACCTACAGATGATAACATTATTGATCCCCTGACCAAGCCTCTGACACAGCAGAAGCATGATCATCACACTAAGTCGCTTGGTATTAGATATATGAGTGATTGGTCTTAGTGCTAGTGGGAGATTGTAAGAGTATGCCCAAAGATCAATCATGAGATGGTTGTAATAGCATACTTGATTTACCATGTTTATTAATATAAAGCGTTCTCATTATTATTTTAGTTTTTTTCCCTATGTATACAAATAAACTGTTTTATAATAATGTCCTGAGAATAATATGATTATTCTTAAAAGATCCTTAGTCAAGTGTTATGGTTAACTAGGACAACAATAATGCATTAAGACTAACATGTAGTTGATTGATGATAAAGAGTTATCATTGATATGCAGTGTCAAAATCAATGCATGAATATGTGTGTTAGAGAACAACATATTGGGTTGACCCGCTATGAGTATGTTTCTTGGATTATTATGTATATGATCCTCAGACTTGAGATCATCATTATCCCAACATCGTGAGTTGTATATTTTGATACAATCAAACGTACACCATAACTGGTTGTTCTATAAAGGCAAATGTTGGATATACCATAATCTATGTAGAGGCATATGGTTGATCAATATAGGATAAGTCCCTCCTACATAATAGGAGTAATATCTTAGGCCACTTGATTGAGTGAGACTAGAAATGCATGGCCATGCTCAAATAAGTTGATATGAGATGTCATACTAATTTGTATATCATAGTCTATCAAGATATCAAGAAACATGGGATGGACTATACAAGTGTGACTATTCCATGACTTGTGTCCATTCCAGAGATAAAGGACTTAAGGATTAATGCATGAAAGGTTAATCACAAAAGGTTATGTCGAATCATGACTTCTTGTAACTTAGGTAGCAATGATGCATTGCTAGATGCCACTCATTGTTTGTAACAGTAGAAACGTTCTAGTATTACTGCTAACATTACAAGAACCTACAGGGTCACACCCTATGGTTGAAATGATCGAAATATAACATAGTTGGTATTGTGTTTGGTTGTCACATGTAATAAATTAATTATAGAATTAATTTAATTGCGCAATCAAATATTGAACATATTATATGTACAAGGATGTTGTACACATAATGAGAACATAGTTCTATTAATATATGAATTTGGTTCGTATATAAATTTAAATAAATATAGTTTACCGAAATCCTTGTTATAATTAATGTAGTTATAAATTTTGGTTAAAACATTATTAAATTTATTTATTTTTAATTATGTTTCATTATATATATACCAATTATAAAGGGTAAAAGAGTGAGATAGATTTTTTTTAAGAAACCCTAAAAATTGCTTGTGAGGTCTAGCAGCCGTCAAGCAAAGAAACCTCTAAAAATAGTTTTGGAGATTTCTCCCATTTATCATCAACTGGGTGGATTACGTAGAGGCCAAAATCATAAAAGGTTGCAGCTTGGTTCGCTAGTAGATCAGAATTCTTGTTGCAGAGGCGTCGCTGTCTACTCAGATTGAAGTTTAGGTAATTTTGAAACCATTATTTCACCCTGATTCGTTCCTCGCACATGGATCCATGGTTTGGATCACCGAATTTTTTTCTACTGCGCCATAGGGGTACCGGCAATCCAACAATGGGATGATGAGAATATTTGTTAGGACTTATCCTCTTTAAGGGAAACCATTAAGAAAGTGTCAGCCAAAGGGCTAGTTATGTAGGGATATAGTATGAAAGAGAAATCATGAACCCGGATGGCCACTCTGTGACAATTGGCTGAGTACGATAGGTCATAGTGACTCGTAACAAGAGGGCGTGCTACGTTTCAGGGTAATGTAATACAACTAAAGTGAATTGCAAAGAATTAGTTTAACCTCTAATTAGATTAAGAAAACTTTGGCCCATCAGAGTGGCAAGGGACATCAACAAGCCCTTTCAGATTATGGGAAGTGAAAGAGCCTGCCCTAGACTAAAAAAAATTAAAGTGGTTGTTCAGGGGAAAGTACTTAAGGATCAGTAGAAAGGTAGGCCGAAAAACTACTTTATAGGAACATAGGTGAAAGGAGGAATCGACACGAGGAATAAATGGAAGAAAGAAAATAAGTAAAAGAAAACATAGAGTCCGCAGAAATGGCGAGAAATTTAGAGAAGTTATTAGGGCTGATTGAATGGCCAGAAGGTGATCACTCAATGATCTATCTGCTAATGGATATGACTAGGAGTAAGGTTAAGTCTATGACAAATGGTTTAAAAGAAATTTTCTAGAATAATCAGAGAGTTTATTGTATTTAGTTATATTTATTTAAACTGTAACACCCCAAACCCGACCCATTCAATACGACCGAATTTGAAATGTCACTGCGGAAAACGTTTGAAAAACTTTTGACATAGAGTTAAAAACATAAAAATTTGTTGTCTTTACTAAAACATTGTGTAATTAAAGTTCCAAATAAAATTAAGTTGTTTAAAATAAAACATTTTCAAATAATAATATAATCGACAATCCAACTTTAAACATAATAAAAGTCCTTAAATACTTAAAGTGGCCCTTATTACAATAAATAACCTTTCATAAATAAAATGTGTAAAACAAATAAAATATCTTCTGCATGGGCCACCTCGTATCCACTCCAACCCGGTCCGAGCATCACCTGAAAGGTTTGAGAAAAATTGGGTGAGTCACTCAGACTCAGTGTGTAATTAATCCACTGAATTCCACCCACATGTTAACCACATAATGACCCATATATCAGATAACAAGATATCATATTCACTTAATAACACATTCTGGGCTTGGCCCATATTCATATCACTTATCAGGTAACAGGGTAATTACCCGCATAATTCCACATATCGGGCTTAACCCATTTCCACACTGATCCACATTTATATACTGGGCTTAGCCCATTTCTTAACCCAATCCACATTCACATATTGGGCTTGGCCCATTTTCACATCAATTACTCATATCAAATAAAATTATGCAAAGTGCACCCAGCCCCAACCTAGGGTCTATCCTCTACACACCCCCGTATCCAGCCTACCACACACCAGGGGATTAACAAATCACCCTCTCCTTTTCACTCCAAAGGCAATCAATGCCGTCCACGTGCAATTAAGCACAATAATCCACAACGCGACCTCAGTCAGCGCCAATCCACGATGTAGCCGTAGCTAACACCAAAACCACGATGGGACACATAGTCACTCATCAACCACGATATGGCACATAGCCGATATCAACCACGATGAGGCACACAGCCACTCATCAAGCCACACGAAATAAATCGCAATTAATCCACAACGTGACCTTAGTCAACGTCAATCCACGATGTAGCTCAAGGCTAACATCAAACCACGTACTCGAAGTACACCCGTACCTTCTTTCATATCATATCCCAACCCATGCACATGTAACATAAATAATGATATAATATAATGATGCGTGAGCATGTTCATCAAGCATAGTCATAACACATATTCATATTAATAATCACATATCATCAGGTTTGGTACTTACCGGATTATCGACATACCCCTTTAAGGGTATTTATCTCATAACTTTTACTGCACTTGTTAGTACATAATCAACACATACAAATATAGCAAAAACCCGGAAAACGGTGGGTTAATCACACACCTGCCTATTAGTGAAATCCCGAACTACTCGAATCTAACACGATCTCGAAACGTGGTTCTTCCTTCTCCCTTAAATGCCGATTTGGTCTCCTACCAAATCCCGAATCACACTCTGAGTTCCCTTCCTTTGGCTACACACAAAAGAACACCTTTTTATGGCACTATGAACATTTGGCCAAACCACAAAACTATAAGCAAAACCATTCGGCTATACCATCAAATCCCGAAAGATCATCGTTTGAAATACTAAGTCTTACCTATAGACTTACCCCAAAACGGTTGTCAAAGAATTGAGGCTTAGAACGATTGCTTCCAAAGCCCCGAAGAGTCTATCTTCCAAAACCGATTGAAGAAAACCAAAAGAAGACCTATCCTTGTTGATATTTGGCCAAGATAACACCAAAAGAGAGAAAAAGATTCGACTATAGTGGAAAAGAGGAAGAAAAAGTAAAATGGAAGAGAGAAATTCGAAAGAGAAAAGTGAAGAGAATTTCGGCTCAAGAGTTTGAAAGAAGAAAAGAGAGAGATGAAAGAGAGGAGGTAGATACTTTCGGTTTTGAGCAAAGAAATGGCAAAGGAAAAGAAAGATATGGGAGAGTATGGTTTCGGTTTCCAAGAAGAAAAAGAGAGCCATAGTATAGTGTCATGCACATAAGAAGGGGGTACCATTAAAGACTTCGCCAAGAGGCTGAATATTTTGTAACCAAATAAGTCATTCAGAATCTGGAGTTAAAATTGTGAACCTTATTTTAGTTTATTGTTTCGGTTGTAAAAGTTTTAAATAGATAATACAATCTGATTCTAAAATGGTCATATTTAAATGTGTATATCAACTCGGTTCGACTGTGATGCTTTGCACCTGAATTTAGTGAACGATTCGGGTAGGGGTGTTGCAAGGAAAGAATTGAGGCTTAGAACGATTGCTTCCAAAGCCCCGAAGAGTCTATCTTCCAAAACCGATTGAAGAAAACCAAAAGAAGACCTATCCTTGTTGATATTTGGCCAAGATAACACCAAAAGAGAGAAAAAGATTCGGCTATAGTGGAAAAGAGGAAGAAAAAGTAAAATGGAAGAGAGAAATTCGAAAGAGAAAAGTGAAGAGAATTTCGGCTCAAGAGTTTGAAAGAAGAAAAGAGAGAGATGAAAGAGAGGAGGTAGATACTTTCGGTTTTGAGCAAAGAAATGGCAAAGAAAAAGAAAGATATGGGAGAGTATGGTTTCGGTTTCCAAGAAGAAAAAGAGAGCCATAGTATAGTGTCATGCACATAAGAAGGGGGTACCATTAAAGACTTCGCCAAGAGGCTGAATATTTTGTAACCAAATAAGTCATTCAGAATCTGGAGTTAAAATTGTGAACCCTATTTTAGTTTATTGTTTCGGTTGTAAAAGTTTTAAATAGATAATACAATCTGATTCTAAAATGGTCATATTTAAATGTGTATATCAACTCGGTTCGACTGTGATGCTTTGCACCTGAATTCAGTGAACGATTCGGGTAGGGGTGTTGCAAGGAAAGAATTGAGGCTTAGAACGATTGCTTCCAAAGTCCCGAAGAGTCTATCTTCCAAAACCGATTGAAGAAAACCAAAAGAAGACCTATCCTTGTTGATATTTGGCCAAGATAACACCAAAAGAGAGAAAAAGATTCGGCTATAGTGGAAAAGAGGAAGAAAAAGTAAAATGGAAGAGAGAAATTTCGAAAGAGAAAAGTGAAGAGAATTTCGGCTCAAGAGTTTGAAAGAAGAAAAGAGAGAGATGAAAGAGAGGAGGTAGATACTTTCGGTTTTAAGCAAAGAAATGGCAAAGAAAAAGAAAGATATGGGAGAGTATGGTTTCGGTTTCCAAGAAGAAAAAGAGAGTACAGTGTCATGCACATAAGAAGGGGGTACCATTAAAGACTTCACCAATAGGCTGAATATTTTGTAACCAAATAAGTCATTCAGAATCTGGAGTTAAAATTGTGAACCTTATTTTAGTGTATTGTTTCGGTTGTAAAAGTTTTAAATAGATAATACAATCTGATTCTACATTGGTCATATTTAAATGTGTATATCAACTCAGTTCGACTGTGATGCTTTGCACCTGAATTCAGTGAACGATTCGGGTAGGGGTGTTACAAGGATCCTCATTCATGGAGCCCCAAAATTGGAGGTTACTTTGGATCATGGTCGACTTGATCTTGAAATTGTTGGAATTAATGGTGGGTCGATTGATGCTTCCTCGCTTCGCATTCAAATTTGGTATGGCGTGACCTCACAGTGTATGGTTCTCTATTCGTCTCGATCCGATAGGATGTCCACGTTACTCGACATTCAGAAGGCCGAAGGTGGATATTTAAATCGAGGATTGTCAATTGGAGGATCAACAATTGATGATTCTATCGGTGTTCGATCCTTTATTGAAGGTTGACCTCTTCTCACATTTATTATTAACCTCTTTGGCTCGAGCTCAAATGGGACTAACTCGTTGTAACCCTAAGTCATACACTGAGAGCTGCAACCATAAGAGACAACAATAAATAAAATAATAAATCTAAAAAACAAACAAATAAAGTATCGTATCTATACACCTAGTGTTTTACCAATTATCTTTTTAAAACAACATGTAACAATCATACAAATCAACTAATCACACACAAATCTCCCCAACAATGGCCCCAACAACCTGACCGTGCTATGGCATATAAACGACAAGTAAAAAATTAACACAAAATGTAATGACTTGATTTTTAGTGGTATCGAAATATGCAATTTCAGAACCTCATTTTTGTACGAGTCCGTAAATATTTAATATGAATATTTACGAGGATAATATAAACATATATTAAAAATTGCTCTTATAATTTTGCTGAATTAATAGTTAATTAAGGCTTAAGGACTAAATTGTAAAGTTTAATCGATATAAATTTTTAATTGACCAATGTCTTGAGGACTTGATTAGTAATTAGCCAAGGATTTAAAATGGTAATTAAACCATGTTTAAATGAAAGGTAGTGGATGGTGATGAGCATTTCCACTAAACTTGATTAATGGTGAATTAAGTAAATTAAACTATGATTTAATTAATTAAGTTAGATTAATTAATCTCTAAACCATGTATAAGAGCCAAGTTAGTGGCAAAATGCACTATCTTCTTCCCCTTACAGCATCCACCATTGTTGAAGCAAAATAAAAACCTTTCCAAGCTTGTTAACATTCAACCAAGGAAAAATTAAGGTAATTAGGTCATCTTTCATGATTTTTTATGGATTTGAGGTCATGAGAGCTTGATTTAGCTAGCCCATATACCAATTTGTAAAATAGTTACAGTTTTTGAAAGTTTTTGTTGTTGATTTCTTGAAGAATTAGGCTTTAAATTGATAGATTTTAATATAAGATTATGAAAATAACTAGATTGTAAAGTTAATCTAGCTTGGTTGTTAACTTTGTTACATTTGGGAATAAATTGAATAAATGTAAAACCTTTCATGAAATTATATTAGAAATAGAAAGTATAAGGTCCCTAATGGAAGTATGTGAAGTCAGATTTTAAACCGAAGTTAGAAATTGAAAGTTATGCTTATCACGAGTTCAGGGACCAAACTGAATAATTGTAAAATATGAGGGAAGTTGAAAAATAGAATCATATGAAATCATGCATATCTTGACATAGTATGAAAATATTTGGTATTGGTTTATTATATAAAATAATTGTTTAGATCAAGATTTGAAACAAAGTGGAGGTAATAAGGTAAAGCTAAAATTGTGGATTAGTGTTTGAAGAATCCACTCTTTTCACACTTCAAATAGGTAAGTTTAGATTGGACTTACTATCTCACTTTGTATTATATGTGTATGTTTGTGTTTTAATATATGAATGTTTCTATATAGTTGAAATATTATGGAATTTAGCACATTTGGCTAGTATTGGGCTGAATTGAAATATTGTTTGATGATTGATTAGTATGAAATAATACATGGTAAAAATGTGAAATTACAAATGATTATATGAGATAGAATCTAAAGATGTGATCCTTTTATAAGGTGTGATTACATGAATGGTATTGAAATATGTAGAAATTAATGCCCTTGTGAATTTAGTAAAAAGGTTAAAATACGATGGCATGCCAATAGGGTCTTACGCGCACTTGTATGGGATTTATTACAGATGTTAACATGGTCAAGCATTCATTGCAGTTTCTCAGGTGTTATGTGACACAGGTTTAGCTCGAACAAGTAACCTGACGTATCGTGATAAAGGTTTATCTCGGATGAGCAACTTGGTGTGGTGTAGTTCATTTGTGTATCCAAGTTCATTTTACTAGGGCTCTATATGGTGAAATAATATAAATTAAATAAGGAGCTTGGAAATGTGATGAATGGACTTGATATTCAATTTGAAATGGCATTGAATGAATTGAATTGTAAATGATACATCTTGGTGATTGATTATAACAAATATGATTAAATTGAAGCATGTTGTTTGGTATAAATTAATGATTTGTTGATTGAATATGCCAATTTGTTAAGTTATATTATACAAAAATGAATTGGTATGTTTAAGTTACTTGTAGCATTTAATGGTCATGAACATAAATATATTCTCAACTTGTTGATGTTTTGAGTGCCATGTTCTAGCTAAAGTTATGCCAATTGAAATTACTAAGCCTTTCTTAATGCTTACTCAAGTTGTTTCCTTCCCTTGTAGGTTATCACATTGCTGAACTCGTCAAGCCAGATCATCACAAAGCTCACACTATCACCAATTTGATAGTAATATGTTTATTTTGGTTATCAAAGTTGTGGCATGTAAATAGGCATAAGGTGTATGGAAATGGTCATCTTGGATAACAGTTTAATTAAATGTAACATTTTTTCTCTATGACTTGGTATATGTGTGGCAATGGATATGTTTCATGCTAGTATAGGTGATGTTATAATATTGATGGTTTTGCTATAATTTAACATTATCCTTGATACATAATTTATATATGTTTGGATTGACCCATATTAGGGTCATTTAGGTTCTTGATGTATGAAAGAGTATAGTTAAGCATGTAGTGATCTTAAATTCCATGGTTAATAAGTTTAGGAGAATGGTTAGAAATAGTAAGATTGAAGGATTATGTGTTGGGTCTAGTGCCTTAAGTGTAGTATATTTGTTTGTACACTTGTAATATTTTCGAATAGATTGGTTTTGTATATTGCCCTCACATGGTTTTTGCATGTAAAGGAAAATAAAAGCAAATATTAGCTCACTGGTTGTCTAATGTTTAACTAATGCTAAGTGGTATTACGTGATTGGATCGAAATATGGAAAGATAACTTATATTAGTAGACGAGCCTAAACATGTCCTTAGTCTAATCCTGTAACATCCTGAATTAATGGGCCTTTGCATTTTGATGGGTGATACGTTTAATGTGTTAATTAGAGTATTTAAGGGGTTCAGATTGGGCTCAGGATTGGGCCAAGGCCTTAGTTAATTTTTTTGCTTGGACACTCTAGTAGAAAGCTTGATAAGATAAGGCTTAAAAGATGTTATCTGTGTTTTAAGACACAAATAGGCTTGTGGCCCAGTGACAAAGTGGCGCCACTTAAAGAGCAGGGAAGTGGCGTCAACTGGGGAGGCCCAAACTCAAGTTGCATGAAGCCCAATTTTTTTAATTAAAATTTAGCTAATTTTCGACATTTAAATGGATAGAGTGGGACGGCAACAAGGCTTAAAAATAGGAAGATTTAATGAGTGGGATAATATGGATAATGTGGCAAATAAAGGAAGGAAGAGGTGGTGTTATCCATGTCACTTGAGGTTGAGTGATCGGACGTTGATAAGGGAGAAAGTCTAGGAATTATCTATAGGTCAAGGTGGTGGCCGAATTTCCAACTCTAAGAGGGGGAAGGAATTGGTTTTAATGAGGTTAAGGGTGCCGAAATTTCCCTTATTAGTTGATCAATTTTAAGTTATCAAAAGGGGCACTTTCGGTTGTTTTTGAGGTAGTTGCCGAAATTTAGGTTAAGTAAGGGGGAATATCTTTTATTTTCGGCACTAGGGTTTTATTCTTCCATTCTCCTCTTCAATTTCGGCAATTAGGTCTTTATTCTCCCAATCTCTTTTCTCATTATTCTGTTAAAGCCGAACTACCTCTAGTCTACCGAAATCCTTTTCTCTTTACCGTTTTCCTTCTATTCTACTCCTCTCTTCTCAACTATTTCTTTATCAAAGAGCCGAAACCTTAATTTCAATTCCCTTCTTCATCCTGTGCCTATAAGCCGAATGTTCATTGTTCTTTCGGGATTTCTTTGCCGATCTCTTCACTAAAAGCTGAAATCTTCTAGGAGTTGCCGAAATCTCTGTAAAGGTAGGTGCCGATTTCTTCTGATCTATTCTTTTTCTCTTTCAGTTTTTAGAAGATAAAGCCGAAAGGCTAATGGATTGTTGGTTTCTTGTGTTTACGTGTTGGGCGGCATCGGGAATCGAAGTAGATCGTCTAGATCTGACAGCCGAAAATTGCTAGTCTCTAAACTCCATCTCTTCGGGATTTCAAGGTAAGGGGTTCTCTTCAGATTTTCGTTAGGTTCGTTCATCGTGTTTATAATCTTAACTTTGTGATATGGATTAACAACCATATGTTGTGATGGTAGCAACTGATAAGGTCTTGTGATGGAATCACATGTCGTTCAGCCAAAGAAGGGGATTGGATCTGTAAACCCAATCCCTAAGTTTAAGAAGCGGGCAGTGTCGGCAGTTCGGGATTGGCCACCGGGTTGTGGACCGGCTTCGGAACAAAACCTTAGACACTCGAAAAGGGTAGGCAAAGGATGCCAGGCGTAATCATAGAAACTTCTCTATTTGTATCGATGTATATGGTAGTCTGTGAACTTTTAGGAAGTATAATGTTTTGATTCTGCATGTATGTATGCATGGGATGGGGTTGATGTGATGAAGGGGAAGAGCATGTTAATAGGTCACTTGGTGATCAGTGGTTAAACCATGAATTATAAAGTTAGATCACAATAGTGATCGGTGGCTAAGCCACATTAAATTCATTCTTGACTGTTAGGAATAGGCAGCATGGCTGTCGATATGGTGTGTAGCGGTTGGTGGGTTGATTGTAGAAATCCCCGAGGTGTGTTGGTTGGTACGGGCTGGTGTGTAAAGGATGGATTTTTAGGTTGGGTTGGGCCATGTTGCATGTAAATACTTTGTTGCCATTGTGTATGGGCTAAGGCCCACAATGTGTTTGTGGGCCCAAGCCTTTTATGTGTTTTCGGGATTTGCGCACTGAGTCTTGGTAACTCACCCTTTTATGTTCCTGACTTTTCAGATGTGCAGTAGATCGTGGACATGGGAGCCGAGGCGGACTCGAGGGGCCATCATGCCATTTCATTTCATAAACTATTTTTGGTTTTTCTTTTAGTTTTAATTTGGGACTATTTTTTTTTGTAATAAGGCCTCCATAGCTTAGGGTTTCGATTTATATTTGATGATGTTCACATTTATAAATTTATGTTCAAAGTTTTTATTTATAGGAAGAATAAAATGGGAATTCCAAACAAGGTTAGTTTTGAAAAATATATATATATATAAACAAAACCACAAAGGATTTTCTGCTATCAACACTTATTTAACGTATACTTATACAAACCAACCGAGATTTCAAATCCTTTCAAAGCAAAGTTCTCAACTGTTAACTCGTAGCATACCAGATCTGGTCGTGACGTTTGGGCCGGGTTTGGGGTGTTACAAATCCGAAATGCGAAAACCGATTGAAAGACTAATATACTTTCTATCAAGTCCAATTGAGGAGATGCTTTGTAATGGGCATCAGAGTTGGTGACTCCCAGAAGATAGAGACATAGATGTGACTAACTAGACTGGCAGTACATCAAACTTGACCTAAGCCAAATATATCCTGAATTCGTTTACGAATTTATTCACTTGTGACATTCAAAGTGTGACATACCTTAATCTTAAATGGATGATGGACTATGAATAAGTGACTCATATACTTTGGTGTAAGTAACAGCCTGAGTTCTAATAGATAAGGAATTGAAAGCTAGGGCGTTTGGTATACGACTTCTACAGTATGTAGCATCATTCACAATAGTCGAATTCATAGCCCTAGACATGGGTAAATGATATGCTTTCGTTGGAATTGCATTATAGAGTAAAAGTAAATGTGGCCATGGTTCGTTTGTCTTTGTCATGAATTATTTAATTACTATTTGATAGTAATTGACTTTTCATGAAGGAAGATGTAATAATTACCATGTGATAGAATATGTTCATATTAGGAGAATGAAATTATCCCAAAGCGATTGGAGATATCCTATGAGGGTAACATACTTACGATAATGTCATTGGGCGAGCACTGAACGAGTAGGTTTTGTAATGGTATGCCATTAGGGAGAACTTAGTCACGATACTATAGTGGAATTACTTCATGACTAAATGATTTTATAATTAACAGGTGAAAAGCTGGAACTTAATTATAAATCATTTCAACATTAATCACATATGTTCAATCAGTCCTTCCACTAGCTCTTTGAAACTAGAAATGAATTGCATGTTGAGTCAAATGAACAAAAAATAGGTAGAAATGATAAACTTAGAGAAATAAGAAACATTCGAAAATGAATGTGGTTTTTGTCACCAAGTATGGAAATGACTTGAGAATTAGTTTATAGTTTTTCAAATTATTATTTAATTACTCAATTAATTAATTGAAGTTCAAAAAATAAAATTAAATTAATTAGTCATGGTGAATTCGTTGAATGTAGAAAATTAAATATATTTTCTCATAGATTCTTTTATAGTAAAGTTGCCATGATTTTAAAGGAATAAGAATCAGATTGAGAAAATTATTTATTTAAGAAATTAATTTATGATGTATATTTTGGAAAATAGAATAACATGTATTGAGTGGGATTAAATTATAAAGTGCTGAGTTAAAAGTCCAAGAAGCACATATAATTAGACCCAATAAAGGAGTGGCCTGAATCCCCATCATAAGACATATGAGTGAAAGCACACCCTATTAGCCCCTCTCTCTCCTGGTTCAACTAGGATATTATTTGTCTATTAAATAGATTTCTACTAATTCAACAAGGGTTTCACTCTCTCCTTATAAACAGATGACACTAGTAGGGTTAAAGATACAATAAGTTTTACAAAATTTTGAGATATTGTTATTTTGTTCGAAAATAGTGATAATTTATTTATAAGTATAAATTTTATTTTCTGAAATAAAAATTCTACCGATTTCTATTAGAGAAAGATTTTTTGTTTTTTCCACTGAAAATAAAGTAAATAATTTATGGTTCTGTGTTTGATTCGAATTTATTCGAGCCCACACTCGAATCCATTCATGGTATGAGAATAGAAAAGAAGGTCGTTCAATTGGAAGCCGAGAAAGACAATGTTTCGTCTAGCCGAAAACATAGGTGTGATTTTGAGAAAATATTAGTACTATAAATATCACAAATCAACTCAATTTTCAAAATTTTATTTTTCCACTGTACAATAAAGCCATTTTCAAATTGGATTTTGTACCAACATTATGCATAATTCATGGCTAGATCATGTCAAAGTTATTGAATTGCCCTACTCCTAAATATGCATAATGAAGTATGTTTGGCTTGATAGTGGAAATATGTGGGATATGGATGACTAAACTGAAATTGAATGTGCCTAAATGTTGGTCAAGTATTAAATATCATGTTAAGTAATTAAATTCAAATTTTATAAACTTATAGTAGAATGTTTTGGTAATGATATGGCATAGTTAAAATTGGTAATTGATTGAAATGGTAATATGCTTTGGATGGAAATAAGTGATTAGGTACCTATTGTGCATTTTGTTGAAAGTTCTTATATACTTTGTATTCTTGTCCTAAAATGGTTTTTGCGCAAAGCAAAATTGAAGCAAATGTTGCTCATTGGTTGTCTATTGTCTAACTAATACTAAGCGGTATTACGTGGTTTGATCGTAGTATAGAAAGAAAACTTGTATCAGTAGACGAACCTAAACATGTCATTAGTGTAATTGGAAATGAGTAAACCGATTGAAAGACTAATTGTAACAACCCGTTTTTAAGTGGTGTCAAAAACAGTGGTTTCGTGGCAACCAAATCCGACGAGTAAGTTTGTAAATATTATTATTTAATATTTACAAGAAAAATATGATTTTAAAAAGGTTTTTGATTTGATAATTTAAGTTAGAAAAGCGATTTATTAAGTTCAAGTGGTAAGACCTTAAGGTCAAGTGGTTTTAGAAAACGAGGTATCAAAATCTAGTTTTGTATAAACTGAGCCATAAATACTTTTATAAATATTTAAAGAGTGTCATTAAGGTGGTATTAAAGTTTCGTTGAAAAATTTTAATGTTTCGATAGTTAATTAATTATAAAAGACTAAATCGTAAAAGATGTAAAATTTAATTGCTATAGCGTTATTTGTATCTAATGGATATAAAAGTATGAAATGAGGGTCTAAAGTAGTAATTCAACCAATTTAGAGGATAGTGGATGAATATGGCTTGGCATTTGGTGAAAATTGGTTGAGTTTTTAAGGAAAATGATAATTTATTAATTAAATTAAATAAAAGAAAACCAAAATATTTTATCATCATTTTCATGTATTCTTCACCAAAATAGAAAGAAGAAACAATAAATGGAAGGCTTTGAATCTTCGTCTTTCTCTTTGTAGATGCATATCAAGATCAAGTGGAAAATTGAGGAGAATAGAAAATTACCAAAATGCCCCTATACTTGTTATTTATGCAAATTAGCCAGGTAAGTTCGTATGAAATGTATTTTGTATAATGCCGATTAATTGAATGTTTGTATGTGAATGGAATGCTATGTTTAAGTTTATACGAGCTTACTAAGCATACATTGTTTACGTAGTTATTTTCCTTTGCCTTACAGATTATCGGAAGCTCGATCAGGTTGGAAGCTAGTCGGAGATCCATCACACTATCCATCGATTTTATCAGTAGATTTTTATGCTTTGATCGCAGTTATAATGGCATGTATAGGTGTTTTGTGCTTGATGATATGGCCACTATGTTTGGCTTGTAAACGTGGTTTTATGATTGATGACATTTTGGCATTTTTAGGCTTAATGGCTAATGTTGAAATGGTTTAGTGATGATATGTTTTGAATGGACAAATTGGTATTCTTGTGTGTGATATTGGCATGAAATGTTGTTTTGAATTTGTGAAACTTATGTTATCTTGATGGCTTGGTGGTTGGTGCTTATAAGATCAAATTGATGTATGGTTTGTGGCTAAAGTGATAAATGTTGGCATGATTGCAAAATGATCATTTATGGCATGTATTGATATAGAATTTAAATCAAATATGTTTAGTTGAATTATGACCATGTGGACATTAATTTGGTATGTATATATGTTGGTTGTTGGAACCTTTTGTAAATGACTAGATTGGTAACATTTAAATGGTTGATGCATGTGAGAAGTGGTTCAAATGATAAGGTCATTTTGATATGTTCTGATATGGACACAAGTAAATGGATAAATGGTTAAATATGCACATATTTAGTTATGTTTAATGTATGAGTTTGAGGTGCCTTTATGGCATATTGGTTGAGTGGAATTTGGTCACTTGATAGTGGTCATTTTATGCATGGTTGAACATGTTTTGATACCTTGGTCATATATGCAAATGGCTTGTTTAGGTGTGCTTGAATTGGGTGAAAGAAATGGCTTGAATTTGACCTAGCTTGTCCATACGACCTAAGACACGAGCGTGTGTCTCAGCCATGTGTCCCATGTAGGTTTTTAAGTGTTGCATTTCAAGAGTTACACGACCTAACACATGAGCGTGTGGCTTGGCCATGTGAATCAAGTCAGAGAGTTACAAGGGCAGAGACACGAGCTAGAACACGATCGTATGTCCCTACTTCCAATGTCCACATGGCCTGAGACACGAGCGTGTGTCTCAGCCGTGTGAGTCACACGACCTGGCTACACGGTCATGTGACCCTTACAGTGTGAATATTTCCATCTTTTTCCATGAAGTTTTAAATGTTTCTGACTTAGACCCGAATCATTTCTAAAGTGTTTCTAAGGCCTCGAGGCCTCGAATTAGAGACATAATGCATGTGGTTTTTTTTTTTGGATTTTGCAATGATTATGAAATGTTGGGAATGAATGATTTGAGTTATGTGTTTACAGTAATGCTCTGTAACCCTATTCTGGCGACGGATACGGGTTAGGGTGTTACACTAATATTTCATCTATCAAGTCTAATTGGGGAGTTCTCTTGTCTTAGGCATTGGAGTAAATGACTCCCAGAAGATAGAGACATAGATATGACTGACTGGATTGATAGTACATCGGGCAGGACCCAAGTAGAATAGAACTTGAATCCGTTTATGGATTTATTTACTTGAGATGTTCATAATGTGGCATACCTAAATCCTGAGTGGATGGCGGACTATGATGTTCATAATATGGAATACCTAAATCCTGAGTGGATGGCGGACTATGTATGTGTGACCCGTACACTTTGATGTAAGTAAAAACCTAAGTTCAAATAGAAAATAAATCAAACGTTGGTAAGTTGGGTGTACGACTTCTGTAGTATGTAGCGTCATTCACAGTAGTGGAATTCATAGCAAAAAAATGGGTAAATGATATCCTCTCATTGGCATTACATGGTTGATGAAAAGTAAATGTGGCCACAAGTGGCCTGTCTTTCTGATGAATGACTTGATCACTGATTGATAGTGATTGATTTTTTATGAATGAAGATGTAATGGTTACCATGAGATGGAATAGGATCATATTGAGAGAACGTATATTATCTCAAAGAGATGAAATATATCCTATGAGGGTAACACACTAATGACAAGGTCATTGGACAAGCACTAAGTAGTGCTTTCGTAATGGTACATTGTTGGGGAGAACTCAGTCATGATACTATAGTGGAATGACTTCATGATTAAATGATTTTATAATTAATAGGTGAAAAGCCAGAAATTATTTATAAATCTTTTGAGCCTCAACTTCATATATCCAATTGATCCCTCTGCTAGCTCGTTGAAACCAGAAATTAATTGTTTTTGAATAGAAATGAATGGAATTAATGGAAAAAGAGAAATGAGAAACATTCAAGAATGGTTATGGTTTTCTCCAAAATGGAGAAATAAAATAATTTGGAAATGAATATAGGTTTCCAAAAATAGAAATGGAAATGGAAATTTGCAATCCTATATAGGATTACTTAAAAAATGATGGAAGAACGAATCTATGTTTTTGGATTGTTTTGAAGCCCGAAAATGAAAATAAACTATTCAGTCATAGTGAACATATTGATTTGTGACATAATGAATGAATTTTTTCAAAATTTTATTATGGGTAAAATCAACAAAATTTTAACAAGGGGTAAAATTGTTAAAATTTTATTGGAGTAAAATTTGGATGAGAAAATTATTTAATATTTGAATATTAAATTTTATTTTGAGAAATAGTAAAAAATGAGTCAGGTTGAATCACATTACATAGTACTAGGTAAAAAATATCTAAGAAGTACTCGTAATTGGACCTGATGTGTAAGAGGCCCAAAACCCCTGGCAACAACCCTAGTAGAAATACAAGGGTGAGTTGTTTAGCCCTTTATTATTCTAAGTAGAATGTTGTTTTTCTATTTAAAATAAACCTCTACAACTCTACAAGGGTTTTATCTTCTCTTCCTATAAATAGATGGCACCGATAAAGCTATTAAAAAAACTTCTGAGAGATTGTTATTCAGTAGAAAAATAGAGAGAATTTATTCTCAACTTATAAATATATTTTTCAAAATAATAATACCGGTTTCTATTATAGAAGAAATAATTGTTGTTTTCACCCCAAAAGAAAAACTTTTCCTAATTCTATGCTTTGAATCAATTGGTTCAAGCCCATACTCAGAGCAGTTTGTGGTACAATAATATCAGAGAAGATCGTTTGGTTGAAAGCCAAAAAAAAATCAAGGATTCGCTTTCCTAAAAAACAGGTACGAATTCAGTTAATGTTTATTGCTATAAATATCACAAATCGGGTCGATTTTCAAAATTTTAATTTCCCCTATACAACTTTGATCATTTTCAAACTGGATTTTTTCCAACAAGGTCGATAATGAGTTATGTCGCAATGTCGGTCCAAAACTTTGAGAACTTTACAATTTGGTCCTATTTCATGCTTGGGTTAGCAAAAAAGCTTTCATAAGCTCGTACGAGACCTAAACATGATTGTGATGCATATTTTGAATGTGAATGAAACGTGTTTGCTTAAGTGATTGGTCAAATGTTGTAAAATTGTTTGAAGCTATTTCGACAACGAATGTAGCATTCAACAACTCGAACTCGAAAATCGGGTCGGGTGAGGGGTGTTACACAAAATTATCAGAAATTGAACCAGCTTAACTACTAGTGTGATAGGCCAGTTGTAATATTTTTGTGTTACAACGGAACACTGAGTATTACAAAGACCGAACCCAAGAGAGATCAGGTGATAAAGTGACAAACAATGAAAATGCATGCAATTACGAAGTCTAAGCAGCTACTCACTAAGTATTATAGTACGAAATATCATCATCATAGATTAATTACACTTACACCTAGAAGGACTAAATTGCAAAATAAATAAAAGTGCATAAATATAAATTCAAAGGACTGAAGTGGTCGGTTGACTTCCATGTTGCTAAACAATTCTTAGATTAGGGATCTAAATTGTTCGAATTCCTAATTGGTCCAAATTTACATTTTGGTCATCGTTTGACCCAAATAGACAATTTAGTCCAATTTATCTTTCAATCTCATTAAATAAATAAGGACAATCAAATTGGTTCTTAATAGGATCTTGTCTCGGTCTTACCTAACTAAGTGTTCACCTAGTGTAACACCCCGGTTTTTGAGGTTAGAAGTTTGAGATTCCTTAATAAGGGTCAGTGACTACGTCGGGCTCTTGGAATAGTTTTTGCGTTATAGTGCCAGAATGAGCCTGCTGGTTTGGTGGTTGAGTGAGTGTAAGTGTACCTCTGTGTTCTAGGTTCGAGTTATTGTTTGTGCATTTTGGGTGATATATTTTTATATTGTTAAATAGTAGATATGCTTTAAGTTTAAAAATAATTATCTAGTCTTATTTTTATTTATTTTATATTTTCCTTTTCCTTTTTTTCACGTTCACCTCTTTCTCTTTTTCTGGGTTTTCTTTCTTTCGGGTTAAAAAAATGGTTGTGTTTGTGGTTTTGGGAAGTTTCGTTTCTTTGTTGTCGAGTCGACATCTAGACGTCTCTTATCGCTAATCAAGTGTGGGTTTTGAACCTTTGAAATTTCTGTTAACGAATTTTGATTTATTTTTGTGAAATTGGAAAATCATTGTGTGCTTGTGGAATCGATCATTCGAAAAGGGCGATTATCGTGGAATAACTTAGAATTAGGTGTGATTTTGATATATTTTTGAGTTATCAAGGATTGGGGAGTGTTTCGGCAACAAAGGCACGACCGGTAGCCGATTTCAGTCTTGTTTCCTGACTACACGGGTGGCAGCACGGACGGTCCACACGGTCCTGTGCAAATAGGAATTAGGGTTTTCGTGCAAAATTGGTGCCACACAGTCTAGCCACACGGCCATGTGGTCGTTTTGAGGATTTTTTGTTGATTCTCACAAGGACGTGTCCCCTGGGCACACAGCGCGTGTGTTTTGGAATTAGGGATTTAGTGATTTGGTGCCACACAGCCCGGCCACACGTGTAACAACCCATTTTTCGGTGAAATCGGAACAGTGGTTTTGGGACCACAAATCCGAGCCGAAAATAAAATTTATTTTTATTTTATTTATGGTCCCTAATATGATAGAAATGTCATATAAGAATTTTGATAAGAAAATTTTACCGATTATATGCTTAATTACGAGAAGGACTAAATCACATAAAATGTAAAAGTTGGATTCAGTAGCTATAAGGATTAAATAGCTATGGAATTCAAAACTAGAGGTCCTTATGTGGTAATTAGACCATTAATTAAAGTATGTAGATTTTTTGGTGACTCATCCTTGTAAATTTAGAAAAAGGGCAAGGACTAAATTAGAATTCAACTAAAATAGTTAATTAAAAAGATGAAAAGAAAATAAAAATCATATTTTCTCTTCTTCTTCCCCAAAATAAGACATGGAAACCCTAGGAGAGAGAGAAGAAGCTTTCATGGCCAAATTGGGTAAGTTTCCTTGTCCCGTTTTTAGTAATTTTGATATTTTTGAAACTGAGATAGTCTAACCTATCTAGTTGGGGGGTCAATTTGAAAAGTTATCAAGGTATAAAAATGGGTCATGGATGTATATGCTGTGGATTAGAAATTTATGGTAGAAAATGAAAGATTGATAATAGATAAACAACTTTTACAAAGTGAATTTTTCATGAAAACTTGATTTAGGGACTAAAATGAAAAATGGTGAAAATCCATGGAAAATGCTAAAATTTGTGAAATGTATGTGCTGTAAAAGTTGTATGTATATTTTGGCTAGGCTTGGGTAAAGGGTCATATTTCATGAATTTCATTTTCCGAGCTTAGGGACAAAATGGTAATTTATGGAAAAGTTAGGGGCAAAATGGTAATTTTCCCTAGGATGTAAATTGAGTCCAAATAAATATAAGATATGTGAAATTGATGTAAAATTTACTCATATAGGTCCGGATAGACCAAATCCGGAGTTAGAACGAGGAAAAAGAGGAAAATGTCGGATTAGTAGATCTTTGTACACGAACCTTTGTCGAGGTAAGTTCGTGTAACTAAGTTATGTTTATTTATATGTTTGTTTTGATTGTGATTATGTAAATTGTATAAATGTCATATATATATATATATATATATATATATATATATATATATATATATATATGAAAGGATTACATATCCGATCAAGCCCGATAAATAAAAATGTTCTAATTAATTGATAATGCCCGGTAGATGTTAAAAGGGTAAACGATGGAAATGTTGCTTTCATGCTCAGAATGGATGTGGAATATTATTTTTATTATCATATGAATTATGTCGTGTTAAAGATGTATGAAATGATCACTTACTGGAAAATGCTTGGAAATGTTAAATCTCGTTTGAATAAGTGAAAATCGATGGATAAAGATAATTGGCTGAAACAAATGAGGTTGGGGAGTGTGGGCAATCCAAAGTCCAAACCAGAGTGCCTAAGTTGTGGCAGACATCACACTAGGGAGTGTTGGTGTAACACCCCAAACCCGACCCAAACACCACGATCGGATCTGGCATGTCACTAAGAAGATTTAGTAAAACATGTCGCATTAGTTTAAACATTTATACCGGAAAACTTAATGATTTGATAATTTATAAAAGATATACATTTTATATGTTGCCTTTATGAATTAGAAACCGAAATTTAGTACATGCCCTAGTTTATATTTTTCACCGAAATTAAGTGTCCAATAATAGTAAAAACCCAAAAAGAAAGCCCAGAGTATAAGGCTAGTGGCCCATGGCCTTATTACAATAAAATATAAAACCCAAAATAATTTAACATATTGAAGGAAAATTTAAATAAATGGCATCCTTGCTGTAACAAATCGAACTCTTGCATGGCCACCTTGCGCTCCCCTCCAGCCCGGTCCGATGCATTAAGTGCTACTTGAAAAAATGTTAAATAATAGGGTGAGTCACAGGACTCAGTGTGCAACCCTTGTGCACCATCAGACTGGGCCTTAGCCCCACAGAACAGATAACAAAATATAATATATCAGGAATTAATATCAGGAATTATGCAAAGCCCAACCCAATCCTATGTTTCCATCCGCTACACACCACCCTTACCTGCCAATCACACCATTGGGGATTTCTACAATCAACCCACACCGCTACACACCATCGATGGCAGTCATGCTGCAGTTAGCTGCTCATCGTCAGATCATACAGATCATGGCAAAAGAAACCACTACAACAGATCATGGCAAAAGCCACTACAACAGAACACTTCCCCTTTCATCAATCACCCAACCCCGTGCAATCACAGAAACCGGCGTACATGTTTATCATATCAAATCAACAGAACCATTCACTTTAGAATGACAGAGATCACTAACCTGGTGATTCGCCTTTACCCTCCTCGGGTTTTCAACAGCCATGCCGAAATTTCGGCATTTAACAGAATATAACAGATTTATAAACATATACTAACTGGCAATCCAAATGGTGTGAGAATGTTACACACCTGATAACACGTAGTACTACTCTCTATGTCGATACCCTCACTAATCAGATCTATTGCCCTTTGTCTACAACTTTGCTCAAAAGCCAGAAGAACGCGAAGATAAGGCCTCTCCTATATTCGGCCAAGGGTTAGTGTTTTACCCGAATTATACGTTTAAATTAACAGATCTCCTTACCTTGAAATCCCGAAGTAATACGATCCGAGTGCTACTGAACTCTGGCTTAGAAATCTAAGCGATTGAATCCCCTTCAAATCCCAGAATGCCGCAAATGAGAAAAAACACCTGATTAGTTAACCATATAGCCATTCGGCTAAGATCTCTAAAAGCCGGAAAAAGATTGAAATCTCGCGAATCGACACTTACCTTTAGTTTTCTTCAAGATTCGACCCAAGCAGACACCAGAGAAGGAATTCGACAATCACAAGAGATGAGATCTAGGGATTTCGGCTTTAAAGAAAATCCCGGAAGAGATGAACAAGAGGGAGATTTCAGCTACAAGAACAAACAAGAGTGTAGTTTCGGTTTTTAGTGAATGGGAGAAGAATAACAATAGAGATCAGAAGATTCGGCTAAAAGGAAATTTTCAAAGAAAGAAGAAAGGGTGAGGGAGGTGGTGATTTTCGGCTTTTGGAAGAGAAAAGATGAAGAAAGAAAACAAAAGAGATGCCCCTCAAATTTTCGGCACACCTTTAGCCTATACTCAACCGATTTTCCCCCCTCTCCTGTGTTTGATTTTCGGCCAACACTAGCCTTCCTGATAGGTCCTCATCCTATCCCTTACCCCTATCAAACACCCATCCAAAAGAGGCTTAATTATCTCCAACTCCTCCCTTCTTTATCCGCTTTAATTATCCATATATTAAAATAATAAAACTCCTATAATTTAGCCTTGTTGCCGTCCCCCTAGCTCCTCTATAAGTGTCGAATTTGGCCCAAAAACATGGGCCCCAAGTAGCCAAAACTTGAGCCCCTCCATCCACTAGTGACGCCACCCCCGCTCCTTTGTAGCGCCACCAACCTTTGGGCCATAAGCCCATTTTGTCATTTAAAACACAGAACTACCCTTTAAAGTGCTAGAGTGTCTACACAGAATTTTAGTCAAGGCCTCATCCCATTCTTGAGCCCAATCTGGACCCCTAACCCTCAATTTAATATTTTAAGCATACATCGCATAAAATGCACAGGTCCAATAATTTGGGATGTTACAATTCTACCCCCCTTAAAATAAATTTCGACCTCGAAATTTACCTGATCAGAAAAGATGGGGATACTGCTGTCGCATAACATCCTCTGGCTCCTCTGTCACTTCCTCCGCGCAGTGGTTCCGCCACAATACATTGACCAAAGGGACGGACTTCCTCCTCAACACCTTTATGTCTCGATCCAGGATTTGCACTGGCTCCTCCTCAAAGGACAAGTCTGGCCTTACTTCAATCTCTTCCACTGGCACAATGTGCGATGGATCAGAACGATAATGTCTCAGTATCGAGACATGAAACACGTCATGTATCTGTTCTATCTCTGACGGCAACTCCAATCGATACGCCACTGGGCCCACACGTTCTAGTACCCGATAAGGTCCAATAAACTGGGGACTTAGCTTGACCTTTCGACCAAACCTCATTACCTTCTTCCACAGTGACACTTTCAAAAAGACTTGGTCTCCCACTGCGAATTCCAACTCCTTACGCTTAAGATCTGCATACAATTTCTGCCAATCAGACGCTTCCTTCAACCGAGCCCGAATTAACCTAACTTTTTCTTCCGTTTTCGAAACCAGTTCTGGACCCAACACCTGACGCTCCCCCAACTCTGTCCAACAAGTAGGGGTACGACATCTCCGTCCGTATAACGCTTCGTAAGGCGCCATCTGAATACTAGATTGGTAGTTGTTATTGTACGCGAATTCTGCCAGAGGTAAATACTCCTCCCAACTACCCCTGAAATCCATGATGCAACCTCTTAACATATCCTCCAAGACCTGAATTACCCTCTCAGACTGACCATCAGTCTGTGCATGAAAAGCGGTACTAAAATCTAACCTTGTTCCCATTGCCTGATGCAGAGCCTTCCAGAATCGTGACGTGAACCTAGGATCTCTGTCAGAAATGATCGATACAGGTACACCATGCAGTCTCACTACCTCAGCCACGTACAGCTTAGCCAACCTTTGCAGAGAATAATCAACACGAACTGGTATGATGTGAGCAGACTTCGTCAGCCGATCCACCATCACCCAAATCAAATCTTTCTTAGTGGGCGTAAGAGGTAACCCACTAACAAAATCCATCGTGATTCTCTCCCATTTCCATTGTGGAATCTTCACCGGCTGCAACAACCCTGAAGGCACTTCATGTTCGGCTTTGACCTGCTGACACGTCAAACATTTCCCTACATATTCTGTAACTTCTCGCTTCAATCCAGGCCACCAGAACTGTTCCTGCAGATCCCGATACATCTTACTTCCTCTAGGATGCATAGCATAAGGGCTACCATGCGATTCTTGAAGAATCATCTGTCTTAACTCCACATCCTTTGGCATGCAAGTCTTTCCATAGAAACACAAAGCCCCATCACCATTCAAACCATAGTCCTCTCCTTCACCACTTTGCACTTTTCAGAATCGAGCACTCAAGACATCGTCTAGAAGCTGCTTTTCCTTGATCTGACTAGTCCGCACTGGTCTCACTTGGAGTTCAGCTACCAAACTACCATCTTCATACAGGCTAAGATGAGCGAACATCGCCCTTAAATCTGCTATCACCTTCCGACTCAACGCATCCGCCACCACGTTAGCCTTGCCCAGATGATATTCGATCGAGCAGTCATAGTCCTTCAGGAGTTCAATCCACCTACGTTGTCTTAGATTCAACTCCTTCTGGGTAAGGAGATACTTGAGACTCTTATGGCCTGTGTAAATAACAGACTTCTCCCCATACAGGTAGTGTCTCCAGATCTTCAGAGCGAACACTACCGCAGCCAATTCCAAATCATGCGTGGGGTAATTCAACTCATGCGATCTTAACTGTCGAGACGCATAGGCAACCACTTTTCCATCTTGCATCAACACACATCCTAAACCCGTGTATGATGCATCACAGTAGACAGTAAATTCTCTCCCCGCCTCTGGCTGAATTAACACTGGTGCTTCTGTCAAAATCTTCTTCAGCTTCTCAAAGCTCTCCTGCTATTTTTCAGTCCAAACAAACGGTACTCCCTTCCTTAACAACTTAGTTAGAGGTGCCGCAATTAATGAGAACCCCTCAACAAACCTCCTGTAGTACCCGGCCAATCCCAAGAAACTTTGAATCTCTGCCACCGACTTTGGCGGTTTCCAGTCCAATACAGCTTCTATCTTCCGAGGGTCCACCCTAATTCCCTCTGCAGAAACTACATGTCCTAAGAAAATTACTTCTTTAAGCCAGAATTCACACTTACTAAACTTAGCGAACAGCTGCTTCTCCCTCAGAACTTGCAACACCACACGAAGATGTGCATCATGCTCTTCTTCAGACTTGGAATAAACCAGGATATTGTCAATGAACACTACAACAAACTGATCAAGGTATGGTTGGAACACCCGATTCATCATATCCATAAATGCTCCTGGCGCGTTCGTTAGCCCAAACGGCATCACCAAGAACTCATAATGACCATAGCGAGTTCGAAACGCCGTCTTATGAATGTCTTCTTCCTTTACCCTAAACTGATGATATCCCGACCTTAAGTCAATCTTAGAAAAGACTGAAGCTCCTTTGAGCTGATCGAACAGTTCGTCTATTCTTGGCAGTGGGTACTTGTTCTTAATAGTCAACTTATTCAGTTGACGGTAGTCCACACACATATGCATGGATTCGTCCTTCTTTTTCACAGATAGGACCGGCTCTCCCCACGGAGACACACTCGGTCGGATAAAACCATGATCCAACAGTTCCTAGATCTAAACTTTGAGTTCCACCAACTCCTTCGGCGCCATTCTATAAAGAGCAATGGACACCGAAGCTGAACCCGAAAATAGCTCTATTCCAAACTCCACTTCACGATCCGGGGATAATCCTGGCAGCTCCTCAGGAAAAACATCTGCAAAATCCTTTACTGTTCTTACCCCATCGACAGTCACCTCCTTAGCGTCCAAAGCACTGATAAAAGTTAGAAATACATTACATCCTTTCCGCATCATCTTAACCGCCTTCAATGCAGATACTACGTTGGATAAATAATCCCTTCTTTCTCCTAGCACAACCACCTCCCCGCCTTCCGGGGTACTCAACACCATACGCTTAGTCCCACAATCCAACTTAGCACGATGTTTAGTCAACCAATCCATTCCTAAGATAAGATCAAACTCTCCAAACGGTAATTCCATTAAGTCTGCCGGGAACACTACCCCTTGAGTCTCTAAAGGTACGTTCCTAAATAGTTTGTCCACTACCCTAGATTGTCCTAAAGGACTAACCACAGTCATCTTCCTAGTAGTTGATTCAGAGTCTATACTTAGGGTCTCAGATACCGAACATGCAATATAGGAGTGGGTTGACCCAATATCAATCAAGGCAAGAAAAGGGTTATCAGCAATAAGAAACGTACCGGTTATGACATCCGGTGCGTCACCATCCTTCGATCGATGAGCTGCATAAACTAGACCCGACTGCCTCGCGTCTACATTACCTGCACCCCTACCAGGTGCTCCCCAACCCCGACCAACTCCATTTTCTTCTCTGGCTGTGCCACGACCCCTCGGTGCTGGCTGACTACCTCTCCTAGCCTAATCAGAACCTCGTCCCGCGGGCTATGCCTGATTCACCTGTAGACAGTCCTTAATCATATGCTCCATGGATCCACACCTGAAGCATCCACCGGTTTTCCTTCTACACTCCCCATAATGTATTTTCCCGCATAGGTTACATGATCGATTCTGACCGGTCGGAGCACGAGCTGGCCCATCAGACCTAGGCCTTTTCTGAAAATTTCCAGATGATCCCGACGGCCCAAAATTCCTCTTATTCCTATTCCTATCCTTCTCCTTATTCTGTTTCTCAGTCCGCTTAACCTCCTCAGATATCTTAGCTTTCTCAACCAGAACCGCAAAGTCCCTTTCCTGCTGCGGTGCTACTAATACCCTCAGCTCATCCCTTAGTCCATCCTTGAACCGTACGCAACGCTCATAGTCAGTCACCACAATACCTCAAGTGTAACGGCTCAACCGCATATGATTAAGGACTGTCTACAGACTTACTTCCTTGTACCAAGTTCAGGAATGCCTTTCTCTGTGCATCCACATAGCTGCCCCAACGTACTTTCCCTGGAATGACTCCTTAAAGAGATACCAGTCAATCCGGTCTGCTGCAGTACCCTCCTTTACCGTGAGCCACCACTGATAAGCCTCGTCTCAAAGAAGAGACACGACCCCCTTCAACTTCTCCTCTACCGTGAAGTCAAGGTCATCCATTACACGTTCACTTGCCTCTAACCAATACTCAGCTGTATTAGGGGATACGCCAGAAACACCCCTAAACATCTCCGCTCCATTGGCTCGGAGTCGTTCAGACACGAATTTTCGAGCTCCCGAATCCGTGCCTGCCCCAGCAACTCTTTCGAGGACCCACAACATCGCCTGGGATACTGCATCATCTCCGGGTGCCTGGTCCCGAAATTCTCCCTCCACAGCTGGCGAATTCGGCATCTTGTTTCCTGACCCGTGGCCAGACCCTACTGGCTCTGACACGGTCATCCTACCCCTACCATGACCACGCGGCGGACGTCCTCGACCCCTTGTACCTATTCTTCCGATTGGAGTTTATTTGATTAGAAATTTTATGAATTATTAACTCTTCCTACTGATTATCCACGAACAATCTTATGAAAAGCAGTTTTAAGAGTGATTCTTTCGAATTTGAACCTATCTACAGTTTCAGTCTCAAGTTTACCTCCTAATTCTAGAATCCACATACATTCACACCTCACATACATATCACATCCATGAAGTCACATTCACCACATAAGGGTATTTTAGTCATTTCACTACCTAAGGGTTTTTCCGCAATTTCATCCTACAGGGTATGTTTGTAATTTGACAAAATAGAGTTTCTTGGTAATTTTCGAGATAGAGGTATATATATATTAATTTAAAACAGGGGTATTTTGGAGAATTTGATTTTCAAAAGAACAATAGTGGCGTTCCGATGTTTGTGGTTTTTGGTTGTTGTTGTGTTGTGTTTTTTTTTACATAGGGGTACTTTGGAAAATTTCATTTCACAAACCGGGTTACTTTTGTAAATCTAGGAGTTTTCGGGTAAGTTTGCAAAACATGAGTATTTTATAACATTTCAGTTGTTTTGGGAATTTTCACAAACCAAGTGTATTTCGGAACTTTTACAAAACTTGGGCGTATTTCGGTAATTTTGGAAAATAGGTTCCCTTGGTAATTTTGTGAAACCTTGGTAATTTTGTGAAATAAGGGTATCTTGGTAATTTTGCAATTCGTGGTTATTTCAGTCATTTTATAAATCAGGGGTAGTTTAGTAATTGTACAAATCAAGATATTTTGGTTATTTCACAAATCAAGGGTGATTTAGTAATTTAAAAATGAATAGGATGGCTGGTCCCTTTCGGGTTTTAATTATAGATTTTGGCCCGTTAACAGATCCTCGTGGCTAGGGTGAACAGTCACTACGCACCAGGTAGGATTCCAGCGAAGAGGAGGTGAGTCACTAGGACTGCTTAAGTACCAGGCTCTTCCGGATCCAATCCTAGACATGCACATGCTTGTTGCCACACCTTAACCCAGCAATTTGTTTACGGGTTTGTTTGGATAGATTAAGTCTTATGAGATTTAAGAAGTTGTTCAGGCTAAGCCTCGAGTCCATCAAGTTCTAACTAAGATAACCTACGTCCCATAAAGCCCATCAACCCAACATAGATAACACACAGTGAGTTCAGATTACTTACCTGGCGGACTTAGGCCGAAGACGCAGGTGCCATGCCGAGAAAAACATCCTGTGTTATTTATAAACATGCATGTTTCCAAACCCAACTTTAGAAAACATTTTGAGCCCAAAACCCCAAATCTGAGTTTTAAACCGGGCTCTAATACCAATTTGTAACACCCCAAACTCGGCCCAAACACCACGACCGGATCTGGCATGTCACTAAGAAGATTTAGTAAAACATGTCGCATTTTTGGAAAACATTTGTCGAGTTTAAACATTTATACCGGAAAACTTAATGATTTGATAATTTATAAAAGATATACATTTTATATGTTACCTTTATGAATTAGAAACCGAAATTTAGTACATGCCCTAATTTATACTTTTCGCCGAAATTAAGTGTCCAATAATAGTAAAAACCCCAAAAGAAAGCCCAGAGTATAAGGCTAGTGGCCTATGGCCTAATTACAATAAAATATAAAACCCCAATTAATTTAACATATTGAAGGAAATTTTAAATAAATGGCGTCCTTGCTGTAACAAATCGAACTCTTGCATGGCCACCTTGCGCTCCCTTCCAGCCCGGTCTGATGCACTAAGTGCTACCTGAAAAAAATGTTAAATAATAGGGTGAGTCACAGGACTCAGTGTGCAACCCTCGCGCACCATCAGACTGGGCCTTAGCCCCACAAAACAGATAACAAAATATAATATATCAGGAATTAATATCAGGAATTATGCAAAGCCCAACCCAATCCTAGGTTTCCATCCGCTACATACCACCCTTACCTGCCAATCACACCATTGGGGATTTCTACAATCAACCCACACCGCTACACACCATCGATGGCAGTCATGCTGCAGTTAGCTGCTCATCGTCAGATCATGGCAATAGCTACTACAACAGATCATGGCAAAAGAAACCACTACAACAGATCATGCCAAAAGCCACTACAACAGAACACTTCTCCTTTCATCAATCACCCAACCCCGTGCAATCACAGAAACCGGCGTACATGTTTATCATATCAAATCAACAGAACCATTCACTTTAGAATGACAGAGATCACTAACCTGGTGATTCGCCTTTACCCTCCTCGGGTTTTCAACAGCCATGCCGAAATTTCGGCATTTAACAGAATATAACAGATTTATAAACATATACTAACAGGCAATCCAAATGGTGTGAGAATGTTACACACCTGATAACACGTAGTACTACTCTCTATGTCAATACCCTCACTAATCAGATCTACTGCCCTTTGTCTACAACTTTGCTCAAAAGCCGGAAGAACGCGAAGATAAGGCCTCTCCTATATTCGGCCAAGGGTTAGTGTTTTACCTGAATTATACGTTTAAATTAACAGATCTCCTTACCTTGAAATCCCAAAAGTAATACGATCCGAGTGCTACTGAACTCTGGCTTAGAAATCTAAGCGATTGAATCCCCTTCAAATCTTGGAATGCCGCAAATGAGAGAAAACACCCGATTAGTTAACCATATAGCCATCGGCTAAGATCTCTAAAAGCCAGAAAAAGATTGAAATCTCGTGAATCGACAGTTACCTTTAGTTTTCTTCAAGACTCAGCCCAAGCAGACACCACAGAAGGAATTCGACAATCACAGGAGATGAGATCTAGGGATTTCGGCTTTAAAGAAAATCCCGAAAGAGATGAACAAAAGGGAGATTTCGGCTACAAGAACAAACAAGAGTGTAGTTTCGGTTTTTAGTGAATGGGAGAAGAATAACAATGGAGATCAGAAGATTCGGCTAAAAGGAAATTTTCAAAGAAAGAAGAAAGGGTGAGGGAGGTGGTGATTTTCGGCTTTTGGAAGAGAAAAGATGAAAAAAGAAAACAAAAGAGATGGCCCTCAAATTTTCGGCACACTTTTAGCCTATACTCAACCAATTTTCCCCCCTCTCCTGTATTTGATTTTCGGCCAACACTAGCCTTCCTGATAGATCCTCATCCTATCCCTTACCCCTATCAAAACACCCATCCAAAAGAGGCTTAATGATCTCCAACTCTTCCCTCCTTTATCAGCTTTAATTATCCACATATTAAAACAATAAAACTCCTATAATTTAGCCTTGTTGTCATCCCCCTAGCTCCTCTATAAGTGTCGAATTTGGCCCAAAAACATGGGCCCCAAGTGGCCAAAACTTGAGCCCCTCCATCCACTAGTGACGCCACCCCCTACTCCTTTGTAGCGCCACCAACCTTTGGGCCATAAGCCCATTTTGTCATTTAAAACACAAAACTACCCTTTAAAGTGCTAGAGTGTCTACGCATAATTTTAGTCAAGGCCTCAGCCCATTCTTGAGCCCAGTCTGGACCCCTAACCCTCAATTTAATATTTTAAGCATACATCACATAAAATGCACAGGTCCAATAATTTGGGATGTTACAGTTGGGGAAGCAATCGAAATTGCTATAAGTGTGGATCCCCCGACCATCTCATCCGAAACTGTCTTAAAGGGATGACAATGAGAAGAAGCAAGAGATAAGATCAAGTAGTGCATCCATTAGAGGTAGGCCACAAAAGAACCCGAGATGTGGGACTAGTGGTAGAGGTGTATCACGAGACACTACTATGAGGCCAGAGGTCTGGGCGCCAGCAAGAACTTACGCTATTCACGCTCAAGAAGAGGCGTCATCACCGGATGTAATAACGGGTACATTCTCTCTCCATGACACCTCTGCTATTGCTTTAATTGACCCGAGGTCAACTCATTCTTATATTTGTATGAGATTGGCATCTAGTTTGAGTATGACTGTTGAGTCTACTAAATTTGTGGTAAAAGTGTCAAACCCACTAGGTAAACAGGTGTTAGTTGACAAGGTGTGTAGGAACTATCCTTTGACAATTAGGGGTCATTGTTTCCCGGCAAATCTTATGTTGTTGTCGTTTGATGAATTTGATTTGATTCTTGGTATGGATTGGTTGACTACCCATAGTGTTTTAGTGAATTGTGGCAGTAAATTTATTGAATTGAAATGTGAAAATGGAGATGTTATTCGGGTTGAATCAGGTGAGTCAGATAGTTTACCGGTGATGATTTCTTCCATGATAACTAAGAAATATCTGAGAAAAGAGTATGAATCTTATCCTGCTTTCGTATTAAACACTCAAGAGTCTGAAGTAAAGGTTGAAACAGTACCGATTGTATGTGAGTATCCAGAAGTATTTCCGGATGAATTGCCCAGATTACCCTTAGTTAGAGAGGTTGAGTTTGGAATTGAGTTAATTCCGGGAACATCACCCATTTTGGTTGCTCAGTATAGGATGGCCCCACTAGAGTTGAAAGAACTGAAATTTTAGTTGCAAGAGTTGACGGATAAGGGTTTTGCAAGACCGAGCTATTCACCATGGGGTGCTCCAGTACTCTATGTAAAGAAGAAAGATGGGTTGATGAGATTGTGCATAGACTACATACTGCTCAACAAAGTAACTGTGAAGAACAAGTATCCTTTACCGAGAATAGATGATATATTTTATCAACTGAAGGGAGCTACGATGTTCTCCAAGATTGACCTGAGGTCTAGTTATTACTTGTTGAGGGTTAAGGAGCAAGATGTACTGAAAATGGCATTTTAGACGAGGTACGACCATTATGAGTTTCTAGTCATGCCATTCGGTTTAACGAATGCTCCTGCGATTTTTATGGATTTAATGAACCGTGTCTTCCGACCGTATTTAGACAAGTTTGTGGTTGTCTTTATTGACGACATATTGGTTTATTCTCGAGATGAGAGTGATCATATAGAACATCTAAAAATTGTCCTACAGACCTTAAGAGACAAGCAGTTATATGCTGAATTTAGTAAGAGTGAGTTTTGGCTTCGAGAGGTAAGATTCTTAGGACATATTTTGTCGGGTGAAGGTATTAGAGTTGATCCGGGAAAGGTCTCGGCTATTGTGGAGTGGAAACCGCCGAAGAGCATGTCGGAAGTCAGAAGCTTTTTGGGTTTAGCGGGGTACTATAGACGGTTCATGAAGGGATTCTCTATGGTTGCTACTCCGATGACGTAACTATTGCACAAAGATGTTAAGTTTGAATTGACTGAAAAATGCCAACAGAGTTTCGAAAAATTGAAAACGTTGTTGACAGAGGCACCGGTTTTGGTACAGCCTGAGTCGGGAAAAGAGTTTGTGGTCTACCGTGACGCGTCGTTAAATGGTCTCGGTTGTGTGTTGATGCAAGAGGGTAAGGTAGTCGCTTACGCCTCGAGACAACTAAAACCATATGAGAAGAATTATCCGACTCATGACTTGGAGTTGGCCGCAATTGTTTTCACGTTAAAGATTTGGCGACATTACTTATATGGTGAGAAGTGCCGAATCTTCACGGATCATAAGAGTTTCAAGTACTTGATGGATCAAAAAGAATTTAATTTACGGCAACGACGGTGGCTTGAATTATTGAAGGACTATGAGCTAGTGATCGATTACCATCCGGGGAAAGCGAATGTAGTTGCAGATACTTTAAGTAGAAAATCCTTATATGCTTTGAGAGCTATGAGCACGAGTTTGTCATTGCCTGATGATGGTTCTATACTGGCCAATTTGAGAGCTAGACCACTGTTTGTTCAACAAATATGTGAGGCTTAAAGGAATGGTAGTGAAATACTAGCTAAAAGAGCTAAGTGTGAATCAGGAACTAATTCTGAATTCCGGGTGAGTTCGGATGGTTGCTTAATGTTCCCTGATAGAATTTGTGTACCCAGAGATGACGAGTTGATCCGAGAAATTTTACAAGAGGCACATAGTAGTTATTGGTCAGTACACCTAGGCAGTACAAAAATGTACAATGATCTGAAGAAATTCTATTGGTGGTCGGGAATGAAAAGAGACATCTCGGAGTATGTAACAAGATGTCTAATTTGTCAACAAGTGAAAGCTGAGCATCAAGTGCCTTCGGGATTACTTCAGCCAGTGATGGTTCCCAAGTGGAAGTGGGATCGGATTACCATGGATTTTGTTACGGGCTAGCTTATGACTCCGAAGAAGAGAGATACTGTGTGGGTTATTGTTGATAGATTAACGAAGTCGACTCACTTTGTACCTGTGCGTGTTGATTATTCACTAGAGAAGTTAGCTGAGTTGTATATTGCAGAGGTAGTAAGATTACATGGAGTGCTTGTATCTATTATCTCGGACAGAGACTCGAGATTTACTTTGAGGTTTTGGAAGAAGTTACTGGAGGCCTTGGGTACAAGGTTGAATTTTCGTACTGCATTTCATCCTTAAACTGATGGTCAGTCTGAGAGAGTAATCCAAGTTCTTGAGGATATGCTCCGATGCTGTGTGTTAGAATTTGAAGCTAGTTGGGAAAGATATCTACCCTTGGTCGAATTTTCTTACAATAACAATTATCAGTCGAGCATACGGATGGCACCGTATGAAGCCTTATATGGTGGTAAGTGTCGGACTCCCTTGTATTGGACCAAGCTGAGTGAGAAGCAAATTCATGGGATCGATTTAGTTAAAGAGACTGAGGAGAAAGTGAAAGTGATCCAGGATAGTCTGAAAGCCACTTCGGACCGGCAAAAGTCGTACACGGTTTTGAAAAGAAAAGAAATTGAGTTCCAAGTGTGCGACAAGGTATTTCTGAAAGTGTCACCGTGGAAGAAAATATTGAGATTTGGTTGAAAAGGTAAATTAAGTCTGAGATTCATAGGGCCGTATGAGATCACTGAAAGGATTGGGCCAGTGGCATGTCGGTTGGCTTTACCGGTAGAGTTAGAGAAAATTCACAATGTGTTCCATGTATCAATGTTAAAGTGTTACCGTTCCGATCCTTCACATGTGATTCTTCCAACAGAAGTTGAGATAAGATCGGATATGACATATGAGGAAGAGCCGATTAAAATCTTGGCTCGAGAAGTGAAACAATTGATGAATAATGACTAGCCTTAGTAAAAGTGTTGTGGCAAAAACACGATGTAGAAGAGGCTACGTGGGAACCGGAGGAAGCTATGAGAGAGCAAATCCAAACCTCTTTACCGGTAAGATTTTTGAGGATGAAAATCTCTAAAGAGGGGGAGAGTTGTAACAACCTGGTTTTGGGGCTAGTCGAAACAGTGGTTTTGAGACCACTAATCCGAGGTTGAGGAAAATTATTTTGATATTATTTTATGTGTCGTAACATATTTATAGGGATGCATGAGAATTTTAGTACCTTAATTTTAACGATTGATCGCATAATTGCAAAAAAGGACTAAATCGCATAATGAGTGAAAGTTCTAATTTACAAGGTAGAGGTGTTTAACAACCATAGAATATTAAATTGAAGGTCCTTAAAGTGTAATTAGGCCATATTGAGGGTGTTGGCCGGCCATAGGAAGCTAGGGGGACAATAGCATTAATTTTAGTCAAATTTGGTGACATTAGGTGATAAAGGATAAATAAAAAAAATGCTAAAAAGGAAAGATATCATCTTTCACTATTCATTCTTCGCCTCCACCGAAAATTTCAAGCTAAGAGGGGTTTTGAATGCTTTAAAATTTCAGCCAAGTTATCTCCCAACAAGTTATTTTAGAGGTCTTTCTTGGTGATTTTTGTGTTTTTGGAACCCCCAAAGCTTAAGTTAACTAATGAGGGGACTATTTTGCATTATGGTGGGAAGTCTAAGGACTTGCCATGAGAGTATTTATGTTGTTAGCTGAGTTTTTATTAAAGAAAATGAAGGTTAGGGAGATGAGAAACAACTTTTGTGAAAGGTGTTTGCATGAAAACACCTAAGTAGGACTTAAATGCAAAGAATGAATTTGTGTCATAAATGCATGAAATGGCGAGAATGGTGAGTAGTTGTAAGAGAAATAAATGTTCAACTAGGCTTGATTGTTGAGAAAATGTGATGAAAAAATAAATTACAAGCCTAGGGGCAAAATCATAATTTTGCCAAAATACAAAGGCAAAATGGTCATTTTTTGCCCAAGTATAGATTTCAATGTATTATGATCATAGGATAATCTAAATGAATTGAATTTCATTGTTATAGATCAAGAAGAGCGTGGAATCAACCTTGACCGTGGAAAAGGCAATGTGACGGATTAAGTCGCTAGTTAACACTTTTTGAACCGAGGTAAGTTATGTGTAAGCAATGTATAGTTTTGTAAACATTATGTTGGTAATTAGTGTATGGCATGATTGATAACATATGTGGTTCCAATGGATTGAATGTGGTAGTCATTGAATAATTATTGTATGAATGATGAATTAATCATATGAATGTGTAATGACGACACTTGATGGTGGGCTAAGTGCGATACCACCTTGTTGTTCAATTACGATGGGCTATGTGCGATACCATCGTCTATTTATTATTTGGTGGGTTGTGTGCGATACCACCGTAACTAATCTTTTTGGTGGGCAATGTGCGATACCACCCTAATAAAGACTGATGGTGGGCTAAGTGCGAAACCACCGAGTAATTTGACTATGAGTAATGGATTTAGATATAGTGATGTGCTGTATTATGTGACCTTATGATGCTAAGTTCAGGGGAACTGTTAATGAATGTATGCATTATGATTGTGATGTGGTTGGAATGTGTGAATGGAGGAAATGAGTAAGCATGATCATGAATGTAGATTGTTTCTTGCTTAGTATATAATGCTATGAAATTGTTTTAATACATGTTGAAATGTTATATTGTTTACATGTAAACTTACTAAGCTTAAAGTTTACTCCCCTTTCTTTCCCTTGTTTTATAGAGCTTAAGGGTCGAGCCGGGATACGTCGATAACCAAGAGACCGCCCACACTATCTGCTCACCTTGGTATATTTAGACTTAGTGATTTTGTGTATGGCATGTATAGGGGCTAGACTAGTTAGATTATTTTGTTATTTTGGCCAAAGGTGTATTGGCTCTTGTTAAGACAATTATTTTGTAAATTGTCATGATTGATGGCTCACCTTACCATTTATGAAATTACAAAGTTATCTATAGGAGTTCATATCAAAATTATGAGATGTTTATTAGTATGTTGAATGGGTTCATGAGTGTAAGCTATAGGGGTGCAAAGAGCTTGGCAAATAGCCTCATTCTTATCCACATGGGTAGGCACACGAGCGTATGTCTAGGCCGTGTGAGACACACGATCAAGCCATGGGTGTGTGCCTAGGCCGTGTGAAGTTTGCATCTTGAAATTGGAATTTGAATTGTCACACGATTGATACACACGGGCGTGCCCAGGCCGTAGGGGAATAATCAAAGGCGACCATGGACCAACCATATGGGCGTGTGTCCAGGTCGTGTGACCCAAGTCAGTGTCGTCCACGGGCGTTGAACACGGGCGTGTCATCCGTTCCACGGGCATGTGGCCCCTGTTTAGGTAAAAACTTTCTAAATGAGTCAAAGCTTCCAATTTATGTCCGAAACCTTTCGGTAGTTTGTATAAAGCATTATAGGCCCATCATAAGGAAGTTAGACATGAGAATGGAAATGCTTCAAATTGAAATGGAATTTGATAATCCAAGGTCATATGACTAAGGGAGTCGAGCCCGGTAATGCCTCGTGCCCAATTCAGGGGTAAAATACGGGTATGGGGTGTTACAGTCTAGGCCGGGTTTGGGGTGTTACAAAGCTTTTTAGAACATATGACATAAAAAGGATTTAGCCCGGACTGGTAATCCTGTTGTATACATGTGTAGCTCGAGAGTGTACTCTCTGAAAATTGTACCTTAAGGGTACTATTGGACGTGAATTGACGGATTCTGATTTGTACACCCTGGGTGTACTACCTGTGTATCCATCGATATCTCGAATAAATTCAATCGGTAAAGTTCTGACAAGATCAAAGATGAATTGAAAACAAATTGACATGGAATGATACATATGATATGGAAATATGACATGAAAAGAATATTACATGAAATACAAGAAGATGATATTTCTATATGGAAATTACTTGATGAGAATGTTCATTCTTGATCATAGACCCGAACACCTTAAATGTACTACTACTTGTGTGACCTTAATACTCCAATAAAATGAGTAAAATTCAGCCATGAAATGATCTGAACTCGAAACGAACTACTATGAAGCTATACTTGTAATAATAAGAGATGGTCTATAAATGTTTAGTGAATACATGTTGTGGACAACATATGTGCGTGGGAACTTGATTGTTGTTGAGCCCACACATGTCTTGATGTTACTATGGAATATATGACTAATAAGGGAAATGAGGATGTGTATAGGGCTTGAGATCAAAGTGGTTGAATATGCCTTACTTAGTCACCTCAAATAGGATGTATGGTAAGTTAAGTAACATGTTATACGAACTTACTAATTATTTTATGCTTTACCCTTTTTTTCCCCTGTTTTAGAGTAAATCAGAAGCTCATTGGATTGGAGGATAGGCGGAGATCACTCACACTATCCATCAGACCATGTCGGTACAATATGGTAAATCAATTACGGTTGTAATGGCATGTATAGGATATGTTGGCCATATTGGCATGTAAATGTAAATAATGCTTGTAATTTAGCCATTGGAATGGCTAGTAATAGTTGTTTTGATATCCTTGTAATGTTATTCTATGGTAACCATATGTATATGTTAAGTAGTTGATCAAATCATGTTTAACACATGAATTGAACCAAGGTAGGATAGTAAACATGTATGCATGCAATGATAGGCCGTGTTGAATGATGCAATTTGCTTATTTGAATGCTTAGAATGGTTGGGTTGTACTTGGTATGTTTTGGTGCAGGAAAATGGTAAAACTGGGTGACAAATGAAGCTAGGAAATGGCTTTATTTTGTCCACATGGGCAGACACACAGGCGTGTGTCTAGACCGTGTGTGACACAGGGGCTACCCCATGGGCGTGTAGCCAGGCTGTGTCTCCCCTGCACCTTAAATTCATGAAAATAGAATGCTCAGAATTGAGCACACGGGTAGAGACACGGGCGTGTGTCTCAGCCGTGTGGGTGACACGGCCTTGAACATGGGCGTGTGTCTTGGTCGTGTGAAACCTGCACCTAATTCTAATTGAATTAAATAACTACACGGCCTAGCACACAGGTGTGTGGCATGGCGGTGTGGTGCAAGTCAGAGAGCAACCTAAATCGAACACGGCCTGTAGCACGGGCGTGTTCCAGTGTCACACGGCGTGTCCTTTGGACCACACGGGCGTGTGAGTCCTGCACCTTAGAAAAATTTTGTAGTTTTGCAAAAAATTCTTAGAGGTTCCGATTAAGTCCCGATTCCATTCTAATGCTCGTATTGGGCCTCGAGGGCCAGATCAAGGGACATTATGAATGATCTCGGTAAATGAATAGTAAATTTACATAGCTTAATAGGAAAATGTTCTCAACGTTCTGGTAATGCTCTGAAACCCTGTTCTGGTGACGGGTACGGGTTAGGGGTGTTACAACACGGCCTAGCCACACGGCCGTGTCTGGTGGGCACAAGGGCGTGTGAGACCCTCACACGGTCGTGTCTGCCCTGTACTTTACTTTAGCACAAATGGACAGAGAGTTGTACAGCCCGTCCACACGACCATGTTGTAACACCTCTAACCTGTATTCATCACCGGAACAGGGTTACGAAGCATTACTGAGACTTTCAGAACATTTTTCAGATAATTCACGCCAATTACTTTTCATTAACCGAGATCATTTGTAACATCCCTTAAATCGACCCTCGAGGCCCAACATAAACAGTAGAAACAAATCGGACTTAATTGGAACCTAAGAACTTTTCGCGAAATTACAAAAATTTTCTAAGTTGTAGGGCTCACACGCCCGTGTGGTCAGGCCGTGTGACTACAAACGCCTGTGTCCCTAAATCGTGTAACTCTCTCACTTATAAGGCCTGAAGAAATTGAAGTCAAATGGCCAAGTCACACGCCCGTGTGCTAGGTCGTGTGGCGAATTTTATTTTCAAAATTTAGGTGTAGTTTTCACATATCCATGTAACACGTCCGTGTCCAAGGCTGTGTCAACCACATGGCTGAGACACATGCTCGTGTCTCTGCCCGTGTGCCTAGTTATGAGCATTCTATTTCTCATTTTTAAGATGCAGGGGCACACGGCCAGATTAATCTGATGGACGATTAATCTGAACATATGATTCAGATTTTGGAAGGTATGCTTCGATATTGTGAACTTGAATTCAAAGGTAATTGAAAAGGAAATATTGCTGTTGGTTGAATTTGCTTGTTATAATAGTTAACAGTCAAGTATAAAATTATATTGTACGAGGCTTTATATGGTCACAAATGAAAAACTCCGGTGTTTTGAACACAAATAGAGATGAAAGGGACATGGGACAATTTAAAAGCAATATTTGATCGTCAGGAATCTGATGTGGATATAAAATGAAAAGAAATAGAGTTTCTGATAGTGACAAGGTATTTCTGAAAATTTACCATGAAAGAAAGTTATTCAGATTGGTTGTTCAGGCAAAATTAAGGCTGTGGCTTACTGAGTCATATGAGATCATTGAAAAGAATTAGACTTGTTGCATACTGATTAATATTATTATCAGAGTTCTACAAAATTCATAATGTTTTTATGAGTATACATGTTATGACAGAATTGATCAGACCCATCATTTGTTATTGCTTTGATAAATGTTAAATTCAGTTTGGCATGACTTACAACGAGTGACTGGTTGAAATTCTGACATGTGAAGTGAAAGAAACGAAAAATATAAAGGTATCTTTAGTGAAAGTTCTTGGACAATGATATGATATAGAGAAAGCTATTTGGGAATTGGATAGAAACATGAGAAGGTAATGCCTGAATCTTCTTACTGGTAAAATTTTCGAAGACGAAAATTTCTTAAGGGGGAAGAGTTGTAACAGCCCAATTTTGGTGAAATCGGAACAGTGGTTTCGGGACTATAAATTCGAGCCGAAAATAAAATATATTTTTATTTTATTATATCATCCATAATATAATAGACATGACATGTGAAATTTTTGACATGAAAATTTTATCGATTTGGTGTCTAATTACGAGAAGGACTAAATCGCATAAAATGTGAAAGTTGAATTCTAGTAGCTATAAGGATTAAATAGCTATGGAATTCAAAACTAAAGGTCCTTATATGGTAATTAGACCATTAAGAAAAGTATGTAGATTTTTCTTGGTGACTCATCCATGGAAAATGAGAAAAAGGCTAGGAACTAAATTGGAAAGTGAAAATTTTAATTAATTAAAAGATGATAAAATAGATATCATCTTATTTTATGTCATTTTCTTCCCTAAAATAAACATGAAAAGCTTAGGAGAGAGGGAAGAGACTTTCATGGCCTAATTGGGTAAGTTTCCTTGTCTCGTTTTTAGTAATTTTGATCTTTTTGGGATCGGGATAGCTTAATATCTCTATTTGGGGGATTAATTTGAAAAGTTATCAAAATATGAAAATGGGTCATGGATGTTTATGCTGGAAATTAGAAATTTATGGTAGAAAATGAAAGACTATTGATAGATAAACAACTTTTAAAAAGTGATTTTTGATGAAAACATGATTTAGGGACTAAAATGTAAACTTGTGAAATTGAAGGAAAAATTCAGAAATTTTATGAATACATGTGCTGTAAATTTTGTAATGGAATGCAAATGTGCATGGAAACTTGATTGTTGTTGAGCCCCAACATGTTTTGAGGTTATTATGGAATATATGACTAACAAGGGCAATGAGGATATATGTAGGGCTTGAAGTCAAATTGAATGAATGTACCATAGTTATCTCAAAATAGAATGAATGGTAAGTTAAGTGCCATGTTATACGAACTTACTCAGCATACAATGCTTACCCCGTTTTATTTTCCCTTGTTTTGGAGTAAATCGGAAGCTCGTTGGATTGGAAGCTCGGTGGAGATCACTCACACTATCCATCGGCCCATGACAGTACAATATGGTAAATCAATTATGGTTGTAATGGCATGTATAGGATATGTTGGCCATATTGGCATGTAAATGTAAATAATGCTTGAAATCTAGCCATTGGAATGGCTAGTAATGGTTATTTTGATATACTTGTAATGTTATGCTATGGTAATTATATATGTATGTCAAGTAGTTATTCAAATCATGTTTAACACATGATTTGAACCAAGGTAAGTTAGTAAACATGTATGGATGCAACGATAGGCCATGTTGTATGATGAAATTTGCTTATTTGAATGCTTGGAATGGTTGGATTGTACCTGGTATGTTTTGGTGCTGGAAAATCGTAAATTTGGGTGACAAATGAGGCTAGTAAATGGATTTATTTTGTCCACACGAGCAGACACATGTGCGTGTGTCTAGACCGTGTGTGACACACGGCCTACCCCATGGGCGTGTGACCTGGTCGTGTGTCCCCTAAACCTTAAAATTTAAAAAACGGAGTGCTCAAAATTGAGCACATGGGCAGAGACACGGGTGTGTGTCTCGGCCGTGTGGGTGACACAGCCTTGAACACGGGCGTGTGTCTTGGCTGTGCGAAACTTGTACCTAATTCAAATTGAAGTAATTAACCATACAGCCTAGCACATGGGTATGTGGCATGACCGTTTGGCACAAGTCAGAGAGCAACCTAAATCGAACACGGCTTGAGGCATGGGCGTGTCTAAGGGTCACACGGGCGTGTCCCTTGGACCAAACAGGCATGTGAGCCCTGAACCTTGGAAAATTTTTAAAATGTCATGAAAAATTCTTAGAGTTTCCGATTAAGTCCCTAATCGATTCTAATGTTTGTATTGGACCTCGAAGTTCCATCTAAAGGACGTTATAGATGATCTCAGTTAATGAATAATGATTGACATGATTTATCTAAAAATGTTCTGAATGTTCCAGTAATACCCCATAATCATGTTTCGGCGACGGACACGGGTTAGGGGTGTTACAATTATCACATACAATTCATGTTTATAATTGTATTTATGATGAACATACACCTTAAGCATAATCAATAAATCAACTTAGCTCATAGGAATTTAATCATGGAATAACTTTATAAACATTCTAAGTAAAACATCACTAGCCATTCCAATGGCTAGATTACAAAACATCACTTACAAGCCATCATTTGGCCAAATGAGCCTATACATGCCATTATACCAAAATGAAATTTCTATTTATACCAAAATGAGATAATGGATAGTGTGATTGATACTCCGATCGACCTCCAACCTTCACGAGCTTACGAGCACTATAAACAGGGTGAGCATTTTCATGCTTAGTAAGTTCGTATAAAGGGAATTAAACTTACCGATTATATTTATTCATACAAGCATACATAACCATACCATCCAAAACTTTTGGGTAAATTTACCTAAACATATACACTTAATCAAACAAGTTAGTCACATAACATCATATGAATATCAAGTAAACATAGATGAGCGCATCGCATTATAAACTTCTATTTAGTTTCACCTTTCCATATTTCAAGAATCTTTCCCGTTGAACTATTGAAATTTGGATGGACATTTAGGTAGTATACACAAAGTATACATATCAACTATCTATCAATTCATGTTCAAAAGTATCCATTTGGCACATGATCATAAAGTACACTCTTAAGCCACATATTTTACAACAGGATTACCAGTCCAGGCTAAATACTTTCTGTAGCATATGCTCTAAAAGCTTGCTTTCGATTACCCGTCTGTGCTAAATCCAATCTATAACATATGCTTGAGAGGGCTTACTTAAGGATTACCCGTTCAGGCTAAATCCTATCTGCAACATATGCAGTATTATATTATTTTCGAGAAATCACCTTATTCCATCGAATTTCAACATTCAACCAGGACATTGCATTTTATCATCATTTTCCAATTTGTGGTCATTTCATAATGTATATCTTCACATACATATCAACACAATCATACAATTCAATTCAAGCACATTAACATACATATTTAGGTTACACGAACTTACATTGACAATTGTTCGTATTTGAATTTCAACTAATCTGAAACCTTTTGTTTCCCTCGATCTAGTTCCGTAGTTGGTCTTTCCGGGTCTATATAAACAAATTTAACTATCAGTTTACCGCATTTCATATACATTTGCATTCAATTACATCCTAGGCAAAATTACCATTTTACCCCTATACTTTTCATAAATTCCAATTTCGTCCTTAGGCTCGGAAAATGAAATTCATGGAATTTAACCCTCTTTCCAAGCCTAGCTAAAATTTATATATTACATTTATAGCACATACATTTCAAAAATTTCAAAATTTTCCATAGGTTTTACAAGTTTTTCATTTTAGTCCCTAAATCAAGTTTTCATCAAAAATTGCTTTGTAAAAGTTTTTTTTATCTATGAGTAACTTTTTAATTTCTAGCATAAATTTCTAATTTTTAGCATATTCATCCATGACCCAAATTTCATACCTTGACAACTTTTCAAATAAATCTCATAAATAGAAAGATTAGACTATCTCGATTCCAAAAATATAAAAATTACTAAAAACGGGACTTGATTTCATACGTTATTGAGCTTGGAAAGTTTTCATAGGGTTTCCATAGAAATTTTAGGAAAGAAGATGAATAAAAAGATGATAATTTCCTTTTTAATTATTTGTCATCTTTTAATTTTAGTGATTTCCAATTTAGTCCTTGCCCATTTCTAATTTTTCCATGGATAAGTCACTAAATTACCTACTAACTTTTCTCCAATGGTCTAATTACCATATAAGGACCTTAAGTTTTGAATTCTATAGCTATTTGATACTTATAACTACTAGAAGATAACTTTTGCATTTTATGCAATTTAGTCCTTTCCCTAATTAAACATGCAATCGATCAAATTTTCGTATCAAAATTTTTATATGACATTCCTATAATAATGCAAATCATAAAACAATATTAAAACAAATTTTATTTTTGGCTCAGATTTGTGGTCCCGAAACCACTATACCGATCTCACTGAAATTGGGTTGTTACACATGTCCCTGGCCCACACGGGCGTGTGCCTCCTCTCACACGGGCATGTTCATCCCCCCCATAGCTTAGATTTTTCCACACGGCCAGAGCACACGGCCGTGTGGTCCTAAGTCACCTATTTTAATTTTGTGTATGTTTTTTTTATCTGAGAATGTGTTTGTGTGTTCTGACCCTTGGCTAGGCTTTAGTGAGGGAAGTTAAGACTCTGATTTGGGCTTCAACTTATGTGTTATTTGTGACTGTTGTGAGATGCTTGATTCTAAACCCGGCTAGCTAGGTGCGTGTACATATCTGTGTCTGTCTGACTGTCTGTCGATGTGTTCATTGTTTCTGTGAGGTTGTAAGCATACATGCACTTGCATAAAGAAATTTTGGGGTTCGTTGTGAAGAGAAGGAAGATTGATTCTGTTATGATCTGAAAGTTTTACTGCAACTTATTCATACAGCGGTTTACCATACTGTACCATACGTACGTCAGCTTTGCTGTGTGCCATTATCTGATTTGGCATCTTAAACTACATGTCTGTACAGCGGATTACCGCATTACACTGTACTGCATATACGCTAGCCCTGGTGCATATTAATATCTGATTGGCTTAGTCCAGATACATGGTGTGTAGGGTTGGACGGGCCTTTCGAGGTCCTATGTGTTGTGTTTGGTTGGATGAGCTTATACAAATCTTTTAGGGTGTGATCAGGGGATGAAGAGGTGTTTTGGCTGGATGGGTGAGTTTTTATTACTTGACTACATTCGTACACATCCGTTTGAGTGTTTCGTGTGTAAAATTATTTGACTGTATTCTGTATGACTGACTAACACTTGTGACTTAATGTTTGTGTGTGACTTGGTGTGCTTGAATTGTTACATTCTGTTGGGACATTGGTTCCAAGTTTACTTTCTGAATCTGTGTATATCGGTAAGTTTGTTTCGCTATTGACTTAAGTTCCATAATTCTGTTTTTAGTTGCGGGTCAAACTCACACTGAGCTCGTGTAGCTCACCCCTTAGTGTTTCCCCTTGCAGGTACATTTTTGTATTCTGATGCTGGATTCAGCATGCCGTTGTTCTCGGGACAACCACGTTTTAGAATCAATTTTAAAAGTATTTTCATAAATTTTGCATTTTTAAATAAACTATTTGAATTGTAAGTTTTATTTTGAATACTGTGGTAAGAAATATTGTGTTATATAGACGTAAGCATCTTTTGGATTAATTTTTTTTCATATCGGGATTTTACAACAGAGAGTTTTACGTAACTTAAAAAACCGTTTGTTGTCTAGCTAGTTAAACTAAAATTTTTCCTACAATCACTTCGGTGATCAATGTAGCATCCAAGATTTGGTCTAAACTTCCAGGCCCGGTTTTGGGGTGTTACACCTAGAGACATTAATTCTAGGTTTTGAAGTATATTCGATTTAATCCAATTTTTATGATTTAGTCTTTGGCCCAAAAACTAACCATGCAACATTTCCATCAACTAACCACTATAAGATTTAGTGACTACGCATCATCAACATACAATCATTGATAAAGTTCATGCTTAAATGATTCATGAAATAAATTGTAACGACCCAATAGTTAGGGGTGACGAAAAGTGTAGTTATGGGACTCTGTTCCGTAAATCGAGTTCGTAAATATTTTCATAATAGAGGAGAATTAAATTTTGGATAAGTAATTTTCAATAATTAGGAGTTATTAAGGTATAGGGACTAAATCGAGTAAGTGCTAAAATTTGAATTATAGATTCAAATTAATTAAAAGGACTAAGTAGTAATTACACCACTAATTAAATGTTGATGGACGGTGGTGGGTTGGTTGTCTTAAAAATTTATTAACTAAACTATTAATTATATGTTATAAAATATAAGATATAATAATGATAATGAAAACAAAATGAAAGAAAAGATGTAATTTAGTGGAAAGAATGAGAAAACTTTCTTTTTCTTTTTCATAAAAACTTTCGAAGCTTAAGGGGGAGAAGAGCTCATGAACGACCATAGAAATTTTGAGGTTTCAAGCTTAAATTGGTTAGTCAATTTAGTCCATTTTCTTGCAATTTTTATGTTTTTAGAATCCCGGTGCTTAGAGCTAGTTGACCAATGTTATAATTTTTAGTATGGTTTAAGATTGAAGATGTTACCATTGTTGATTAGTTAGAGTTATAGGGATTAAGTTGATATATTTTTATGTTAGAAGTGAAAATGACTAAATTATGAAATTATGAGTAATGAGTTCATGAATTGGAAATGTAGATGAATTATGCTAGTGTATGAATTGATTTATCAAATGCCTTATGAAATGCTATTGTCATGTATTAGAACATGTAAAATTTGTTGGATGTGAACAAAGAATGAGTAAATTAGTATTATTGACATGATATATTATATAACATTACTTATTTACATTTTTACATCTTAATTATTTATATCAAGTTTTAATTGTTTGGATTATAAAAATACCATCGAGTTATACTCAGCGTACAATTTTGTTTTCTGTGCATAGGTTAGGTACTTTTCAACGTATCGTTGACCCAGCATCCAACAACGATTCCGTTCTCAAGTTGTGGTGATGTTCTATTTTGTTATGGCATGTACCTAGCTAGTCTTTCGGTTGATGGTTGTTTTGTTAATGTGATGATATTTTGAGTTCCAAGTGTAATGGTATTTATATGTTCATATGGTTGAGGTTGAAGCTATGTCTTGGTATGTTAGTTAAACTTGATGTTTTGCATATGTTTAGTTTTAAACTTGGTAGCCTAATTAGCTAGAATATTAGATCAATTATGATAATTCGATATGAATGAGTGTTTGAATGGTTGTTATCTTATATTAATGTGTTTGAAAATATAAAAATGTGGTACCAATGAGGGTACATTGGTTAAGCACTTAAGATGGATGTTTTGAGCATATTTAACGGTGTTTTGAATAGGTCAACTGGTTGGTAAATGAGTTTCTTAGTGTCCAAATAAACACGATTTGGTAAACTTGCATTTGGAGGTACATTTAGGTACACACGCCCTGAGACATGGTCTGTCACACGGCTGTGTGATACACACAGCCTAGCCACACGGTCGTGTGTCGTGTTAATTTAAGTGCAGGTTTCACATTGTTGGCACATGGCCTGCGACACGACCATGTGCCCCAAGTCAGTGAGTTACACAGGTAAATACATGGGTTGGGACACAGCCGTGTGTCCCAACATCGAATGCCACACGACATGACCATGTGACACCTGTTTTTAAGTGTTTTTTGAAATTTTTCCTAAACTTTCTAAATTGTATCAATTTAGCCCCTGTTTGTTTTCAAACTATTTTTAGGGTCCCGTAAATTCATTTTAAGGGTTGTAACAGTATTTTTAATCTGATTTTAAATGAAATAGCGATCCTAAATTAGGTGAAGTAGATCATTCTACTAATATCATTGATGATAGTAGGTAGAGTATAATTTAATACACCAATGTGAATAATCAAAATAGTATTGCTGTGAACCCAACTTCTAACTTTCAAGAGGAAATAAATAGTTATAAGATGGTAGTTTGTGTAAAACCATGTTTAGTGTTGCATAGCAGTTCTCATTCTCATTTGCTCCAGTTAATGAAATGGGAACACTAAATAAGCATGTCCTAATTTCTGTTTAATAATGAATGATAATAGTTAGCTTGCATAATTGCTTATATTAAAACTAAATGTTCTGTTTTTTTAGTAATGCTCCGTGACCCTAATCTGACGAGGGAGGTGGGTTAAGGGTGTTACAAAAAGCATAAGATCCAAGGTCGAGAAAATCTTAGTGACTCTTAATGGAGTCTTTGTGGAAGATGATAGCAGGATCAATGGTGATGAAAGAACAACCAAAGTTGAGATTTTTACACTTTTGCAGGTTTATAGATTTGAAATCTATTAGATTCCTTAAAGATAAATCAAAATACAAGGAAGAGTTTTTGTATCCAATTACAAGAAAGTTAAAGCTACTGTAAAACTAAAGAAACTATAAACTAACTAAGCTAAGAAAGGAAAGAACTCTAAACCTAAAAATGGTAAATATAAAAAAAGAGAAGCTAAAAAGATGATAAAATGTGAATATTTTATGTTTGAAATCAAAAGTGTCTTTAATGCAACCAAGTTACAACCCTAAAGTTTGAAAAAAAAATGCCATTGGAGTGTATTTAACTTGGTGCTAGATACAAAATTACCCCTGCAATATTTTTCACCTCGTTAGACTTTGGTGTCGTGACACCCACGCTTTGGTGTCGCGGCACCTTAGATAGTGATAAAATGTTAGCTATGGTGGTTCTCGATGTTGAAACACATATTAGCTGGTGTCGCGACATCCTCGACATGTTATAATAACATGTAATTACTCTTATTATATGTGTGCTATATCCATATTTTCCAATAGTTGTTTCCTTACATAAACTCAAATACATCATTAGACTCTCAATGGTACCATTTTTCCAATTAGGGTCTCAAAATGATTAAAACTAAATAAAAACATTCATTGATACTAAAAACTATGAATCAACAAAAAGTATAGAAAAGACTCATAAATTGCTTGAGAACAAACTCATTAAGTGTTCTAGAGAGTCTAATTTGATGTATCAAATTACAAAAAATTAATATCTTTAGTATTCATTTTTAATTTATTTAAGGATTTTATCTAGAAAATTTAGGTGTTAAAATTGTGTAAAGGTAATTTTTTGAGATTTTGAGCATTGGTTTAAAGTTAATGTCTTACTAATGAAAATTATTTTATTGAAAGTACTAAAAATCCAGTTGCACGAGTGTGAGTGTGAGGGGGATTTAGGCTACCGTAAAGTGCTAGTCATTTCAAACAAGAGATATGTCGAGAGTGTTGAGTCTTGGTATTTGTTGAACATTGGTTGGAGTGACCATTAATCCTACTTGGTTTGATGTTGTTGGGGATTGACCCGATTAAGCAACGAACAAGTAAAAATAGCGAAAGAAATTGAAAAATTGAACATACAAATTTAATGTGGAAAACCCCTCCAAAGAGGATACAAAATCAAAGGCAAAGATAATTTTACTTTAATGGCAAATGAACGAAGAGTACAAAAGATGGTGATAAAAACTAAACCCGAAAAAAAAACCCAAAAAGCAAAGAACCTTCAAAACATAAACACGAAATTATCCAAAAGTATTATGAGTTCTAATCTTTTAATGAGTGTTTTTTCTAAGGTTGTAAAAGAGCTTATTTATAGGCTAAATTTATAGGTAAAATAAATTATGCTAATAAATGCTAAATATATATACTAATAAATACTAAATCTTGTAGAAAGAAAATATATTTTGTTGAACTTGACCTGCAAGCAATCTCTTATTTTATTTAACGGGAATTTGGGTCACACAACTCTAACAATCTCCACCTTGACACGAATTCTCACAACACCATATTTTCCAAAGTCCGCCACGAGCCTATCTTGAACTATGCAAGAAATTAACTAAGTTGAATCTATGCTTAAAAGTTGGAAGACTTCTAGCCTTCGACTTGTGCACTACCAAACCAAAACGAACTCGGTCTGATTTTCACAAACACAATGCCCTAACTTTTCAAAACTTGCATCCAAAAGAGAACCTTTCTTCAACAAAAAAGGTCATACATTTTTCCCTCCTATGACTAAGTTGCCTCCGCTCCAAATGAGCTAACTTTGAATCCGTAATGGACGAGGAACGTTTGCTTTCACCAATCACTGTAGAACCTTCCAAAATGTAAGAATGTCGGTCATTTTACCTTTTAACAAAACGAGAGTTCGATGAGACACCTTAATGTCACTCAACTCGGTGTTGATTTTGTAACCTTTTGAGTCTAAAATACTCAAGAAGATAAAATTCTTTCGTAAATTAGGTACATACGTGATATCTTAGAGTGTCCTAATCGTCCCATTGTGCATCTTAATTTTAACAATACCAATACTGATTACCTTACTGGATGAATCACTTCCTATGCACACAACTCCACCTTCAATCAAACTGTATATGGAGAACCATTCTTTGTTGGGACACATGTGGAAAGAACATCCCGATTCTAGGATCCACTCGAATGTAAGCTCGGAGCTATCACTCGTTGACACTAACAAGAAATCATCACCGCTTTTATCGGCCAAATTAACACCAGCTACATTTTCCTCGTTATTCTCAGCAACCCTTTTATTTTGTAATTTACAACAATCTACTTTGACGTGACCTAGCTTCTTATAATAACGACACCTTTTGTCTTATTTCTTTGATGCTATCAAAACTAAAGCTTGTCTATCTACCTTGCTATCTGAACCGAACTCATTGTCGAGTTTGTCTTTACTCAATAAATTACCCTTCACATCCTCGAACGAGAGTTAGTCTCTTCCATAAATCAGGGTCTCTCTGAAAGACTTGTATGAAGAGGGTAAAGAGGACAATAATAGCATAGTCTGATTTTCATCGTCAATCTTAACCTCTACATATTGTAAATCATTCAAAAGAGTAATAAATTGACTAATGTGATCTCTATGAAGCTCACATTCATTCATGTGAAACGTAAATAGATGTTATTTCAACACTAAACGGTTAGCCGGAGTCTTAGTTACATAAAGAGTTTCTAACCTTTTTCCACAAGGCAGATGAGGTTTTCTCCATAAATACCTCCTGCAATACCCTATTCGCGAGGCACAACTGGATTGCAAACATGGCATTTTCATCAAGCTCTCCCCATTCTGTCTAATATAAGATTCTTAGACTTTTTCTCAGTAATGACCTTTTTCAGGCCGGTCTGAACTAGAATTCCCATCATCCGGACATGCCACAAATTGAAATCTATGACATCATCGAACTTCTCAATGTTAAACCTTGTTGCTACCATCTTTGAACGGGTTGATCTATGAAAATTAAACTAACTCTGATACCACTTATTAGGGACCGACTTGATTAAGTAACGAACAAGTAAAAATAACGGAAATTGAGAAATTGAACATATAAATTTAACATGGAAAAACTCCTCCAATGACAAAAGATAATTTTACTATAATGACAAAAAACCACGGGCAAAGATAATTTTACTATAATGACAAAAGAACGGAGAATACAAAAGATGGAGATAAAAACTAAACCCGTAAAACAAAGAACCCTCAAAACGTAAACACAAATTTATCCAAAAGTATTATGAATTCTAATAATTAAATGAGTGTTTTTTTTAAAGTTGTAAACTAGCTTATTTATAAGCTAAATTCGTAGGTCAAATAAAGTATACTAATAAATGCTAAATATATTATACTAATAAATACTAAATCTTCTAGAAATAAAATATATTTTACTTAACTTGACTTGCAAGCAATCTCTTATTTTATTTAACAAGAATTTAGTTGCACACTCTAATTTATATATTTCTTGGAATGACGATCCCCGAAAGGTTTAAGTCTTCTGCATTGGCAAGCTTTGAGTGATTGCAAAACTTGCCAATACTAAAAACTGCGTAACTGAAAAGAAAATTATTATTAAGAATCGAAACGAATATAAAATTTACAGTATGAAAAGAAAAACAAAGAATTAAAGAACGCACCACCATGTTTAGTATCATTAATTGCTACACAAAAGTCCTGAAGGGGGCTGGGATCTGAAGCTGAGACAAATTTAGAAGCCAAAGCCAGGAGGATTATTATGTCGAAAAAAAAATGAACAAGTGTCAAAGTAAGGAAAGCCTTAAGTTATTTCTTTTATATGCAGCAGTAGTTATTGGATGGTGTTATAGCTTTAGTAATTATTTACTTTTTGTTAATTTGGTTTGATTTATGATTCAAAAGAAAATTTTTGTTTGTTTAATTGGAAGACTGGATTCTATGGTATCAGCTTTAGAAGATTGAGATCAACATAAAAAGAAGAAGACTGATGCAACTGCAAAGGCATAATTATTTATTTTGTCTAATACGAAGAAACAAAATACATAATAATTATCGGGTCCGCAATCCCCACCAAAGTTAGAATAGTGCCTTCTTATTTGTCTGTCTTTAATTGTTCAAAACTGAGCGCCCCTCTTTTATTATTTGTTGGGTAATGACTTAAGTGTATACATTAGGGGTGAGCAAAATTCGATTCGACTCGAAAAAATCGAAAAAAAATCGAATTTCGAGTTAAACGAATCGAGTTATTCGAGTTAATCGAGTTATTCGAGTCAACTTGATTTTTTTTTTCGAATTTCGAGTTCGAATCGAGTTGAGTTTTCAATTTCGAATAACTCGAATAATTCGAATAATTCGAATATCAAACTATAATATTTTACATTTTTACCCCAAACTCCCAAACCTTTTTACTTTTCCCTCCAAACTTTTACTCCTTCCCACTTTCCTCCCAAAACTTTTACTCCCCTTCCATCCCAACCCCCCAATCTACCCAAAATTCATTTCCCACCAAAATTTTACTCTCCCATTTATTTTTTCTCAAAATTTTACTCCTCAAAACCCTCAAAACTTTTTATTTTCCCCCAAAATTTTTACTCCCTCCCACTTTTCCCCTAAAACTTTTACTCCATTCCCATCTCACCTCCAATCTACCTCAAACCCATCCCCCCTCTAATTTTTTTTTAATATTTTCCCTTCAAAATTTTACTCCCCCTATTTATTTTCCCTCAAACTTTTATTCTCCAAAACTTTTTATTTTCCCCCTAAACTTTTACTTCTCACCCTTTACTCTCAAATAAAAAATCAAAATTATCCAAAAAAAATCACTAAACATAAATAGTAATAATTTTATTTATATCTACTATTTATATTATTAAATTAAATTTCACATTTTATATTATTTATGTTATTGAATTGTTTAGTCATATTGAATATTTATATTAAAATTGAATTATTAATTATGCCATAAAATTTTCGTGTTAAAATTTTATATCGGTATCAATTTCACATTTTATCTTTAAAATAACTTTTATTAAAAAATTACATTTTTACATTTAATATATTTTTTAATTCCAAAATACATAGTGACAAGAATCTGAAGATAATTGAAAGAACTAAACAAGAAAAGAAGTTAACCCGTATATAAAAGATTAATAAATAAATTATTTGGTGTGAAAGTTAATAAAAAATTTTAGTTAAGGTGGACAAATTTTATTACGATAGGTGACAATAGTTACAAAGACCCAAAATTATTTTTTAAAATTTAACTCAAACAAATATATCCGATTCGATTCGATTCGAATTCCATCTCACTCGACTCGATTCGAGAAAATTTCAAATCAAATTAGGATGATAAAATATGATTCGTCAACTCGATTAACTCGAAATTTTTTCATTCGATTCGATTCGATTCGATCGAACGCTCACCCCTAGTATACATCATCATATAATATTTTTTCGTTTTGAACTTTTACGCTTTAATATTATTATATTTTGTTCTTCAAGTTAAAACAAAACAGCTGGCATGGTACTTCCAGCAATGACAGATGCTGAGATGGCACACCTTATTTTGTCTCAGCCTCTCCACATATATTTGCAAGAACCCTACAGATTTTTTTTTTCTAAAGATGCATCAAATTGGAGGCAGATAATTGACATGGGAAGGAAGTGTTTCATTAATGCATAAAATTGTATAAATTAAAGTTCTAAAGTTAGATTTTAATGCTTAATACGATCTTCACGTGCAAGTTACTACTATATTAGAAAATTGCCAAACAGGAAACAAAATTATCATGTGCATAAAATTTCATTAATTTAAACCATTATTTGATTAGTATTGACTTGAGTTTGATTATTATCATATTAATTTCTGGTAGTGGCTTTTCCAGATAAATTTTTATTTTAAGTAGTTTTTGGATATTTCTTAAAATTAAAAATAAGAGTAAAATTGTTTGCACAAACTTTCATTTCTCACATTTTTATCATTAAATAAGCTTTTTGGAATTATATTTAATCCAAAGATTACATGCTTTTTGTTAGACAGTTCAACATTTTTCAGCAATTGTTTTTTTGAAAAAAAGATTCACATGCTTGAAATAATATTCCAATATTAGATTTATGTATTTACAATAAACACGTGGAAAGAACAAAAAGGCAAAGGACATGAGTGGAGAAAACAGGCCATAAAACAGAAACCAAACCCCATTTTATTTGCTGTTGTTGCAGGAATTGAGTCTCCATCTCTCATGTTCTATATATTTAATACAATTTCAATACAAAACAAGCCAGAAAAAATCAAAGAGTTGGGTCTTTAACGTTGGTCCAAAATAGTCTTGTCGTTTTCCTTTTTTGGGGGGATGAGGGGCACTTAATGCAAATTACGGATGCATAGAAAACAAAAGCCTTAACAATATTAAGACCAGCTAAAGGATATGTTCTCCTGTGCTGCACTTTAATCCAGTAATCTAGCTCCCTTGCTTTTGCATTTTCGGATCGTGCACTTCCCGGTTGGGAATTTCCAATTGTTGTGTCAATTTTTTTACGTCTTCCTTCGTTGGGATAAGTTTCCAATCTACTCTTCTTTTTCCTCCGATAATGTCCTCCATACATTATTTGTTAATCTTAATCACAGATCTTGACATTAAATTTGAGTAGCTAAAGTTTTTTTAAAATTCGTTGGGATAGTGTCTGTACCATGTTCTAAAAGCGGTTTTCGGCACGTCTGACTCTTTAACTCTCAACTGGTAGTAGCCAGATCTCAAATCAATCTTCGAAAATACTGTTGCCCCTTTCAACTAATCAAATAAGTCATCCATTCTTGGCAAAGGATACTTGTTCTTTATAGTCACCTTGTTGAGTTGTTGGTAATCAATACAAAGTCTCATGGATCCATCTTTCTTATTGACAAATAACATCGGTGCACCCCATGGTGAAAAACTCGGTCTCGCAAAACCCTTATTTGTCAACTCTTGTAACTGAGCTTTAAATTCTTTCAATTCAGCCGGAGCCATCCTATATGGAGCGACTCATATCGGTGAAGTCCCTGGTACTACATCAATACCAAACTCAACCTCTCTGATCGGAGGTAACCTAGGTAACTCCTCTGGAAACACATCCGGATTTTCACAGACCACCGGGACTGATTCAATCTTTATTTCGGACACTCTTGTATTCAACACATAAGCTAGATAAGCTTCACAACCCTTTCTCACATATTTTTGGGCAGACGTTGAAGAAATCACAATAGGTAACTCACCCGACTCATCTGAATCAATTCGAAGAATTTCACCATTCTCACATTTCAATTCAAAAATTTTCCATCTACAATTCACTACAACATCATGAAGTGTCAACCAATCCATACCCAAAATGACATCAAACTCATCAAATGGAAACAACATTAGATCAACTAAAAAACAGTGACCTCGAATCATCAATGGACAATTCTTGCAAACTTTATCAACTAGCACATATTTGCCTAAGGGGTTTGACACTTTAATCACAAATTCAGTAAACCCAACAGGCAAGTTCTTACTAGCTACCAATTTCATGCAAACATAAGAATGAGTCGACCCAGGATCGATAAGTGAAATAATATTAGTATCATAGAGAGAAAAAGTACCAGTGATAACATCGGGAGATGTCGCTTCTTCGCGAGCACAGATGGAATAGGCTCTAGCAAGTGCCCTAGCCTCAGATCTTACAACTGTATCCTTTGTCACACCTTTACTGCTAGCTCTATTTCCCGTGTTCCTTAGTGGTCTCCCTTTAGAGGCAGTGTTGCCCGATCTTGCAGTCTAAAACTTATTATTTTCAACCATCTCTGGGCAATCTTTAATAAAGTGATCGTGAAAGCCACACTTAAAACAGACCCGATCATACATTCTACATTGGTCGGGGTGTCGTCTGCCATAGTGCTGACATTCAGCCCTACCAGACTTAGCGTTACCAACGCTTGCTACTGATGTAGTTTGGGCTTTAGAACCCGAGTATTATTTCCCATGATCTCTATTGGAATACCCAGCTGAAGCTGTAACATCCTAAATTATTGGGCCTATACGTTTAGTGTGGTGATATGTTTAATGTGTTAATTTAAGTGTTAGGGGTCCAAATTGGGCTTAGGCTTAGGCAGAGGCCTTGGTTAAATTATCTGTTTGGGCACCATAAGGTTTAAAAGGTAGTATCCATGTTTAAAATACCAAAGTGGGCTTGTGGCCTAAGGGTCAGTGGCGCCACTTAGGGAGCAAGGGGGTGACGCCACACAAGGGAATAAGGGGCCCAAATTTAAGTTTCATGGAGCCTAAAGCTTTTAATTTAAGTTAGCTAATTTTCAGCATTAGGGTTAGGTGGAGTGGATGGCAACAAGGCTCAAAAATAGGAGGATTTATGTGAATAGGATAATGTAGATATTATAGTTGATAATATGGAAGATAAAAAGGAGAAAAGATAGGAGCTATCTACAAGGCTAGGTGTTGGCCGAAATTCCATCACCTAGAGGAGTGAAGAAATCGGTTTCTTCATGGCAAAGGGGTGCCGAATTTTCCTTTTTTATTTGCTAAATTTTTAGTTATCAGGAAGGGCACTTTCGATTTTTGACAGGTAAGTGCCGAAATCTCTATAAATAGGGAGGATAGCTCATCAATTCCGGCATTTGAACCCTACTCTTTTCTTCATTCTTTGTGCTGAAATTCTCAGTCTTCCTCTACAATTTCTTTTCTTTTGATTTCTTCAAAAGCCGAAACCCTGAACTCTCTTCTCATCTCCATAGCCGAATACTCCCTATTCTTCTTGCTGATTTCTTCAACTAAAAGCCGAAACTACTTGGATTTCTTCTTAGTATCTTCTCTTCTTGATCTTCTCAAAAAGCCGCAATCTTTAAGGTGATGACGGTCCGTCTCAGGTTAGGAGGCGAATCGTAAATGTTGCCCGATCGTAAATTAGGTAGTTTCTCGTTTAGTTAACAAAGGGATAATTTTATTGGAATTAAAATCTTTGAAAGGTAAAGATAGGTGATTAGCTGAAATGGATACGTATTTGAAACAAGAAAGAACCTTTAATAAAAATTAAAGACCCGAATCTTATAAGTTTCAAATTGATGGAATGAGTTTTGAGATAAAACCGAGACCCACTATCTAGCGAGATAGGAACCAACGGTATAGGTAGATGAACGCCACACCCATGAGGATGATAAGTTCAAAACAAGGAAAGAACGACGCCACTAGAAAAACTAGATAAGTCAATTCAACCTCGAGAATAAGGAGAGTGAATACTCACCAAAAGAAAATTTTCTTTCATTCAAATTCAAGTTGTTTCGTTTACAAAATGAAATTGCAAAGTATTTATAGCCTTTCCAATGATAGCCGAATAGGGAAGGAATTGAAGTTTTCATGTAAAAGGCTTGTTTCTAGATGTTCTTAATCGGTTGGCTTCAATCTTCATTTGTGCGCACGATTAGTCAAATTGGTGGAGCATTTGTGAGCATTCGGCCAGGCTATTCACATTAAAGATAAAAAGATTATGGAACATGAAAATAGCCACTTGAATTAAAAATAGGCACTTGGCCGTTCATATTGTCCACAAAAAGACAAAGTTTCTTCTCCATTCTTCATGCCGTCCACCTTTGTGATTTCAATACTTTATCTTCTTTGATTATTCTCACGCATGCTTCCTATTCAATTGAATTTGCAATCAACATGGTTGTGCCGTCCAATTCAAGCTCCATTTGCTCCAATTTCATGCTTTGTTTTGCTCCCTGCATCTTCAATTTAGCAAAATACTATTAAATTCCAAGCTCCCCAAAAATTAGCTTGCCGTCCATCATGCTCTTGAATCTACCAAGTTGATTATTATAATACTCCAAATTCACCCATTATCTCCCAAGTGTGCCGTCCAACATTCCTAATGGTGAGTGGATTTTAATTAATTCAAGAGTGGATGTGTTCAAATTAACTTCCCTTTCTTCATGCAACAATCTTTGTCGTCCAACAAACTTTACAAGAAGACAAATGGGTTTTGCTTATTTAATTCAAAAACAAGCATGCTTCCATTTCATGTGCCGTTCAACAATTTTCTCAACCATTTGCACATTGAATTTCATATTTGTTTAATTCCCACATGCTCAATCCAACAACCCCATTATATGTGCTTCCATTCATCTTCAATTGTTTAATTTCTCCACATGCTTCAATTGAAAAAATTCAGCCACCATTAAAATATTGTTCCATTCTTCATGATCATGAATTGTTTTATTTTCCCATTAATCTCCCAATTCAAGCTAGTGCCGCATGCTCCATTAATCTCCCATTATTTATTCAAAACAAATGTCCATGCTTTATCAATTTCGGCTTCTTGCTTGATTAATGTAAGGCTCCCATTTGTTCCATCATTCATGCCTTCCATCTAGGCGTTTTCCACTTCAACATCTCCCTGGAAAGATTAAAATTTAAACCACTATTAATCCTTTGCTGTGGCACCAATTTTGGAAGACATTTCAACTCCACGAAAATGTGCCTTGTAGATTGTTGCCCTCCATGCTTAAAAACCATCCCTATTGCAACATAAAAGTGCAACAGTTAAAATTAACTAAAATATGTAACTAAATGGACAAATTAAATTAATCTAAGGAAACCAAAATTAATTTAGGCACAATAGAATATTTTGACAAATTAATTTGCTATAGAAAATCAATTAAATAAATTAAGATGTTTAATTCATTTAATTAAAATTCAGTAATTTAATTTTTTTTTTACGAAATTCAAAGACTCGATTTTATTTGAAGCAATAAAAATTAAAATTTGGAGTCGAGCTTCGTCGACTTGAAAATTCGGTGGGTGTCCCGGGCGTGCCCGTATCATCCCCTCCCTCTTCAAGACGATTCGTCCTCGAATCGACCTATTGATTATTCGAACAAAAACTCATTGTTCGTCTTTCCTCGATCAAATGGGAAGGATGATAATAGCAATACCTGAAAAGAAAATTCAAGGATTAGCAAGCAATGTTTTAAACATACTTGCAACCCGTATGAAATCAATACCAAAAAAATAAATCGCAGGCAGTCAGGCATAAGCACTTTATCATACAAAAGAATCAATGCCTTGTCAAAATTTTGGAACAAAAGCGGAAAAGCTTCAAAGCATGCATACAATCTAATTAGATTCCACATGACAAAATAATCATGCGAATAATTCATCAATTGATAGATATAATCGTCAAAAACAAGTAATGAAGAAAAGGCATATGGCACTTGAAATTGAACATTTAAACCTTGCTTCATATTCGCGCATGAATAAAAATTATCAAACACAAAATTCTTTTTGTCTTCTTGTAAAATAAATAGATCATAAAGAAACAAAATAGGGCGTTCAAATAATTCATGATCTAAATGTTTTACAAAATGGCAATCATCATTATGAGCTTTTTCAACATCCAAAAATGCTTCAACAAATGCTTCATGACACTTATCGAAAACAATTATCTTTTTGAGAAGAACCAAAACAGATAATTCATTATCAGACAAGATAGAACAATGAAGAACATCACGTTTTAAAGATTTTATAAGAATGGATTCAGTAATGTGATTCTTGTCAACATCTGAAGAACACAAAATGGGTTCATAGGTTTCAAGTGTCTTACCTTTGGGTGTTGAAAGAAAGAATTCGGCCTTACCCCTACTTGCGGTATGACAAAAGTCATTCTCACCTTGCTTGTCTTCACAAGCTGAAACTCGAAGTTCGAATTTATCTTGCTTGATCAAAACGAACTTTCTCTCCTCGGGCATGTAATGTAGTCGATGCTTTATTCGCGAATCAACATTTTTCAAATAATATGGGAACTCCATGTACACGAATTGCATATACAAACACAAAATTTGCTTAAGGAACGAATAAAAATTGAAAACAAGGTTGACAAAATTTGTTACCTTATTCAAAAACCAAGTATCAATACAATAGGAATTTTTTACACATATTTGGTGATACTTGCTTTTTCCACAAAACAAATCTAAACAAATTCCCTGTTTCGAGAAATCAATCACGTTAGACCAATAAGAATTGTGTACGTTCAAGATAAAGCGATCAAAATTCTTAACATATTTCAAAATGTATTTACAAATACTCAATGATTTTATGTTAGACAATGAATTAACCTCGTAATATCTACAATCAAACAAATTGGGGTTAGAAGAAGAATCATATGTATACAAAGAATCTGATGCTTCAAAACGCTTACCTTCCTTACCTTTCGACTCGGGAGGTTCATCTTCACCTTCAACTTTACCTCTTTCAATAAAAGAAATACGTCGCTCTTCCGGGAGGAGTTGAAGTGGTAGGCTCTTGTGAGATTCGTCGGAAACCTGAAATGAAGAAGCAAAAGAAGTACATACTCCAAATGAGTTAGTTAAATCAACACTCCCTTCTACTTGCTCATCTCGTTTTCTCGTTTCTTTTTCACGCACTTTTTTATTTTCTCTCTCTTTTTCTCGTTCTTTTTCAGTAATCTTCTCAATGGCCTTTTCAAACCTTCTCAAAATTTGCTCATCGTCTCTCTTTCTTGCCTCTTTTCTTTTTATTTCTTTTTTCTTTAAAACAAAATGCTTTACAAAATGAATCCTTACTGCAACCCTCACTTGTTCTCTCACAAAGAAAATTATCAACACTCACAGTCGTGTTTTTACTCAGTTCTGGCTTTTTCCTTAATGTGTTCACTCTTGCCTTTTACCACTCGAATTCACTCTTCTAGATTCTAGAAGGTTGTCTTCGACTTACTAGTAACTCGGAGGTCGTTTCAAGAGTTAAAAAGGTAAGATTGGTTTTGGAAATGGGTAGGCTTAGACAGGATAGAAAGGTGCGAATCAAGTGAATTAAGTATGAAGCTGGGAAGCAGTTTAATGTAGAAAAGCCAAGAGATGACCAAGATATGTTGGAGGAGGTAACTATAGTTGATTCCCAACATCTTATAGAGCTAACTAATTATACAGACAAGGACTCGTCTCAGTTAGTATACTTTGTACAACACTGGGAATATAAGCAAGCAAATGTCGTTCGTCTTCTTAGAGAAGAACTTGACAATCTAAACAGACCAAGGTAGGATTTTTTTTTTTTAACTTGGATTTTTTTTAACCTCGATTTCCTTGTTTTGAACTTATCATCCTCACGGGTGTGGCGTTCATCTACCTATACCGTTGGTTCCTATCTCGCTAGATAGTGGGTCTCGGTTTTATCTCAAAACTCATTCCATCAATTTGAAACTTATAAGATTCTCTAAGAAGACGAACGACATTTGCTTGCTTATATTCCCAGTGTTGTACAAAGTATACTAACTGAGACGAGTCCTTGTCTGTATAATTAGTTAGCTCTATAAGATGTTGGGAATCAACTATAGTTGACTTCCTCGCAATTGTTACCTCCTCCAACATATCTTGGTCATCTCTTGGCTTTTCTACATTAAACTGCTTCCCAGCTTCATACTTAATTCACTTGATTTGCACCTTTCTATCATGTCTAAGCCTACCCATTTCTGAAACCAATCTTACCTTTTTAACTCTTGAAACGACCTCCGAGTTACTAGTAAGTCGAAGACAACCTTCTAGAATCTAGAAGAGTGAATTCGAGTGGTAAAAGGCAAGAGTGAACACATTAAGGAAAAAGCCAGAACTGAGTAAAAACACGACTGTGAGTGTTGATAATTTTCTTTGTGAGAGAACAAGTGAGGATTGCAGTAAGGATTCATTAATTTTGTTTTTTAAAAAAAAATGTCTAGGAACCCCGAACATCGAATAATAAGTGACGAAGCATCCGACGCCGCCGGAGGTGGGGGAGGATTACAACCCCGAAGAAATGATCCCGAAGGGAGAGATCCAGAATTGCAAGCAGTAATGCAAGAAATCACACGTATGTTCAGAACAATCAGCGAACAATTAGATCAAAGAGAGGAACGAGACCAACGAGATCAACTTTCTTCAACTCAAAGGACGGAGTTAAGAGCAGCACGACAATACACGACCAAGGACTATTCTAGAAGAGATTATTACCAAGACTCCTACTCAACGCGGTCTTCGAAACGGAGAGAAGAAAGTTACGAGCTCGATTCTCTTCAAGACAACAGACAAGAAAGCACGAGTTATTCGACGTATGATTCAAAGAAATCCTACACGGAGTATTCTTCCCGAAGAAATTATCGTGATTCATCCGTAAATAATTTTTCTTCTTTTAAAAATTCTTATTATTGTGATTCTTTTGTAACTTCATGTAATAAAAACAAAGAAAAAGAAAAAGAAAATTTTCTTTTGGTGAGTATTCACTCTCCTGATTTTCAAGGTTGAATTGACTTATCTAGTTTTCTAGTGGCGTCGTTCTTTCCTTGTTTTGAACTTATCATCCTCACGGGTGTGGCGTTCATCTACCTATACCGTTGGTTCCTATCTCGCTAGATAGTGGGTCTCGGTTTTATTTCGAAACTCCTTCCATCAATTTGAAACTTATAAGATTCGGGTCTTTAATTTTTATTAAAGGTTATTTCTTGTTTCAAATACGTATCCATCACCTATCTTGCATTTCAAATATATTAATTCCAATAAAATTATCCCTTTGTTAACTAAACGAGAAACTACCTAATTTACGATCGGGCAACATTTACGATTCGCCTCCTAACTCGAGACGGACCGTCATCATCTGGTATAAGAGCCAATTAAATTAGGCACGTTTTGATCGTCTTGAGTCTTTCCGAGTAAGTTTCAAAAAAAATCCAAAAAAAAAGGCTGTATTTTATTTTCATTTTATTTAGCATATATTGTATTTGAAGTTAAAAAAAATGAGATAAAAAAAAAGGGTTCAAATAAAAAAAAAAAGAGATACAAAAAAAAGTTCAAAAAAGAAAATCGAGGTTAAAAAAAAAAATCTGAGTTAAAAAAAAAATTCCTACCTTGGTCTGTTTAGATTGTCAAGTTCTTCTCTAAGAAGACGAACGACATTTGCTTGCTTATATTCCCAGTGTTGTACAAAGTATACTAACTGAGACGAGTCCTTGTCTGTATAATTAGTTAGCTCTATAAGATGTTGGGAATCAACTATAGTTGACTTCCTCGCAATTGTTACCTCCTCCAACATATCTTGGTCATCTCTTGGCTTTTCTACATTAAACTGCTTCCCAGCTTCATACTTAATTCACTTGATTCGCACCTTTCTATCCTGTCTAAGCCTACCCATTTCCGAAACCAATCTTACCTTTTTAACTCTTGAAACGACCTCCGAGTTACTAGTAAGTCGAAGACAACCTTCTAGAATCTAGAAGAGTGAATTCGAGTGGTAAAAGGCAAGAGTGAACACATTAAGGAAAAAGCCAGAACTGAGTAAAAACACGAATGTGAGTGTTGATAATTTTCTTTGTGAGAGAACAAGTGAGGATTGCAGTAAGGATTCATTAATTTTGTTTTTTAAAAAAAAATGTCTAGGAACCCCGAACATCGAATAATAAGTGACGAAGCATCCGACGCCGCCGGAGGTGGGGGAGGATTACAACCCCGAAGAAATGATCCCGAAGGGAGAGATCCAGAATTGCAAACAGTAATGCAAGAAATCACACGTATGTTCAGAACAATCAGCGAACGATTAGATCAAAGAGAGGAACGAGACCAACGAGATCAACTTTCTTCAACTCAAAGGACGGAGTTAAGAGCAGCACGGCAATACACGACCAAGGACTATTCTAGAAGAGATTATTACCAAGACTCCTACTCAACGCGGTCTTCGAAACGGATTGAAGAAAGTTACGAGCTCGATTCTCTTCAAGACAACGGACAAGAAAGCACGAGTTATTCGACGTATGATTCAAAGAAATCCTACACGGAGTATTCTTCCCGAAGAAATTATCGTGATTCATCCGTAAATAATTTTTCTTCTTTTAAAAATTCTTATTATTGTGATTCTTTTGTAACTTCATGTAATAAAAACAAAGAAAAAGAAAAAGAAAATTTTCTTTTGGTGAGTATTCACTCTCCTGATTTTCAAGGTTGAATTGACTTATCTAGTTTTCTAGTGGCGTCGTTCTTTCCTTGTTTTGAACTTATCATCCTCATGGGTGTGGCGTTCATCTACCTATACCGTTGGTTCCTATCTCGCTAGATAGTGGGTCTCGGTTTTATTTCAAAACTCCTTCCATCAATTTGAAACTTATAAGATTCGGGTCTTTAATTTTTATTAAAGGTTCTTTCTTGTTTCAAATACGTATCCATCACCTATCTTGCATTTCAAATATATTATTTCCAATAAGATTATCCCTTTTGTTAGTTAAACGAGAAACTGTCTAATTTACGATTGGGCAACATTTACGATTGCCTCCTAACCCGAGACGGACCGTTATCATAAGGGGTAGTCGAATTCTTTGTGTTAAGGTGAGTGCCGATTTCCCTATCTCTTCACTATCTCTTTCGAGTTTTGGAAGACAAAGCCAAAAAGCTAATGGTTTAATGGTTCTATGTATTTTCTTGTTGGGCGACATTCGGGAATTGAAGTAGATCTCTTAGATCTAAAAGCCGGAAACACTAGTCCCTGAATCTCATATCACTTTTCGGGATTTCAAGGTAAGGATTTCAATTCTCCTTAAGATGATCAACTGTTTTCTTTTCGTTAATTGTGCCTTAAATTAATGTTTCGTTATCGGCTTCTGAACAACACCTTAGGCAAATAGCGGTGGTGTTGGCTACGGATAGCGTTGGCTTAGAAAGTCTCGTTCTAACGATAATCAGGTGTGTAGATCTCTAACACACTCTTTAACTGTAATTTATGTGTTATGGGCTAAAAAGCCAGAAAGAGGCTGTGTAGACAGTCAAATGAAACCCTAAAAGGGTGAGGCAAGGATGCCAGGTATGTAATCATAGAAATTCTCTATGTTTATCGAAATATATAAAAGCCTGTATGATGTTTTCTTTATGTGTGTATGCGAAGTGCATGATAGGTCACTTGGTGATCGGTGGTTATACCACAAATTCAAATGTTAGGCCACATAGTGATCGGTGGCTCTGCCACGTTTAATGATTCCTGAATAATAGGAATAGGCAGTACGGCTGTCGTTATGGTGTGTAGCGGATGGAAGGTTGATTGTAGAAATCCTCAAGGTGTGATGGTTGGTACGGGTTGGTGTGTAGAGGATGGAAACCTAGGATGGGTTGGGCTATTCATCACTTATTATTTAACATGTAATTATGATTGTTGCCTTTATGTATGGGCCAGGGCCCATAATGTGTTTGTGGGCTCAGGCCGTTGTGTGTTTCAGGATTTATACACTGAGTCTTGGTGATTCACGCTTTCGTTTTTCTCTACTCTTTCAGATGAGCAGTAGATCGTGGACATGGGAGCCGAGACGGACTCGAGGGGCCATCAAGTCTTTATATATATTTTTTATATAGACTATTTCGGCTTTTCCTTTAAGTTTTAATTTTTGGAATATTTATGTAATAAGGCCCCATAGTTTATATTTCACTATTTAGTTTTTTTTTCAATATTTGCAACTTATGAAACTATGTTAAGGGTTTAATTTTACGAAATAATAATAGTACAAGTTTTTTTTTTCCAAAGTCACCTATTTACTCAAATTTTTCTTATTAACTTATGATTTTCTAAAAACAACTTAGTAAAAGTTTTCAATGTACAACCCGTAGCATACCGAATCTGGTCGAAACGCATGGGTCGGGTTTGGGGTGTTACATTTTGGTATCAGAGCCCAGTTCAAAACTCGGGCTGTGAAATGGGCCTAGTAATGTTTTGTAAAGTGATATGAATTTTAAAAAAATGTCTTGGTTGAAGATATGGCCTTCGAGTCTACCGGCACCCGGTCCACGCAGGTAAGTATTCTAAACTCTTGTTGTGATATATATGTGGGCTTAACGGGCTTGAAGGACGTAGACTAGTATGATAGTACTAATGGACCTTAGGCTTAGATAAACAACTCTTCAATTCCATAAGATTTAATCCAACTAAACAAACTTGTGAACGAGCCGATGGGTTAGGGTGTGGCAACAGGTATGCGCATTTCTAGGATTGGATTCATGAAGAGCTTGGTACTTAAGCACTCCTAGTGACTCACCTCCTCTTCGCTAGAATCCTACCTGGTGCGTAGTGACTGTTCACCTTAGCTACAAGGACTTGTTGATGGGCCAAACTTTATAATTAAAACCCGAAAGGGATCAGCTACCCTATTTCACAATAAAAAAAACCCCAAGTTTTGTAAAATTTCCAAAGAAATACATTTGAGTTGTGAAAATTTCCAACCAACCGTGAATTTATAAAATACCTATGTTTTGAAAATTTACCCGAAAACCCTAGATTTACAAGAGTAAACCGGTTTGAAAAATTAAATTTTCTAAAGTACCCCTGCTTCAAAAGGAAAAAAAACAACAACAACATCAAAATACCCCTGATTCGCAAAATTACCAAATTACCTTTGATTTGCAAAATGACCAAAATATCCCTGATTGGTAAAATTACCGAAATACCTCAGATTGTAAAATTACCGAATTACCCTTGGATTCCAAAATTACCGAAATACCCCCATATTGCAAAAATTACAAAAATGCCCTTATTTCACAAAATCACCAAGGAACCCTATTTTGGAAAATTACGAAAATACCCCTGTAGGATAAATTATGAAAATACCCCTTGGTAGTGAAATGACAAAGATATCCCAACAAGATGAATGTAAGCTCGTGGATGCTAATTGTATGTTGATGTTTGATGATTGAACGTATGTGCTTCCTAGAATTAGGGAATACGAACTGGAGACTGAATTGTAGATATAACTGCGAATTCGAAAGAACTACTCTTAAAACTACTATTCATAAGACTGTTTGGGGCTAATTAGTGGAAGAAAACTAATAATTCATAAAATTTCTAATCAAATAAACGCGAATCGGTAGAATGAGTACAAGGGGTCGAGGACGTCTGCCGCGTGGTCGTGGTAGGGGTAGGATGACGGTGTCGGAATTAGTGGGATCTGGTATGGATCTGGTAACGAGATGCCAGCTATGGAGGAGGAATTTCAGGATCAGACTATCGGAGATGACACGGTATCTCAGGCAATGTTAAGGGTTTTAGAGAGGGTTGCTGGGGCAGGCATGGGCACAGGAGCCCGAAAATCTGTGTCGGAGCGACTTAGAGCTAATGGGGCAGAAGTGTTTAGGGGAATTTCTGGTGTAGCCCCGAGTTCAGCTGAGTATTGGTTGGAGGCGGTGGAACGCATAATGGATGATTTGGATTTCACGGAGGAGGAGAAGTTGAAAGGGGTTGTATCTCTCCTGCGATATGAGGCATATCAATGGTGGCTTACGGTTAAGGATGGTACAGTGGCTGACCATATCACCTGGGATCTCTTTAAAATGACGTTTCAGAATAAGTACATTGGACCGAGTTATATGGATGCGCAGTGCAGAGCATTTCTGAATCTGGTTCAAGGGAGTAGGTCAGTGGCTGCGTATGAAGCTGAATTCTTACGCCTTAGCCGTTATGCTCGAGGGATGGTAGCCACGGAGCATGAATGTTGTGTTCGGTTCGAAGATGGTCTGAAGGACGACTTGCGCGTTTTGATAGCCCCACAGTGGGAGAGGGAGTTTGTGGTCCTAGTGGAAAAGGCTAAGATAGCCGAGAAGGTAAAGCGGACTGAATCGGGATAGAGATAGGAGTGGGAATAAGAGGAATGCTAGACCGTCAGGGTCAGCTGGGCGTAACTAGAAGAGACCTAGGTTAGATGGGCCGAAACGGGATGAGAGACCTGCTGCTGCTAGTCAGACACAGAAGTGTGCTCAATGTGGCAAATTTCATGCCGGTAAGTGTTGGGCAAGCACTGGGAAGTGCTTTAGGTGTGGATCTACGGACCACCAGGATAAAAACTATCCGCAGCAATGGGACAGTGAAGGGCCCACGGGTCGAGGAAATGCTCAGCCTGGCAGAGGAGGTCAGCAGCCACAGAGAGGTCGTGGTGCAGCCAGAGGAGGTAATGGTGTCGGTAGGGGTCGTGGAGCACCAGGCCAAGGGGCAGGAAACACTGAGGCGAGATAGGCAGGATTGGTCTATGCTGTCAGACGTGGAGAGGAAGCTGACACACCGGATGTCATAACCGGTACGTTTCTAATTTTTGGTTGACATTGGGTCGACGCCATTCATATGTAGCTAGTAGTGTATCTGGAACTTTAAGGTTAGAATCGGAAATTACCCATAGGGAAATGACTGTAGTTAGCCCGTTAGGACAATCTGTAGTAGTGGATAAACTCTATCAGGAAGTACCTCTAGAAGTTCAGGGGATAGTCTTCCGAACGGATCTAATGGAATTACCGTTCGGGGAGTTTGATTTAATTTTAGGCATGGACTGGCTTGTGAAGTATCAAGCTAATCTAGATTGTGCAGCCAAGCGTATAGTGGTTAAAACCCCCGAGGGTGATGAAGTGTTGGTGATAGGAGAAAGGGGGAACTGTCTGTCGAATGTGGTGATTGCCCTAAGAGCGGAAAGGATGGTGAGGAAAGGATGTGAGATAGTATTAATGTTTGTTCGAGCTCTGGAAGCTAAGGAATTAACAGTTGGGGACGTTAGGACGGTGAAGGAATTTCCTGATGTTTTCCTTGAAGAGCTTCCAAGATTACCCCCGGATCGTGAAGTGGAGTTTGGTATCGATCTTCTTTCAAGAACAGCACCAGTATCGATTGCTCCATATATGTAACACCCCAAACCCGGACAAGACACCACGTCCGAATCTGGTATGCTACGGGGAAATCGTTTTGAGAGGTTAAATTTTTCGTTTTTAAAATCCTAGTGAAACACAGTGTATTTTGAAGACAATTTGAGTAGACTTGCTGAAAAACTTTTGATGTATTAAAACCCGGAGATTTTGAAAACTTAGCCAGAATGTGTAGTTAAAACGAGTTATTACCATTTAAAACCTTATTAGTTTCTTCGTGGTACATAAAACACTTTTGAACTTAGAAGAACTCTAAGTTTGAATTGAAAACCATTTGTATTTGTTTATCAAAAGACTTTGTGTGATACCCGATGGTATAGTTTAAAAACACAGTGCGTTATAGTTTTGAAATCCCTATCTTTCCAAGTTTTAGTAAAATATATTCCCAGTTACTTTGTTAAGGCATATAAAAATCAATTTAAAGCATAAGCAACATAAAACATAACTTTAAAGGCCTTTTACAAATCCAAATAGAAACCCAAATAAAGTAAATAACTAAAGTACCCAAAATATAGAGTCTGAGTAAAGACTTTATTCAGCATGGCATAAGCACCTCGAGTCTATCCCGGCTCCAAGTCCGCGCCTACGAGTCACCTGAAATGTCAAAGGAGAGGGTGAGTCGAGTGACTCAGTGTGTAAATCCCGCTCCCGATAATACAACATGCTAACACACATCATACATAGCAACATGATTAATGCAACCCAATCCTAACCATCCATATTGCCTTTTCTACCCCGTGTGGTACCAAACCACTGGTGGTGCCAAACCACTGGTGACATATAGTCACAATGTGCTCCCAAAGCACTGGTGTCCCAAAGACACGATATCCGTCAATGTGCTACCAAAGCACTGGTGTCCCAAAGACACAATTGTGCTACCAAAGCACTGGTGACCGAAGTCACAAATCCGATGATGATGGGGCCAACCCATCGTGTGTTACCAAAACACTAGCAGACGATCCCATATCTCAAGTGGGGCCAACCCACGGTGGTCAAACCACAGGGACAAGTCGCAATGAGGTGCCAAACCTCTGGTGTCCCAAAGACACAATGTGCTACCAAAGCACTGGTGACCGTAGTCACAAATCTGGTGATGGGGCCAACCCATCGTGTGTTACCAAAACACTGGCGTCAATCCCGTATAATCATCTGTGGGGCCAACCCACTGTGGTACTGAGCCACTGGGACGAGACGCTGAGGTACCAAACCTCTGGAGGTGCCAAACCTCTGGTGACCCAAAGTCACAAAGTTGTGCTACCAAAGCACTGGTGCTCGTCAGCACAATATATCACTGCTCCCTCCTCTCGTATCACCCATACATATCATACTCATGGACTTATGCATCTCATACCATCCATGCATATCATGCCAACATATCAAGCATTACAACTCATAACATGTATAACATAAATCATGATATCATGTATTATCATTAATACTCATCAATAGAACAGACTTACCCGAATCGTACACATACCCCATTTGGGTATTCATTTGTCCATCATACTGTTTAAATCTTATTAAGCAATCAGGTTTATTAAGAACATTACTAAGTAGAGGGTGTGTTAGTTACACACCTGATAGTTACGAGTCTAGAAATCCCAACCAAAGCGATCTAGATCCCTTCGATGACTAGCTCCTACAATCGGCCAATATAGGGGTTAGACAACTAAGACATTCGGCCAACAACCCATAACCAAGGGATCAACATTAAGCCATTACCTTCACTTGATTTGGTTTCCTACCAAATCCGAACCCACAGTGGTTCCTTCCTCAACAATCGGCTACCTTCAAAAGAGACTATCAATCTTTATAAGCTTGGCTACACGAGATAAAGAATCAACTAATAGCACTAACACTTACCAATCCTTACCCCACTTGGCTAGTCGGAGAACGGAGGTTTCACCAGATTGTATCCAAAGTCCGAATGACCTATAATGGAATGGGTTCCAAAACCAATGATTAGCACTCACCATAAGGCCACATTCGGCTCTTAATCAATCCAAACGATTAAGAACAGAAAAGAGAAGAAATGGCCATTCGGCCAAAACTTACCACCACCAACGATTAAAGCAAGGCTTCCAAAATACCACTGATGTTCGGCCAAAAGATCACAAGAAAGGGGTGTATAAATTCGGCTAACACTTGGAATAAAGAAGGAGAATTTGCTTTTTAGCTGATTAACACCCTTGTGACCGATTCAGAATGAAAGAAGAAAGAAAATAATTGTGATATGAGAGTAGAGTGGGAATGGAATTTTGGCAAGATGGTTTAGGAAGAAGAGGGAAATCGGCAATCAATAGAAGAAAAGTTCGGCTTAAGGTTTTGGGAAGAAAAGAAATGATGGAAATATTTTGGGAGGTGACTTTCGGTTTTGAGCAAGAAAAGGGATGGAGAAGAATGCTTTGGAAGACAAGTTTCGGCTCAACAAAATGGGGAACAAGAAGATGGTATAGGAGATAACATTCGGCTAACACAAATCAAAAGGGAGTAAAGCAGTTTCGGCTACCCAGGTTCCAAGAGAAGAAAAGAGGAAAGTAGGAAAAGAATGGGTGCTAGTTTCGGTTTCCACAAGAAAGAAAAAACGAACAAAGTACACACTTGAAAATTCAGCTACACTTGACAAAATGGGAAGAAAGTAGTTTACTACTCTTGACCGAAACAACCCCAAAATGCCAAAAATGCAAAATGAAATTCGGCTAGCACCTCTTCCCACTATGCCGTCACTTCCCCCCACTCCAAGCCCCAAAAATTCGGCCAAATCCCTCCATTAATTCCCCTCCACTCATTTGAAATGTGGTGACCAAGTCTTCCTCCACTTTTTCCTCTCTTCCTTCCATTTGAATGGGTGGACCAAGTCCAAGGAAGAATTCGAATTGCCTTCTAACTCTTCCTCCATGCCGTCCAAAATAAGAGCCAAAATGGGGAATCCTGCTGCTCGAACACTGGACCTCCACCCCTTGATGTTGACGCCATACCAAGCTCCATGTGGCGTCCCCCCTTGCCACTTTGCTAGCTCCTCATTTGTGCTACTAAACACCAAAAATAAAATAAAAACCCCAGCTTCCTCAGCTCCTCTCCTATAGAGCCTAAAAACAAAAATTCTCCCTAACACTCGGGCATACACCTAGGCTATAATTAAGCCCCTAAGACATAAAAATAGCACACAGCACACCACATACAGGCAATAACATGCAACAACAAAATAGTCCCCTAACCCGGGATATTACAGTTCCACCCCCCTTAAAAATAATTTCGGCCTCGAAATTACCTGGTCAAAAGAGTTGCGGGTATTGCTGTCTCATCATATCCTCGGGTTCCCACGTCGCTTCTTCTACACCATGATTCCGCCAAAGTACCTTAACCAAAGGCACAGACTTCCTACGCAGAACCTTCACATCTCGATCAACAATCTGCACCGGTTCTTCTTCCACAGTCAAGTCTGGATTTACCTCGATCTCTTCCACTGCTACCACATGCGACGGATCTGAACGATACCTCCGAAGCATCGAGACGTGAAAAACATCGTGAATCTGACTAAGCTCTGCTGGCAACTCAAGCTGATACGCTACTGGTCCAACTCGCCTCAACACCTTATACGGCCCAATGAACCTCGGACTTAGCTTACCTTTCTTCCCGAACCTCAGAACCTTCTTCCAAGGCGAGACCTTCAGAAACACTCGATCCCCAACAGCAAACTCTATATCTCTTCGCTTAAGATCGGCATAAGACTTCTGCCGGTCCGAAGCTTCCTTTAATCGAGCCTGAATCAACTTAACCTTGTCCTCAGTCTCAGCTACTAACTCAGGTCCTAACAACTGACGTTCCCCTAACTCTGTCCAACATGTAGGTGAGCGACACTTCCTACCATACAATGCCTCATACGGAGCCATCTTGATGCTCGCTTGGTAACTGTTGTTGTAGGCAAACTCGGGCAACGGTAGAAACTCCTCCCAACTACCCCTGAAATCCAAGACACAACCTCTCAGCATGTCCTCTAAGATCTGAATGACCCTTTCTGATTGTCCGTCAGACTGCGGGTGGAAAGCCGTGCTGAAATCTAAACGAGTACCCAATGCTTGATGCAATGCTTTCCAGAACCTTGAAGTAAACCTGGGATCCCTATCCGAGATTATCGAAACTGGCACACCGTGCAACCTCACTATCTCTGAAACATACAGCTTCGCTAGCTTCTGAAGTGAGTAGTCAACCCTCACTGGAATAAAGTGAGCTGATTTAGTCAGACGATCCACCACTACCCAAACTGAATCCTTCTTGCTTGGCGTAAGCGGCAACCCACTGACAAAATCCATGGTTATCCTTTCCCACTTCCACTGAGGAATCTTCACAGGCTGAAGCAAACCCGACGGCAACTGATGTTCAGCCTTAACTTGCTGACAAGTCAGACACTTCCCAACAAACTCTGTCACCTCTTTCTTCAGACCAGGCCACCAAAACTGCTCTCTAAGATCCTTATACATCTTGCTACCTCCAGGATGCATAGCATGAGGACTGCTATGTGCGTCCTGAAGAATCTTCTGTCTCAGCTCAACATCTTTAGGCATACAAGCCTTACCCTGAAAACACAAAACCTCATCATTAGACAAGCTGTAACCATCCACACCACCATTCTGCACTTGCAACCTTCGCGCACCCAGAACCTCATCCTCTAACTGTTTCTCTCTGATCTGCTCAACCCAAGTAGGCTTAACCTGCAGCTCTGCCAAAATACTCCCGTCGTCATACAAGCTCAATTGGGCAAACAACGCTCTTAAGTCCGAAACAACCTTACGGCTCAACGCGTCTGCTACCACGTTAGCCTTGCCCGGGTGATACTCGATGGAACAGTCGTAATCTTTCAGCAACTCAACCCATCTACGCTGCCTCAAATTCAAATCCTTCTGAGTCAGTAGATACTTCAGACTCTTATGATCCGTGTAGACTATCGATCTCTCTCCATATAAGTAGTGCCTCCAAATCTTTAAGGCGAAGACTACAGCCGCTAGCTCCAAATCGTGTGTCGGATAGTTGACCTCATGTGGCCTCAGCTGCCTAGAAGCGTAAGCCACAACCTTACCTTCTTGCATCAGCACACAACCCAGACCCGTATGTGATGCATCGCAGTAGACTGTGTATTCCTTACCAGCCTCAGGTTGAATTAAAACCGGAGCCTCAGTCAAGATCTTCTTTAACTTATCGAAGCTTTCCTGTTGTTTCTCAGTCCATACAAACGGAACCTCTTTCCTTAACAACTTGGTCATCGGCGCTGCTATTAGCGAGAAACCCTCAACAAACCTTCGGTAGTATCCGGCCAAACCCAGAAAACTACGAATCTCAGCCACTGACCTAGGCGGCTTCCAATCCAAAACTGCCTCAATCTTGCGAGGATCTACTCGAATACCCTCAGCTGACACTACATGACCCAAGAACGTCACTTCTCTAAGCCAGAACTTGCACTTACTGAACTTAGCATAGAGTTGCTTTTCCCTCAGAATCTGCAGCACCACCCTCAAATGCGCATCATGCTCTTCCTCTGTCCTTGAGTACACTAAAATGTCATCTATAAAAACCACCACGAACTGATCTAGATACTGCTGAAACACCCTGTTCATCATATCCATAAACGCTGTCGGTGCGTTAGTCAACCCGAATGGCATTACCAGGAATTCGTAGTGCCCATACCGAGTCCGAAACGCTGTTTTATGGATATCAGCCTCCTTAACCTTTAGCTGATGGTACCCAGACCTCAGATCAATCTTAGAGAATACCGCAGCACCCTTCAGCTGATCAAACAAGTCATCTATCCGTGGCAACGGATACTTGTTTTTAATCGTCAGCTTGTTCAACTGGCGGTAGTCTATGCACATCCGCATCGTACCATCCTTCTTCTTAACAAAAAGAACTGGGGCACCCCACGGTGAAACACTTGGCCTGATAAAACCTCGATCCAATAACTCCTGGATCTGAGCCTTAAGCTCCACCAATTCCTTTGGTGCCATCCTATACGGAGCAATAGACACTGGCGCCGTCCCGGGTAACAGATCAATCCCGAACTCTACCTCTCGATCTGGCGGCAAACCCGGAAGCTCTTCAGGAAACACATCAGCAAATTCCTTAACAGTACGAACCTTCTCAACAGCAGACTCTTTAGCCTCCAAGGCATACACATGAACCACATACGCACCACAACCCTTCCTGACCATCTTCTCCGCTTTCAGAGCAGATATCACATTTGATAAGTAATCTCTCCTATTACCTATCATAGCCACCTCAACACCATCAACCGTCTTAAGAACCATACGTTTAGCCGCGCAATCCAACCTCGCCTGGTACTTAACCAGCCAATCCATCCCGAGAATCAAATCGAACTCCCCAAACGGCAGTTCCATCAGATCAGCAGCAAACACTACCCCTTGGAGTTCTAGGGGTACCTCTCTAAACAGTTTATCTACTACTACAGAGTGACCTAAAGGACTAATCACAGTCATCTGCCTAGAAGATATCTCAGAGTCTAAGTCCATGGTCTCTACTATACTACTGGCAACATAAGAGTGCGTAGAACCCACATCGATTAAAGCAGTATAAGGAGTACCAAAAATCAAAAACGTACCGGTTATGACGTCCGGTGCGTCGCCCTCCTCTCGGCGCCTCGCAGCATACACTAATCCCGGCTGCCTAGCCTCAGAACTACCTGCACCTCTGCCCGGTGCTCCACGGCCCCGACCAAAACCATTACCACCTCTGCCATTACCACGGCCCCTCTGCGGTGGCGGTCCATTACCTCTGAACTGATTACGGCCCTGACTCTCAGACTGAATCCTGGCCATCCTACGCGGACAGTCCCTAATGCGATGCTCCAGAGAACCACACTCGAAGCACCCTTTACCACCAATCCAACAACCACCCCAATGAGATTTCCCACACTGATTACACTGCGGTGGTCCCTGCCTCGCAGCAACAAACCTAGCAGACTGATTCTGCCCACTCGGTCTAGCCCTCTTCTGCGGATTACCAGACGAACCAGAAGACCCAAAGCTCCTCTTAAGCCTACTCCTGTCCATACTCTGCCTCACTGACTCCTTAACACCCTCGGCTACCTTAGCCTTCTCAACTAAGACAGCAAACTCGCGCTCCTGCTGAGGAGCAATCAGCAGCCTCAACTCGTCTCGCAGACCATCCTCGAAACGAACACACCTCTCATGCTCAGTGGCTACAATGCCCCTGGCATACCTACTCAGCTTCAGGAACTCAGCTTCGTACTCAGCAACAGATTTACTCCCCTGAACAAGCCTCAGAAATGCCTTTCGCTGGGAGTCGATGTAACTAGCCCCGATATATTTCTTTTGATATGCAGCCCGAAAATAATCCTATGTCAAATCCTCTACTGCCACACTATCTCGAACCGTGAGCCACCACTGATATGACTCATCCCGGAGAAGCGATACAATACCCTTCAGCTTCTCCTCAGCTGTCAGGTCCAGATCATCCATGATCCGCTCAGTTGCCTCCAGCCAGTATTCAGCAGTGCTAGGAGCAACACCCGAAACACCTCGGAAGAATTCGGCCCCGTTAGCCCGGAGTCGCTCAGGAACTGATTTCCTAACTCCTGCACCACCACTAGCCCCAGCTACCCTTTCCAACACTCGCAGCATCGCCTGTGACACTGCGTCATCCCCGGTCTGATCTTGGAACTCACCACCTCCAGCTGGTGGCGGAACCGGTATCTCATTTTCTGAACCCTGCCCAGATCCTACGGGCTCAGAAACCGTCATCCTACCCCTACCTCTACCACGAGTATTACGACCACGTCCGCCTCGAGTGCTCATGTCAAATCTTTCTACGTATCTGATTAAGAATTTTATGCATCAGTGTTTATTCCACTTGTTTAAAGGCAAGTCTTATGAACATTTAAGAAGATTTGTTTTCGCAAGTTCACAGAATCCTATCAGTTTCAATCTCTAAAGTAGCATACTATTGCTAGTCATCAATCATATCATATCCAATCAATTCACAAGGAATAGTCCGGGATACTTACCTGGGCGAACTGGTGCCGGAGACTCGGTGCCATGCCTTTCAAAACCATACTTTCAAACAAACATTTAAACAGACTTTTGAAAACCATTTTGGGCCTCAGGCCCACAGCCAAGCCTTTGAACTTGGCTCTGATACCACAAATGTAACACCCCAAACCCGGACAAGACACCACGTCCGAATCTGGTATGCTACGGGGAAATCGTTTTGAGAGGTTAAATTTTTCGTTTTTAAAATCCTAGTGAAACACAGTGTATTTTGAAGACAATTTGAGTAGACTTGCTGAAAAACTTTTGATGTATTAAAACCCGGAGATTTTGAAAACTTAGCCAGAATGTGTAGTTAAAACGAGTTATTACCATTTAAAACCTTATTAGTTTCTTCGTGGTACATAAAACACTTTTGAACTTAGAAGAACTCCAAGTTTGAATTGAAAACCATTTGTATTTGTTTATCAAAAGACTTTGTGTGATACCCGATGGTATAGTTTAAAAACACAGTGCGTTATAGTTTTGAAATCCCTATCTTTCCAAGTTTTAGTAAAATATATTCCCAGTTACTTTGTTAAGGCATATAAAAATCAATTTAAAGCATAAGCAACATAAAACATAACTTTAAAGGCCTTTTACAAATCCAAATAGAAACCCAAATAAAGTAAATAACTAAAGTACCCAAAATATAGAGTCTGAGTAAAGACTTTATTCAGCATGGCATAAGCACCTCGAGTCTATCCCGGCTCCAAGTCCGCGCCTACGAGTCACCTGAAATGTCAAAGGAGAGGGTGAGTCGAGTGACTCAGTGTGTAAATCCCGCTCCCGATAATACAACATGCTAACACACATCATACATAGCAACATGATTAATGCAACCCAATCCTAACCATCCATATCGCCTTTTCTACCCCGTGTGGTACCAAACCACTGGTGGTGCCAAACCACTGGTGACATATAGTCACAATGTGCTCCCAAAGCACTGGTGTCCCAAAGACACGATATCCGTCAATGTGCTACCAAAGCACTGGTGTCCCAAAGACACAATTGTGCTACCAAAGCACTGGTGACCGAAGTCACAAATCCGATGATGATGGGGCCAACCCATCGTGTGTTACCAAAACACTAGCAGACGATCCCATATCTCAAGTGGGGCCAACCCACGGTGGTCAAACCACAGGGACAAGTCGCAATGAGGTGCCAAACCTCTGGTGTCCCAAAGACACAATGTGCTACCAAAGCACTGGTGACCGTAGTCACAAATCTGGTGATGGGGCCAACCCATCGTGTGTTACCAAAACACTGGCGTCAATCCCGTATAATCATCTGTGGGGCCAACCCACTGTGGTACTGAGCCACTGGGACGAGACGCTGAGGTACCAAACCTCTGGAGGTGCCAAACCTCTGGTGACCCAAAGTCACAAAGTTGTGCTACCAAAGCACTGGTGCTCGTCAGCACAATATATCACTGCTCCCTCCTCTCGTATCACCCATACATATCATACTCATGGACTTATGCATCTCATACCATCCATGCATATCATGCCAACATATCAAGCATTACAACTCATAACATGTATAACATAAATCATGATATCATGCATTATCATTAATACTCATCAATAGAATAGACTTACCCGAATCGTACACATACCCCATTTGGGTATTCATTTGTCCATCATACTGTTTAAATCTTATTAAGCAATCAGGTTTATTAAGAACATTACTAAGTAGAGGGTGTGTTAGTTACACACCTGATAGTTACGAGTCTAGAAATCCCAACCAAAGCGATCTAGATCCCTTCGATGACTAGCTCCTACAATCGGCCAATATAGGGGTTAGACAACTAAGACATTCGGCCAACAACCTATAACCAAGGGATCAACATTAAGCCATTACCTTCACTTGATTTGGTTTCCTACCAAATTCGAACCCACAGTGGTTCCTTCCTCAACAATCGGCTACCTTCAAAAGAGACTATCAATCTTTATAAGCTTGGCTACACGAGATAAAGAATCAACTAATAGCACTAACACTTACCAATCCTTACCCCACTTGGCTAGTCGGAGAACGGAGGTTTCACCAGATTGTATCCAAAGTCCGAATGACCTATAATGGAATGGGTTCCAAAACCAATGATTAGCACTCACCATAAGGCCACATTCGGCTCTTAATCAATCCAAACGATTAAGAACAGAAAAGAGAAGAAATGGCCATTCGGCCAAAACTTACCACCACCAACGATTAAAGCAAGGCTTCCAAAATACCACTGATGTTCGGCCAAAAGATCACAAGAAAGGGGTGTATAAATTCGGCTAACACTTGGAATAAAGAAGGAGAATTTGCTTTTTAGCTGATTAACACCCTTGTGACCGATTCAGAATGAAAGAAGAAAGAAAATAATTGTGATATGAGAGTAGAGTGGGAATGGAATTTCGGCATGATGGTTTAGGAAGAAGAGGGAAATCGGCAATCAATAGAAGAAAAGTTCGGCTTAAGGTTTTGGGAAGAAAAGAAATGATGGAAATATTTTGGGAGGTGACTTTCGGTTTTGAGCAAGAAAAGGGATGGAGAAGAATGCTTTGGAAGACAAGTTTCGGCTCAACAAAATGGGGAACAAGAAGATGGTATAGGAGATAACATTCGGCTAATACAAATCAAAAGGGAGTAAAGCAGTTTCGGCTACCCAGGTTCCAAGAGAAGAAAAGAGGAAAGTAGGAAAAGAATGGGTGCTAGTTTCGGTTTCCACAAGAAAGAAAAAACGAACAAAGTACACACTTGAAAATTCAGCTACACTTGACAAAATGGGAAGAAAGTAGTTTACTACTCTTGATCGAAACAACCCCAAAATGCCAAAAATGCAAAATGAAATTCGGCTAGCACCTCTTCCCACTATGCCGTCACTTCCCCCCACTCCAAGCCCCAAAAATTCGGCCAAATCCCTCCATTAATTCCCCTCCACTCATTTGAAATGTGGTGACCAAGTCTTCCTCCACTTTTTCCTCTCTTCCTTCCATTTGAATGGGTGGACCAAGTCCAAGGAAGAATTCGAATTGCCTTCTAACTCTTCCTCCATGCCGTCCAAAATAAGAGCCAAAATGGGGAATCCTGCTGCTTGAACACTGGACCTCCACCCCTTGATGTTGACGCCATACCAAGCTCCATGTGGCGTCCCCCCTTGCCACTTTGCTAGCTCCTCATTTGTGCTACTAAACACCAAAAATAAAATAAAAACCCCAGCTTCCTCAGCTCCTCTCCTATAGAGCCTAAAAACAAAAATTCTCCCTAACACTCGGGCATACACCTAGGCTATAATTAAGCCCCTAAGACATAAAAATAGCACACAGCACACCACATACAGGCAATAACATGCAACAACAAAATAGTCCCCTAACCGGGGATATTACAGTATAGAATGGCTCCAAAGGAGTTGGTGGAATTGAAAGCGTAGATTTAGGAGTTGTTGGATAGAGGGTTTATCCGACCAAGTGTGTCGCCTTGGGGAGCACCGATGTTATTCGTTAAGAAGAAGGATGGATCAATGCGTATATGCATTGATTATCGTCAGCTGAATAAGTTGACCATCAAAACTAAATACCCGTTGCTGAGGATCGACGATCTGTTCGATCAGTTGAAGGGAGCCTTAGTCTTTTCGAAGATAGATCTGAGGTCAGGGTACCATCAGCTTAAGGTCAAGGAGGCGGATATTCATAAGACGACTTTTAGGACTCGCTATGGTTATTATGAATTTATGGTGATGCCATTTGGATTGACCAACGTGCCAGCAGCGTTCATGGACATGATGAACCGAGTGTTTCAACCCTACCTAGATCGGTGTTTCGTGGTGTTTATAGATGATATCTTGGTTTATTCAATATCGGAGGAGGAGCATGATGCTCATCTGCCAATAGTTTTGCAGATTCTGTGGGAGAAGCAATTGTATGCCAAATTCAGTAAGTGTGACTTTTGGCTAAGGGAAGTTACGTTTCTAGGGCACATTGTGTCAGCAGAAGGGATTAAGGTTGACCCTCGAAAGATTGAAGCGGTGTTGGATTGGAAGCCACCTAGGTCTGTGGCTGAGATTAGGAGTTTTCTTGGTTTGGCTGGGTACTACCGAAGGTTTGTTGAAGGATTTTCTTCTGTTACGGCACCGTTGACTAAGTTGCTATGGAAAGGAGTCCCGTTTGATTGGTCTGATAAGTAGCAGGAGAGTTTCAAGAAGTTAAAGAGGATTCTGACGGAGGCTCCGGTGTTGATTCAGCCGGAGGCGGGGAAGGAGTTCGTAATTTACTGTGATGCGTCACACGCAGGATTAGGATGTGTGTTGATGTAAGATGAAAAGGTGGTTGCATATGCATCTCGACAGTTAAGACCGCATGAATCGAATTATTCCACCCATGACTTGGAGTTGGCGACAGTGGTGTTTGCCTTAAAAATTTGGAGGCATTATTTGTACGGGGAGAAATCTGTCATTTACATAGATCATAAGAGCTTAAAGTACCTGTTGACTCAGAAGGAGTTGAATCTAAGGCAGAGGAGGTGGATCGAGTTGTTAAAGGATTATGATTGCTAGATCGAATATCACCCGGGTAAGGCTAATGTAGTGGCAGATGCTCTAAGCCGTAAAGTAGTCTCTGACTTAAGAGCAATGTTTTCTCACCTTAGTCTATACGAGGATGGGAGCTTATTAGCTGAACTTCAAGTGAAACCCTCTTGGATCAGTCAGGTTAAGGAGAGGCAACAGACCGATGAGTTGCTAAAGAGGAAGTTGCAGCTAATCCCAAATGATGGGTCAACGGAATTCAGTATGAATGATGAAGGGCTGTTATGTTTTTGAAGGAGAGTTTCCATGCCAAAGGATCCGGAGTTGAGGCGTAGGATTTTGCATGAAGCACACGGTGGAGCATACACTATGCACCCTGGAGGAAGTAAGATGTTTCGGGATTTGCGAGATCAGTTCTGGTGGCCGGGTTTGAAGCAAGAGGTAACTGAATTGGTGGGTAAGTGCTTGACCTGTCAGCAGGTAAAGGCGGAGTATCAGTTACCATCGGGGTTATTGCAGCCGGTGAAGATTCCACAATGGAAGTGGGAAAGAATCACCATGGACTTTGTTAGTGGGTTACCCCTCACGCCTACTAAGAAAGATTCAGTCTGGGTAATTGTAGATCGCCTGACGAAGTCTACTCACTTCATACCCGTACGTGTTGATTACTCTCTGCAGAAGTTAGCTAAGTTATACATAGCGGAGGTGGTGAGGTTGCATAGAGTACCGGTTTTGATCATATCAGATAGGGACCCTAGGTTCACCTCACGATTTTGGAAGGCGTTGCATCAAGCGTTGGGCACAAAGTTGGATTTCAGTACAGTGTTTCATCCTCAGACGGATGGACAGTCTGAGCGGGTGATCCAGATCTTGGAGGACATGTTGAGAGGATGTGTCATTGATTTCAGAGGTAGTTGGGAAGAGTTACTACCGTTAGCAGAGTTTGCTTACAACAACAGCTACCAGTCTAGTATTTAGATGGCGCCCTATAAAGCTTTGTATGGGCGGAAGTGTCGTACTCCTACCTGTTGGACGGAATTAGGGGAACGTCAGGTTTTGGGTTCGGAGCTGGTGACCGAGACAGAAGAGAAGGTTGAGTTTAGTCGGGCTCGACTAAAGGAAGCGTCGGACAGACAGAAGTCCTATGCTGATTTAAAGCGTAAGGACATAGAGTTTGCAGTGGGTGACAAAGTATTTTTGAAGGTGTCGCCATGGAAGAAAGTACTGAGGTTTGGACGGAAGGGTAAATTAAGTCCAAGATTTATCGGACCTTATCAGGTGGTGAAACGAGTAGGACCAGTAGCCTATCAGCTTGAACTACCCTCTGAGCTAAGCCAGGTTCACAACGTGTTTCATGTCTCTATGTTGAGACGATATCGTTCAGACCCATATCATGTCGTGCCTGTGGAGGAAATCGAGATAAGACCTGATCTATCCTTCGAAGAGGAACAGGTGGAAATTCTGGATCGGGATGTCAAGGTGTTGCGAAGGAAAACGGTTCCATTGGTTAAGGTGCTGTAGTGGAATCATGGTTCTGAAGAGGCTACTTGGGAACCAGAGGAAGCGATGCGGCAGCAATACCCTCATCTTTTCTGACCAGGTAATTTTGAGGACGAAATTTCTTTAAGAGGGGTAGAACTGTAACATCCTAAATTATTGGGCCTATCCATTTAGTGTGGTGATACGTTTAATGTGTTAATTTAAGTGTTAGGGGCCCAAATTGGGCTCAGGCTTAGGCAGAGGCCTTGGTTAAATTATCTGTTTGGGCACCATAAGGTTTAAAAGGTAGTATCTGTGTTTAAAATACGAAAGTGGGCTTGTGGCCCAGGGGTCAGTGGTGCCACTTAGGGAGCAAGGGGGTGACGCCACACAAGGGAATAAGGGGCCCAAATTTAAGTTTCATGGAGCCCAAATATTTTAATTTAAGTTAGCTAATTTTCGGCATTAGGGTTAGGTGGAGTGGACAGCAACAAGGCTAAAAAATAGGAGGATTTATGTGAATAGGATAATGTAGATATTATAGTTGATAATATGGAAGATAAAAAGGAGAAAAGATAGGAGCTATTACAAGGCTAGGTGTTGGCCAAAATTCCATCACCTAGAGGAGTGAAGAAATCGGTTTCTTCATGGCAAAGGGGTGCCGAATTTTCCTTTTTTATTTGCTAAATTTTTAGTTATCAGGAAGGGCACTTTCGGTTTTTGACAGGTAAGTGCCGAAATCTTTATAAATAGGGAGGATAGCTCATCAATTCCGGCATTTGAACCCTACTCTTTTCTTCATTCTTTGTGCCGAAATTCTCAGTCTTCCTCTGTGATACAGTCCGTCTCGGGTTTGAAGACGAATCGTAAATGTTGCCCGATCGTAAATTAGGTAGTTTCTCTTTTAATTATCAAAAGGGTTAATTTTATTGGAAATAATATCTTTGAAAGGTAAAGATAGGTGAGAGGTTGAAATGGATACGTATTTGTAACAAGAAAGAACCTTTAATAAAAATTAAAGACCCGAATCTTATAAGTTTCAAATTGATGGAATGAGTTTTGAAATAAAACCGAGACCCACTATCTAGCGAGATAGGAACCAACGGTATAGGTAAATGAACGCCACACCCGTAAGGATGATAAGTTCAAAATAAGGAAAGAACGACGCCACTAGGAAACTAGATGAGTCAATTCAAACCTTGAGAATTAGGAGAGTGAATACTCACCAAAAGAAATTCTTTTTTCATTCAAATTCAAAGTTCTGTTTGCAAAATAAAAATGGCCAAATATTTATAGCCAATGAGCCTTACAAATAAAAAAAATAAATAGCAAGAATTTTGGTCTTCAAATTGCTGTCCAAGATATGAAAAATTAATCAATAGAAATGGCATTGTCGTCCCACCATTATCTTCCATGCATTTCATGCTCCAATTCCTTTGAAATATTCTTCATGACTTTTGCTCCACCTTTGCCATCCAAGGGGTTGACCTTCACTCACATGTCAATTGTTTATTCCAAGCCATATGCCTAGGAGAGAATTCGGCCCATGCTCCTTTGCACTATGTTCCATCTTGTTAATTCCACCTTGCCGTTCGTGCATTACTATAACCAACCCATTTGTACATTTTTTTTATTTCATCATGCCATGAGTCTTCCCACTTTCAAAATTATTCTCATGTTTTATAATTTTAACTCTTCATGCTTTATGACAAAGCCATGCCATCCAATAATGCTCCATTATTCCTATTATTTTAATTTATCCCAACATTCCTTCACCAAGCCGTCCCTTACACTTGCACATTTTTAATTTCTAGTTCCCACTATGTTTTTGAATTTTAAAAGCTCTCATCCACTTCATGCACCAATTCTTCCAATGCCGTCCAATGTATCAAAGACAATTTAATTTCTTTTAACACATGCTTATTTCCATTTCCTCCATTTAAAAATCATGCTAACATGTTCTTTAAAGAAATTAAGCTTGCCGTCCACTTCCACTCATCCATTTAAAATTTCATCTCCCATGATTCATTATTTTATTCAAGCTAGTGCCACCCCCATGTTTTGAAATTCTTAATTCCCCTTTGTTTGCCAAATTCCCATGCATGGAAATAAGAGTTGTCGTGAGATTCCTTTAATTTCAACTATTATGCTCCATGCTTTGCCACCCCATACTCCTATATTTTAATAATCCCAAAGCTCTCTCATACATTCCAAATAGTGTTGTCCCATCTTGTCCAAGATGCTTGTTTTAAATATTCTTCATTCTTCAATCTACTTGAATCAAACGTGGCATGCTTGCTTCTTTCATAGCCGAAAATTGCTGCACATTAAAACCACAATTAATCAGCTTGGATTACAATAATTTTGGTAGCCACAAATACTTTTAAATGCAATAGCCACAATCAAATTTAATTTGGCTGGAAGCTTAAAATTCTGCTGCACCTTTAACTCTTGCATTAAAACTAATTAAAACAAGTAACTAAATGGATAAATTAAATTAATCTAAGGAAACCAAAATTAATTTAGGCACAATAAAATATTTTGACAAATTAATTTGCTATAGAAAATCAATTAAACGAATTAAGATGTTTAATTCATTTAATTAAAATTCAGCAATTTAATTTTCAACAAATTCAAAGACTCGATTTATTTAAAGCAATAAAAATTAAAATTTGGCGTCGAGCTTCGTCGATTTGAAAATTCGGTGGGTGCCCCGGGCGTGCCCGTATCATCCCCTCCCTCTTCAAGACGATTCGTCCTCGAATCGACCCATTGGTTATTCGAACAAAACTCCTTGTTCGTCTTTCCTCGATCAAATGGGAAGGATGATAATAGCAATACCTGAAAAGAAAATTCAAGAATTAGCAAGCAATGTTTTAAACATACTTGCAACCCGAATAAAAACAACACCAAACAAATAACTCGCATGCGATCGGGCAGCACCCGATTATCGTACAAAAGAAGTAATGCCTTGTCAAACATTTGCAACAAATTTGAAAAGATCTCAAGGCGTGCATATGATCTACTTGGAATCCAAAAATTATGCTTATCAGGTAAATAGTAAATTAAATGATATACATAAGCATCACAAGTAGATAGATGACAAAATTCGCATGGAACACATAATTGAACAACCAAACCTTGCATTATTCGATATGTGGGTTCTCTCATACACGAATAATAACAAGTATCAGACACAAGAATCCTTTTGTCAACCATTAAAACAAATAGACCATCAATAGGTAATATAAGACAATTAATCATAGCATGATCTAGATGTTTGGCAAAAACAAAGTTAGAAACACAAAGCTTATCGTAATCTAAAGAGAGTAACAATGCATCAACAGTTTCAGAAGACTTACCCTTATACTCAGAAATATAAAGATCAGTCTTACCTTGATCGAGTAATACAAACCTTCTCTCCACAGTCAAGTAGTGTAATCGAAGTCTCGCGTTCAACTCAACCATTTTCAAATGGAAAGTGAATTTCAAATACAGCAATAAAAATTGTTTAAGGAACGAATAAAAATTAAAAACAAATTTGACAAAATTCGTTACCTTATTCAAAAACCAAGTATCAAGAATATAGAAATCTTACAAACCTACTGGATGATACTTGAGTTTTCCACAAAACAAATCGAAACATATGCCCGATTTATGGGACTTAGGTTCCGAAAAATCAATCATGTTAGACAAATAAGAATTATGTACATTCAAGATAAAGCGATTAAAACTCTTAACATATTTCAAAATGTATTTACAAAAGCTCAAGGATTTCATTTTGGAACATGAATTAATCTCGTAATATCTACAATTAAACAAATTGGGGTTAGAAGAAAAATCATCTTTATACAAAGAATTTGATGCTTCAAAACGCTTACCTTCCTTACCTTTCGACTCGGGAGGTTCAACTTCACCTTCAACTTTACCTCTTTCAATCAAAGAAAGACGTCGCTCTTCCGGGAGGAGTTGAAGTGGGAGGCTCTTGTGCGATACGTCGAGAACCTGAAATGAAGAAGCAAAAGAAGAACATACTCCAAATGAGTTAGTTAAATCAACACTCTCTCCTACTTGCTCATCTCGTTTTTCTCGTTTCTTTTTCACGCACTTTTTTATTTTCTCTCTCTTTTTCTTGTTCTTTTTCAGTGATCTTCTCAATGGCCTTTTCAAGCTTTATCAAAGCTTGCTCGTTGTCTCTCTTTCTTGCCTCTTTTCTTTTTATTTCTTTTTCTTTTTCTTTTTCTTTGTTTTTATTACATGAAGTTACAAAAGAATCACAATAATAAGAATTTCTAAAAGAAGAAAAATTATTTACGGATGAGTTACGATAATTTCTTTGGGAAGAGCACTCCAAAGACGTTTTCTTGGAAGTTTCTGAACGAATATATCGATCAACTCGCGTGTTTTCTTGGAGGGAATAAGAATCAGAATATGTACCACTTCGAGAATAATCTTTCGTGGGTGAATACCGTCTCAAACTTCTTGAGGAATAAGAATTTCGATTACAGTCTCTTCTCGAATATTCTTCGAAAGTGTGTCTTCGGGATGATCTTCACTCCGTCCTTCGACTTGAAGAAAGTCGATCTCGTTGGTCTCGTTCCTCGATCTGATCCAAGTTCTTTTCCAACTTGTTTATGGCTCTTCTCATACCATTCAACAAGTATTGGTAATCATTGGATGAGAACTCTTCTTGAGACATATTTATTACTGAAGAAGAAACTATTATAATCAAAGGGAAATAGACAAAAAATTAAAGTACCTTACTACAAAATCTCACAAGTCACTCACAAAGAAATTTCGCTCACACTCGTGTTTCACTCGTATAAGGTTTTTTTTTTTTGAATCACTCGTGCCTTTTACCACTCAATCTCGTCTCACAAATTCGTACTTTGTTTCAAAAAGACTTATTGCGGCTTAAGGGTCGGCTTCAAAATTGGTAACAAAGGTTTGATGTCGGGTAGAAGGTAAGAGGGTAGAGGGGTGGTTTTGATATTGGGGTAACAGTATTTTCCACACACTCTTTTTTTTAACTCTCTTTTTTTTTAAATACTCTTTTTTTTAAATACTTTTTTTTTGTATTCGTATATTTTTTTATACGAATTTTTTTTTGTATCTCTTTTTTTTTTTAACTTCAAATATACTATAATGAAATAAAAGAAACAAAAATTACAACTTGATTATTTTTTTTGAATTTTTTTAAAACTTACTCGGAAAAAAAAACTCGAGATGATCAAAACGTGCCTAATTTAATTGGCTCTGATACCAGATGATACGGTCCGTCTCGGGTTTGAAGACGAATCGTAAATGTTGCCCGATCGTAAATTAGGTAGTTTCTCTTTTAATTATCGAAAGGGTTAATTTTATTGGAAATAATATCTTTGAAAGGTAAAGATAGGTGAGAGGTTGAAATGGATACGTATTTGAAACAAGAAATAACCTTTAATAAAAATTAAATACCCGAATCTTATACGTTTCAAATTGATGGAATGAGTTTTGAAATAAAACCGAGACCCACTATCTAGCGAGATAGGAACCAACGGTATAGGTAAATGAACGCCACACCCGTAAGGATGATAAGTTCAAAATAAGGAAAGAACGACGCCACTAGGAAACTAGATAAGTCAATTCAAACCTTGAGAATTAGGAGAGTGAATACTCACCAAAAGAAATTCTTCTTTCATTCAAATTCAAATTTCTGTTTGCAAAATAAAAATGGCCAAATATTTATAGCCAATGTGCCTTACAAATAAAAAAAATAAATAGCAAGAATTTTGGTCTTCAAATTGCTGTCCAAGATATGAAAAATTAATCAAAAGAAATGGCATTGTCGTCCCACCATTATCTTCCATGCATTTCATGCTCCAATTCCTTTGAAATATTCTTCATGACTTTTGCTCCACCTTTGCCATCCAAGGGGTTGACCTTCACTCACATGTCAATTGTTTATTCCAAGCCATATGCCTAGGAGAGAATTCGGCCCATGCTCCTTTGCACTATGTGTAACACCCCAAACCCGGCCCATTCACGCCGACCGAATTTGGAATGCCACTGCGTAACGCTTTCAAAAATATTCTTACTTAATAGTAAAAACCGTGGAAAATTTGTTTCCTTTAATAAAACATTTTCGTGACTTGTAATATTCTAAGTAAAAATTGAAGTTTGTTATAAAAATATCGGATTCAAGCTTTACTTGAGAAAATAAAACCATTTGCAATCGACATTTTAAACTATCCATCCAGAATAGAGCATAATAATAAAGATGCTTAATAAAGGTACTTAAATACTTTAATGGGCCTTTTTACATTAAACACTTAATCAGAATAATGAAAATGTAGATACTCCATTAATTAAAATATCCTTTTCGCATGAGAATCCGCTTCCGCATGGCCACCTTTGTATCCACTCCGACCCGGTCCAAAATCACGATCACCTGAAAGGTTTAGAAAAATTGGGTGAGTCACCAAGACTCAGTGCATAGTTAATACACATATCTCCACATATGGGCTTAGCCCATATCCACACAGTCCATAAACATGAATATGCAAAAATGAATATGCAACTATGAATATGCAATTATGAAGCTCAACCCACATAGTGATCCACATATCTTACCTTGGCCGACTTACTGCTCAAGGCCGTGGCCAAGCCACCGATCCCATAGGGACCCCACATATCAATCAGTCCACGGTGATGCACACAGCTATCAACCGCCGAGATGGGCACTTAGCCAACACCTCCCTTGAGGAAGCACATAGCTAAACATCAAACGCTAATGTAGCACGAGGCTAGCACTAGACCACACACATAACGTACATCCTTTCCTCAAATAGTCACATCCCAAATCCCATGCATATATATACATATGTATCATGGTAACATATTACTCAAAACAATTATACATCACACGTCATCACATTTTTATACATTCATCAATAGTCATTCATTACCGCAAATCACTGAAAGATTAGTACCAAAACCACTAACCTGATTATTCGATCACCCACCTTGGGTATCCACCATCTTAACCCTAATTTCGGCTAACATGCACAGCTTATACGTTTACATAAAATAATACATACAATACATATAACAAGCAAAAGAACAGTGCGATAACTACGCACCTGATTTAAAGCGAGATCCGATTTATCTAACATAATCTAAAATCCCAAAACTTGTCCTATTGCTGTTGATTTGCCTTAAAAACCAAAGTTAGAAATCGGTCAATCCTTCAATACCAAAATCTATGAACAATGGCTCTTGGCCGCATGTTATACTTACCATTTACCTTGCTCAACAAAGTCCCTTGAGCACTTCAACTCCCGAAAGACTCCTTTGATGCTCCTTTACACTAGCTACACACAAAAAGAGCACATCACTATGGCCTTATACATATTCGGCCATCCCTAAAGCCAAGCTCAACATTCGGTTATCACAAAACCCAAAATATAGCCTAAGGCCGAAAGTCAACAACCACATGCCTTTGCTAAAAGATCCGAAAACTATCATTTGCTTTTGGTGTTGACGAAAACCCTACTAACAACTTATTAGGATCAGCCAACACAAGAATACTAAAAACATGGCCCTTGGCCGAAACTACATTCTTGCTTACCTTGATGTTCATAATCCCAAGAGCTTCATTAATGCACCTTCATGATGGCACATGCAAAAGAACACACCAACTCATAACCCTATAATCTTTTGGCCAACCTTATACCATATCCTCAATCACTGGATTTCGGCATACAAAATATGGAGATGAAGCAAAACCGATATTTTAAGGAGAGATTACTTACTATAATCGCTTGAAGAGAAAGGAGGGTCACAAACGCGCAGTTGATAGCACCATTAATAGTGATTCGACTATGGTGTTTCGGCACTATAATAATGGAGAGAAAGAGTGAAGAATGAGGCTAGGTGGTTCGGCTTTGGTTCAAATAGTAATGAAACATGCGGCTAACAACAATGAAAGAACAAAGCAAGCAATACTTGCTAGCAGAAATACTCTCGCTTCTTCAAAACCGAAGCTCAAACTTGCTCTCTCTCTCCCCCTCTCTCTCATCTTCTTTCTGCCAAAAACACAAGGGATAGAAGAGAAAAACCCAACATCAATCTCGGTCAAGACAATAAGGAAAGAAGGAAAAAACCAAGCATGAAATTCGGCCATGCATTAAAAATGGAGGGAAGGAAAATGAATTTGGCCATGCCTTTGCTACAACCAAGGCCGACCAACTCCCCATGCTTCCAACGGCCATGCTCTCCCTTTTTGCTAAATTCTAACATCAATTACCATTGTTTAATCTTTCTCTTCCATCACCTTATCCATCCTTTAATAAATAAAAGATTAACGCCCATGCTTCCAAAACAATAAATAAAACTCCCTATACTTAAAATAATAATACTAAAAAATAAAATAACAAGCACCCCGTGAGCATTACTCACGCGTGCATGCCCCATGCAGCCCCTCACACCGGCACAAAAAAGAAAAACCCCAGGTGCAGCCCCCAGGTCTCGAACCCGAGACCTGGAGAGAATCCTTCAAGCTTCCTGCCATTCTGCTAATGAGACTTCCATGCCATATCTCGTCGCGAGATTCTTTTAAACCTTCCTTCGCCAGCTCCCAGGTCTGAACACTAAAACAAAAATAACCGCATCATGCGCGACCCCCAGGACTCGAACGCGAGTCCTCGAGAAGGTACCCTGGCTGCAAGCGTCCCAACCACTACGGCCAGTGTTCATTTCATGCCAACAAACGCATTGAAAATTCTTTTAAACCCTTATTCCTTTGCTCCCCTTGCTTATGCACCAGACCAAAAAGAATAAAACGCACTCACTGCTGACAACAAGGCTCGAACTTGAGCCCTCTTGAAGTACCCTAACGTCCCTACCACTTTGCTGCTGGTTTGTTGGTGTTACAAACCTGCCACAATTTAATATAAAGCCTCCTTGCCTTGTTACCCTTTTTAACCCAAAATTCCAAAAATTTCCAAAATACTCCCTTTTTATCCTAGAGTTTTAAAAACCCCCTAAATACATTCAAACCACTCTTAAGGCCCACTAACACTTGAGTTATGCTCCAAACGCACAACCCCTATTTCTGGATATTACAATTCTACCCCCCTTAAAAATAATTTCGTCCTCGAAATTACTTACTACCGAGAAATTCGTACATTTCAATTCACCGCACTACGTTTATGCTGCGCACTCTGATCTTAACCAAACTAACACATTCCTTGGATACTATTTCAAGATTCGTATTCAAGATTTCATACACTTCGTTAGCATACAACACGAACTACCTCATTATCAGACCCTTGACCCGATCTAACGGGTTCCGATACGGCCATTTTGCCTCGACCACGTCCTCTAAAATTAATCTCTTATCGCGGAAACTGACTTAAAAAGTTTTATGCATTAGAGATTTGTTCCACTGATTATCTGCGACCAAATTCTATGAAAAGAAATATTTAAAAGTGGTTCTTTCGATCAATCAAGGTTCAGTTCAAGTTCGCTATTCTAAATCAGAGTCATATTCATGCTCATAAAAAGAGACATATTCATTCATCAACACATTCATTTGCCACACACATTCACTATTCAGATTACCTCAATGGCATTGATAATTTATCAAGGTATAAACAAGCCATACTTATGAAATTTAACTACCAAACATTTATCTACACATAAATTATAACATTTCCAAACACACATTGATCATTAACATGTTTAATATCCCATAGACCTTATTTCTAAAAAGGAAATAAATTGTTACATACTTGTTCACTTTAACTCATTTAGCACATTTGATTATTTTTACCGTTGTTCACGTAAAATTTGCTAGGCATAAAGCCTGATATTATACACCGGCACAAAGCCTGCTAGGCATAAAGCCTGATATTATTTTCACCAGCACGAGGCTTGCTAGGCTCAAAGCCTGAATATCATATTTATAAAGCTGTTTTGCAACCAATCGAAACTTTTATATACTTCATAATCCTTGTACGAATTTTTCGAACATCATATCTCCATCAAACTAAACGTAATCATATTAAATTATACCTTTAAAATAACGATCCATCTAAGCCACCCTTTAACATATATACTAGATTTCGAATGATAAGATTTCATAGTATCAATTTACTGAATTCAACCCTTTAGATTACAATTGATTGCTCACTTAGTGCTCTTTAGCCAATTTCTCACATACAGTGTTCATTAACAAATCTCCTCTTAAACATAATATATATATTCACATATTATAAATATGAACATACACAAATACAACATTCAAACCAACTCTTTCTTCCTATAATTTACCATCACATTCGGTCACACTCAATTAAACACATATTTATTTATTCAATCACCACCATCACCTATTTCATATTCCACAATTAACTACTACTCAACTCATAATTATTTATCCAGTCCAAACATATCAAAATTTCATACTTAAGGCAAATATACATTCGGCCAATACAAATATTTAATCTTATACCTTATCACATTGGTAACATTTATATATATATATGTATATATATTATCCCTTATCCCAAGTGCATATATTTGGCCAACTCAATTATTCAATGGTTATAGATATATACATGTATTTACTAATCCACATTCGACTATCACATATAATAATTTCTATGCCTTATTCGGCAATTTGAAAATAAAATTTATTATGCTACTCGAACATGTACAATTTAATATAGAGATAATTCAAATAAGTCCGTTTGCTTAAAACTTACTCAAGTAGTTCTTTGAACATATCAATTACCATATAGACAAATGCACATATAAACTTTGGCATGAATATGAATTTCGCATTTCCATATCATACATATATTTATATCATCAAATCGAATAAAACCAATCATATGCTTAAACATATGGTTTCATTCACTTAATTCATAGCTTAATTTAATTCAAATATTACTTTAATAGTCAGAGGTACTTACCGGGTGGACTTCGGGTCGGAGGTACAGGTGCCATGCCAGAATAAACCTGAAATAAAAGTCCATATTTTGAAAAGCCCACTTTTGAAAACTGTTTCTCGGGCCCAAAACCTCAAAGCTGAGTTTTGAACCGTGCTCTGATACCAAAATGTAACACCCCAAACCCGGCCCATTCACGCCGACCAAATTTGGAATGCCACTGCGGAACACTTTCAAAAATATTCTTACTTAATAGTAAAAACCGTGGAAAATTTGTTTCCTTTAATAAAACATTTTCGTGACTTGTAATATTCTAAGTAAAAATTGAAGTTCGTTATAAAAATATCGGATTCAAGCTTTACTTGAGAAAATAAAACCATTTGCAATCGACATTTTAAACTATCCATCCATAATAGAGCATAATAATAAAGATGCTTAATAAAGGTACTTAAATACTTTAATGGGCCTTTTTACATTAAACACTTAATCAGAATAATGAAAATGTAGATACTCCATTAATCAAAATATCCTTTTCGCATGAGAATCCGCTTCCGCATGGCCACCTTTGTATCCACTCCGACCCGGTCCAAAATCACGATCACCTGAAAGGTTTAGAAAAATTAGGTGAGTCACCAAGACTCAGTGCATAGTTAATACACATATCTCCACATATGGGCTTAGCCCATATCCACACAGTCCATAAACATGAGTATGCGAATATGAATATGCACTTATGAATATGCAATTATGAAGCTCAACCCACATAGTGATCCACGTATCTTACCTTGGCCGACTTACTGCTCAAGGCCGTGGCCAAGCCACCGATCCCATAGGGATCCCACATATCAATCAGTCCACGGTGATGCACACAGCTATCAACCGCCGAGATGGGCACTTAGCCAACACCTCCCTTGAGGAAGCACATAGCTAAACATCAAACGCTAATATAGCACGAGGCTAGCACTAGACCACACACATAACGTACATCCTTTCCTCAAATAGTCACATCCCAAATCCCATGCATATATATACATATGTATCATGGTAACATATTACTCAAAACAATTATACATCACACGTCATCACATTTTTATACATTCATCAATAGTCATTCATTACTGCAAATCACTGAAAGATTAGTACCAAAACCACTAACCTGATTATTCGATCATCCACCTTGGGTATCCACCATCTTAACCCTAATTTCGGCTAACATGCACAACTTATACATTTACATAAAATAATACATACAATACATATAACAAGCAAAAGAACAGTGCGATAACTACGCACCTGATTTAAAGCGAGATCCGAGTTATCTAACACAATCTAAAATCCCGAAACTTGTCCTATTGCTGTTGATTTGCCTTAAAAACCAAAGTTAGAAATCGGTCAATCCTTCAATACCAAAATCTATGAACAATGGCTCTTGGCCGCACGTTATACTTACCATTTACCTTGCTCAACAAAGTCCCTTGAGCACTTCAACTCCCGAAAGACTCCTTTGATGCTCCTTTACACTAGCTACACACAAAAAGAGCACATCACTATGGCCTTATACATATTCGGCCATCCTTAAAGCCAAGCTCAACATTCGGTTATCACAAAACCCAAAATATAGCCTAAGGCCGAAAGTCAACAACCACATGCCTTTGCTAAAAGATCCGAAAACTATCATTTGCTTTTGGTGTTGACGAAAACCCAACTAACAACTTATTAGGATCGGCCAACACAAGAATACTAAAAACATGGCCCTTGGCCGAAACTACATTCTTGCTTACCTTGATGTTCATAATCCCGAGAGCTTCCTTAATGCACTTGCATGATGGCACATGCAAAAGAACACACCAACTCATGACCCTATAATCTTTTGGCCAACCTTATACCATATCCTCAATCACTGGATTTCGGCATACAAAACATGGAGATGAAGAAAAACTGATATTTTAAGGAGAGATTACTTACTATAATCGCTTGAAGAGAAAGGAGGGTCACAAACGCGCAGTCGATAGCACCATTAATAGAGATTCGGCTATGGTGTTTCGGCACTATAATAATGGAGAGAAAGAGTGAAGAATGAGGCTAGGTGGTTCGGCTTTGGTTCAAATAGTAATGAAACATGCGGCTAACAACAATGAAAGAACAAAGCAAGCAATATTTGCTAGCCGAAATACTCTCACTTCTTCAAAACCGAAGCTCAAACTTGCTCTCTCTCTCTCTCCCTCTCTCTCATCCTTTTTCTGCCAAAAACACAAGGGATAGAAGAGAAAAACCCAACATCAATCTCGGTCAAGACAATAAGGAAAGAAGGAAAAAACCAAGCATGAAATTCAGCCATGCATTAAAAATGGAGGGAAGGAAAATGAATTTGGCCATGCCTTTGCTACAACCAAGGCTGACCAACTCCCCATGCTTCCAACGGCCATGCTCTCTCTTTTTGCTAAATTCTAACATCATTTACCATTGTTTAATCTTTCTCTTCCATCACCTTACCCATCCTTTAATAAATAAAAGATTAATGCCCATGCTTCCAAAACAATAAATAAAACTCCCTATACTTAAAATAATAATACTAAAAAATAAAATAACAAGCACCCCGTGAGCATTGCTCACGCGTGCATGCCCCATGCAGCCCCTCACACTGGCACAAAAAAGAAAAACCCCAGGTGCAGCCCCCAGGTCTCGAACCCGAGACCTGGAGAGAATCCTTCAAGCTTCCTACCATTCTGCTAATGGGACTTTCATGCCATATCTCGTCGCGAGATTCTTTTAAACCTTCCTTCACCAGCTCCCAGGTCTGAACACTAAAACAAAAATAACAGCATCATGCGCGACCCCCAGGACTCGAACGCGAGTCCTCGAGAAGGTACCCTGGCTGCAAGCGTCCCAACCACTCGGCCAGTGTTCATTTCATGCCAACAAACGCATTGAAAATTCTTTTAAACCCTTTTTCCTTTGCTCCCCTTGCTTATGCGCTAGACCAAAAAGAATAAAACGCACTCACTGCTGACAACAAGGCTCGAACTTGAGCCCTCTTGAAGTACCCTAGCGTCCCTACCACTTTGCTGCTGGTTTGTTGGTGTTACAAACCTGCCACAATTTAATATAAAGCCTCCTTGCCTTGTTACCCTTTTTAACCCAAAATTCCAAAAATTTCCAAAATACTCCCTTTTTATCCGAGAATTTTAAAAACCCCCTAAATACATTCAAACCACTCTTAAGGCCCACTAACACTTGAGTTATGCTCCAAACGAACAACCCCTATTTCTGGATATTACACTATGTTCCATCTTGTTAATTCCACCTTGCCGTTCGTGCATTACTACAACCAACCCATTTGTACATTCTTTTTTATTTCATCATGCCATGAGTCTTCCCACTTTCAAAATTATTCTCATGTTTTATAATTTTAACTCTTCATGCTTTATGACAAAGCCATGCCGTCCAATAATGCTCCATTATTCCTATTATTTTAATTTATCCCAACATTCCTTCACCAAGCCGTCCCTTACACTTGCACATTTTTAATTTCTAGTTCCCGCTATGTTTTTGAATTTTAAAAGCTCTCATCCACTTCATGCACCAATTCTTCCAATGCCGTCCAATGTATCAAAGACAATTTAATTTCTTTTAACACATGCTTGTTTCCATTTCCTCCATTTAAAAATCATGCTAACATGTTCTTTAAAGAAATTAAGCTTGCCGTCCACTTCCACTCATCCATTTAAAATTTCATCTTCCATGATTCATTATTTTATTCAAGCTAGTGCCGCCCCCATGTTTTGAAATTCTTAATTCCCCTTTGTTTGCCAAATTCCCACGCATGGAAATAAGAGTTGTCATGAGATTCCTTTAATTTCAACTATTATGCTCCATGCTTTGCCACCCCATACTCCTATATTTTAATAATCCCAAAGCTCTCTCATACATTCCAAATAGTGTTGTCCCATCTTGTCCAAGATGCTTGTTTTAAATATTCTTCATTCTTCAATCTACTTGCATCAAACGTGGCATGCTTGCTTCTTTCATAGCCAAAAATTGCTGCACATTAAAACCACAATTAATCAGCTTGGATTACAATAATTTTGGTAGCCACAAATACTTTTAAATGCAACAGCCACAATCAAATTTAATTTGGCTGGAAGCTTAAAATTTTGCTGCACCTTTAACTCTTGCATTAAAACTAATTAAAACAAGTAACTAAATGGACAAATTAAATTAATCTAAGGAAACCAAAATTAATTTAGGCACAATAAAATATTTTGACAAATTAATTTGCTATAGAAAATCAATTAAACGAATTAAGATGTTTAATTCATTTAATTAAAATTCAGCAATTTAATTTTCAACAAATTCAAAGACTCGATTTATTTAAAGCAATAAAAATTAAAATTTGGCGTCGAGCTTCGTCGATTTGAAAATTTGGTGGGTGCCCCGGGCGTGCCCGTATCACTCTACAATTTCTTTTCTTTTGATTTCTTCAAAAGCCAAAACCCTGAACTCTCTTCTCATCTCCATAGCCGAATACTCCCTATTCTTCTTGCCAATTTCTTCAACTAAAAGCCGAAACTACTTGGATTTCTTCTTATTATCTTCTCTTCTTGATCTTCTCAAAAAGCCGCAATCTTTAAGGGGTAGTCGAATTCTTTGTGTTAAGGTGAGTGCCGATTTCCCTATCTCTTTCGGGTTTTGGAAGATAAAGCCGAAAAGCTAATGGTTTAATGGTTCTATGTATTTTATTGTTGGACGACATTCGGGAATTGAAGTAGATCTCTTAGATCTAAAAGCCAGAAACACTAGTCCCTGAAGCTCATATCACTTTTCGGGATTTCAAGGTAAGGATTTCAATTCTCCTTAAGATGATCAACTGTTTTCTTTTCGTTAGTTGTGCCTTAACTTAATGTTTCGTTATCGGTTCCTGAACAACACCTTAGGCAGATAGCGGTGGTGTTGGCTACGGATAGCGTTGGCTTAGAAAGTCTCGTTCTAACGGTAATCAGGTGTGTAGATCTCTAACACACTCTTTAACTGTAATTTATGTGTTATGGGCTAAAAAGTTGGAAAGAGGCTGTGTAGACAGTCGAATGAAATCCTAAAAGGGTGAGGCAAGGATGCCAGGTATGTAATCATAGAAATTCTCTATGTGTATTGAAATATATGAAAGCCTGTATGATGTTTTCTTTATGTGTGTATGCATGGGGTGGGATTATGATATTGAAGGGGAAGGGCATGATAGGCCACTTGGTGATCGGTGGTTAAACCACAAATTCAAATGTTAGGTCACATAGTGATCAGTGGCTCTGCCACGTTTAATGATTTCTGAATAACAGGAATAGGCAGTACGACTGTCGTTATGGTGTGTAGCGGATGGAGGGTTGATTGTAGAAATCCCCAAGGTGTGATGGTTGGTACGAGTTGGTGTCTAGAGGATGGAAACCTAGGATGGGTTGGGCTATTCATCACTTATTATTTAACATGTAATTAGGATTGTTGCCTTTATGTATGGGCCAGGGCCCATATTGTGTTTGTGGGCTCAGGTCGTTGTGTGTTTCGGGATTTATACACTGAGTCTTGGTGATACACGCTTTTCTTTTTCTCTACTCTTTCAGATGAGCAGTAGATTGTGGACATGGGAGCCGAGACGGACTCGAGGGGCCATCAAGTCTTTATATTTTTTTGTATATAGACTATTTCGGCTTTTCCTTTAAGTTTTAATTTTTGGAATATGTATGTAATAAGGCCCCATAGTTTATATTTCACTATTTAGTTTTTTTTCAATATTTTCAACTTATGAAACTATGTTAAGGGTTTAATTTTACTCAAATTTTTCTTATTAACTTATGATTTTCTAAAAACATCTTAGTAAAAGTTTTCAATGTACAACCCATAGCATACCGGATTTGGTCGAAACGCATGGGCCGGGTTTGGGGTGTTACAGAAGCACTCGATCGAACATACAAATCCCTCTATTTCTTAGACTGAGATTGAAATGACTTACTCATTGGCCTTTTTCTTGCATCTCTAGCCTCAGACACGACTTTTCTCTTCTCCTTGCTTAATTCTTCAGCTTTACAAGCTTGGTCGAATAGCACCACAAATTCTTTCAGCTCAAGGACTCCAACTAACAATCGGATATCCTCATTCAACCCGTCGTCAAACCTTTTTCACCTGATGGCCTCGATGGAAACACATTCCTGAGCATACTTACTAAGCCTAACAAACTCTCGCTCGTACCCAGTTACTAACATTCGGCCCTGTTTCAGCCCTAAAAACTCCTTGCGTTTCTGATCAATAAACCGTTGGCTGGTATATTTCTTCCTAAACTCATCTTGGGATAATTCCAAATTAACCTTCTTCCTCGGTACTACTAACACAAGGGTTTTCCACCACTTGCATGCTGAATCTCTCAGAAGTGACACAACACATTTTAGACATTCATCCGGCATACATGACAGCTCATCAAATACCCTGATGGAGTTTTCAAGCCAAAACTCGGCTCTTTCGAGATCATCATCCACATTAGCTCTAAAATCTTCAACCCCATGCTTTCGGATCTTATCAACTGGTGCCTTACTCAATCTCATGAATTCCATACCTTGTGGACCTGCGGGAACCGGCTGAGGAATAGGTGGGAATGGAGGAGGTTGGGCATTCAGATTTGTTCGAACAAACTCCGAATACCACTGGTTCATCATGTGGAGGAAGACTTCCCTAGCCCCTTCTTCTCCACCCTAAGTAACCGTGGGAGGTCTACTTTCAGATGGCACTACCCCTTGAGTGGGAGCCGGTGTATTGCTTTCTACTTTATCAGCTACAGCTCGGTCGGGATCCATTTACTATATGAAAATAGAGTTTAAAATTGTCAGGAGTCATCACACTATCACAGTTCATTTATGGCATGTATAGCTAGACTCCTACACACGCTACGTTAGTCCGAGAATTAACTAAATCGTAGCTCTAATATCACTAAATGTAACACCCCTTACCTGTATCTGACACCGGGATAGGGTATGAGGCATTACCGGACTTATTCACAAAATAAACATTCAAAACTGAGACATTAATTTCCACTCAAATTTAAATTTTTTTCAAACACATTCATATTGTCACTAAAACGAGCCTACGAGGCCCAAAACATGCATCGGAAGTGGTTCGGGACTAAACCGAGAACTTTGGAAACTTTTGGAGTACTTAGAAAATTTTTCATGAAAAAGGGGTCACACGCCCGTGTGAGTTCGAGACACGCCAGTGTGACCCTATGACACGCCCGTGATTCAGGCCGTGTTCAAATTAGGGAGCATTCTGTTTATGATGTCATCATCAAATTGAGGTCACACTGCCAAGTCACATGCCCGTGTGCTTAGGCCGTGTGATTGATTAAATTTTTGTAATTTTTCATAAAATAGGTGCAGACTTTACACGGCCAGGGCACACGCCCGTGTTCAAGGCCATGCCGCCCTCACGGCTAAGACACACGCCCATGTCTCTTACCTTGTGCTCATTACTGCGCATTCTATTTTGGAACAATTAAGGTGCAGGGGGCACACGACCAAAACACATGCCCGTGGGACAGACTGTGTGCAACACACAGCCTAGACACATGCTCGTGTGTCTACCCGTGTGGACAAATATAAGGCTATTTACCAAGCCTCTTCGCCACCCTTCCATGCACCAACCTATACAACAAAACTTAGCACCAATCCATGCGTATTCATACAACAAATTCAACCAGAAACACGATATCAATATATCTTTCATGTAACATCCCCAAACCCGGCCTATTCACTACGACCGAATTTGGTTATGTCACTGCGGAAAAACGGTGGAAAATTCTATTTAACTTAGAAAAAGAAAAAAAAAATTAGCAAAACTTGTTAAACTTTTGAAAATCCATGTTTGTTTGATATTGTATGAGAAAAACTTTGATATCATATAAATATTATAAAATGCCCAAAAGTAAACCTTAGTGAATATATAAGACAAATTTTGAATAAATAAGTTGTCAAAATAAATTCGTTTCCACTTAGTAATTTAATATAATCCATTCATAGTTTAAAATAATGATAAAATATTCCCAAGGTAAATAAAAATCAAAAGGCCCTTATTACATCAATATTTAAAAGATCAAGAACTTAATATAAATAAGCTTTAAAATATTTAAAATCCTCTTTCTGCATGGGCCACCATGAGTCCTCTCCGATCCCGGTCCAACCCTATGCATCACCTGAAATGGTTAATGAAAAGAGTGAGTCCACTGACTCAGTGCATAACCACAACACATATTTCCATCCGTATGGGCTTGGCCCATACCCACACAGCCATCGAAACAAATCATGCAAGAATGCATCTCAGCCCAACCCACTATCCAACCGTGACACCCACTTTAGCAGACTCCCTGCTTAAGGCCGTGGGAAACTCCCCACCGATCACATCGTGATCCATAACATCTTACCTTGGCAAGCTCGCTGCTCAAGGCCGTGGCTGAGCCACCGATCAACCAAAGTGATCCAACAACATAATCTGTCTACGGTGACGCACATAGCCATCGACCGCCGAGATGGGCACCAAGCCAACATCTCCCTTGAGGTAGCACAAAGCTAGCCTTCAAGCGCTACTGTAGCCTGAGCTAACAGTAGACCACGTACATCCTGTGTACACTTCCTCCTTCATCGAATCAAGCCCCACCTCATGCAAGTATGTAGATGCCACATGTTACGTCATCATATCACATAAGTATATAAATATATACATACATAAATATACATCACAAATAATCTTACCATCACCAGTTCTCATCACTTAAGCCATTATAATCGGCTTCCACACATAACACATATGTTTAAAAGCTAGCAAGCAAACCGAGAAATAGTGCGATGGTTACGCACCTTCTAGCACCAACAATCAAAACCCGAAATGCTACTTAATGCCTCTGCAAAAGCTGACTAAACGAATCCCGAAAAGATCTCCTGCGCTAGGCTCTCCTCCCCTACAAACGGCCTTGGCATAAAATACTTAACCATTTTAGACTTAAACGAAATACCAAAAACATAGCTTACCAAAAGCCTTACCAAAAACGATTGCTAACAAGAGAAAGCTTGACTGGCTACTTCCAATCCCAAAGTACCTTTTAACAATGATTGTTATAAAAACCCAAAGAGGTCTAAGCTAATCTTCGGCCAGAAGTGCTACCAAATTGAGGGAAAGAAATTCGGCAAAGGATGGTGGTGTAGATTCGGCTATCAATAAAATCAAGGGGTAGGGAATAGTGGTTTCGGCCAAAAAGAAGAGAAAGAAAGGTGTGGGGTGTACTTTCGGTTTTGAAGTGAAAAGGAAAGGAAATAGGGAGAGCAAAGGATTTGGCAACCCAGAAGTTTGAGAGCAAAAGAGGAATAAGCTTTGGAGAAGAAGGTTTCGGCAACCAAAGAAAATGGGAAGCAAAATTCGGCAAGGGAGAGAAAGCAAATGATGAATGAAAATGAACACCACCCCCCCTTTATATAATATTCGACCAAGCTCCAACCCCCCCACAAAAATCCCTCAAATCTCTCCTAAAACACCTCCCTTCCATCCATTCAAAAAGATTTGAAAAAGTCAAACCTACCTAGCCAAATTCAAAAAGAGAAGACCAAGTCTTCCTCCACCTTTTAAGCCTTCAAAAACCATCCAACCCCATGCCAAGTTGACGCAAAAACAAAGCCTTCCTGCTGCCCTTGCGAATCGAACCTGAGACCCTTACCAGCTCCCCCCTTGAGGCGTCACTTTCCATGCCTTATGTGGCGCCTCCTTGCCACTCTGCCAAGCCATTCTTTGTGCTTAAACTCCACCAAAATTTCTCTTAAGACCCCTCAAGCCAAGCTCCCCCCTTAGCACTTAAAAATCCAAAATTTCCCTAAGTCTTCCCTTTTAATCCGAGCATTCTTAACACCTCTCAAACACATCCAAGCATACCCAAAACCTACTAGAACATGAATTATACCCAACATGCATAACCCCTCAACCAGGGTGTTACAATTCTACCCTCCTTAAAATAATTTCGTCCTCGAAATTACTTGTCTAAACTAACACCACACTACACTATAGCTGCGCACTCTGATCTTAAAGAGCTAACATACTTTACGAGCAACAAAACAAACAGTCACCAAAACTGCCTCTACCACGTCCACGAGTATTGCGACCACGCCCCCTAGAACTCATATCTAGCGCCTCGATTTAGTCTGTTTAGAAAGTTTTATGCATTAGAAATTCTTGTTTCACTGTTTTATCCACGAGCAACTTTATGCAATGAAGTTTCCGAGAGTAGTTCTTTCGATCAATCAAAGTTTCATTCCCTACCCAGGGGTAATTCCGTCATTTTCCTATAGGGGTATATCGGTAATAACTCAGGGTCAATTTTGAAAATAGTTTTCCAACTTAAAGATATTTCACAATTTACAAAATCTCGGGGTCAGTTCGAACAATTTGTTTTTCAAACCAGATGTGTTGTAAAAATTTCAGAAAACAGGGTTATTTTCTGTAATTTTGGAAATCATGGGCATTTTCGTAAATTCTCTCAAATCGGAATATCACAACATTTCACAAAATAGGATTTTCTGATATTTGATAAAATAGGAATATTTCCATAAAAGTCGAAAGAAATTTGAAAATTTAGAAACCAAGGTGTTTTGGTAATTTTATCAACCAGGGGTATTTTCGTAAATTTTCACAAACCAGGGTATCTGAATATTTCGAAACCACAAAATTTTGGTATTTTGTAAAGTAAAAATCATTTTATCAAAAGTTGAGGGTAGTACGGAAATTTTATAACACAAGGGTATTTTTGTAATTTTGCCACTAGGGGCATTTTGGTAATTTTATAAATAAAAAAAACATCTTTCAAAATCAGATTTAGGGTTTTACAGACCAAAGGGGTAAGTTTGAAAAATTTTAAACAGAAGGTTTTGAAAACAGCAAGGCTAATTCCCTTTCGGGTTTTAATAACCGGTTTAGCCTATGAACAAGTCCTCTTGGTTAAGGTGAACCGTAGCTACGCACCAGGTAGGATTCAAGTAAAGAGGAGGTGAGTCGCTAGGACTGCTTAAATACCAAGCTCTTACTGAATGCCACTCCTAGACATGCGTACAGTGGTTACCACACCTTAACTCGGTGACTTACTTCACAGGTTTGTTTACGAGCTTTAAGTTTTATGCAAATGTTTGAGTAAACTATTCCTAGGGTCCAATAGTCCTAATTTCTAATCTACGAGCCCAAACTAAGCCCATAATAAATCACACAAACAAAACACTTCAAGAGCTAGAAGTACTTACCTGGTGGACTTCGGGTCGGAGGTACAGGTGCCATGCCAGAATAACCTGAAAAATTCTTTATAAAAGCCCACACTTTGAAAAAGCCCATTTTGGAAACGTTTTTGGACCCAAAACCCTCAAAGCCGAGTTTTGAACCTGGCTCTGATACCAAACTGTAACATCCCCAAACCCGGCCTATTCACTACGACCGAATTTGGTTATGTCACTGCGGAAAAACGGTGGAAAATTCTATTTAACTTAGAAAAAGAAAAAAAAAATTTTAGCAAAACTTGTTAAACTTTTGAAAATCCATGTTTTTTTTGATATTGTATGAGAAAAACTTTGATATCATATAAATATTATAAAATGCCCAAAAGTAAACCTTAGTGAATATATAAGACAAATTTTGAATAAATAAGTTGTCAAAATAAATTCGTTTCCACTTACTAATTTAATATAATCCATTCATAGTTTAAAATAATGATAAAATATTCCCAAGGTAAATAAAAATCAAAAGGCCCTTATTACATCAATATTTAAAAGATCAAGAACTTAATATAAATAAGCTTTAAAATATTTAAAATCCTCTTTCTGCATGGGCCACCATGAGTCCTCTCCGATCCCGGTCCAACCCTACGCATCACCTGAAATGGTTAATGAAAAGAGTGAGTCCACTGACTCAGTGCATAACCACAACACATATTTCCATCCGTATGGGCTTGGCCCATACCCACACAGCCATCGAAACAAATCATGCAAGAATGCATCTCAGCCCAACCCACTATCCAACCGTGACACCCACCTTAGCAGACTCCCTGCTTAAGGCCGTGGGAAACTCCCCACCGATCACATCGTGATCCATAACATCTTACCTTGGCAAGCTCGCTGCTCAAGGCCGTGGCTGAGCCACCGATCAACCAAAGTGATCCAACAACATAATCTGTCTACGGTGACGCACATAGCCATCGACCGCCGAGATGGGCACCAAGCCAACATCTCCCTTAAGGTAGCACAAAGCTAGCCTTCAAGCGCTACTGTAGCCTGAGCTAACAGTAGACCACGTACATCCTGTGTACACTTCCTCCTTCATCGAATCAAGCCCCACCTCATGCAAGTATGTAGATGCCACATGTTACGTCATCATATCACATAAGTATATAAATATATACATACATAAATATACATCACAAATAATCTTACCATCACCAGTTCTCATCACTTAAGCCATTATAATCGGCTTCCACACATAACACATATGTTTAAAAGCTAGCAAGCAAACCGAGAAATAGTGCGATGGTTACGCACCTTCTAGCACCAACAATCAAAACCCGAAATGCTACTTAATGCCTCTGCAAAAGCTGACTAAACGAATCCCGAAAAGATCTCCTGCGCTAGGCTCTCCTCCCCTACAAACGGCCTTGGCATAAAATACTTAACCATTTTAGACTTAAACGAAATACCAAAAACATAGCTTACCAAAAGCCTTACCAAAAACGATTGCTAACAAGAGAAAGCTTGACTGGCTACTTCCAATCCCAAAGTACCTTTTAACAATGATTGCTATAAAAACCCAAAGAGGTCTAAGCTAATCTTCGGCCAGAAGTGCTACCAAATTGAGGGAAAGAAATTCGGCAAAGGGTGGTGGTGTAGATTCGGCTATCAATAAAATCAAGGGGTAGGGAATAGTGGTTTCGGCCAAAGAGAAGAGAAAGAAAGGTGTGGGGTGTACTTTCGGTTTTGAAGTGAAAAGGAAAGGAAATAGGGAGAGCAAAGGATTTGGCAACCCAGAAGTTTGAGAGCAAAAGAGGAATAAGCTTTGGAGAAGAAGGTTTCGGCAACCAAAGAAAATGGGAAGCAAATGATGAATGAAAATGAACACCACCCCCCCTTTATATAATATTCGGCCAAGCTCCAACCCCCCCACAAAAATCCCTCAAATCTCTCCTAAAACACCTCCCTTCCATCCATTCAAAAAGATTTGAAAAAGTCAAACCTACCTAGCCAAATTCAAAAAGAGAAGACCAAGTCTTCCTCCACCTTTTAAGCCTTCAAAAACCATCCAACCCCATGCCAAGTTGACGCAAAAACAAAGCCTTCCTGCTGCCCTTGCGAATCGAACCTGAGACCCTTACCAGCTCCCCCCTTGAGGCGTCACTTTCCATGCCTTATGTGGCGCCTCCTTGCCACTCTGCCAAGCCATTCTTTGTGCTTAAACTCCACCAAAATTTCTCTTAAGACCCCTCAAGCCAAGCTCCCCCCTTAGCACTTAAAAATCCAAAATTTCCCTAAGTCTTCCCTTTTAATCCGAGCATTCTTAACACCTCTCAAACACATCCAAGCATACCCAAAACCTACTAGAACATGAATTATACCCAACATGCATAACCCCTCAACCAGGGTGTTACATTTCACATGCTATTTCCTATCACATACAACATCTCAAGCTTATCATCTCAAACCATGCAAAGTCCACATCCATGAAAGACATCATCATATGCATATATACTTAACCAATATTAGCCAAATTCAATGGCCATATACAAAATGAATTATCAACTAACATAAGCCAACACTTTTGGCCAAATCAACTATGACACATGACAAAAAGACCAAGTCCCTATACATGACATAGCTCAAAATATTTGAATTCATTGGTACCAAAATAGTTGTTGTAGATAGTATGTATGGATCTCTAACAAATCTCCAATCCCGAGCTAGCTTGGTTACACTATAAGATAAAGGAAAGGAAGGGAGTAAGCTTTATAGCTTAGTAAGTTCACATGCAAATAATAAGCAACATTAAACAATATTTAACATGAATATCATACACTTAGTATAACTGTAACAGCCCGATTTTGGGGCTAGTTGGAACAGTGGTTTTGAGACCACTAAACCGAGCATAAAGAAAATTATTCGATATTATTTTATGTCTTATAGCATTAAAATATGGCTATATAGAAATTTTAGTGCTTTCATTTTAGCAATAGCATGCTTAATTGTAAAAAGGACTAAATCGCATAAGATGCGAAAGTTCTATTTTATAAGGTAGAGGTACCTAATAGCTATAGAATGTAATTTGGAGGATTTTAAAATGCAATTAGGCCATTTATCTAGTGGTGGCCGGCCATATAAGAGCTAGGGAGACAAGATTTTAATGTTGGTCAAATTTAGTGGATATTAGGTAGTAAAAATGAAAAAAATAGGAGGAGTAAAAGATGTTATCATCTTTCACTATTCACCTATCTTCTCTCAACCAAAAAATTGAAAAAGAAATAGAGCTTTGGGGGGTTTAAACTTTTAGTCAAGCTATCTCCCTTTTTAGTAAGTGATTTAAATGGTTTTTATTTGATAATTTTTGTACTTTTGGAGTCCCCAAAGCTTAAGCTAGCTAATGAGGGGACTAATTGTGATATGGTTGAAAGTCTAGGGACTTGCCATGAGAGTGTTCATGTTGTTAGCTGAGTTTTTAGGGAAGATAATGAATGTTAGGGAGATGAGAAACAACTTTTGTGAAATGTGTTAGCATGAAAACACCTAAATAAGATTTAAATGCAAAGAATGAATTTCTGTCATAAATGCATGAAATGGTGAAAATGGTGAGTAGTTGTATGAGAAATAAATATTCAGCTAGGCTTATTTATTGAGAAAATGTGTAGAAAAATAATTTACGAGCCTAGGGGCAAAATTATAATTTTGCCATAATACAAGGGAAAAATGGTCATTTTTGCACAAGTGTAGATTTTGATGTATTATGATCATAGGGTGATCTAAATGAATGAATTTCATTGTTATAGATCAAGAAGAGCGCGGAATCAACCTTGACAATGGAAAAGGCAAGGTGACGGATTAAACCGTTAGTTACCATGTTTTGCACCGAGGTAAGTTTATGCGTAAATAATGCATTTTCCTTATATACATTATGTTGCTAATTGGTGTATGGCATGATTGAGAACATGTGTGGTTCAAGTGGATCGAATGTGGTAGTCATTGAATAATTATTGTATGAATGATGAAATAGTCATATGAATATGTCAAGACGGCATTTGATGGTTGGCTAAATGCGATACCACCTTGTTGTTTAATTAAGATGGGCTATGTGCGATACCATCGTCTAATTATCATTTGGTGGGCTTTGTGCGATACCACCGTAACTAACCTTTTTGGTGGGCTATGTGTTATACCACCCTAATAAAGACTGATGGTGGGCTAAGTGCGGAACCACCGAGTAATTTGACTATGAGTAATTGATTAAGAGGTTGTGATGTGTTGTTTTATGTGACATTGTGATGCTAAGTGCAGGGGAACATGCTAATGAATGTATACATTAAGCTTGTGATATGGTTGGAATATAGAAAAGGAGGAAATGAGTAAGCATGATTATGAATGTAGATTATTTCTTGCTTATTATTTAATGCTATATAAATGATTAGTGCATGCTATAATGTTATATTGTTTACATGTAAACTTACTAAACTTAAAGCTTACTCCCATTCTCTTTTTTTCCCTTGTTTTATAGAGTTTAAGAGTCGAGCTGGGATACGAGGATAACCAGAAGATTGCCAACATTATTTACTCGCTTCGATATATTTAGACTTTGATTTTGTGTATGGCATGTATAGGGGCTAAACTAGTTTGATTATTTTGTGGAATTGGCCAGAAGTGTATTGGCCCCTTGTTAAGATAACTATTTTGTATTTTACCATGGTTGATGGCTCACCCTATCATTTATGAAAATAAAAAGTTATCCATGGAAGTTCATATTGATATTATGAGTTGTTTATTAGTATGTTGAATGGGTTAATGTGGTGTAAGTTAGAGGGGTGCAAAGAGCTTGGCAAATAGCCTTATTCTTGTCCACATGGGTAGGCACACGGGCGTGTGTCTAGGCCGTGTGTGACACACGGTCAGTCCATGGATGTGTACCCAGGCAGTGTGAAGTCTGCACCTTAAATTTAGAATTTGAATCGTCACACGGTTGAAGCACACGAGCGTGCCTAGGCCGTGTGGATAAATCAGTGTCGACCACGGGCTAGCCACACGGGCGTGTGACTAGGCCGTGTGTCACAAATAAAATGTCCAGGTTTTTGCACACGGAATAGGGACATGGGCGTGCGTGACCACACGATCTGCCCACATGGGCGTGTACCATTTCCCAGGGGCGTGTGGCCCTTGTTTTGGTAAAATTTCCTTAAGTGCGTAGAAGTTTCCAAATTATCCCCAAAATCTTTTGGGAGCACGTTTAGGGCTTCGTAGGTCCATTATAAGGATGATAGACATATAAATGGAGAAGTTATAATTTGAAATGAGTTTGATAGCCCAAGGATGTATGACCAAGTGAGTTGAGTCCGGTAATGCCTCATGCCCGGTTCTAGCGTAAGATACGGGTAAGGGAGTGTTACATTTAGTGGTATTAGAGATATGGTTTAGTCGATTCTCGAACTACCGTAGCATGTGTGAGAGTCTAGCTATACATGCCATAAGTGTATAATGATAGTGTGGTGGCTTCTGATGATTCTAAACTTTGTTATTATGTAGTATATGGATCCCGATCAATCAGCTGCTGATAACGTAGCTAGCAATGCACCGGCTCCCGCTCAAGGGACCGCGCATGTGCAGAATGGACTCGAGACTAGGGGTCAAGGAGAATAGGCTCGGGAAGCCTTTCTCCAAATGATGAGTAACTGGTACACTGAGTATGTACGGGCAAACCCCAATGCTCAACCTTCTCCATCTCCTCCTATACCTCAGCCAGTTCCTGTGGCTCCCCAAGGTATAGAATCGGTGAGGACAACTAAGCCTCTGGTAGACAAAATTTCGAAGCAAGGGGCTGAGAACTTTCGAGCTAATATAGATGATGACCCTAAGAGGGCAGAGTTCTGGCTTGAGAAGTCGATTAGAGTATTTGATGAACTCTTCTATACACCTGAGGATAGCTTAAAATGTGCTGTGTCCTTGCTGAGGGACTCAGCATACCATTGGTGGAAAATGTTGACATCAGTGGTCCCAAAGGAGAGAGTGACGTGGGACTTCTTTTTGGAAGAGTTTCGAAAGAAGTATATAAGTCAATGGTTTGTGGACCAAAAACGGAAAGAATTCCTTGAGTTAAAGTAAGGAAAATGATTGTGGCAGAATATGAGCGCGAATTTGTTAGGCTCAGTAAGTACGTGCAAGAGTGCGTGTCCACGGAAGCCATTTTGTGCAAGAGGTTTGAAGATGAGCTGAATGGGGATGTCAGACTTTTAGTCGGGATTTTAGAACTAAAAGAATTTGTAGTACTGATGGATAGGGCTAATAAGGTCGAAGAATTAAGTAAGGAAAGGAGGAAGGCTGTGAGTGAGGCCCGGGATGCAATAAAAAGGCTAATGAGTAAATCCTACCAAGCTCAATCGAAGAGGTCCAAGGAACTGAACCCTCAGACGACTGCATCAGTTGGATTTTCACAAAGAGAGCGAGGTAACACGTACTCGGGTACAAGAGTTCAGGCCACCTCGATGGAAAGTGTGGGCAATCTAAAGTCCAAACCAGAGTGCCCAAGTTGTGGTAGACGTCACACTGGGTAGTGTTAGGGAAACAACCGAAATTGTTACAAATGTGGTTCCCCCAACCATTTCATCCGAAACTGCCTTGAAAGAGATGACAAGGAGAAGAAGCCAGAGGTAAGATCAAGCAGTGTATCCTCTAGAGCTAGGCCACAAAAGAACCCGGGAGGTGGGACTAGTGGTAGAGGTGTATCACGGGACTCTACTGTGAGGTCAGAGGGCCGGACACCAGCAAGGACCTATGCTATTCGCGCTCGAGAAGAAGCATCATTGCCAGATGTAATAACGGGTACTTTTTCTCTTTATGACACCTTTGTTATTGCTCTGATTGACCCGGGGTCAACCCATTCTTATATTTGTATGAGATTGGCATCTAGTTTGAGTATGACTGTTGAGTCTACTAAATATGTGGTAAAGGTGTCAAACCCATTAGGAAAACATGTGTTAGTTGACAAGGTGTGTAGGAACTGTCCTTTGACAATTAGGGGTCATTGTTTTCTGGCAAACCTTATGTTGTTGCCGTTTGATGATTTTGATTTGATTCTTGGTATGGATTGGTTGACTACCCATAGTGTTTTAGTGAACTGTGGTAGTAAATTTATCGATTTGAAATGTGAAAATGGAGATGTTATTCGAGTTGAATCAGGTTGGTCAGATAATTTACCGATGATGATCTCTTCCTTGGTGGCTGAGAAATATTTGAGAAAAGGATGTGAGTCATAGCTCGCTTTTGTACTGAACACTCAAGAGTCTGAAGCAAGGATTGAAATAGTGCCAGTTGTATGTGAGTATCTAGATGTATTCCCGGAAGAGTTATCTAGATTACCTCCAGTTAGAGAGGTCGAGTTTGGAATTGAGTTAGTTCAGGGAACGGTACCTATTTCGGTTGCTCCGTATAGGATGGACCCACTAGAGTTGAAAGAACTGAATGTTCAGTTGTAAGAGTTAACGGATAAGGGTTTTGCAAGACCGAGCTATTCACTATGGGGTGCTCCAGTACTTTTTGTAAAGAAGAAGGATGGGTCGATGAGATTGTGTATAGACTATAGACAGCTCAACAAAGTAACTGTGAAAAACAAGTATCCTTTACCAAGGATAGATGATCTATTTGATCAACTAAAGGGAGCTACGATGTTCTTCAAGATTGACCTGAGGTCCGGTTATTACCAGTTGAAGGTTAAGGAGCAAGACATGCCGAAAACAGAATTCCAGACAAGGTATGGCCATTATGAGTTTCTGGTCATGCCGTTCGGTTTAACGAATGCTCCTGCCGTTTTTATGGACTTAATGAACCGTGTCTTCTGACCGTATTTAGACAAGTTTATGGTTGTCTTTATTGATGACATATTGATTTATTCTCGAGATAAGAGTGATCATGCAGAACATCTGAGAACTGTCTTATAGACTTTAAGAGACAAGTAGTTATATGCTAAATTTAGTAAGAGCGAGTTCTGGCTCCGAGAGGTAGGAATCCTAGGACACATTGTGTCGGGCGAGGGTATTAGAGTTGATCCGAGAAAGATCTCGGCTATTGTGGAGTGGAAACCGCCGAGGAACGTGTCAGAAATCAAAAGCTGTTTAGGCTTAGCGGGGTACTATAGGTGGCTTGTGAAGGGATTCTCCATGATTGCTATCCCGATGACGAAACTGTTGCACAAGGATGTTAGGTTTGATTGGACTAAAAAGTGCCAACAAAGTTTCGAGAGATTGAAGACATTGTTGACTGAGGCACCGATTTTAGTGCAACCCGAGTCGGGCAAAGAGTTTGTGGTCTACAGTGACGCATCGTTAAATGGTCTCGGGTGTGTGTTGATGCAAGAGGATAAGGTAATCGCTTACACCTCGAAACAGTTAAAACCGTACGAGAAGAATTATCCGACTCATGATTTGGAGTTGGCCGCGATTATTTTCACGTTAAAAATTTGGCGACATTATTTGTATGGAGAGAAATGTCAAATCTTCACGGACCATAAGAGTTTGAATTATTTGATGGATCAAAAGGATTTGAATTTGCAACAACGACAGTGGCTTGAGTTATTGAAGGACTATGAGTTAGCGATTGATGACCATCTGGGGAAAGCGAATGTAGTTGCGGATGCTCTAAGTCAAAAATCCTTGTATGCTTTGAGAGCTATGAGCACGAGTTTGTCATTGTTTGACGATGGTGCTATATTGGCCAAACTGAGAATTAGGCCACTATTTGTTCAGCAAGTATGTGAGGCTCAAAGGAATGATAATGAGCTTCAAGCTAAGAAAGCTAAGTGCGAATCGAAGAATGATACCGAATTCTGGATGAGTTCAGAAGGTTGTTTAATGTTCCATGATAGGATTTGTGTCCCTAAAGATGGTGAGTTGATTTGAAAGATATTGAATGAAGCACATAGCAGTTATTTGTCAATACATCCGGGCAGTACGAAACTGTACAATGGCCTGGATAAATTCTATTGGTGGCCAGGAATGAAAAGGGACATCTTTGAGTATGTAACAAGATGTTTAATTTGTCAACAAGTGAAGGCTGAACATCAAGTGCCTTCGAGATTACTTCAGCCAGTAATGGTTCCCAAGTGGAAGTGGGATTGGATTACCATGGATTTTGTTACGGGCTTGCCTACGACTCCGAAAAAGAAAGATACTGTGTGGGTTATCGTTGATAGACTAACAAAGTCGGCTCACTTTATACCGGTGCATGTTATTATTCGCTGGAAAAGTTAGCCGAGTTGTATGTTGCGAAGGTAGTAAGATTACATGGAGTGCCTGTATCTATTATCTCAGATTGAGACCCAAGATTCACTTTGAGGTTTTGGAAGAAGTTGCAGAAGGCCTTGGGTACAAGATTGAATTTTAGCACTGCATTCCATCCTCAAACTGATGGTCAATCTGAGAGAGTAATCCAAGTTCTGTGTGTTAGAGTTCGAAGGTAGCTGGGAAATATACCTACCCTTGGTCGAATTTGCTTACAATAATAGTTATCAGTCGAGTATATGGATGGCACCGTATGAAACCTTATATGGTCGTAGGTGTCGAACTCCTTTGTATTGGACCGAGCTGAATGAGGAGCAAAGTCATGGGGTTGACCTGGTTAAAGAGACCGAGGAAAAAGTGAAAGTGATTCGGGATAGTCTGAAAGCTGCTTCAGACTGACAAAAGTCGTACGCGGATTTGAAAAGAAAGGAAACTGAGTTTCAAGTGCGCGACAAGGTATTTCTGAAAGTGTCCCCGTGGAAGAAAATAGTAAGATTTGGTCAAAAGGGTAAATTGAGTCTGAATTCATAGGGCCGTATGAGATTACCAAAAGGATTGGGCCAGTGGCATACTGGTTGGCTTTGCCTGTGGAGTTAGAGAAAATACACAATGTGTTCCATGTATCGATGTTAAGGCGTTATCGCTCTGATCCTTCGCATGTGATTCCTCTAATAGAATTTGAGATATGATCGAATATGACATATGAGGAGGAGCCAATTAAAATCTTGCCTCGAGAGGTGAAACAATTGAGAAACAAGGACATAACCTTAGTAAAAGTGTTATGGCAAAAACACGGTGTGGAAGAAGCTACGTGGGAACCATAAGAAACTATGAGAGAGCAATATCCAAACCTCTGTCCCGGTAAGATTTTCGAGGGTTGTAACAGCCCGATTTTGGGGCTAGTCGGAATAGTGATTTTGAGACCACTAAACTGAGGATAAGGAAAATTATTCGATATTATTTTATGTGTTATAGCATTAAAATATGGCTATGTAGAAATTTTGGTGCTTTAATTTTAGCAATAGCATGCTTCATTGTAAAAAAGGACTAAATCGTATAAGATGCGAAAGTTCTATTTTATAAGGTAGAGGTACCTAATAGCTATAGAATGTAATTTGGAGAATTTTAAAATGCAATTAGGCCATTTATCTAGTGGTGGCCGGCCATATAGGAGCTAGGGAGACAAGATTTTAATGTTGGTCAAATTTAGTGGATATTAGATGGTAAAAATGAATAAAATAGGAGTAAAAGATGTTATCATCTTTCACTATTCACCTATCTTCTCTCCACCAAAAAATTGAAGAAGAAATAGAGCTTTGGGGGTTTAAACTTTCAGCCAAGCTATCTCCCTTGCTAGTAAGTGATTTAGATGGTTTTTATTTGATAATTTTTGTACTTTTGGAGTCCCTAAATCTTAAGCTAGCTAATGAGGGGAGTAGTTTGCGATATGGTTGAAAGTCTAGGGACTTGCCATGAGAGTGTTCATGTTGTTAGCTGAGTTTTTATGGAAGAAAATGAATGTCAGGGAGATGAGAAACAACTTTTGTGAAAGGTGTTAGCATGAAAACACCTAAATAGGACTTACATGCAAAGAATGAATTTGTGTCATAAATGCATGAAATGGTGAAAATGGTGAGTAGTTGTAAGAGAAATAAATGTTCAGCTACGCTTTTTTATTGAGAAAATGTGTTGAAAAATAATTTACGAGCCTAGGTACAAAATCATAATTTTGCCATAATACAAGGGCAAAATGGTCATTTTTTCCCAAGTGTAGATTTTGATGTATTGTAATCATAGGATGATCTCAATGAATGAACTTCATTGTTATAGATCAAGAAGATCACGGAATCAACCTTAACCGTGGAAAAGGCAAGGTGACGGATTAAACCGTTAGTTACCACGTTTTGCACCGAGGTATGTTTATGCGTAAATAATGCATTTTCTTTATATACATTATGTTGCTAATTGGTGTATGGCATGATTGAGAACATGTGTGGTTCAAGTGGATCGAATGTGGTAGTCATTGAATAATTATTGTATGAATGATGAAATAGTCATATGAATATGTCAAGACGGCATTTGATGGTGGGCTAAGTGCGATACCACCTTTTTGCTTATTTAAGATGGGCTATGTGCGATACCATCGTTTAATTATCATTTGGTGGGCTATGTGCGATACCACCGTAACTAACCCTTTTGGTGGGCTATGTGCGATGCCACCATAATAAAGACTGATGGTGGGCTAAGTGCGGAACCAACGAGTAATTTGACTACGAGTAATTGATTAAGAGGTTGTGACATGTTGTATTATGTGACATTGTGATGCTAAGTGCAGGGGAACTTGCTAATGAATGTATACATTAAGCTTGTAATATGGTTGGAATATAGAAAAGGAGGAAATGAGTAAGCATGATTATAAATGTAGATTGTTTCTTGCTTATTATGTAATGCTATATAAATGATTAGTGCATGCTATAATGTTATATTGTTTACATGTAAACTTACTAAGCTTAAAGCTTACTCCCCTTCTCTTTTTTCCCTTGTTTTACAGAGTTTAAGAGTCGAGCTTGGATACGAGGATAACCAAAAGATCGCCAACACTATTTACTCACTTTGGTATATTTAGACTTAGTGATTTTGTGTATGGCATGTATATGGGCTAGACTAGTTAGATTGTTTTGTGGATTTGGCCAGAAGTGTATTGGCCCATTGTTAAGATAACTATTTTGTATTTTTCCATGGTTGATGGCTCACCCTATCATTTATGAAAATATAAAGTTATCCATGGAAGTTCATATTGAAATTATAAGTTGTTTATTAGTAAGTTGAATGGGTTAATGTGGTGCAAGCTAGAGGGGTGCAAAGAGCTTGGCAAATAGCCTTGTTCTTGTCCACATGGGTAGGCACACGGGCGTGTGTCTAGGCCGTGTGTGACACACGGTCAGTCTATTGGCGTGTACCCAGGTCGTGTAAAGTCTGCACCTTAAATTTGGAATTTTAATCGTCACACGGTTGAAGCACACGGGCGTGCTAAGGCTGTGTGAATAAATCAATGTCGACCACGGGCTAGCCACACGGGCGTGTGACTAGGCCGTGTGTCACAAACAGAATGTCCAGGTTTTTGCACATGGAATAGGGACATGAGCGTGAGTGACCACACGATCTGCCCACATGGGCATGTCCCATTTCCCACGGGAGTGTGGCCCCTGTTTAGGGAAAATTTCCTTAAGTGCGTAGAAGTTTCCAAATTATCCCCAAAATCTTTTGGGAGCACGTTTAGGGCCTCGTAGGTCCATTGTAACACCCCAAACCTGGCCTAGTAGTTAGGCCCGAATCTGGCGTGTCACATTGAAGGAGTATTGTAAAGCTAAACGATTGTTTAGAAAAGTTGCTTGTTGAAAATATTGTGTTTCTTTTGAAAACTCTGAGTTTTGATGTTTGTTAGTAAAAACCCGGTTTGTTTACTGTCCTTTTTAAGAAGTTATTAATGTTTTAACAATAAGACTGTTTCCACTGTGAAAAGTTAAACTTGAGTACTTGCGGGAATGTGCTGTTTTGAAAAATGATTAATTATGCTTTAAGAAAACCATCGAGGTATGTTTACTCTCCTCCTAGATTGCTCTATTTAAAGCCAGCTTCTCACCTTCCCTCTCGCTATCTATCCAATGTGGGATTCCTCCTTCAGTAGAGTTTAAATCCAACACAAACTTTTGCCGCCCTAACTTAGCAAAATAAATATCCCCTTTTTGCTACTCATGAGATTCGAACCTAGGCTCCCCTGTAACTTAATCCACGCCGCTAGCCATTAGGCCATAAGCTCCTCTTGTGTCTTAAAACATGCGCAACTAAATATAAGTCTATGGCCAAAGTCTAAAGTCCATTTAAAAAGAAAATCAAAATGCAAGCACCAAGACTTGAACCTTGGACCCCTTGCTTCATTGTGGCGCCATTCCCTTGTCTCCCATGTGGTGCCATTTGCCACTAGACCACAACTCCTTTTGTGTCATTTTTCTCCACATTTTATTCTTAAAGCCTACTACAAACTCCCAGGGTTTTATTCACCTAAAACCAAAATTTCCCTAAAGCCCAAGTTTGATCCCGGGACTTCATAGAAGCCCTCTAACCTTCCAAAATCACTCACCTAATAGGTCCAACTTGCATTAAAGCCATTCTCTTATTCTCAAAAATTTTAAACGCTCCCACGCCCAAGGCCCAATGGGCCCCATTCTACTAGGCCCAAATTCGGGGCGTTACATCTATTATAAGGATGGTAGACATATAAATGGAGAAGTTATAATTTGAAATGAGTTTGATAGCCCAAGGATGTATGACCAAGTGAGTTGAGTCTGGTAATGCCTCATGCCCGGTTCCAGTGTAAGATACGGGTAAGGGGGTGTTACAAAAACACAAGTTACATATTTGTCATCATAGGTTCATAAACATAACTTACTCATTCTTAATCTTACCAAGTGTTCATCACATACCGAGCTCATTCTTATGAGTTTTTTGTACATTTCTATCCATGTACCAACTCATAACATATCATACTCTTTCTCGTCTTTGACATACCCATTGAACACTTGGAATACTAATCGGATACAAAGAAAGTCTTGCACCATATACGTAGCTAATGCTATCTCATATCTCGTAACACATAGGGGCTCGCTCTCGAGCTAATCACGGGCCTGCTCACACAAGCTTTCAGTCAAGATGTAACTACGCAGTGCTGATCACACAAGCTGTCAGGTATCCGTAACACATGAAGGACTACCCAGCCACTGGTAGACGTACGAGACTAGCACCTAGGTCACATAAATCACATATAACACATGGTTTCCTAGTGACATGTCACTCGTATCCTAATCTATTCCTAAGGTTCGAACGAGATTTCTCACTTGTCATTTCATCGTCGAATGTATCCACATTGTCATTAATACAATTCATGTAAAGTAAAACATATAAAAGTACAATTATAACATTTCCTTTATTTACAAACGAACTTACCTTGGTACAAAATAGTAAAAAAGGATTTAATCGTCAAACACCTTATTCTTTCCCCTGTTAAAGGTCCAAACTTCATTTTTCTTAATCTATAATAGAAAATTTAGCTCATTTAATATTCACATTACTCAAATCAGTCCAAACATCACATTATGGCAAAATTACCTTTTTCCCCTAAAGTTTCACATTTTTACAAATTGGTCCCTAAGCTCGTAAAATGAAATCTATTCGATTTCTTTAATGTGCAAGCCTATTCAAACCATTTTTATAACTATAACAACCCCCAACTTCCATTAAAACACACTTTTACTACATATTTGATAACTTTTACAAATATGTCCTTTTAAGCATTTTCATCAAAAAATCACTTAGTAAAAGTTGTTTATCTAATTCCAAACATTCATTTTCTACCCTTAGACATCAAAATACCCAAATGTATATCATGGGTCAAATCCTAGACCTTGATTATTCCTTAAATTGATGGTAGAAATAGATGGATCAGATTATAACGACTTCAAAATTGTAAAGAGCATTAAAAACATGGCAAGAACGGACATACAATCGAGCTTGAAAGTTGGCCAAACCCTAGTTATGTCTTCCTTCTAATTTTCGGCACAAGGGGGAGAAGATGGACAAGATTTTGGCTTGATTTTCCCTTTTTATTCTTTTATTTACCAAATAACCAAAATGCCCCTCACTTAAAACTTTGAAATTTTATCTCACCATGTCCATTTTTGTCAACTATCTTAACAAACGATCTAATTACCATCTAAGGACCTTCAATTTAAAATTTCATAGCAATTAGACACCTCTAGCATGTAAATCTCAACTTTTCCACTTTTTACAATTTAGTCATTTTAACTAAATTGAGTGCCCAAACGTCAAAATTTTCGAACGAAATTTTCACGAAATCATTTCGTAAAATTGTATACCATAGAAATGTAATAAAAATAAATTTTACTACGTCGGATTTATGGTCCCGAAACCACTATTCTGACTAGACCCAAAATTGGGCTGGTACAATAGGAATTTATGTACTGCCTTGATTAAAATTTGCCTCTTGAGTCGTCCTTCAATACTAGTTTGTCTTGTCCACCAAATTGAGAAGGATATACTAATGATGTCTTGATTTGCAGCTTCTCCAAAAACATATTTAATCTTTTCTTCATCCCACGTTTTGTCATTTTTTAAAAAGGTTGGACAAGTTCACTAAGGAGTCGTCGATTGGTATTGTATTCAAGAAGATGACATTGTGGTTTCATCCAACACATCATTGTTCTCTGCTCCAAATTTGAATATACAATGACCCAAATTCTAGTCGGGTCAAAAATTTCAATTTCCAATTAGATTCTTAAATCAAGTATTTTTGAATTAGATGTATAGCACCCTAAACCCCTCCTAGATGTCCAGACCAAGTACAGAGGGTTACATCATCGACAAACATACCACATTTATAATGTAGTCAAAATAACCATTTAGCATATGATATCAAACACAACGATCAACTAGGTATAGAATCTTCCCAAACATCATAATATCATAGCATACCTAAATCTCTAATAATAGTATTCAAAGGAAAGATAAAAGCTTGACTGAGCTCCCGCGACGCCGACCCGTTCAAGCCTGAGAACCATCTAAAATCCAATAAAAAAATGAGTTGCGAACTCAGTGCGTAAAACATGTTTCTTCATTTAGAACACATTTATCAGATAGTTTCCGAATCCCAAGATTCGAGTTAGTAACAGTCGCAATTTTAATTTAGATTCAAAACAGATCAGTTTCATATGCAAAAGCAATTTTAGTTTCACATACAGAACAAGTCAGATTCAGATGCAGATATTCCTACCCTTATCCACTACACACCGTCTTTGGCTATCCCAACACACCATTAAGGGCGTTCAATGCCCAACCAACCTTACACACCATAGAGTGTTTGTCTGACACGTTTAAAGAGACGTAGCTTAGCTGGTAGATCGAAATGTGACAAAGAGCCAGATTTAGAATTATACATATTGTGGCTTAGCCACTAATTCAGAGTAGATTACTTCCTTCTTCACAATATCCCAAACTATGCAAATGTAGAGTACATATAACCATAATACGTGTTTAGTCATTCTAAATTATTTCACGATTAAATAGTAGAGTTCAATATCAGAAATAAATATCACAGTACATATACAGTTATGTTATTCATATGTCAGTCATAGAGCATCAGAGAGTTCTTGTACAATCAAATTCAGATAATTCATACATTAGGGAGGTCATGTCCTTAGTTCCGATTTATATGCCATACGGCCTGGACACACACCCATGTCCTTAGTTTCGATTTCGAGCAAAACAATTGAGCGATGACTGCAACAGGTTGGTTTCAATGAAACTTTCGATTTTTGTAACACCACAAACCCGGCCAACAATACGACGAGATTTGGTATGTCACATGGAAAGTTTGTTTTAAGGTCTTTTGAAATAGGAGAAATTTCACGATGTGTTAGCATTTGAAAATCAAATTCAGTCTTAGGGTTTTCTCACAAAAACTTAATATGAGTAATCTTATCAATCGAAAATAGGTTTGTATTGCGAAAGCTGAAATTAGAAATTATATAAACGTGACATTTGAAAGCAATGTTTGTGGTTCTAAGAAAATTCCCGAATTAATTAGTTATTCGCTTGTCATCCTTTGTTAACACTTTGAAAAGAAAATGTTTGTTTATATTTTTATTTTAGAAAAGCTCCACATTTGACATCTCATAAAACATGTAATAACAGTATAAAGTCAAAACCCAAATTAAAGTTACGGAGGCCTTATTACATAACGAAATCCCAAATTAAAATGAGTTTAAATAAAGAAACGAATTTACGTAAGAAGTAATGCATGGCCACCTCGAAGTCCACCTCGCTCCAAATCCGCAACTAGGAGTTACCTGCAAAATTAAGCAGAGGGGTGAGTCACTAAGACTCAGTGTGTAATTCCCCTTACGAAAGCAATCTGGGCCTAAGCCCACAGAACACATTGGGCCTTAGCCCTCACAACATGACATATCAAAAATTGTATGCAATGCAACCCAGCCCAACCTAGTTTTCCATCCTTTACATCCACTGAATCAGCCAAACACCCGTGGCAACAAGCCACTGTGGTTCCAAACCACTGTGGTCCCAGACCACTGTGACAATAGTCACTAATAAATATATGTGGGGCCAACCCACTGTGGTACCAAAATACTGTGACAATCATTGATGAGTATATGTGGAGCCAACCCACTGTGGTACCAAACCACTGTGACAATCACTGATAAACATACATATATACGTGGTTCCAAACCACTGTGGTCCCAGACCACTATGAGAGAACTCACTGAATCACACTTTCCCTTTTAATCATATCCCACAACCCATGAAAACTTATTAATGATATACATAAAATAACCAAATCGTACATAATCATGTTATATGAAAGACAATCATAACTGTACTTACCTGATATCTCCAGCCTTACCCACAAGGGTATCTCGACTGTCTGTACAGTCGTTTCGGCTTTCAGCCAACACAGTTATTAACGCGAAATAATAAGAAAAGTGTGAGCATTACACACAATCATGCTAAAACTACCTTTAAGGGTATAACGATAATTTCAGTCATCTAACGGCCTCTCTAGAGGCCTACTGTCGCTTCGAACGACACGGTTACCCTTTTTGATCGAAACGGTGCAATTGGGCCAAAACTCAATTTTCGGCCCAAGTGGGCCCACATGCTCGTGTGGCCCATTCATCCCAAATCTAGCCACAAATATGAGATTCTTCTAAACCAATCCAATATCTACGACACAATCATTCAATCTAGTCATATGGGCCCATGGGCCCATTGGGCCCACTTCGGCCCATCGTGGCCCAAGCAGCCTCAACCCACAAGAATACTACTGATGGCCTCAACTATCTCATCGAAACCCCCACAAGTGCGCTCGAACGCTCGTGTGGCTACTTTCGCCATGTAACCGGCATTTTGGCAATTTGCCGCTCTACAACTAGAGTAGTGAAGTACACACCTGATAGGAATCTGGTGCTAACCCATGCTCTGATCACTCCTGTGCCCAAACGCCCTCCAAGGTATGCTTCCTCCCATCATATATAGCTCTATATATAGCCAGCTTCTCACCTTCCCTCTTTGTATCTTTCCGATGTGGGATCCCTCCGTTAGGAGAGTTTAAATCCAACTCAAACTCTGGCCGTCCAATTCGCAAAAATAAATACTCCCTTGCTTGTCATGAGATTCGAACCCTTGCTCTCTTCAATAGCTCAACACGCCACTTACCACCAAGCCACAAGCTCCTCTTGTGTCTAACATCATGCGCAACTAAATATAAACCTATGGGCCAAAGTCTAAATTCACTTAAAAAAATAAAACAAAAAGAAATGCAAGTGCCAAGACTTGAACCTTAGACCCCTTGCTTCCTCTATGGCCTAACTTCCTTGTCTCCCATGTGGCACCATTTGCCACTAGTCCACAACTCTTTTTATGTCATTTTTCTCCACATTTTATTCTTAAAGCCTACCTACTAACTCACAGGGTTTTATTCACCTAAAACCAAAATTCTTCCTAAGCCCAAGGTTGATCCCGGGACTTCATAGAAGCCCCCTAACCTTCCAAAATCACTCACCTAATAGGTCCAACTTGCATTAGAGCCGTTCTCTTGTTCCCAAAAATATTTAAAAAGTTCCTACGCTCGGGGCCCAAAAGGCGCAATTCTCCCAGGCCCAATTTCAGGATGTTACAAATCTACCCCCTTAAAGAAATTTCGTCCTCTAAATTTCCAACTATAGGAACAGTCACACATCCTAACCTACCACACCACGCTCACGCTGCACACTCTAATCTTAATAATACTAATATACTTTTAACTAAATTTCAGAACTTCTTTCTCACAACTAGATATCTAACCGCAGAAGCACATAGAGGTTCATCACACTTGCACATAATTCCAATTATTCAAACAACTCATCCAAACAGAACAAACACAGAATAAATACCAAAATACAGTCATTACAGCATATAACAGACCATAAGGTAAGAGAACTTACGGATTCGGTGTCGGAGACTCGGGTGCCATACTTTCAAAAAACATATTTTTTTTCAAAACCCTATTTCAAACCAAATTTGGAATGCATTTTTGAACCCGTTCCACAGTCGAGTTTTACAACATAGGCTCTGATACCATAATTGTAACACCCCAAATCCGGCCTAAACGGTACGACCGGATCTGGTATGTCACATGGAAAGGTTGTTTTAAGGTCTTTTGAAATAGGAGAAATTTCGCGATGTGTTAGCATTTGAAAATCAAATTCGGTCTTAGGGTTTTCTCACAAAAACTTAATATGAGTGATCTTATCAATCGAAAACAGGTTTGTATTGCTGAAGCTGAAATTAGGGAATTATATAAACGCGACATTTGAAATTAAATGTTTGTGGTTCTAAGAAAATTTCTAAATTAATTAGTTATTCGCTTGTCATCCTTTGTTAACACTTTGAAAAGAAAATGTTTGTTTATATTTTTTATTTTAAAAAAGCTCCACATTTGACATCTCATAAAATATGTAATAACAGCATAAAGTCAAAACCCAAATAAAAGTTACGGAGGCCTTATTACATAACAAAATCCCAAATTAAAATGAGTTTAAATAAAGAAACGAATTTACGTAAGAAGTAATGCATGGCCACCTCGAAGTCCACCTCGCTCCAAATCTGTAACTAGGAGTTACCTGCAAAATTAAGCAGAGGGGTGAGTTACCGAGACTCAGTGTGTAATTCCCCTTACGAAAGCAATCTGGGCCTAAGCCCACAGAACACATTGGGCCTTAGCCCTCACAACATGACATATCAAAAATTGTATGCAATGCAACCCAGCCAACCTAGTTTTCAATCCTCTACATTACCTGAATCAGCCAAACACCAGTGGCAACAAGCCACTGTGGTTCCAAACCACTGTGGTCCCAGACCACTGTGACAATAGTCACTGATAAATATATGTGGGGCCAACCCACTGTAGTACCAAACCGCTGTGACAGTCACTGATGAGTATATGTGGGGCCAACCCACTGTGGTACCAAACCATTGTGACAATCACTGATAAACATACATATATACGTGGTTCCAAACCACTGTGGTCCCAGACCACTGTGAGAGAACTCACTGAATCACACTTCCCCTTTCAGTCATATCCCACAACCCATGCAAACATATTAACGATATACAGCAAATAACCAAATCATACATAATCATGTTATACTAAAGGCAATCATAACGGTACTTACCTGATATCTCCAACCTTACCCACAATGGTATCTCGACTGTCTGTACAGTCGTTTCGGCTTTCAGCTAACATATTTATTAACGCGAAATAATAAGAAAAGTGTGAGCATTACACACAATCACGCTAAAACTACCTTTAAGGGTATAAGGGTAATTTCAGTCATCTAACGGCCTCTCCAGAGGCCTACCGTCACTTCGAGCAACACGGTTACCATTTTTGATCAAAATGGTGCAATTGGGCCGAAACCCAATTTTCGGCCCAAGTGGGCCCACACGCTCTTGTGGCCCATTCAGCCCAAATCTAGCCACAGATATGAGATTCTCCTAAACCAGTCCAATATCTATTACATAATCATTCAATCTATTCATATGGGCCCACGGGCCCATTGGGCCAATTTCGGCCCATCGTGGCCCAAGCAGCCTCAACCCACAAGAATACTACGGATGGCCTCAACTATCGCGTCAAAGCCTCCACATGTGCGCTCGTACGCTCGTGTGGTTACTATCGTCGTGTAATCGGCATTTTGGCAATTTGCCGCTTTACAACTAGAGTAGAGAAGTACACACTTGATAGGAGTCTGGTGCTAACCCGCGCTCCGACCACTCCTGTGCCCAAACGCCCTCCAAGGTATGCTTCCTCCCATCATAGATAGTTCTATATATAGCCAGCTTCTCACCTTCCCTCTTTGTATCTTTCCGATGTGGGATCCCTCCGTTAGTTGAGTTTAAATCCAACTCAAACTCTGGCTATCCAATCCTAAAATAAATACTCCCTTGCTTGTCATGAGATTCGAACCCTTACTCTCTTCAATAGCTCAACACGCCACTTACCACCAAGCCACAAGCTCCTCTTGTGTCTAACATCATGCGCAACTAAATATAAACATATGGGCCAAAGTCTAAATTCACTTAAAAAAATAAAACAAAAAAAAATGCAAGTGCCAAGACTTGAACCTTAGACCCCTTGCTTCCTCTATGGAGTCACTTCCTTGTCTCCTATGTGGCACTATTTGCCACTAAACCACAACTCCTTTTGTGTCATTTTTCTCTACATTTTATTCTTAAAGCCTACCTACTAACTCACAGGGTTTTATTCACCTAAAACCAAAATTTTTCCTAAGCCCAAGTTTGATCCTAGGACTTCATAGAAGCCCCCTAACCTTCCAAAATCACTCACCTAATAGGTCCAACTTGCATTAGAGCTATTCTATTGTTCCCAAAAATATTTAAAAAGTTCCTACGCTCGGAGCCCAAACGGCCCAATTTCGGGATGTTACAATTTTAGCTTGAACAGCGATAAGGTTTGTGTCTCAGAGGTCAGATTTGCGTACCTAATGATAAGGAGTTGAGGCAGTCGAACCTATAGGAGGCGCATAGTAGTCCCTATGATATGCATCCTGGTGGGAACAAAATGTATCGGGACCTCCGAGAACTCTATTGGTGGCCCGGACTGAAATGGGAAGTAGTTGCTTTTGTGTCCCACTGTCTAACGTGCCAAAAGATTAAGGCTGAACATCAGTTGCCCTCTAGTTTGCTTCAACCAGTTAAGATTCCCCAGTGGAAGTGGAAGTGTGTAATAATGGATTTTGTTAGTAGGTTGCCTTTAACCCCCAGTAAGAAAGATTCAGTTTAGGTCATCGTTGTTCGGTTGACCAAGTCCGCTCACTTCATTCCTATAAGAACAAATTATTCCCTATAGAAGTTAGCTAAACTGTATATTTCCAAAATCGTGGGATTGCATGGGATTTCAGCCTCAATCATCTCTGATAGAGATCCGCAGTTCACATCTTGGTTCTAGAAGAAGCTCTATAAGGCTTTAGGCACCTGACTTAATTTCAATACTATGTATCATCCTCAGACCCAGAAACAATCTGAGCGAGTCATTCAGATTCTAGAGGCCATGCTTCAGGGTTGTGTAATAGATTTTTGGTGTAGTTGGGAGGATTGTCTGATGTTGGCTGAATTTGCATACAATAATAGTTTCCAATCTAGTATTCAGATGGCACCCTACGAGGCCTTGTATGGTTGTAGGTGTCGTACTCCTCTATGTTGGAACGAATTAAGTAAACATTGGGTTTTGGGTCCTAAGCTAGTTTCTGAAATTGAAAACACTCTTTTCATATCCATTACTATTCTGTTTTTCCTTTCACATACTCCATTTTGTTGAGGAGCATATGTGTTTGTCAACTGATGCTCGATCCCAGCATCTTTGTAAAAACTTTTAAACTTTTCAAAAGCATACTCTGTCCCATTATCTGACCTGTGTATTCTTAGCATGCAACTAGCTTGATTCTTAACAACAGCTTTAAACTTCCAGAAAATCTCAGCAACTTCAGACTTGGACTTCAAAAACTACACCCAACAGTAACTGGTGTAGTCATCAATAAATATAATGAAATACCTGTTATTGCTAATTGAAGCAGTCTTCATTGGTCCACATACATCAATGTGAACTAAATGTAGCTTCTCAGTAGCTCGCCATGCCTTGTTGACATGAAATGGAAGTGTTGCTTGCTTCCCAAACTGATATCTTTGCACACTGCAGTTTGCTTAACTACTTAATCCATGTTCTCAACCAAACCATGCTTATACAACATACCAAGTCATATAATTGACATGCCCTAGTCTCTTGTGCCACAAGTCAGTACCATCAGTTGAACTAGAGTAAGCTTTAAATTTAGCTTATCACTTATTTTAACTAACATAAGATCATGACTAGTTGAATCAAATACAACACATTTATTCTTTTAAAAAATAGCAGAATAAAACTTCTCATCAAGCTGACCAACACTGAGCAAGCTTTGATCCATATCAGGTACAAAAAAAACATCAGTAATAACTTTCGTACCTGCAGAGTGCTAACCTTAACATATTCCTTTCCTTTGGCTTCAATGATTTGGCCATTTCCAACTCTGATTCTCGAATTGAAGGATATATCGATCTCCTTGAACATGCTTTCATTTGAAACCATATGGTTTGTGCAACCACTGTCAATGAGGTAGTTTTTCTTATCTTGGTCGTTGACTGCGAAGCATGAAGCTATGAATGTGAGCTCCTCTTGAGCTAGACTTTTATCAGCATCTTGAGCCTGATTAGACTATTGTTGCTGCTGCTACACTTTGTTTTTGCAAATGTCAACATCATGGCCAAATTGCTTATAGTTTTTACACTACATACCAGGTCTAGTCCAACAAAACTTTTCTGAATGACCCATCTTCTTGCAAGTAGAGCATGGTGGATACTTTTTTCTTCTCACCATCTCTTTTTGGTCTTTCTTTTGTTTGATTCCATTTCTTCTTGCCTTTTGTTGTTTGAAGCACATGGACTCTTATTGTTTCTTGCTTGGTAAGCACCTTCTTCGTGCCCTTCTTCACTGCTTGCTCTTATTTACTCCTGTGCATATAGAGCATTTATGAGCTCTGACAAAGAGATTGTTGTAAAGTCTCTCGAGTCCTCAAAGGATGGGACCTTGGACTCATACTTCTCTGGAAATGTTGTGATGAGTTTTTCAACAACCCTTCTATCACTATACTGATTGCGAAGCACCCTAATGTTGTTGACAATGGACATGATCCTGACTACTTGATTGTTTTAGTCCCTTTCATTTTCAGGTTCTCAAACTTCCAGATGACATTGCAATACAAACAAGGTACAATCAACACTCACATAGAAGGCCCTCAAAGACTTAGGCTCTGGATACCAATTGTTGGTGTTTTGAGAAGTTAGGAGAACAGGATAATGAAAAATAGAGAGAAAACAAGGAAAAATACTTAGCAGATTTTTAATGAACTACTATCAAATTCTCATCATATTTCATTCCAAAAAGATTACAATATGTATGTGAAATGATTACAAGTTATCAACTAAACTCACCAAATTTATCTTGGAAAAATGAAAGTAAACTTATACACAAACTGGTTAGGTAAATCAGCACCTAACAACATCATTTTAGTACTAACTCTTCTTGTTTCAACATGTTAACCTTAACAAGTAGATTTAAACAAAAAATAAATACCAAAATATGGAAACCCAACTTGCACTTCAACTAGGGGTTCGCCAAAAAACTTTAACAGTTCACACTTTGATGTGCTCGCAGCTTTCAATGAGCTCACAACTTTGATAGAGTTCATAGCTTTAAGAGAGCTCACATTCACATTTTTAAATGAGCTCGCAAGTGTAGAGCTCGCAAACTTCAAGTGAGCTCGTGGCTTTGTAGGTTGAGTTCGCCACTACATGAATGGCCATTTTGCAACAAAAACCTTCCAAAAAATTCTCTTTAAAATTCTCTCAAGGGTTTTGAATAATTCTTTGATTTTCCAACAAACTTTATCAAGTATAAGTGGTTTCTATCATCAAATTATTAATTTTGATAATTAAACACGTTTGTTCAATTTATTCTCTATTTTTCTCTATTTGAAAGTAATTTTTGTTTTTGGGATTAAGGGCATTGATTTGTCTATTTTTTTTCATTTTTGGATTATATTTATTTTTATAAGAATATGTTTAGAATACATTAGATTAAGCAAAAATCAAGAGAGAATGGAACTTTGCCATGGATTGAGTGTTTCACCATTATTGAACGAATGAGAACTTGACGAAGAAGATAATGCTAGGTTTTGAGTTTTTAGTGTGTTTTGAATGAAATTAAGTCTCTAGGGTGTATTTCCGTTAAGGAAATTGATTTTGATCAGGGAGAATTCAAGTTACACAAATTTCGATTCATAAAGCTTGAAGGAGTTGGGTTTTTGGTTAGGCACATATCATGCTTATATTTGGTGTTTTTGAAGTGCATTTGTTTGTACGAATTTAATTTGTTGCTTGAATATTGACTGTAAAGAAGGAAATACTTGAAAGATAAAGGAAAGGAAAAAGTCGTTAAGGAATAACGGCTTTCAATTTGTGCTAACCAATCTGACATTTCTTCTTTTGTGTTTATTGATATTCTAGTTAGATTATGCTTCACTAATATTAATTTTAACAGTAAAATCGTTATGTTTCAAAGTACTTGAATGCTTCACATAAGGTAATTTTATGAATTTTGGGCCTAGTCGGAGCAGTGGATTCGGGACCACGAATCTGACGTAACAAAGTTCTTTTTTATTATATTTTTATGAGTTTCAAGAAATGATTTCGCGAAAATTTTGTTTGAAAATTTTGATGTTTGGGCACTCAATTTAGTCAAAAGGACTAAATTGTAAAAAGTGCAAAAGTTGAGTTCTACATGCTAGAGGTGTCTACTTTCTATGAAATTTTAAATTGAAGGTGCTTAGATGGTAATTAGGCCATTTGTTAAGATAGTGGACAAAAATGGACATGGTGAGATAAATTTTCAAAGTTTTAAGTGAAGGGCATTTTGGTTATTTGGTAAATAAAAGAATAAAACGGAAAATCAAGCTAAAATCTTGTCCGCATTCTCCCTCAAGTGCCAAAAGTTAGAAGATACCATAGCTAGGGATTTCTTCAACATCCAAGCTTGATTATCAAGAGAAACGAGGTTCGGACCTAGATCGGGGAAAAATAAAGTATTTGATGATTAGGTGCCATTCCTACTATTTTTCTATCGAGGTAAGTTCATATGTAAATAATGTATTATTGTTTATGCTTTAATTGTGTTATTACTGTATGAATTGTGATTTACTCTTGAATGAAATCGACAAAGTTCGACAAACAAAAAAATCCTGGTTGAACTTTAAGAATAATTAGGATACAAATGTCATGACATTAGGGTTATTGAGATTTCATTATCTGGGATACGACATCGATATAAGACTTCATGTAAAACCATAGCTGGGCTGTTGGCATCGATATGAGATCCCATGTAAGACAATATCTGGGATATGGCATTGGTATGGTACTGTGAGTATGAAATGTCCCAAGTATCCTCTAGTATTCCAAGTGGTTCAACGGGTAGTTCAAAGGAAACGTTAAAGTTGTGAAAGACTATGGTATGATGTGAAAGATTATGGTAAGTTGCAAGTTGGTACAGGTATCAACATAAAACTCATGCTTAATGATCTTGATATGTGATGGAACATTGGATTGGTTCGATTGAGTAAGTTATGATGTTAAGATTTTAATAACATCTATAATAAGCTTGATTATGAATTCACAATGACATTTATGTTAACTTACTTTATGCTAAATACATGTTAAAGTGTGTATGATGCTTATTATTTGCATAGGAACTTATTAAGCTTTAAAGCTTACTCCCTTTCTTTTTCTCTTGTCCTATAGTGTCACCAAGCCAGCTCGGAGATCGAAGACAGACGGAGATCCATTCACACTATCAAATTATCATTTTGGGTACTTATGATCACATTATTTTGAGTTATGGCATGTATAGGGACTTGGTCTTTTTGTTATGTGTCATAGTTGATTTGGCCAAAAGTGTTGGGTCATGTAGTTGATAATTCATTCTGTAAATGGCCATTATGATGATGCCTTTCATAGATGTCAACTTTGCATGGTTTGAGATGATAAGTTTGAGATGTTGTATGTGATTGGAAATAGCTTGTGAAAGATATATTGATATCTTGTTTGTGGTTGAATTGGTTGCATGAATATGCTTGGATTGGTGCTATGTTTTGTTGTGTAGATTGGTGTATGGAAGGGTGGCAAAAAGGCTTGGTAAATAGCCTTATATTTGTCCACATGGGTAGACACACGGGAGTGTGTCTAGGCCGTGCGCGACACACGGTCTGCCCCATGGGTATGTGTATCGACCGTCTGTTTCCTGCACCTTAATTGTTGCAAAACAGAATGCTCAGTAATGAGCACACAGGCAGAGACATGGGTGTGTGTCTCAGCTGTGTGGACGACACGGCCTCGAACACGGGCGTCTGCCCTGGTTGTGTGAAGTCTTCACCTATTTTATGAAAAATTAAAAAAATTTAATCGATCACACGGCTTAAGCACATGGGTGTGTGACTTGGCCGTGTGACCTCAATTTGATGATGATGTCATAAACATAATGCTCCCTAATTTGAACATGACCTGAAGCACGGGTGCGTCATAGGGTCATACGGGCGTGTTTCCAAAGTTCTCCAAAGGTTTCCAAAGTTCTCAATTTAGTCCCAAACCACTTTCGATGCATGTTTTAGGCCTTGTAGGCTCGTTTTAGGGATGATATGAATGTTTTTGAAAAGTTTTAAATTTGAGTGGAATTTATGTATCAGTTTTGAATGTTTGCTTCCGAATAAGTCCGGTAATGCCTCGTACCCTATTCCAGCGTCGGATATAGGTAAGAGGTGTTACATTTAGTGGTATCAGAGCTACAGTTTAGTCGATTCTCAGACTAACGTAGCGTGTGTAAGAGTCTAGCTATACATGCCATAAATGACATGTGATAGTGTGATGAATCCTAACAACTTTAAATTGTGTTTTCATATAGTAACGGATCCCAATCGAGCTGAGGTTGATGAAGTCGAAAGTAATGCGCCAGCTCCCACTCAAGGGGCACGCCATCTGATAGTAGACCTCTTACGGTTAGTCAAGGAGAAGGAGGCAGAGAAGCCGTTCTCCATATGATGAATGAGTGGTATACGAAATTAGTTCGAAAAAATTTGAATGCCCAACCTCCCCACCCCCACCCATTCCTCGACCGATTCTCGTAGTCCCTCAAGGTATGGACTTTATAAGAATGAATAAGCCCTCGATTAGTAAGATTCAAAAGCATGGGGCTAAAGATTTAAAGCTAATATGGATGATGATCATGAGAGAGCCGAGTTTTGGCTCGAAAACTCCATCAGGGTATTTGATGAGTTGTCCTGCACACCAGATGAGTGTTTAAAGTGCTATCTCGCTTTTGAGAGATTCTACATACCATTGGTGGAATACACTTGTATCAGTAGCTTCGAGAGAAAGGGTCAGCTGAGACTTCTTTGAAGAGGAGTTCTGAAAGAAGTATATTAGCCAACGGTTCATCGACCATAAACGTAAAGAAATTCTTGAGCTGAAACAGGGTTGTATGATGGTGACCGAATATGAACGAAAATTTGTCAGACTGAGTAAATACGCTCGAGAGTGTGTTTTTATGGATTGAATGAAGATATTTGTGTGTTAGCCGGGATTTTGGAGCTGAAAGAGTTTGTAGTATTGATTAAACGGGCTTGTAAGGCCGAAGAATTGAACAAAGAGAATAGGAAAGCTGATCTTGAAGCTAGAGACTCGAGGAAAAGAGTGATGAGTAAGTCATTTCCATCTTAGTCTAAGAAATCAAAAGAGATTTATTCCTGTTCGAATGTTTCAGCGGGGTATTCATGCAGAGATCGTGAGAGACAACATTCGAGTTTTAAATCTCAAGCTACTTCGATGGCAAGTGCGGGTAATGCAAAGTCCAAAGACCCGAATGTTAACAATGTGAAAAAAGACATCCCGGTAAGTGTAGGGTGAATGACTGAGGTTGTTATAAGTGTGGTTCTCAAGATCATTTTATCAGAGATTACCCGAAGATGGCAGAGAAAGAGAAATTTTAGAGTGCAAGGCCTAGTAATACTACTTCTAGAGGAAGACCCCCGAGGAATACTAGAAATGGAGCCAGTAGTAAAGGTGTGACGAAAGAAACCGCGGTGAGATCCGAAGCTCGAGCACCTGCTAGAGCCTATGCCATCCGTGCTCGCGAAGAAGTGACATCTCCCGATGTTATTACTGGTACTTTTTCTCTTTATGATACTGATGCTATTGCATTAATTGACCCTAGATCTACTCATTCGTATGTTTTTACGAATTTGGTAAATAATAAGAAATTTCCTATTGAGTTTATTGAATTTGTGGTTAAGGTGTCAAACCTTTTAGGAAAGCATGTTTTAGTTGACAAAGTATGTAAGAAATGTCCTTTGGTAATTAGATGTCACCGTTTTCCGGCTGACTTGATGTTGTTGCCATTTGATGAGTTTGATGTCATTTTGGGTATGGATTGGCTGATGTTGCATGATGCTATAGTAAATTGTAGATAGAAAGTTATTGAGTTGAAATGTTAAAATGGTGAAATTCTTCGGGTTGAATCAGATGAGTCAGATAAATTGCCTGTGGTGATTTATTTAATATCTGCTCAGAAATGTATAAGAAAAGGGTGTGAAGCTTACCTAGCTTATGTGTTAAACATGAAAGAGTCTGAATTGAAAATTGAATCAATGTCAGTGATGTGTGAATATTCAGATGTTTTTCCAGAGGAGTTGCCAAGATTGCCTCCAATTAGAGAAGTTGAGTTTGGTATTGAGTTAGTTCTCGGTGTTTCACCGATATCGATTGCTCTGTATAGGATGGATCTGACTGAATTGAAAGAGTTAAAGATTCAGTTGCAAGAATTGACAGATAAGGATTTTACGAGACCAAGTTATTCTCCCTAAGGTGCTCCAGTATTGTTCGTAAAGAAGGAAGATGGGTCTATGAGACATTTTATAGATTACCTTTAGCTCAATAAGGTAACCATTAAGAACAAGTATCCTTTTCCAAGGATTGATGATTTATTTGACCAACTGAAAAGAACGACAGTGTTCTCAAAGATAGATTTGAGATCTGGTTACTATCAGTTGAGAGTAAAAGCGGCAGATGTGTCAAAAACCGCTTTCAGAACGAGGTACGGACACTATGAATTCCTTGTTATGCCTTTTGGGTTAACAAATGCTCCTGCAGTTTTTATGGACCTAATGAATCGAATCTTTAGACTGTACTTGGACAAGTTTGTAGTTGTTTTTATTGATGACATACTGATTTATTCTCGTAATGAGTCCGAGCATGTCGAAACTTGAGAACTGTTTTGCAGACTTTGTGAGACAAGAAGTTGTATGCTAAGTTCAGTAAAAGTTAGTTTTGGCTTTGAGAAGTTGGATTTTTAGGACATATTGTCTCAGGTGATGGTATTTGGGTTGATCCAAGTAAGATTTTAGCAATTGTTGATTGGAAACTGCCAAGGAATGTATCTGAAGTTAGAAGCTTTTAGCCAGTTTCTACCGCTGGTTCGTCAAAGGGTTTTCGATGATTGCTACCCCTATGACCAAGCTGTTGCAAAAAGATGTCAAATTTGAATGGTTCAAAAAATGTCAGCAAAGTTTTGAGAAGTTGAAGGCATTATTGACTGAGGCATCGGTTTTAGTGCAACCTGAACTGGGAAAGGAGTTTGTAATTTATAGCGATGCGTCATCGAATGGATTGGGATGTGTGTTGATGCAAGAGGGAAAAGTGATAGCCTATGCCTCGAGATAGTTGAAACCACACGAGAAGAATTATCCGACGCATGATTTGGAGTTAGCCGCCATTGTATTTGCTCTAAAAATTTGGAGACATCATTTGTACGGTGAGAAATGCCATGTTTGTAAGGATCATAAGAGTTTGAAATATTTGATGACTCAAAAAGACTAAAATTTGCAGCAACGAAGATGGTTTAAGTTATTGAAACATTATGAGTTGGTGATTGATTATCACCGGGGTAAGGCGAATGCAGTCGCAGATGCCCTGAGTAGAAAATCCTTGTTTACCTTGAGAGCAATGAACATGAGGTTAACATTGTCTAATAATAATTCGATTATAGCTGAGTTGAGAGCTAGATCGTTAATTCTTCAGCAAATTTGTGAAGCTTAGAAATGTGACTGTAATTTGCAAGCCAATAGAGCTCATTGTGAATCAATTAGTGACTTAGATTTTCATGTCAGATCCGATGATTGTTTGATGTTCTGAGGTAGATTTTGTGTACCGAAAAATGATAAACTTATTCAGAAAATTCTTCATGAGGCGCATAATGGTTTTATCTATACATCCGGCTAGTACGAAACTGTATAATGATTTGATGAAATTATATTGGTGGTTTGGTATGAAAAGAGATATCTCTGAGTTTGTTTTGAAATGTTTGATTTGTCAACAAGTAAAAGCCGAGCACCAAGTACCTTCGGGTTTAGTTCAGTAGTGATGGTACCCGAATGGAAATGGGACAGAATTACGATGGATTTAGTAACTGGGTTACCTCTGACTCCGAAAAAGAAAGATACCATTTGGGTTGTTGTTGATAGATTGATGAAATCGGCTCATTTTATTCTTGTACGTATCGATTATTCGCTTGATAAGCTAGCTGAGTTGTACATTTTTGAGATTGTAAGATTGCACGGGGTGCCTACTTCGATTATTTCGGATAGAGATCCGAGGTTCACTTCGAGATTTTGGAAGAAGCTACAAGAGGCTTTGGGTACAAAATTTAATTTTAGTACTACATTTCATCCACAGACAGACGGTCAATCCGAAAGGGTAATGCAAATACTTGAAGATATGCTTTGATGTTGTGTTCTAGAATTTGAGGGTAGTTGGGAAGAATATCTACCATTGGTTTAATTTGCCTATAATAGTAGCCATCAGTCGAGTATAAAAATGGCACCTTATAAGGCATTGTATGGCCGCAAGTGTCGAACACCTTTGTATTGGACCGAGCTTAACGAGAAATAGATTCACGGGGTTGACTTGGTTAAGGAAACTGAAGAAAAGTTAAAGGTAATCCGAGACTGCTTGAAAGCCGCTTCAGATTGACAAAAGTCGTATGCAGACTTGAAAAGAAAAGAGATCGAATTTCAGGCCGGTGACAAAGTCTTTCTGAAAGTATCTCTGTGGAAGAAAATTCTAAGATTTGGTTATAAAGGCAAGTTGAGTCCATGTTTCATTGGGCCATATGAAGTTATTGAAAGAATATGGCCAGTGGCATATTGGTTAGCTTTACCGACAGAATTGGAAAGAATCCCTAATGTGTTTCACGTGTCTATGTTGAGACGTTATTGATCAGACCCTTCACATGTGATTTATCCGACAGAGTTTGAGATTCAATCTGATATGACTTATGGTGAATAACCGATCAAGATTTTGGCTCTGGAAGTTAAACAGTTAAGAAATAAGAGTATAGCCGTAGTGAAAGTTTTATGGTAATGACACGGAGTCGAAGAGGCTACGTGGGAACTTGAGGAAGCTATGCGAAAATAGTACCCAAACCTATTCTCTGATAAGATTTTTGAGGACGAAAATCCTTAAGGGGGAGAGTTGTAACAGCCCGATTTTGGGCCTAGTCAGAACAGTGGTTTCGGGACCACAAATCTGATGCAGCAAAGTTCCTTTTTATTATATTTTTATGGTCTACAGTTTCAAGAAATGATTTCGTAAAAATTTCGTTCGAAACTTTTGACGTTCACTAAATTGTAAAAAGTGCAAAAGTTGAGTTCAACATGCTAGAGGTGTCTAATTTCTATGAAATTTTATATTGAAGGTCCTTAGATGGTAATTAGACAACTTTTTATGGACAAAAATGGACATAGGTAAAATTTCAAACTTTTAAGTGAAGGGCATTTTGGTCATTTGGTAAATAAAAGAATAAAAAGGGAAAATCAAGCTAAAATCTTGTCCATCTTCTCCCTCAAGTGCCGAAAATTAGAAGACACCATAGCTAGGGTTTTCTTCAAATTCTAAGCTTGATTATCAAGAGAAACGAGGTTTAGACCTAGATCAAGGGAAAAACAAAGTATTTCACGATTAGGTCCCACTCCTACTATTTTTGTACCGAGGTAAGTTCATATGTAAATAATGCATGATTATTTATGCTTTAACTGTGTTATTACTGTATGAATTGTGATTTACTCTTGAATGAAATCAAAAAAAGATCGAAAAACAAGAAAATCCCAATTGAACCTTGGGAATAGTTATGATACAAATGTCATGACATTAGGGTTATTGAAATTTTGTGTAAGACCATATATGGGATATGGCATCGATATAAGACTTCGTGTAAGACCGTAGCTTGGCTATTGGCATCGATATGAGATCCCATGTAAGACCATATCTAGGATATGGAATTGGTACGGTACTGTGAGTATGAGATATCCTGAGTATACTTTAGTATTCCAAGTGGTTCAATGGGTAGTTTAAAGGAAACGTTAAAGTTGTGAAAGACTATGGTATGATGTGAAAGATTATGGTAAGTTGCAAGTTGGTACAGGTATCTACATAAAACTCATGCTTAATGAGCTCGATATGTGATGGAACCTCGGATTTGTTCGATTGAGTAAGTTATGATGTTAAGATTTTAATTACATCTATGCTAAGCTTGACTATGAATTCACAATGACATTTATGTTAACTTACTTTATGTTAAATACATGTTAAAGTGTGTATGATGCTTATTATTTGCATAGGAAATTACTAAACTTTAAAGCTTACTCCCTTTCTTTTTCTCTTGTCCTATAGTGTCACCAAGCCAGCTCAGGGATCGGAGACGGTCGGAGATCCATTCACAATATCAAATTACCATTTTGGGTACTTATGATTACATTATTTTGAGTTATGGCATGTATAGGGACTTGGTCTTTTTGTTATGTGTCATAGTTGATTTGGCCAAAAGTGTTGGCTTATGTTAGTTGATAATTCATTCTGTAAATGGTCGCTGAAATTGGCTAATATTGGTTAAGTATATATGCATATGATGATGTCTTTCATGGATGCCGACTTTGCATGGTTTGAGATGTTGTATGTGATTGGAAATAGCTTGTGAAAGATATATTGATATCTTGTTTTTTGTTGAATTGGTTGTATGAATATGCTTGGATTGGTGCTATGTTTTGTTGTGTAGGTTGGTGCATGGAAGGGTGGCAAAAAGGCTTCGTAAATAGCCTTATATTTGTCCACATGGCTAGACACATGGGTGTGTGTCTAGGCTGTGTGCGACACACGGTCTGCCCCATGGGCATGTGTATCGGCCGTGTGTCCCCTGCACCTTTATTGTTGCAAAATAGAATGCTCAGTAATGAGCACACGGGCAAAGACAAGGGCGTGTGTCTCAGCCGTGTGGACGGCACGGCCTCAAACAGGGGTGTGTGCCCTGGCCGTGTGAAGTCTGCACCTATTTTATGAAAAATTTCAAAAATTTAATCGATCACACAGCCTAAGCACATGGGCGTGTGACCTCAATTTGATGATGACCTCATAAACAGAATGCTTCCTAAATTGAACACGGCTTGAAGCACGGGCGTGTCATAGGGTCACACGGGCATGTCCCAAACCGACACGGGCGTGTGACCCCTTTTTCATGAAAAATTTTCTAAGTTCTCCAAAGGTTTCCAAAGTTCTCGGTTTAGTCTCAAACCACTTCCGATGCATGTTTTGGGCCTCGTAGGCTCGTTTTAGGGACGATATGAATGTTTTTGAAAAGTTTTAAATTTGAATGGAATTTCGTGTCTCAGTTTTGAATGTTTGCTTGCTAATAAGTCCAGTAATGCCTCGTACACCATTTCGACATCAGATACGGGTAAGGGGTGTTACATAAGTTTCATTGGGTGAGATTTTTAATTGAATGTGTTCACATCGTATTAATTGGATGAAAATAAGGTAGTGAAAGTTGATATTGAATTAACATGTATTTAAACTCTAAATGCCTTATTAAACTATTACGGATAATATTCGGATATAGTTGGCATACCATAGGATCTGTTGAGTGTTTAGTGGAAGTTTGGCACTTGTGTGTATTATACTGGAGTGTTAAGGGTTCGTGTGATTACATGCATTGAGCTTTCATGCTCATGGCATTTGTGCGCATATTTATGGAATGTTTTGGGTTCCATCTATGTATCTATCCCCGTACCCATACTTGGTTAATAAGGGCTCATCTTTAATTGAATGTGGATATGAAAATCTTTGCATTATTGATAGTGCATAAAATTGATCTTTTAACTTATTATATTAACGTACTTGTTCTCCTATTGACCGTGTGAATAGTTAGAGTAAAGGTCGTGCAAATAATATATATAATTACAGTGTGGTATCTGCAAGTGAACAGTCGAATTATAATATAGAACTATTACAACGAAACACTGGTAAGTTTTCTGAGGATCGTACCCAAGGGATTAAAGATTTGAGAATTTATTATTAAATTAATTATTGAAAATAATTACTAATATAATTAAGTCTCAAGTTAGTAGTGTGAATCCAAATTAAAATATTTAGTAAAGCAACTAAATAACTTAATCTAAATTATCCTAATGGAATTTCCTATTCCTAGTGTCAACGATGCAAGCTCTCAGCCTATAATCGATTAATAGACAAAAGATCAAGTTGATTTAGGGGTTGTAATCAACTTCAAAAATCAGGTTATTTTTAGTGAATTAATTATTAACTAACCAGTTTACCTCTCGGCATCTATTGATTAATTAATCGACCAATACCCTCTTATCTCTCGACCTCACTTTCTTGACCAGGATAAATCACGATTTACTTCGAAAATTTCTCTCTCGACTTCATTTAACTTAGATTACTTCTTAGGGTTGTTAATTCTAAGGTTTAAGCACACATAAATTTAAGCCATTTAATTCGTATGGGAAACCCTTATTCTTCCATTAATTATTCTCTAATCAATTAATTAGTTCCATAAATGAATCATGTAAGATATAATAAAGTATAAAAAATTATCCTAATATTCATACAACAGTTAATTGATTAGGTCAACGAAGTATAGATAGAAGAATAAAAGAAAATGATAAAGAAATTGCTCATGAATAATAATTGGAAGAACGCTTTCATTCACCTAAACAACTAAAAATGGTACCATTTTATCAAACAATAGGTAGCCAAAATCATCATCCAAATGCACAATTCAAGCCATATTCATTTCAACCAATTTCAATACTCAAACCAATCATCAAGCATAAATTTTCAATCACATAACTTATCCAATTAACAACTTTAATCGTACCATATAGATCATTTTCCAAACTCAAAATATAACCATTTAAGCAACTATGAAACCATAACCACATTTATACCAAAACATACCAAAATAAGCCATCACTCATGACTATATATACAAAATAAACATATACATTTACAAGCCAACTCTCATGGCTATATTCATAACCAAAGTACCACAACTAGCCTATACATGCCATATACCATATATATACAACTCAAAAGTACCAACTTAGGTGATTGATAATGCGATGATGTTCCCGATGACTCCCGAATCTGAGCTAGCTTTAATTCTCTATAAAACATAGACAAATAACACACAGTAAGCTTCATAGCTTAGTAAGTTCGTAACTGAATAACTCAGTTCATCAAATAAATATAATTCAACAATTTACACATTACCAAATCAAAATAAAATTAATCACAAACCTTTCTCATGTCTCAAAACATGATCAAATACCATCTCCTTGAACTTTCTCAATGTAATACTCGAATAGGTTCCGTACGTACCTGGATCACTTCGTAGTAACCTCTTTCTCAACTACGCCAGTCTTTTACCCATTGAACCATTTGGAATAGAAGTCGGATACTCAAGGATCACAATCGATAAGTACCTATACCATGGCCCGTAGCCAAATCAAGGTAACTTATCCCGAAGTATCTATACCGTTGCGCGTAGCCAAATCAAGGTATCATTCGCACCCAAAGTGTCGATATCATGTCTTGAAACCAACACAATAGCCTAATGACATGTCACTAGCATCCTAAACTATTCCTAAGGTTCAACCGGGGAGTTTCATTTGTCGATTTCATCGTCGAACACCTCCGTACAGTCGTATCCACAATTCAAACATTATCTTAATGAGTAAATTACTTGATTTCTTGCCTTTCCCCCGATCAATTCCAGATTCTTTCTTTCTTGATCTATATGTATTAAAAATTAACTCATTTAATCACATATTCATTCAATTTGGTCCAAAACACACATTTGGGCATCTTTAGACATTAGCCCCTAAACTTTCACATTTAATTAATTTACTCCCTTTTTCACAAATACACAAAATTTCACACAATTCAATTAACCCAAGCTTAGTCGAATTACAATAGTGCCCCTAGTAGCCCATAACTTTCATTTATTTCACATTGCATCCACCCAATGTACACTTTTCACAATTAAATCCCTAAAATGCAGTTTTAGCTAAAATCACTTAACAAAACTTTAAAATCTATCATCAAGCTTTCATATTTCATCATCAATCATTCAAAAGCTCAAGCATTCATCAATGACACTTCACAAAATCATTAACAAATTCAAATCTTAAGGCACAAGCTAGCTAGAATACGAAGCAACGATTTCAAAAATGTAAAAATCATCAAAAACCGAGTCACAATGGACTTACATGCTTGAACAACAATGAACGAACCTTCAAAGCTTTAAAACTCTTATTTTCCTCCTCACACTCGGCTGTTGAAGAAGATGATAGCATGAATATGGCTTTTGTTTTGTTTAATTAAACTTAATTCACAATTTACTAAATTAACCTTAATTAAAAGCCATCAAATTTCATGATATTAAGTCCATTTATGTCCATTAACACTACTAAGGTTCTAATATAATCATAAGGACCTTTTATTTCATAAATCATAGCAATTAAACACTTTTAACAAGTAGAATGCAACTTTTGCATTTTACGCGATTTAGTCCTTTTATGAAATTAGACATCCAATCGATAATATTGAATCACGAAACTTTCACACATATATAATCACATGCTATAAACACCAAAAATAATTTTAAAATAATTTTCCAATCTCAGATTTGTGGTTCCGAAACCACTGTTCCTATTTAACTAAAACCTGGCTGTTACAACTCTCTCCCATTAGGGATTTTCGTCCCCGAAAATCTTACCAATGAATAGGTTCGAGTATTGTTTTCTCATAACATCCTCGGGTTCCCATGTGGCTTATTCAATCCCGTGTCGATGCCATAATACTTTCACTAATGCGATTTTCTTATTTCTCAATTCTTTGATCTCATGAGCTAAAATTCAAATCGGTTCTTCAGCATATGACATATTTGACTAAATTTCAACCTCGATCGGGGAAATGACCTGTGAAGGGTCGGATCGGTATCATCGTAGCATAGACATATGAAACACATTATGTATTTTCTCTAACTCAAATGGTAAAGATAGTCGATAAGCAACTGGTCCTACTCGCTCGATAATCTCATACGGTCCTATGAATGGCGGACTCAATTTCCCTTTTCGACCAAACCGCAATATCTTTTTCCACGGCGACACTTTCAAGAATACTCTATCCCCGATCTGAAACTTAATATATTTCCGTTTCAAGTCCACGTAAGATTTCTGTTGATCCAATGCTGTTTTCAAACTATCACGAATCACTTTCACTTTTTCTTCTGTTTCTCTAATCAGATCAACCCTGTAAATCTTATTCTCGCTTAGCTCAGTCCAATACAACGGTGTTCTACATTTACGACTGTATAGAGCTTCATACGGTGCCATCTTTATACTCGATTGAAAGCTGTTATTGTAAGCAAATTCAATCAATGGTAGGTATTTCAAACTTAGGAATGCAACATCGTAACATATCCTCAAGTATCTGTATAACTCGCTCGGATTGACCATCTGTCTGCGGGTGAAACGCAGTGCTAAAATGCAGTTTTGTACCTAAAGCTTCATGCACTTTCTTCCAAAATCGCGATGTGAACCTCAAATCTCTATCCGAAACAATAGATAGTGGCACTCCATGTAATCGAACAATCTCTGAGATATACAGCTCAGCTAATTTATCAAGTGAGTAACCCGTACGGACATGAATGAAATGAGTCGATTTCGTCAATATGTGAACAACAACCCAGATCATATCTTTCTTTTTCAGAGATAAGGGCAAACCTGATACAAAATCCATTGTTACTCGATCCCACTTCCATTCGGGAACCACAGTAGGCTGTAATAAACTTGACGACACTGGATGTTCAGCTTTAACTTGTTGGCAAACCAAACATTTTGAAACAAATTATGAGATATCTCGTTTCATGCCATGCCACCAATAAAACTGTTTCAAATCGTTATACATTTTCGTGCTTCCCAGATGCACTGATAAACAACTATGTGTTCTTCGTTTAGAATCTCCTGAATGAGTTCAGAATTTCTTGGTACATATATTCTATCATAAAACATCAAACAGTCATCAGATCCTATTTGAAACTCGAAATTAGAAGTCGACTCACATTGAGCTCGTTTTGCTTGCAATTCATTATCAAATTTTTTGAGCCTCACAAATCGGATGTAAAAGTAACGGTCTCGCTTTCAACTCAGCTACTATCGAACCATCGTCAGACAATGCTAATTGTGTGTTCAAAGCATGTAAAGCAAATAAGGACTTTGGCTCAACGCATCAGCAGCTACGTTCGCTTTTCTCGGATGATAGTGAATTCAATTCTAACCATCTCTGCTGTCGTAAATTCAATTCTTTCTGAGTTATCAGATATTCCAAACTTTTGTGATTAGTATAAATATGACACTTCTCACCAGATAAATAATGACGCCAGATTTTCAATGCGAACACTATCTCGGCTAACTCAAGATCGTGCGTCGAATAATTCTTTTCATGGGGCTTCAACTATCTTGAAGCATAAGCTACAACTTTGCCTTCCTACATCAAAACACAACCCATACCATTTAATGATGCATCACTGAAAACTAAAATTCTTTACCCAACTTAGGCTGAACTAAAATCGGTGCTTCTATCAATAATGCCTTCAACTGCTCAAAGCTCTGTTGACACTTCTTTGACCACTCAAATTTAACATCTTTTTGAAGCAGTCTTGTCATCAGAGTCGCAATCATTGAGAAACCTTTCATAAACCGTCTGTAATAACCGGCTAGTCCTAGAAAACTACAAGCTTCAGATACATTTCTCAGAGGTTTCTAATATATAATCACAGATATTTTGCTCGGGTCAACTCGGATCTGAAACAATATGTCTCAGAAATCCAACCTCTCATAGCCAAAACTCACATTTGTTAAACTTTTCAAACAACTGTTTATCTCTCAAAGTTCGTAGTACGATTCTCAAATGTTCAGCATGCTCAGATTCATCACAAGAGTAAATCAATATATCATAAATGAACACAACTACAAATCGATCTAAATACAGCCTTAAAATCTGGTTCATCAGGTCCATAAAAACAACAGGTGCATTCATTAATCTAAAAGGCTTAACAAGAAATTCATAGTGTCTGTACCTTGTTCTAAATGCTGTCTTTGGCACATCCAAGTCTTTAACTCACAACTGGTAATAACCCGATCACAAGTTGATTTTCGAAAATACTGTTGCTCCTTACAAGTGATCAAACAAATCATCTATCTGCAGTAGAGGGTATTTGTTCTTTATAGTCACTTTATTCTGTTCTCTGTAGTCAATACACATTCTCATCGTGCCATCTTTCTTTTTCACGAACAACACTAGTACACCCCAGGGAAAGAAACTCGGTCTAGCGAAACCTTTATCTCTCAACTCTTGCAACTGAGCTTTCAATTCTTTTAACTCTGTCGGGGCCTTTCTGTACGGAGCTATTGATGTCGGCGTAGTTCCCAGCACTAATTCAATACTAAACTCAACCTCTCGGATCTGTGGTAAACCCTGTAACTCTTCAGGAAACACATCCGGATACTTACACACAGCTGGAACTGATTTGATCTTCTTTTCAGTCACTTTCGTATCAAGCACATAAGCAAAATAAGCTTCGCAACCCTTTCTCACATATTTTTGAGATAACATCGATAAAATCACTGCTGGTAGACCATTAAAATCATCTGACTTAATCCAGATAATCTCATTATTCTGACATCTTAGATCAATCATCTTTCGTTTACGGTTTACTATAGCATCATGTAGCGTTAGCCAATCCATACCCTGAATTATATCAAATTCATCAAATGGCAACAGCATCAGATCAGCTGGAAAACAGAAATCCCGAATTATCAATAGACAGTTCTTGCACACTTTATCAACCAAAACACACTTTCTTAAGGGGTTCGATACTCTAATCACAAATTCAGTAGACTCTACAGGCAAAGTTTTACTGGATACTAAATTCATGCATATATAAGAATGAATTGATCCTGGATCTATCAATGTAATCACATTAGTATCATAAAGAGTGAAAGTACCAGTAATCATGTTTGGTGAGGATGCCTCCTCTCGTGCACGGATAGCATAAGCTCGGGCAGGTGCTCGTGCCTCAGATCTCACAACAAATCTCTCTCAACACTTTGGTTACCACTCATATTTCCAGTGTTTTGGGGTGGTCTCCCTCTAGTAGCAATATTACTTGATCTCACATTTTAAACTTTTTCATTCTCATCTAACTCCAGGCAATCTCGGATGAAGAATTCTAACGAACCACATTTGTAACAAGCTTTACTACTTTTATTCTACCATTCTCCGAAATGTTTTCCCCCACATTGTTGACATTCGGGCTTGTTATCTTTCACATTGCCAACACTTGATACTGATTTTGCTTGAGCTTTAGAACCTGAGTATTGTTTTCTACAATCTCTGTTCGAATATTCATTTGAAACATTTGGGTGAGTATACGAATCTCTAGATTTCTTCGATGAAGATTGATACGGCTTATTCATCGATCTTTTTCTCGAGTCTCTAGCTTCTGAATCTACCTTTCTTTTTTCTTTACTGAGATCCTCAGCTTTACAAGCTCTTTCAACCAGAACGACAAATTCATTTAATTCAAGAATCCCGACTAATAGTTTTATATCTTCATTCAACCCGTCAATGAATCGTTTACACATGATGTCCTCAGTAGACACATACTCTCGAGCATATTTGCTTAATCGTACGAATTTTCTTTCATACTCAGTTACGGTCATCTGACCTTGTTTCAACTCTAGAAACTCTTTATGCTTCTGATCGAGAAATCTTTGACTGATGTACTTCTTTCGGAATTTGGATTGAAAGAACTCCCAAGTAACCCATTCTCTAGGAACCATAGATATCAACATTTTCCACCAATGGTACGCATTATCTCTCAAAAAAGATACAACACATTTGATACATTTATCAGGAGTACAAGACAATTTGTTGAATACTCGGATCGTATTTTTGAGCCAGAACTCGGCTCTCTCAGTATCTTCATCAACGGTGCCTGAAACTCTTCAGCTCCATGTTTACGAATCTTATCTACTGGCGGCTTATTCAATCGTATCGGATCTACAACTTGAGGATAAACAGGGATTTGTTGAGGAACAGGTGGGGGTGGAGGTTGTTGAGCAGCCAGGTTCGTTCGAAAGAACTCCGTGAACCACTCATTCATCATCTAGAAAAAGGCCTTTTTAGCCTCTCCCTCGTGGCTACTCGTAAAAGGCCTAGAATCGGATGGTGCTGCCTCTTGAGCAGGAGCGGGCACGTTACTCTTTACATCATCAGCTATAGCTCTTTCAGAATCTATTACTATATGAAAACACAATTTAAGCTGTCAGGAATCATCACACTATCGCAGAGTATATATATGGCATGTATAGCTAGACTCTCACGCGCGCTACGTTAGTCCTAGAATCAACTAAACCATAGCTCTGACACCAATAAATGTAGCACCTCTAACCCATATTCATTGTCAGAATAGGGTTACGAGGTATTACCGATCAATACACGTCATTTATCATACATAACTCATACATTTATGCATTCATATTCAAACATCAATCATCACAATCACTTTGTCCCTTATAAGGGCCTACGAGGCCAAAAACATGCTTTAAAAGTGGTTCGGGACTAAACCGATAACATACAAACTTCTTGGAAAACCTAGAAAATTTTCAATCATTCAGGGTCACACGCCTGTGTGAACAGGCCGTGTGCCTCACACGACTTCAGACATGCCCGTGTCTTACTCTGTGTGAAAACAGGGCATACATACTGACTTGGATCACACGGCCGACCACACGCCCATGTGCCTTTCGAAGTGGCCACACACGCCTATGTACCAGGCCATGTACTAGGCCATGCCAATCCTGCAGGGTATACTGACTTATGCAACACAGCCAAGTCACACGCCCGTGTTCTAGGCCATGTGCCATTTATGGGATATATTGACTTGTGCTACATGGCCAGTCACACGCTCGTGTGTGAGGCCGTGTGGAGCATACTGACTTCAAATTAATTTAAACACTAGGGTACACACGGCCTGTAGTATGATCGTGTGTCGCACACGGCTGAGACACACACTCGTGTCTCTACCCGTGTGGACAAAAATAGGGCATTTGCAAGGCCAATTTGCCACCCTTACTCATGTTCACCTAAACAACTAAAAATGGTACCATTTTATCAAACAATAGGCAGCCAAAATTATCATCCAAATGCACAATTCAAGCCATATTCATTTCAACCAATTTCGATACTCAAATCAATGTCAAATACCTATTCAATTACTTATATCATCTAGCGGAAATTTTCAATCACATAACTTATCAAATTAACAACTTCAATCATACCATATAGATCATTTTCCAAACTCAAAATATAACCATTTAAGCAACTATGAAACCATAACCACATTCATACCAAAATATACCAAAATAAGCCATCACTCATGACTATATATACAAAATAAACACATACATTTACAAGCCAACTCTCATGGCTATATTCACAACCAAAGTACAACAACTAGCCTATACATGCCATATACCATATATATACATCTCAAAAGTACCAACTTAGGTTATTGATAATGCGATGATGTTCCTGACGACTCCCATATCTGAGCTAGCTTTAATTCTCTATAAAACATAGACAAATAACACACAGTAAGATTCATAGCTTAGTAAGTTCGTAACTGAATAACTCAATTCATCAAATAAATATAATTAAACTATTTACACATTACCAAATCGAAATCACATTAATCACAAACCTTTCTCATGTCTCAAAACATGATCAAATACCATCTCATTGAACTTTCTCAATGTAATACTAGAATAGGTTCCGTACGTACCTGTATCACTTTGTACTAACCTCTTTCTCAACTACGTCATTCTTTTACCCATTGAACCATTTGGAATAGAATTCGGATACTCAAGGATCACAATCAACAAGTACCTACACCATGGCCCGTAGCCAAATCAAGGTAACTTATCCCAGAGTACCTATACCATTGCGCGTAGGCAAATCAAGGTATCATTCACAGCCGAAGTGCCGATATCATGGCTCGAAGCAACTCAATAGCCTAATTGCATGTCACTAGCATCCTAAACTATTCCTAAGGTTCAATCGGGGAGTTTCACTTGTCGATTTCATTGTCGAACACCTCCGTAGAGTTGTATCCACAATTCAAACATCATCCGTAATCTCATAATCATAGTTTATTCATTATCAAAGCATATAACATACATTTATAATGAAATTACCAAATACAAACTTACCTCGGGTATGAAAACAACCAAATGAGTAAATTACTCGATAAGCTTGCCTTTCCCCCAATCTAATTCTAGATTCTTTCTTTCTTTATCTATATGTATTAAAAATTAACTCATTTAATCACATATTCATTCAATTTGGTCCAAAAACACACATTTGGGCATCTTTAGACATTAGCCCCTAAACTTTCACATTTAATCAATTTACTCCCTATTTCACAAAAACACAAAATTTCACACAATTCAATTTAATCCAAGCTTAGCCAAATTACTATAGTGCCCCTAGCAGCCCATAAATTTCATTTATTTCACATTTCATCCACCCAATTTACATTTTTCACAATTAAATCCCTAAAATGCATTTTAGCCAAAATCACTTAACAACACTTTAAAATCTATCATCAAGCTTTCATATTTCATCATCAATCATTCAAAAGCTCAAGCATTCATCAATGGAACTTCACAAAATCATTAAAAAAATTCAAAAATAAAGGCAAGAGCTAGCTAGAATGTAACACCCCTAACCCGTAACTGTCGCCGGACTAGGGTTAAAAGGCATTACCGATCATTTCTGAACATTCCATATCATTCCACATCTAAACTTAACAATTCTTATTCAATGAGTCCCTTAATGAGGTCCACGAGACCTTAATCACATGCTAGAAAGGGGTTGGGACTAAACCAAACGCATACGAAAATTTTTAAAATTTAAACATTTTTCTAAGTTACAAACGTCACATGCCTGTGTGGGTAGGCCGTGTGCCTCACACGGACTCGGACACGACCGTGCGTCCAAGCTGTGGTAAAACAGGGCATACATACTGACTTGTTCACACGGCCTGAGACATGCCCGTGTGCCTCACCCGTGGTCGACACTGACTTGCACCACACGGCCAGTCACACGCCCGTGTGTCCAGCCCGTGGTCGCTACTGACTGATCCACACGGCCAGTCACACGCCTGTGTGTCTTGCCCTTGGTCGAGTCAGACTTGTATGAAATTACAAATTCAAAAGACACGGTCGAGCCAGACGCCCGTGTGCTCAACCGTGTGGGAAATTACAGGCCATTTTCAAGGCCAAATTACCATCCACATTTTGAAATCACCTACAAGCTTCAAATCTCATGCATTTAAACCTCAATTAGCAACCAAAACTTACCAATATATGCACCAAATAACCATCATCAACATCATCTATCTCCATACTCAATATCATCTCAAATAAGTCCATCTAAAGTATCAAAGTTACATCCCAAAACATATAAAACAAACATCATGTAATCCATACCATAAGTTCACATTTAGATCACAATTCTCATCAACTAATTCAAGCATAGAATATACCATTTCCACCCTCACTACTTCATATCACATTCATCATTTTCAAAGCCTACATATAAAAGCTTATATCATTCAACTTCCAAGCCATGTCACATGGCAAGGTACAAACATCTCATAATCACTAGCCTATACATGCCATATACCAAATATGTACATCTTTCAAAAGTACCAAAATAGATAGCCGATAGTGTGATTGAGTCGCTGACGATCCCCAGATCAGAGCTAGTTTTACTAACACTATAAAATAGAGAAACAATTCACACAGTAAGCTTTCAAAGCTTAGTAAGTTCGTAATATAGTACATTCAAGTCAATAAATCAAATACAATATACAAAGTTAATCCATCTCATAGATCATGTCACAAATATACACACCATATCATCCATAAACCCTTTCACAACTTCATCAACCACAAAGGTTCAATACACACCTTAGCCAACACATAGTTACTCACTATTCATGCTACTCAATTGCTCGACTTTACATTTCGATCAACCTTTGCTATTCTTTTGATTTATTCACACACGTAGTGCTAATTTCATAGTCGAAACATAATTGTCATAGCACACTTAGTGCCAATACGTTAAACCGAACTTATATTGGTATCGCACACATAGTGCCAAATCAATAAGCTGAACTTCTATCGTTTCGTACACACAGTGCTAATCATCTCTGTCTCGTTTCTAATTTTGCACACTTAGTTCCTCATTACTCGATTTCATATGTAATACATTTCTATTTCATTACTATACATTCATTCATTTCTCATCACATAGATATAAATTTAATGACTAGTATTATATTCGAACTTACCTCGGATTTCAAATTACCGAAACTAGCTGATTAATCGAGTACTTTGTCTTTGCCTCGATCTCGATCCGAATCTCTCCTTTCTTGGTCTATACATATTCAAATTTAGCTCATTCAATCACCAATTCATTCAATTTAGTCCAAACATACATATTTAGGGCATTTTACAAAATAGCCCTCACATTTTCATATTTCGACACTTTAGTCCCTAATTCATTAAATCACAAAATACACAAAATTTCTATTCACATAAGCTTAGCCGAATTTTCCCCATGCTAATACAAGCCCATATATTTCATTTATTTCACATTTTAGTCCCTCAAAATATTATTTTCACAATTTAGTCCAAATTACTCAATTTCATCAAAAATCCAAATACAAACTATGTTAACCCAACACTAAGCTTTCATATTCCACCAACTAACAACACAAAGTTCATGTAACACCCCAAATCCAACCTAAAATTAGGCCCGAATCTGGCATGTCACATTGAAGTGTTTTTGCGAAAACCTTATTTTCATTGAAAACCCTTCTAAAGAAAAGTTAAGTAAAATCCAGTTTGCTTTCAAAACGATCCAAAAACCATTTCCTTGTTACTATGTAAAAAAATTCCTTTGACAGTGGAAGCTCGTTCTTTAAAACACAATTATTTTCAAAAACTTGAAATATGCTTAAAAGAAATAAATTCAGGTTCCGTTTCAAAATTACAATGCATAGTGGAAGTAATGGAATAATAACTAGAGGGAAAGCCTTATTACAATCCGAAATAAAAAAACTTAAAATCTAGAATTTAGATATTAAGAAAAATAGGTCTAATCGTCTTGCTAGTTGGCCACCTCTGAGTCCCTCCATCCGTCGAACCCCCTACTGAGGATCACTTGAGAAAAATAAAAGAGGGAGTGAGTTTTTGAAAACTCAGTGTGTACAACCCTCGTCAAACAAATCGCATACATATCATAATAATAACATAAGAATATCATACATGCAATGTTGTGCAAACCCTCCCCAAATAATCCATCCGATACACTTCGTCTCCGTCCAATCGAAACACTTCTGTGGGGATTTCTAAATCGACCCACCCATCCGATACACTTCAAGGGTAGCCCGGTTGCGGTACTACCTAACGTTGCAGCAAAGCTGCTAATCATATAATGGGCTTAAAAAGACATTGGTGGATCCACGGTCGTCAAGTAACCATGCGATCCTCATATACTTCCTCCGTTCCATAATTCCCAACCCATATGCAACCTAAATAGCATATCAAATGAATGCAGTAAATGTACATGTAACATCCATAAATCTTACATTCAACACATAGGGGCATTTTAGTCATTTTCGCCCTTAGGGGCATTTCGGTCATTTCTCATTGTTATCGGTCTATTACTTACCTTGGCCCGTTATCAAGTCCTCATTGGCTAAAGTGAATAGATACTATGCACCAGGTAGAATTCCAGAGAAGAGGAGGTGAGTCATGTAACACCCCGAATCTGGGCCTAGTAGAATTGGGCCTATTGGGCCTTGGGTAGGGGAGCGTTTAAAATTTTGAGAATGAGAGAACGGTACTAATGCAAGTTGGACCTATTAGGTGAGTGGTTTTAGAAGTTTAAGGGGCTTCTATGAAGTCTGGGATTAATGTAACACCCCAATCCCAGCCTAGACGTTATGACCGGATTTAGCGTGTCACATAGAGGGTTTGTTTAAAAGCTAAGTGGTAGTTTAATATTCGTTAGTAAAAACCCTGTTTATTTAATGTCTTTTACATAAAGTTATTAATGTTTTAACAATAAAACTGTTTTCGCTGTGAAAATCAAACTTGAGTATTTGCGGGAACATGATGTTTTGAAAAACGATTATTTATGTTTTGAGAAAATCCCGTTATTTGTGAAATCAACAGTTATAATAAAAACTTGAAAGAAAATTTATCCAGAGGCCTTATTACAAATCATTAACCCACATAACAAAAATAATCCTAGAAATAAACCAAAAGGAAAGTTTACTAAAGTTCGCAAGCGACGTTTCTAAAGCATGGCCTCCACCAAGTCATCCACGGCTCCAAGTCCTTACTGCTGAATATTACTTGCGAGGTTTAAAGAAAGAGGGGTGAGTTACAAGAACTCAGTATGTAATCCCCTTACCGTCACCAACTGGGCCCGAGCCCATGTAACATCGTTTTGGGCCTAGGCCCATCAATCATAATAGTGCAAATGAATTAATGCAGCCCAACCCAACGATCCAACACACCCCCGACCAGCCAATCACACCTGTGGGGATCAAGTCAACCCACCCCGCCCATCACACCAATAATGCAATCAAGCTGATAAACATAGATTATTTGTGGCTGAGCCACTGGAGTCATAATTACGTATATAAATATATATTGTGGCTATGCCACCAGGCTACACTGCTCTTCACTCAAGATCCTACCCCATGCAGCAGGATAAAATGCAACATCCACATCAAGTTATAAAAGTGTAATGTAAATGTACACATGATACTAGATAACATTGAGTGTAAAGCAGACATTCAACCCAGTGAGGGTGTTTTAGTAATTTCGCAACCCAAGGGTATTTCGGTAAATCGGCCCACTAAGGGTATTTTGGTAACTCGGCCCATTAAGGGCATTTTGGTAAGTCGGCCCATTAAGGGTATTTTAGTAAATCACCCCATTAAGGGCATTTTAGTAAGTCGGGCCATTAAGGGCATTTTAGTAAATCGGCCCATTAAGGGCATTTTAGTAAATCGGCCTGCGAACACCGATTCTAGCAAATTTTAGACTGAAGTTACTTAAGCGAGTTGTTCAATTTCATGCAATATTCTGGTTTGTTACTAATACGATTAATGGTGATTCAGTTTTTACCAACATTGCAGCGTATTACGGAACTACATGGCTACGGTGTGAGATTACACACCTGATTACGTGGAGAACTAAACACTCCTGCTCGCCGTCACCTATGCCAACACATCACACAAATAACTAACAAGTGAAAGATCTTTAATCCACGTCTACCTAAATGAATTACTAACACTTACCCTCACTAGCGCGAACAACCACGATTTGCCTATCCGAATTAGTGACCAAAAGGTACCCGAAACCTTGAGTAACAACTATCGAAAATGTAAAAGAAAACTAAGACTGCATAGAGAATTTTGGCACAACACCAAATGGTTCGGTTTTGCTCTCCTCCCTCTAATGCCAAATTTGCACCACTATACCAACCTCTAGCCGAAAATCCAACCCCCACACACTCCTCATTCGGCCAAACTCCTCCTCTCTCCCCAAATCCCATAATCACTCCCCGATTCTCTCCTCACCCTCCTCACCACTACTCATTCAAACTCGTTTGATCGAGTCTTCAACTACTTTGCAAAGTCCAAGCTGAACTCTACTACCATCACCTGCTTAGCACAAAAATAAATGAAATAACTTGTAGCAAGTGGGATTCGAACCCCTTCCTACCTTACTACCATACTGACGCCACCACCATTCCACCATGTGGCCATTTGTGCTAGCAATTTACCAACATTTCCCCTTAAGCGTTGCCACCAACAACCTTCTCCCCTTAAATGCCCAAAACCAAAATTTTCCCAGGGCTCAAACTCGATCCCAGGCCTTCCTAGGGCCCCCAAACACCCTTAAACAACACGCAGAACCAGCATAACATGCAATTGCACAAATTTACAGACCCCTAGATTTTAGGATGTTACAATCAAACTTGGGCTTTAGGAAAATTTTGGTTTTAGGTGAGTAAAACCCTAGGAGTTAGTAAGTAGGATTTAAGAATAAAATGTGGAGAAAAATGACACAAAAAGAGTTGTGGTCTAGTGGCAAATGACGCCACATGGGAGATAAGGGAATTGCGCCACACAAGGAAGAAGGGGTCCAAGGTTCAAGTCTTGGCGCTTGCATTTCATTTTGATTTTTTTTTAACTTAGACTTTGGCCATAGACTTATATTTAGTTGCGCATGTTTTAAGACAACAAGGAGCTGGTTGGTAAAGTGGCTAGCGACGTGGATTAAGTTACAAGGGAGCCTGAGTTCGAATCCCATCGTAAGCAAAAAGGGATATTTATTTTGCTAAGTTGGAACGGCCAGAGTTTGTGTTGGATTTAAACTCTGCTGAATGAGGGATCCCACATTGGGAAGCTAGCAAGAGGGAAGGTGAGAAGCTGGCTTTAAATAGAGTAATCTATGAGGAGAGGAGGCATACCTGGGTTGGCGTTTGGGCATAGGAGTGTTCAGAGTGCGGATCAACTCTAGATTCCTATCAAGTGTGTATTTCGCACTACTCTAGCTGTAGAGCAGCAAATGCCGAAATGCCGGTCACACGGCAATGGTAGCCACACAAGCGCGCGAGCGCACGTGTGGGGGCTTCGACGCGATAGTTGAGGCCATCATGAGTGTTCTTGTGGGTTAGGCTGTTTGGGCCGAAATAGGCCGTAATGGGCCATGTCTGGCCCATGGGCCTATAGGAATAATTTGTATGATTGTGTAATAGATAGTGAACTGGTCTATGTGAATCTCATATCTGTGGCTAGATTTGGGCTAAATGCGCCACGCGAACATGTGGGCCTATTTGGGTCGAGAATGGGCCCTAGGCCCACTCGCATCGTTATCTCTGTTTAGAATTCCTTGGTTTACAAAATTACTGAAATACCATTAGTTAACAAAATTACTGAAATACCCTTGGTTTACAAAATTACTGAAATACCCTTGGTTTAAAAAGTTACTGAAATACCATCGGACTGCAAAATTACCGAATACCCCTAGTTTGCGAAATTATCGAAATATCCCAGTTTGCAAAATTGCCGAAATACCTCCAGTTTGCAAAATTATCGAAATACCCCTAGTTTGCTAAATTACTGAAATACCCTCGGTTTGTAAAATTACTGAAATACCTTCAATTTATGAAATTACTGAAATACACTCTGTTTGTAAAATTACCGAAATACCCCTGATTTGTGAAATTACAGAAATACGCTCAGACTGTAAAATTACCGAAATACCCTCGATGGGTAAAATTACCGAGATGCTCTTACGAGGTGAAATGACCATTTTACCCTTAACCGATTAAATGACCGTTGTACCCTCGGGGTAGTACTAGTGTTGTATGTGTTAATTGTATGATTGATTATGTTTGAGATGCACTGCATACATGGATTAGTTATGAGTAGAATTACCAAATTACCCCTGTAGGGTAGGATTACTGAAATACCCTTATAGGGTAAAATGACTATTTTGCCCCTGAAGGTAAAAGACTGATTTTGGTGCCATGATTTGACTGTGATTGTATGACTATGGTTTAACTGACTTGACTGTAGGCGTGTGTCTGATTTGCTGTTAATATGTGTTGAAATGACTGTTACTAAGTATGGCCATTTTGCATACACGTGTAATGATTGAGCATGGCATACACGACATACTGCATTAGGTTGGGTTATGCTTATGGAGTAAGTACTATAATTGTGGCTATGCCACGTTATATTGATTCAGTGGCTCTGCCACGACATACTGATTTTAGTGGCTCAGCCACGTATACTGTTACTAGCAGCATTGCTGGGTTTATACTGGCAGCTCGGCTGCATTCTTGGTGTGTAGGGCTGGGTGGGTTGACTTGGTCCCCACATGGAGTGTAGGGTTGGTACGGGTGGTGTGTTGGCTGGACTGGGTTGGATGCATCCTCATACTGTTGCATATCTGTTTATGAGATCTGTCACTGTACTGGGCTTAGGCCGCTTGTTATGTTTTGGTTTGGGCTAGGGCCAATTGATATTGTTATGGGCTATGACCCAAATAATTTCGTAGTGGGCTTTGACCCACGTATTCTCTGATCTGTACCGTACTGTGACTGTTGAAAGGGCTTCGGCCCAGACTGTTTAGGTTTCTGCTTCTGTATACTGACTGTTACTCTGGTAAGGGGATTACACACTGAGTTTTCATAAACTCACCCCGTTTTTAACTGTGCAGGTAATCCTCAGCCTTAGATGAATCGGAGCTGTGAGGTCGGACGTGACCACACATCCGATTGGCTTTAAAGTACACGTCCTATTTTTATTTTAGTTTAATGTGTTGGGTTATAAATTTTGTAATAAGGCCTTATGATTTCTGAACTTTAAGTTTTGGGATTTTATTGACTGATTTATAATTGCTAAAAGTAAAACACGATTTATCGGAAGTAATTACTGTTTTTCAAAATATCACGTTCCGCAACTGTTTTAAATTAAGCTTTCCGTAGCAAACAAGGTTTTAAAGATAATAATGTTTTCCAAGAATGATTTCTAATAAACCACGTTTTGAAAATAAGCAAGCGAAATCTGAGGTTTTGAATAGCAGAAAGTTTTAAGTTGTGAGAAGGGTTTCTAATGAAAGCATGGTTTTCGAAAAACTCTTCAATGTGACACACCAGATTCGGGCCTAACTTCTAGGCTGGGGTTGGGGAGTTACAAGTCATTAAGACCGCTTAAGTACCAAGCTCTCCCTACATCTAATCCTAGACATGCATATACCCATTGTCGCACCTTAACCTTATGACTTGTCCACGGTCACAATTAGTTAATTATTAAAGTTTTATGCAAGGTTAATCAATTTACCAAATACTAAGCCTAAGACCCCTTACAAAGCCCAAACAAATTCACATACGTTCATATGGCCCACCAGGCCCAATCTCATTCGTATGGCCTATTAGGCCCAAATCACATTCATATGGCCTATCTGGCCCAATCAATTCGAAGCCATGTAACCAGCATGACTAGTTCATCATTTATTACCAAATCATCAAATTCGCCTATTTTGAGCCCACAGCCCATCGGGCCCATTTTGCCCATTCTGGCCCAGTTGGCCACAACACGACCCAAGTCCATGAGATCGCTCATGAGGTCTCTGTTATCGATTCCATTTCCCTCATCCGAGTGTTTGCACACTCGCACGATTACCGAAGCCAAACTTTCGGGATTTCCCAATCCACTGTGTGTGTAAAGTGTATGTACACACCTGATAACAAAATGTGTCGCGATCTCCTTAGCCACGATCCTACAAATGATATCACTCAATGATTAATCACATATACTAATTGAATACTTTACCAAAAGCCGAAGTCTCACTTTAACCTGACTTGAAACACCAAGCCTTAATAGTTTTTCCTCGATCACTAATCACGAGTACTTCCTAAATATGCATCGATCTTAATTATTAAAAACTGAACCATAAGTGACTTATATCCATCTTAAGTCGCCCTTACATTACTTACAACCATTCGACCAACCTTCAAAACCAAAAGTGAGGAATACTTACCCAAATCCCAAAACGCATAAAGAGTAATTCGGTAGAGATCTGAAGAACAGAGATTCAATATCAATCCCCTACCGAAATCGACTTAGGGAAAGTGAGGGAGAGGTGAGGTCGGTTCTAGCAAGATCAATTGGAAGAGTAAAGTACTTACACAAGAATCGGCTAGGTTGAAGAAATAGTGACGGCACAAAAAGAATTTCAACAAAGGGAAGGTGGAATTATTCGGCTTTAGAGGGTTCGAAAAAGGTAACAAGAAGAAAAGAAAAAGATCAAATGTACTTACCCTACAGGATATTCGGTAAAGAAAAGAAAGACTGGCCTATTTGCAAAACTCTCCAAATGCCGAAAGCCGCAATGAAAATTCATAATACCCCTTAAAAGATCCAAAAACGGCACTCATCTACCCTCCTAAGCCGAATTTATACACTTTCCACTTCCCGAAACAACACCAACTCTTCACACTTCTCAGTTCATAACTTTTCTCCCTGATAACTCCTCAAACTCATTCTAAATTTTCTCCAAGATAAGCTCCTACAATCTCTCCATGACCATTTCAAACCTCTCATCCATCAGACTTTCACTTCAACACAAACTCTAGCCGTCCTGACAACAAAATAAATACCCCAATAAAATACCATGCCACTACTTGAACCTTAGACTCTCTTGCCTGCTAATGATGGCACCTCCCTACTCCCTAAGTGGCCCCACTTTGCCACTACACCACAAGCTCTTTTGTGTCATTTTTCTTCTTCTTCTTTTGAAAAAGGCCTACTAACTAAAGTCACAGTTCCATTGGGCTAAAACCAAAATTTTCCTATACCTTACTTGATCCCAGGACATCTCCAACACCACTAGACACTCCAAATTCATTAACCCTCAAAGCCCACATGCTAATTGTCATTTTCTCGCTCACTTAAAAATTTTCTAAGACCCAAAGCCCAAAGCCCAATTCATCTAGGCCCAAAAATTTGGGGTGTTACAGTTCACATATTCTTCAATGGCACATCTCAAAATCTTCATCAAATTCTAAAATTAAAGCATGGGTTTGAAAGAACACGAAGCAACGATCACAAAAACGTAAAAATCACTAAAAACTGAGCTCAAAACAAACCTTAATTACCCAAGATGTGTGCCGAACCCTAAGAACCTCATTTTCTTTTCTTTTCTTGTGACTTTCGGCCAAAGAAGATGATAAATGGCCATCTTTTTTGTTTTTTTAATTATATTAACATTAATGCACCATTTACCATTTTGCCCTTAATGAATATTAATAATAACAACCAATGCCATGCCATTATGATCCATTTACTACCAAATGGTTTATTAACAACATAAGGACCTTTCATTTAAGAAGTCATGACAAATTAGACACTTTAACAATTAGCACACAGATTTTACATTTTACGCGAGTAAGTCCTTTTTTCTAAATTAAGCATACAATCGATAAAATTTTCACACATAAATTTCACACATGCCCAATCACATATTATAAACATCAAAAATAATGTTAAAATATTTTTTTTGACTTTGGATTTGTGGTCCCGAAAGCACTGTTCTGACTAAGGTCTAAACCGGGCTGTTACATAGAATACGAAGTAACGATCTCAAAAACGTAAAAATCATCAAAAACCGAGTCAAAATGGGCTTACATGCTTGAACAACAAAGGCTGAACCTTCAAAGCTTTAAAACCCTTATTTTCCTCCTCACATTCGGCTATTGAAGAAGATGATAGCAGGAAAATGGTTTTTGTTTTGTTCAATTAAACATAATTCACAATTTACTAAATTAACCTTAATTAAAAGCCATCAAATTTCATGATATTATGTCCATTTATGTCCATTAACACTACTAATGGTCTAATATCATCATAAGGACATTTGGTTTAATAAATCATAGAAATAAAGCACTTTTAACACGTAGAATGCAACTTTTGCATTTTATGCGATTTAGTCCTTTTATCAAATTAGACATCCAATCAATAATATTAAATCACGAAACTTTCACACATATATAATCACATGCTATAAACAAAAAAATAATATTAAAATATTTTTCATCTCGAATTTGTGCTTCCAAAACCACTGTTTCGATTTAATTAAAATGGGCTGTTACGCAGGCCATGTGTGTAACACCCTTTACCCGTATTCGACGCCGTAATAGGGTACGAAGCATTATCGAACTCATATCACAAGCAATCACACAATTCCAAGTCATAAAATTTCGTCCAAAATAAAAAACATTTGTAATCGATCGTAAAGTCCCTAATACGAGCCCACGAGGCCTATAACATGCTTTGGAAATGGTTCGGGACTAAACTGAGAACTCAGTAAACTTTTACAAAACTTAGAAAATTTTTGCTAACTGCAGGGCTTACACGCTCGTGTGGTCCAAGGGATACGCCCGTGCTTCAGAACATGTTCAATTTAGGGTGCTCTCTGACTTGTGCCACACGGCCATGACACATGCCCGTGTGCTAGGCCGTGTTGCACACATGGCTGAGACACACGCCCATGGTTCTACCCATGTGCTCAATTCTGGACATTCTATTTTTCATAATTAAGGTGCAGGAGACACACGGTTGGAACACATGCCAGTGGGGAAGATTGTGTATCTTAATAGAAATTTGTATCTTATTAGAACATAATCTTTATGATTTTATAAATCAAAAGAAGAACCGGATTTAAAACTTATTATTAAGTTGAAAACCATAGGTATTTAGGTGTCAAAACGATTTAATTCGATTATCGAAAATATTTAATTATTTAATTGAAATTAAGCGTAGCAGAATAAAAATTTAAAACGTATAAATAAAACTGTTTATGGCGGTCTTATTACAAAAAAAAACATAACCCAAAATAAATCATGAAATAATAAAAGAAAACATAGTAAGTTTAATTAAAAGAAGACCCATATACTGAGTTGAGCAATGGCCACCACGTAGTTCTCGCTGACCCGGTCCATCACACTAAGTATCACCTGAAAAGAAATCCCACGAGGGGTGAGTCAACAGACTCAATGTGCAACAATACACTAAAACCCAATCGATCATAGCAATAAAGCCCATTTAAATCACATTTAGCCATAAGCCCATAATATAGCAAATCAGATAATAATTGATTAAATCACATGTACATATAAAATGAAATGCAATCCCGAGCCCACCTAGATATCCATCCGCTACACACCACCCGTACCTGCCAATCACACCGTGGGGATTACTAAATCGACCCTCCATCTGCTACACACCATCGAAGGCAGTCGCTGCAGTCAACTGCACATCGCCCTTATAAATTATGGCATGGCCACCAGATAATTGTGACAGAGTCACGGGATTCATAATATGTGACCGAAGTCACCGGATTCATAATATGTGACATAGTCACCGGATTAATAATATGTGACCGAAGTCACCGGATTCATAATATGTGACATAGTCACCGGATAATGTGGTAAAAACCACCAGAACACTTCCCCTTTAACAAATCACCCATATGCCCATGCAACATACATATTATTCAGATATTATGCAATATACCCCAAATTCATAATAGAATCATACTTATTTCATATCCATGCTTATAGCATTATTAACGAAGTATTAGGGGTTTAACGTACCTGAATATCATGTGCCACTGAATGGTGCCCGAAGCCATAATCATTCATATTACTTATTAACACGTGTTTATCAATAATACTATTAATCTATCAGAAATTTAGTGTAGAGCTACACACCTGATAACAGTGAGAACTATACTTTCCCGCTCGTCGATACATAAATATTTATCACGCTTAATTAGAACACTAATACTTATAAAACTATATAAATGATAAGTAATCTAAATCCTTACTCTCGGAATCTCGAACAACAACTATATGCGATTTCACTCTGATTGATGGTTCATAACTCGATGAAGAACCATGAACAAACAATGGCTCGGGGGTACGTACGACTTCAAATAATCGATTTTCGCCGGCAGAGGGTCCATAACCCGATGGAAAGTCTCGGATTCCTGACACAGCCCTTCGTTTGAAATTTGAGGGTATAGCAGAACCACCCCTCTTCCAAACACTATTTACCGCCCTTTTCGAACCTATTTTGCTTGCCCCAAAATCTTAACACTACGATTCAATTTTCAAACGAGTCACGAAGATTATGAAGAGAAAAGGTTGAGATTTGATGCGATTAAGCTTTGGTATCCAAAGAGAGATTCGGCCTTAACAAATAAGAAGAAAAGGAATGGAGTTTAGGGAGATTCGGCAATGATGGTGTTTTGGGTTGAAGAGGTTACGGCAATGGTGAACTTTGGGAGAGAGAGGTTCGGCCTAAACACAATAAAAAGAAAAGAAGAGAAGAGAAGAAAGATGGTAGATTCGGCTTAACAAAAGAATAAAAAGAAGAATAGTGAGAGGCTTTAGAGGTTTCGGCAATGGTGAAATAAAATGGATGAGAGATTCGGCTTAAGCAAAATAAAGAGAAGGGAGAGATGATCAAAAGAGAGAGAGATGCACGAATGGTCACTTATTTGGTTTACGGTCTCAAGAGAAAAAAAAGAACACAAAAGCTATCAAGAAAGAAATCACACAAGGAATTGCCTAAACCTCACAATGCACATTCAGCCAAGAGGAAAAGATGAGAGAAAAAAATTGTTTTTGGAAGAGCAAAATAACCAAAATGAAAACTCTCTCAAGCTACTAACTTTTCCAAAACTAACCACCAAAATTCGGCTCCCCCTTTTTGCCCATAATGCCGTCCATGTTCATGGTCAAAATGGTCATGAAATAATTTCCAAAACATCCACCTAGATACATGCCTTGTAATCCTCTACTTTCCCAAAGTTAAAGAAATTCTATCCCCACAATCTAGCAACTCTATCCCTTATTTCATGCTTCCCAAAACCTTAAGTCTTCTTGCCATAAAAAAAAATAGTCCATCTTATCCATAATTGATGCTTGGCCGACACATGCTAGGAAAAACCAAAAATAAAAGCTCCCAATTTGCAAGCTAGGAGATTCGAACCTCTCCCCTCAAGTCCAACTTATGGCGCCATCACCACTTTGCCAATTGCTCATCTTATGCCATCTTTTATCACTTAATTAACTTAACCCTCAAGGTCACCTGATTCCTCTACATTAAAGTACTCTTTACTAAAATTTATTCTAACTCCAAGTAAACCCGAGCTAACACAAGCAGCATAATGATACTCAAATTTTTAGGATGTTACATGCCCAATTCAGAACATTCTACGAAATGAAGAAAAGAAACCACGTAATTTAGCGAATTGACGGTGAAACTTACTTAATAACCTTTCGGTCGATGCAATTAACAACATACAACCTCGTCTAGACATGCACTTACTTATGATAGTGATTAAAACAAAGAAAAAAGAAAGAATCGAAAAGGGAAAAGAAAAAAAAGGAAGAGAATAGCAGAAAGAAAAGGAAATGAATAGAAAATGACAACAAACTTAATTCCCAATAACTTCCAATTAGATCCTAGCACTTTGCAAAAATAAATGTTCCCTATCGCATACTCTAGGATTCAAATACAGGACCAAACAGAATACATAAGCTTAACCAATGAACCAGCAGGCTCATTCTTGACACAAGTTTACACTGAATTAAGCTTATTTATGTCATTCAAGGATAGAGGTTATGTTTAAAATAAAATATCAAAACTTGTAAAGATGTGACTCAAACTCCTAACCTCAACCACATAAGCAAAACACATAACCACAGATACAGAGGCTTAATTATGACGAAAATTCAACAGTCAAATATTAATTTTTTAGGGCGTTACATAAGGGGCTAAATTATAAATACCCAAAACTAATTTAATAATCAGTTATTTAAAAAGAGGTAGTGGTCCACAAGAAATAGATATGTATCTCGTATTTCTTTTCCATCCCCATCATAGAGATATACAAAGCGAAAAACTATTTTCTTAGAAGGTCAAAACCTTTTGACCAATCTCCAACAATGGAATGAGGTATGTTTTCGCATTTAGTTTTGGTCTTGATTTGTTCGTGAAAATTTAACATGAAAAATCTTGGTTTATTAAATTATATATTAGATTGTTCTTGATAATTTGAAGATAAATGCTTATTAGATTTCAATTAGATGACCACTTGAAAAAGCCTATAAATAGGTTGTTTGTATTGCACATTGGCCAAATATCATAATTAGGACAGCAAAAAAGAAATAAATCCATAGTTGAGTGACCAGTTTAAAAAAAATCATAATTGAGTGACCCAAAAAAGAAATGGCTTATAGTTGGGTGACCTCTGGTGTAGTTTACCAATTGTGGCCAAATATAAATTCTAATCCCTTTAGTTTTTTACATGACAGTTGTAATGCCCCAACAGTTTAAAAATTGACTATCGAATTCTATTGTAATTAAGTCTCTGTATCTGTGGTTATGTGCTTTGCTTATGTGTTCGAGGTTAGGAGTTTGAGTCTCTCTTTTGTTAATGTTTCTTATTTTGTTTTGATTGAATCCTTACCCTTGAAGCGAAGTGAAGATGTATATTTTTGCCATTTTGCTGAATGTGTCTAGTTAAATCTTTTTAAATTAACCACATTAGAATTTCCCCCTTTCTTTTCTGTTATCTTCCCTCCTTCTTTCTCTTCCATTTTTCTTTTTCTTTGTTTTTTTTCTTTTCCTTTTCTCTTCTTTGGAATTGCGACTATAACGTTGGTTGTGTGATCGGGTAAGTACGCATGTCACTACTGCCAATTTAAACCTTAATTGTGTGAATTTCGTTGATCGTAGAACTTTCATTGTATGATGGTTTGTTCGTTTCTGTTGGAGTTGTTTTCAACTCAAATTGTTTAAACCTTATTTTAAGTAATCATTTGGTTTCTTTTTAGTCTAGGATAGCGAAAGCAATAATCCTCAACACACTAACTCGAGTAATTGTTGATGATTTAGTCGGTAAGCCTAGATTCATTGAAGGTTTTGCATCAAAACTTTTCACATGTTTTTTTCTGCACATAATTGTGTATTGTTGTCAACTAAGTTGTTTAATTGAGTTATTGAATGGTCATTTTAGGTTCGAGAGTCTTCTATGTTGTTCCTACTTCAAAACTACTTCATGTGCATACTGGAAACCCGATATTCTATATATTTTGGATGCTGAAAAACATGGTTGTCAATGCCACACGATCGTGTGGTAAGCCGTGTGGTAGGTCGTCTAACTCACTGTTCATGGATGGGAAACGCACGGGCTAAGGACAACGGCATCTTTCCAAACCATGTGTGGTTATGTGTGTTGGAACGCCGGTACCCCATGGTGCAGCAGAATAAAATTAGATCCGGCGATCCAAATCATGGATCCATGTGTGAGGAACGAATCAGGGTGAAATAAAGGTTTCGAAATTACCAAAACTTCAATCTGAGTAGACAGCGACGCCTTGGCAACAAGAGTTTTGATCTACTGTCGAATCAAGCCTCAACCTTTTCCAATGTCGGCCTCTACGTAATCCACCCAGTTTGACTATGAACGGAAGAAATCTCCAAAACTGTTTTGGAGGTTTATTTGCTTGACGGCTGCTAGACCTAACAAGCAATCACTTAGGGTTTTCTTGTTATGCTTTGTCTCCTTTTAGTACCTTTTTATAATGGGTGCCTTTCTAATTGGGCCTTTTATAATAGGTATCCTCTTAATTGGGCCTTTTATAATTGGTATCTCTTGAATGTATTACAAGATTAAATAAATATAATAAAGTTTTTAACCGAAAATTATAATTACATTAATTATATCTGAAAATTATAATTACATTAATTATAATATGGATTTCGGTAAACTATATTTATTTAAATTTATATATGAATCAAATTCATATATTAATAAAATTATGTTATCATTATGTGTACAACATTCTTGTACATATAATATGTTCAATATTTGATTGCCCAATTAAATTAATTCTTTAATTAATTTAATTCATGTGACAACCAAACACAATACCAACTATATTTTATTCCGTTCATTTCAACCATAGGGTGTGACCCTGTAGGTTCTTGCAACGTTAGCAGTAATACTAGAACGATTCTATTGTCACAGACAATGAGTGGCATCTAGCAATGCATCATTGCTACCTAAGTTACAAGAAGTCATGATTCGACATAACCTTTCGTGATTAACCTTTCATGCATTAATCCTTAAGTCCTTTATCTCTGGAACGGATACAAGTCATGGGATAGTCACACTTGCATAGTCCATCCCATATTTCTTGATATCTTGAATAGACTATGATATATAAATTAGTATGACATCTCATATCAACTTATTTGAGCATTGCCATGCATTTCTAGTCTCACTCAATCAAGTGGCCTAAGATATTACTCCTATTATGTAGGAGGGACTTATCCTTTATTGATCAACCATATCCCTCTACATAGATTGTGGTATATCCAACATCAGCCTTTATAGAACAACCTGTTACGGTGTACGTTTGACTGTATCAAAATATACAATTCACGATGCTGGGATAATAATGATCTCAAGTCTGAGGATCATGTACGTATTAATCACTATGAGTAATGTTGTGACAATTACATAATAATCCAAGAAACATACTCATAGCGGGTCAATCCAATATGTTGTTCTCTAACACACATATTCATGCATTGATTTTGACACTCCATATCAATGACAACTCTTTATCATCAATCAACTACATGTTAGTCTTAATGCATTACTGTTGTCCTAGTCAACAATAATACTAGACTAAGGATCTTTTAAGAATAATCATATTATTCTCAGGACATTATTATAAAACAGGTTATTTATACACACAGAAAGAAAAACTAAAATAATAATGACAACGCTTTATATTAATAAACATGGTAAATTAAGTATGTTATTACAACCATCTCATGATTGATCTTTGGGCATACTCTTACAATCTCCCACTAGCACTAAGACCAATCACTCATATATCTAATACCAAGTGACTTAGTGTGACGATCATGCTTCTGCTGTGTCAGAGGCTTGGTCAGGGGATCAGCAATGTTATCATCTGAAGGTACTCTGCATATCTCTACATCCCCTCGATCGATAATCTCTTGAATAAGATGGTAGCGTCTAAGTATATGTTTGGATCGCTGGTGAGATCTGGGTTCCTTAGCTTGTACAATAGCTCCATTGTTATCACATCGGAGCTCTATAGCATCTGATATGCTAGGCACAACCCCTAGTCCAGTAATGAACTTCTTGATCCAAACCGCTTCATTTGTTGCCTCACTGGCTGCAATATACTCAGCCTCTGTTGTAGAAACGGCTACTGTACTTTGCTTTGAACTCTTCCAGCTCACAGCACCACCATTAAGGCAAAACACAAAACCTGATTGCGATCGAGAATCATCCTTGTTGGTTTGGAAGCTGGCATCAGTGTAACCTTTTACACTTAACTCTTCCTCACCTCCATATAATAGGAACGTATCCTTAGTTCTTCTTAAGTACTTAAGGATACTCTTGACTGTGGTCCAGTGACCTTCACTGGGATCTACTTGATACCTGCTCGTCATACTTAATGCATACGAGACATCTGGACGGGTACATAACATAGCATACATGATAGATCCAATAGAGGAAGCATATGGAATTTTACTCATACGTTCTCTCTCTTGTGGAGTTGAAGGACACATTTCCTTCGAGAGTGAAATACCATGTCTCATAGGTAGGAATCCTCTTTTAGATTCTTCCATACTGAACCTTTTCAGTACTTTATCTATGTATGTACTTTGGCTTAGACCTAGTAGTCGTCTTGATCTATCTCTATAGATCTTGACTCCTAATATATAAGTGGCTTTGCCCAAGTCATTTATAGAAAAACAACTTCTTAACCAAGTCTTAATAGACTGCAAGGTAGGTATGTCATTTCCCATGATAAGTATGTCATCCACATATAGTACCAAGAATGTGATAGTGCTCCCACTAACTTTCTTGTAAACACATGGTTCATCTTCATTTTTGACAAAACCAAACTCTTTGATTGCATCGTTAAAACGAAGATTCCAACTTCGAGAAACTTGCTTTAATCCATAAATGGATCTTTGCAGCTTACATATCTTTCTAGCATCCTTTGGATTCACAAAACCTTCAGGTTGTGTCATATACACATCCTCTTCAAGTTTCCCATTAAGGAAAGCTGTTTTGATGTCTATCTGCCAGATTTCATAATCATGAAATGCAGTTATGGCGAGCAAGATCCTGATGGATTTAAACATAGCTACGGGAGAAAAGGTTTCATCATAGTCAACACCATGAATTTGGCGAAAACCTTTAGCGACTAATCGCCCTTTGTATGTTTGTACATTACCATCCATGTCAGTTTTCTTTTTGAAAACCCATTTGCACCCTATAGGTTTAACCCCTTCGGATGGATCAATCAAAGTCCATACTTGGTTTTCATACATGGAATCCATCTCAGATCTCATGGCCTCAAGCCATTTCTCAGAGTCTGGGCTCGTCACCGCTTCTTGATAAGTCCTAGGCTCATCTTGATCTATAAGAAGAACGTCACCATGCGTTGTAATGAGAAATCCATATCTCTCAGGTGCACGGCGTTCTCTTAAAGATCTGCGCGGTGGTTGTGTTTCTACAGCAGTTGTTTGTTCCTCAATTTCTTGTGGAATTTTTTGTTGTTCAATCTCTGGTTCAATGGTATCTTGTGATTCTCGAATTTCTTCAAGTTCAATCTTTCTCCCACTTCCTTTTCTAGAAGTAAATTCTCTCTCTAAGAAGACACCAGTCCGAGCAACAAACGTTTTGTTCTCAGTGGGATTAAAGAAATAATATCCTTTGGTTTCTTTTGGATTCCCCACAAAAATACACCTTTCAGATCTGGGTTCAAGCTTAGTAGACGTCTGACGTTTAACATAAGCTTCACAGCCCCAAATTTTCATAAAAGACATACTAGGACGTTTCCTAGTCCACATCTCATATGGCGTCTTTTGAACCGATTTAGATGGAACACGATTTAGTGTGAAAGCAGCTGTCTCAAGTGCATGTCCCCAAAAGGAAGTCGGTAGATCAGCATGACTCATCATGGATCGAACCATGTCTAACAAAGTTCGATTTCTTCTCTCAGATACTCCATTCCATTGAGGAGTACCAGGAGGAGTAAGTTGTGAGACAATCCCACATTCTTTCAAAAGATCATCAAACTCTAGGCTCAAGTACTCTCCACTCGATCAGATCGAAGTGACTTGATAGTTTTGCCTAGTTGATTTTGTACTTCATTTTTGAATTCCTTGAACTTTTCAAGGGACTCAGACTTATGGCGCATGAGATAAACATACCCATATCTACTGAAATCATCAGTGAAAGTAATGAAGTTGTGAAATCCACCTCTGGCCTGTGTATTTATTGGTCCACATACATCAGAATGTATTAGGTCCAATAAATCACTAGCTCGTTCACTTTTACCAGTAAAAGGAGATTTAGTCATTTTTCCCAATAAGCAAGATTCACATACTTCAAATTGTTCAAAAACAAATGAATTCAAGAGACCATCTTTATGGAGTTTGGATATGCGTTTCTCACTTATGTGGCCCAAACGACAATGCCAAATATAAGTTTGATTTGAGTCATTTATTTTAGATCTTTTAATATTTATGTTGTAAATGAGATTCGTTTGATCTAAAATATAGAGGCCATTAATTAATTGTGCCGAACCATAGAAAACATTATTGAGATAAAATGAACAACAATTATTCTTAATAATTATCTCAAAACCAATTTTGTCTAAACAAGAAATTGAAATAATGTTTTTAGTCAAACTGGGCACAAAATAACAATCCTCTAAACATAAATCAAGTCCACTAGGCAAAGATAAAGTATATGTTCCCACAGCTAATGCAGCAACTTTTGCTCCATTTCCAACTCGTAGATCCACATCTCCTCTAGCCAAAGTCCTACTCCTTTGTAGTCCCTGTACAGAAGTACAAATATGAGAACCACAACTAGTATCTAATACCCAAGAAGTAGTAGTTGATAAATTAATATCAATAACATAAATACCTGAAGCAGACATTCCGCTTGCTTTAGCCTTCTTGACTTCTTCAAGATAGACAGGGCAGTTCCGTTTCCAATGTCCAGTCACACCACAATGAAAACAGTTTCCTTCCTTAGACACCCCACCTTTAGGTTTCAGTGCAGCCTTTCCTTTTCCAAATTTGGGCTTACCTTTACCCTTGGGCTTTGTTTGAACTTTGGTCTTTCCCTTGCCCTTGTTATTACGGACCATCAGTATAGGCTTGAGTCCAACCTTTTTCAAGTTGCCTTCAGCAGTTCGTAACATACTGAGCAATTGTGGTAGAGTTTTGTCAATTTCATTCATATTGAAATTGAGGACTAACTGGCTGTAGCTATCCGGCAACGATTGTAAAATAACATCAGTGGCCAACTCTTGGCTCAATGGAAACCCAAGCTTAGACAGGCTTTCAATATAGCCAATCATTTTAAGGACATGAGGTCCTACTGGGCTTCCTTCAGCCAACTTACATTGGAATAGGGCCTTAGAGATATCAAACCTCTCTTGTCGTGCTTGTCCCTGATAAAGTTCTTACAGGTGCTCGATCATATCATAAGCAACCATGTCCTCATGTTGCTTCTGAAGTTCAGGATTCATAGTGGCAAGCATAAGACATCCAACATCTATCATGTCATCGAGATACTTCTTGTAAGCATCTCTATCAGTCCTCGAGGCATTAGCGGGTGGTTCATTAGGAAGTGGTTGTTCAATGACATATAATTTCTGTTCTTGTTTAAGGACAATCCTCAAGTTACGGAACCAATTAAGAAAATTCAAACCATTCAATTTGTCCTTCTCAAGGACCGATCGCAATGAGAGTGTACTAGTGTTTGCAGCCATAATATATCTACAACAATTAAATATGCATGTGAGTAAATTTACCAATTTTATATCAATCATTAAAAAGACTTTATTAAATGATGTTCCCACTATTTTATTTCAAAATTAATAACCCTCGTATATTAATTTCGGAAAAACTTTCTCAAAAGTATTTCTAGTAGGTTAAGGATCCATATTTCACCACCTCTTAAGTCAGCTTTGGCTTTTCTCTTAAGGTTATGGTTATTTAGGTAAGCAACATTTGCTAATTACATCATATGTAACTCCTAATATTTGGTGAACAACTCTTGTTCTAATCATCTTATGATTTATCCAATTTACTTGCCTCTAGGTTCCTAATCCTATTAGAGTAACCTAGTTAAGTCATTAACCAATTTTTTAACCAGCGAATATCACTTGTTTATTCTTCGCGTTTAACCAAGATAAATACTAGTACTTCGCTTTGGCAGAACCTACATAGTATTGATCGAGGCCTTAACGAGGGCAAAATTGGAAGGCCATGTTGACTTAATATTTTAATAGAGGGATTTTATTAAGGTTGTTGCATCTCACCAATTATGGTCTACTTTAGCCCATTTAGTCTTCTAATCGATCTCATCAATTAATAGGGTTTATTATCACCAAGTTTTAATATATATAATAGGCATGCTTTAGACATCCATAGTATCTCATACATGAATAAATAAAGCAATAAATAAATGCAATAGTTATAGCCCATAAACTAAGGTGGTTCAACCCAAGCCAATGGGAAAACCAAAAAGAAACATAAAGGTGTAAGCCATTTCACAAGCTATCATTCACAATCATTGTCCCACCTTCCTTCTCGTTTGGCCCACAGCAACTCTTGCAAATTACAATATGCAGAAACTCATTTTACATACGAGGGACTAAGATGAGAAGAGAAATACAAGAGAATAGAAGTAAGGCACGACACGCAGGCCGTATTTAAAAAAAAATACAACCTTTTATCAAATGGGTCATTGGGCTATAACTATGCATTTCAAACACCGTGCATGTCAAAAATAGCATACATAATTCATTTTTTTTTTCTTTGCTAAGGTGAATTATAAAATATCCTTTCAACCTTTTGTGGCCCATCAAGTTTATAAATTTCTTTTATTAACAGAACTTTTTGCGGGGGGTCTGAGGAGGTCGGAGGAAGCGGGCCGAAGGCCCGCAGTCGGAGCCGTCCTCAGATCCCCATCCCCGGGGGTGCGGGGCAGAGCCCCCGCGTCATAGACCATGGGTACGGGGGCAGAGCCCCCGCGGTACAAATCGCATACCCTAGTCAAATGAAACCTCACGATTTGATAACTTTTATCAACAGAATCGTGTTTTTAGAATTTTAATCCTTGAGGTTTCATATCGGAACAACCCTTGTTCCACTAGCCAGTTAACACTTACTGGAAACTATAAATACCACCGTCGCATTATTACAGATTTGTTAATAGTTAACAGTAATAACATAAAATCGAATAGGCCACAACACCATGATTAACATTTAATCAATTACCGAAAGGAACAGTTATCAAGTTATGCTTAAACGATTTAAACAATCAAAAATACAATAAGATCAAAACATGCATCTCATACAATTGCATCACCCAAGTATTTAAACCCGAGTTCGTATCACACAAGTGGCTCTGATACCACTGTTGGAACGCCGGTACCCCATGGCGTAGCAGAATAAAATTAGATCCGGCGATCCAAATCATGGATCCATGTGTGAGGAACGAATCAGGGTGAAATAAAGGTTTCGAAATTACCAAAACTTCAATCTGAGTAGACAGCGACACCTTGGCAACAAGAGTTTTGATCTACTGTCGAATCAAGCCTCAACCTTTTACGATGTCGGCCTCTATGTAATCCACCCAGTTTGACTATGAACGGAAGAAATCTCCAAAACTATTTTGGAGGTTTATTTGCTTGACGGCTGCTAGACCTAACAAGCAATCACTTAGGGTTTTCTTGTTATGCTTTGTCTCCTTTTAGTACCTTTTTATAATGGGTGCCTTTCTTATTGGGCCTCTTATAATAGGTATCCTCTTAATTGGGCCTTTTATAATTGGTATCTCTTGAATGTATTACAAGATTAAATAAATATAATAAAGTTTTTAATCGAAAATTATAATTACATTAATTATATCTGAAAATTATAATTACATTAATTATTATAAGGATTTCGGTAAACTATATTTATTTAAATTTATATATGAATCAAATTCATATATTAATAAAATTATGTTATCATTATGTGTACAACATCCTTGTACATATAATATGTTCAATATTTGATTGCCCAATTAAATTAATTCTTTAATTAATTTAATTCATGTGACAACCAAACACAATACCAACTATATTTTATTCCGTTCATTTCAACCATAGGGTGTGACCCTGTAGGTTCTTGCAACGTTAGCAGTAATACTAGAACTATTCTATTGTCACAGACAATGAGTGGCATCTAGCAATGCATCATTGCTACCTAAGTTACAAGAAGTCATGATTCGACATAACCTTTCGTGATTAACCTTTCATGCATTAATCCTTAAGTCCTTTATCTCTGGAACGGATACAAGTCATGGGATAGTCACACTTGCATAGTCCATCCCATGTTTCTTGATATCTTGAGTTGACTATGATATATAAATTAGTATGACATCTCATATCAACTTATTTGAGCATTGCCATGCATTTCTAGTCTCACTCAATCAAGTGGCCTAAGATATTACTCCTATTATGTAGGAGGGACTTATCCTTTATTGATCAACCATATCCCTCTACATAGATTGTGGTATATCCAACATCAGCCTTTATAGAACAACCAGTTACGGTGTACGTTTGACTGTTTCAAAATATACAACTCACGATGCTGGGATAATAATGAACGCAAGTCTGAGGATCATGTACATATTAATCACTATGAGTAATGTTGTGACAATTACATAATAATCCAAGAAACATACTCATAGCGGGTCAATCCAATATGTTGTTCTCTAACACACATATTCATGCATTGATTTTGACACTCCATATCAATGACAACTCTTTATCATCAATCAACTACATGTTAGTCTTAATGCATTATTGTTGTCCTAGTCAACAATAATACTCGACTAAGGATCTTTTAAGAATAATCATATTATTCTCAGGACATTATTATAAAACAGTTTATTTATACACACAGAAAGAAAACCTGAAATAATAATGACAACGCTTTATATTAATAAACATGGTAAATTAAGTATGTTATTACAACCATCTCATGATTGATCTTTGGGCATACTCTTACAATGTGATGCGTAGGATTCACATGGGCTAAGGACACGGGCGTGTGTCCAGGTTGTGTAACTCACTATTTGTGAATTAGGACCACACAGGCCAGCTATATAGGTTGTGTGAAACCACACGGGCGTGTGGGCCAATATTTTGAATTTTTCCCTTAGGCAACAAGTGTCGTTTAAAATGAATGCAGGCATTCTATATGGTTCGTATGAACTGAATTAAACTGTATAAACTATTATTCTGTGACCCGAGACTAAGTATTAAAAATTTGTGCATGTATTGCTTATGAAAATTGTTAATGATATTGATTTATTTTGTATAAGTATGAATTGCATCTGAGTGGTCATATAGGCCTCTATATTAGCTGTCATTTGAAATCTGCATCTACACTAGGTAGGAATTGAGAAAAGGAGAAAGTATTTTGTTTTGAGACAGTGGCTAAACCATTGGTATCTCTATTCTAATATGGCAGCTAGCCTACAATTACTAAAACGTGTCAGACCGACACTATGTGGTTTGTAGTGTTGGATGGGTATTAAATACCTTATTTTGGTGTGTTGGGTTGGTCAGAGATGGTGTGTAGCGGATGGTGTTAGGAAAATTACATCTGTACTGATCTGTCTTGTATCTGAAAATGATTCAATTTATTATATCTCTGAACTGTCATGATCTGTTAAATTGAACGAATTGTCTCCTGAATCTGATTCAACATCTAAACTTAGAAATTTATTGGTTTATCCATAACTCTATTTGATTATATAATTGGTTCTTTTATTGGAGTATTAATTCATTTTGTTATTAAATGAATTATAGGTAACCCACAGTCTTGAGCAGGTCAGCGGATCGAAAGCTCGGTCACACTGTTTAAAACGTTTAGTACTGCTAGTATTATTAGTTAATTTCTATCTTTTTTTTACTTTGTAAGATGATAAACCTCGAACTGCTTGTCATGTTTTCCTTTAAATCCTTTAGGACTGACTCTGGAAGATTTTAAAATTAAGTTTTGAAAGCTATGTTTGAGAAATGTTCGATGTGACTCTCCAAACTTGGACTTGTCGTGTAGGCCGGATATGGAGTGTTACATTTAGTGGTATCAGAGCTAGGTTTACAACACTCGGGTTGTCTTCTTGTAATATCCAGGATTTTGGGCTTTTACATTTTTGCTTAAATGTATGAAGTAGCATGCCTAGGTATGTTGTGAATGTGTTTTATAAATTTTGGGAACTTTAGAGTGTAGGTGAATGCCTTTGAAATTATTTGATTTTAAGTTTTAAAGGGGAGCTAAGCCTGATAGGCCTTAAGAGAAATTGTAAGGGAAATTGGACATAGAAATGGGCTTGTTAAAGTGGCAAGGAGGTGCCACTTAAAGCCTTAGGAGGTGACGCCATAATCAGTGTACAAGGGCTCAGGTTCGAGCAGCAAGGGAAAGCAAAAAGGGGGGTCTTATTTTGCAGCAAGGATGAGCAGTGATGGACGGCAATGGGACACTTGATGGATGAGCTTTAGATGTGGTCTAATTCCTTTTAAAATTTCGGCTAAGGGCAAGGATAATGCTTGACTCATTTAGATTATTTTAAATGGGTAGATAAGAGATAAAATAAGAGAAAAGCAAGGAGAAGCTAGTGTTTGAATGCTAGCCGAATTCAAGGGAGGGGAGTGAGATGAGGCATTCGGTCATGTAGGGGGGCTATGTACCGAAAGTTTAAAGCTATCAAAGTGAAGTTTTGGCCATTTTCTTTTGCCGAAATTTGTTCCACTCTTTCATAAACTTTCAACCCTTTTTCTTTCATAATCAAACCTCACAAAAATTCACTATTTTCCTCTCATTTAGCCCTTGGCCGAATCATCCCAAGACCATTAGGGACAATTGCTTTTCTCATTTGTTTAAGGTAGCCAAAACTACCATCTTTCCTTCTCATCTTTTCTTTCTATTCTACTTAGGCCGAATTTCTTCTCCCAAAAGTTCTTCATCGCCGAAATCCCTTGATCAAAACACCACCATTGCCGAACCCTTGTAAATCTCATCTCTTTTCCTTCCCAATTGTTAAGGCCGAATATCTCTGTGGGTTCAAGTAAAGGTGTAGTCGATTTCAGCAGTAAGGGTAAGGTTTCAATTGTCGTCGTTCTATTTCTTTTCTTTTAGCCGAAACCGAGACTCTAATCCTATTAATGTTCTTTGGCCGAATGCTTGAAGGGGAATTTCGGGATTCCTATTGTAGCCGACTTCAAGAGGAGATCTTCGAGATTTCTAGATCTAAGGTAAGAAAAGTATGATCTTAGGCCGAAGGCCATTTATTAAGTTCAGTAAGTGATTGAAAATCAGATCTAACATGAGCCTATAGGGATTTCGACAGTTACCACAAAGAAGTGTCAATTTCGGGATTTGATTAGTGACTAAATCGGCAGCAAGGTAAGGATTTTGGTTGTGATAACCCTTCAGGATTTGACTATTTAGCCGAATGGCTTTTTACTAAAATACTTAATGCTGGCCGAATGTAGAAACAAGGGATCTATTGCATTAGATCGGGATTTTCGGGATTTCAGTGAACACGATAGTAACCAGGTGTATAGCCCTACACCAATTCTTAATAGATTTACGGTATTAATTTAATGCACGTGTTAATAAGAATATGAAAGATTTGGCTAAAAGAACCATTCAAAGGTACGACATATTCAGGTACGTTATTCTCTGAAGCTCTGTTAATAGAATTATGAACATTGAATGTGACATATATGAGAATTGGTACAAATATGAAATAAGGAATATGGCATGATTTATGCATGTTTGTATGACGCATGGGGCATATGGGTGAATATGAAAAGGGGAAGTGATCTGGTGGTTTTTACCATGATATCTGGTGACTCATGTCACATAATCTGAATGTGGTGACTTATGTCACATTTTGTTATCTGGTGACACTGTCACATTATCTGGCGGCTATGCCACAATTTATAAGGGCGATGTGCAAGTCGTCTGCAGCGACTGCCTTCGATGGTGTGTAGCTGACGGAGGGTCGATTTAGTAATCCCCACGGTGTGATGGCAGGTACGGGTGATGTGTAGAGGATGGTTATTAGGTTTGGGTTCGGGATTGCATCATTGTTTATATGTGTTATATATATATATATATAATTTGCATGCCTAAATCGTTGGGAGTTGTGTTGGTTGTTACACATTGAGTCTGTTGACTCACCCCGTTGTGTGATATCTTTTCAGGTGACACTCAGTGAATGGACCGGGTCGGCAGGAGCTTAGTGGTGGCCATGCACAGCACAACATTTATTTTACTCTGAATTTCTTTTATAATTAAGTATTTTGGATTTATTTCGGGTTTTGTTTTGATGTAATAAGGCCATTACTATTAACTGTTTAAGCATGCATTTTATTTGGTTGATCAAGATACGATTATTGTTAAATCAAGAATTAATAACTTTTTGAAAATAAATTTTTATAAGTTTAACACCTAAACCCAAATGATTTTCCATTTAATGATAAACTCTAAAAACTCGGTATTTCTTTTAACTTATGGTTTTCAAATACGAAAATAACGTTTCCATAAAATATAGACTTCAAGTAATAACACCGTTTTCAAATTGAACTCAAAACAATTCAGCTTTTCTTCAAATCCACCCAAATTTTCTAAAGTAACAAATAAGTTTTTGAAATGTTTTACTTAAGGAACATGCCAGATTCGGTCGAGGCTCGTGGGCCGGGTTTGGGGTGTTTCAGTTTGGTATCAGAGCCCAGTTTTAAACTCTCGGCCTTGGGTTTAAAGCCCACAACGATTTCAAAATTAAGCCCCAATAAGTTTTTGTGAATTTTTTTTTTGAATTGAGCAGGTTTTCTGGCATGGCACCTAAGTCTCCGACCTGAAGTCCACCAGGTAAGTACCCCTAACTGTTGTGTGATTTATTGTATGATTTGTATGTGGGTATAAAGGGAACGTAGATTAGTACCCTAGGAACTATTGAACCCTAAGATTAGTTACTCCAACACAAAATTACATAAAACTTAAAGCCTAATTAAACAAACCTGTGAGTGAGTCACCGAGTTAGGGTGTGGCAACCATTGTGCGCATGTCTAGGATTGGTTTCGGTGGAAGCTTGGTTTTAAGCAGTCCTAGTGACTCACCTCCTCTCCACTCGAATCCTACCTGGTGCGTTGTGACGGTCCACCCTAACCAAGAGGACTTATTCACGGGCTAAATTCAGTAATTAAAACCCGAAAGGGACTAGCCATACTGTTCTATAAAAACCTTAGTTTTAAATTCACCAAATTACCCCTTTGATTTGTAGAAAAAAAATTATTTTTGAAAATTTTTCCAAAATATTCCCGATTTACAAAATTACCCAAATACCCCTGGTTTGTAAAAATTACTAAAATACCCTTGTATTATAAAATTACCATATTACCCTCGACTTTTATTAAAATATTCTTACTTTACAAAATACCAAAAACCCCATTTTACAAAATACCAAGATACCCTGATTTGGAAATTTACCAAAATACCCCTGTAGGACAAATTATGAAAATACCCCTGGGATAGGAACAGGCAAAAATGTTTGTGTGGTGAATGTGTGTAGTTGATACTATCGAATGAATGTATTTTCTCTGAATTAGGATAGAAGACTTGGAACTAAAACTTTGATTGATCGAAAGAACTACTACTAAACTCTTTACATAAAACTTGTTCGTGGGTAATCAGTGGAACAAAGACTAATGCATAAAACTTTTTAATCAGATCGCGATCGTAGACATGAGTTCTTAGGGACGTGGTCGTAATGTGCGAGGACATGGTAGAGGCAGAATGACTGTGTCGGAACCCGTTAGGTCTGGTCAAGGGTCCGAGAATGAGGTACCACCACCACCACCAGCTATTGAGGTTGAGCATCAGGATCAAACGGGAGATGATGCAGTATCGCAGGCGATGCTGCGGGTTCTTGAGAGGGTGGCTGGAGTTGGTGGAGGTATGGGAGCTCGGAAATCTGTACCCGAGCGACTCCGAGCTAATGGAGCTGAGGTATTCCGTGGTGTATCCGGCGTGGCGCCCAATACGGCTGAGTATTGGTTGGAGGCGACGGAGCGAATCATGGATGAGTTGGATCTGACTGCTGAGGAAAAGCTGAAAGGAGTGGTGTCGCTACTTCGCGATGAGTCATATCAATGGTGGCTCACAGTTCGGGATGGTGCTACGGCTGATGATCTCACTTGGGAGTATTTCAAGGTGGCGTATCAGAAGAAGTATGTTGGGGCTAGCTATGTTGATGTGCAGAGGAAGGCCTTTCTGAGGCTGGTTCAGGGGAGTAAGTCCGTAGCGGAGTATGAGGCAGAATTTCTAAGGTTGAGCCGGTATGCTCGAGGAATCGTCGCTACGGAGCATGAGCGTTTTGTCCGGTTTGAGGACGGTCTAAGGGATGATCTGAGGTTGTTGATAGCTCCACAACAGGAGCGAGAGTTTGCCGTGTTGGTGGAGAAGGCTACGGTAGCCGAAGGAGTTAAGGAATCCGTGAGACAGAATACGGATAGGAATAGGCAGAAGAGAGGATTTGGATCATCAGGGTCATCTGGGAATGTGCAAAAGAGGCCTAGAGTTGATGGGCCGCGAGGGCAGCAGGTTGTTACAGGAGGGCAGTACCGTACTTGTGCTTAGTATGGAAAGATGCATCTAGGGGAGTGTTGGAAGAAGACAGGGGGCTGTTTTAAGTGTGGGTCCAAGGATCACATGATTAAGGACTGTCCTATGAAACCAGATGGGAATCGACCAGCAGGTCAGGGTTTGAATCAGGCTGGGAGAGGTGGACAACAACCACCGCGGGGTCATGGTCCGAATGGAAGGGGTAATGGTGCTGGAAGAGGACGGGGAACACCGGGCAGAGGTGTTGGTAATACAGAAGCAAGACAGCCGGGTCTGGTGTATGTGATTTAATTGATGTTGGCTCGACCCACTCTTATGTTGCATGTAGAGTGGTTGAAACACTAGATGTAGCCTCTGAACTGTCTAATAGGGAGATGACTGTAGTAAGCCCGTTAGGTCAAACTGTAGTGGTGAAGAAGATATTTCAGAATGTACCTCTAGAGATTCAGGGAGCAGTATTTCCTGCTGACTTGATGGAACTTCCTTTCGGAGAATTCGATCTCATTCTTGGCATGGATTGGCTAGTGGAACATCGGGCTAAGTTGGATTGCGCAGCTAAGCGAATGGAGTGAAGGACCCCGGAGGATGAGGAAATAATTATGATAGGAGAAAGGAGAAACTACTTGTCTAACGTAGTCTCCGCGTTAAAAGTTGATAAGATGGTTCAGAAAGGGTGCAAGGCATTTGTGGCTTTCGTTAGTGCGTTGGATGCGAAAGAAGAAGGAGTTAGTAGAGTTAGAACGGTAAGGGATTTTGTGGATGTTTTTCCGGAGGAGCTACCTGGGATACCCCCGGATAAGGAAGTAGAGTTCGAAATCGACTTGCTACCTGGTACAGCTCCTGTGTCAATTGCTCTGTATAGAATGGCACTAAAGGAGTTGGTTGAGCTCAAGGCTCAAATCCAAGAGTTGCTGGATCGTGGGTTTATCCGACCCAGTGTGTCTCCATGGGGAGCACCGGTCATGTTTGTGAAGAAGAAGGACGGAACTATGCGCATGTGCATAGATTATCGTCAATTGAATAAGCTGACCATCAAGAACAAGTATCCGTTGCCAATGATAGACGACTTGTTCGATCAGCTTAAGGGGGCTGCGGTTTTCTCAAAGATAGATTTACGGTCTGGATATCATCAGCTTAAGGTGAAGGAGGTGGATATCCATAAGACAGCTTTCCGGACAAGGTATGGGCATTATGAGTTCTTAGTAATGCCATTCGGATTGACGAACGCCCCAACTGCGTTCATGGATATGATGAATCGGGTTTTTCAACCTTACCTGGATCGGTTCGTCGTTGCGTTCATAGACTACATCCTAGTGTATTCCAAGTCTGAGGAGGAACATGACGAGCATCTTCGGATAGTGTTTCAAGTGTTAAGGGAAAAGAAGCTCTATGCCAAATTCAGTAAGTGTGAATTTTGGCTGAAGGAGGTGACGTTTTTAGGGCATGTGGTGTCTGCGAAAGGAATAAGGGTGGACCCTCCGAAGATTGAAGCAGTGTTGGATTGGAAACCACCTAAGTCTGTGGCAGAGGTTCGTAGTTTCTTGGGGTTAGCAAGCTATTATAGAAGGTTCGTAGAAGGGTTTTCGTTGTTAGCCGCACCTTTGACGAAGTTACTGAGGAAGGAAGTCCTTTTGTATGGACAGATAAGCAACAGGAGAGCTTTGAGAAGCTTAAGACAATTTTGACTGAAGGTCCGGGTTTGATTCAACCTGAGGCAGGAAAGGATTTTGTGGTGTACTATGATGCTTCTCACACAGGGTTCGGATGTGTTCTGATGCAGGAAGGGAAGGTTGTCGCTTATGCTTCTCGGCAATTGAGGCCGTATGAGGTTAATTACCCGACGCATGATTTGGAACTGGCGGCGGTGGTCTTTGCTCTTAAGGTATGGAGACATTATCTATATGGAGAAAAGTCAGTGATCTACACAGACCACAAGAGCCTTAAGTATCTGTTAACTCAGAAGGAGTTGAACCTGGACAGCGAAGGTGGGTGGAGTTATTGAAGGACTACGATTGTTCCATAGAGAATCACCCGGGCAAGGCGAATGTAGTGGCTGATGCCCTAAGTCAGAAAATAGTGGCGGATTTGAGGGCGATGTTTGCACATCTTAGCTTGTATGACGACGGAAGTTTGTTGGCGGAGCTGCAAGTTAAGCTGACGTGGTTGAATGAGGTGAAAGAGAGTCAGTTGACGGATGATGATTGAAGTGCTAAGTTATGGCAAGTGCAGAATGGGGAGTTAGAGGATTATGGTGTTAACAGTGATGGAGTATTGAGTTTCAAGGGTAAAGTCTGTATGCCTAAGGATAAGGAGTTAAGGCGGAGAATTCTTCAGGAATCGCATAGTGGCCCTTATGCTATGCATCCTGGAGGTAGTAAGTTGTACAGGGATCTAAGGGAGCAGTTTTGGTGGCCTGGTCTTAAGCGGGAAGTTACAGAATTTTTAGCGAAGTGCTTAACGTGTCAGCAAGTCAAGGCTGAACACCAAGTTCCGTCAGGATTGCTTCAGCCGATAAAGATTCCACAGTGGAAGTGGGAGAGAATCACCATGGACTTCGTTAGTGGGCTTCCCCTTACGCCTACTAAGAAGGACTCGGTATGGGTTATAGTGGATCAGTTGACAAAGTCTGCACATTTCATTCCAGTGCGGGTTAACTATCCGTTGCAGAAGTTGGCGAAGTTGTATGTGGCAGCGATTGTGAGGTTGCACGGAGTGCCGGTATCAATTATCTCAGATAGGGATCCAAGGTTTACATCCCGATTCTGGAAAGCGCTACATCAGGCTTTAGGCACCAGATTAGACTTCAGTATGGCATTTCATCCACAGTCAGACGGTCAGTCTGAGCGAGTAATCCAAGTGTTAGAGGATATGCTGAAGGGCTGTGTGATAGACTTCAGAGGAAGTTGGGAAGAATATTTGCCTTTAGCGGAATTTGCGTATAATAATAGCTATCAAGCCAGTATTCGGATGGCACCATATGAAGCGCTGTATGGACGGAAGTGTCGTACTCCTACGTGTTGGACAGAATTAGGGGAACGTCGAGTTTTGGGTCCAGAGATTGTGGCAGAATCCGAAGAGAAGGTGGAGGTAATTCGGGCATGGTTGAAGGAAGCATCTGATAGGCAAAAGTCGTACGCAGTCTTAAGCGGAAGGAAATAGAGTTTGCTGTGGGAGATCAGGTGTTTCTTAAAGTATCGCCTTGGAAAAAGGTGATGAGATGTGGTCGCAAAGGGAAGTTAAGTCCCAGGTTTATAGGACCTTATCGAGTAGTGAGGCGAGTTGGACCAGTGGCATACCAGTTAGAGTTGCCTCCGGAGTTGAAGCAGATGCACGATGTATTCCATGTGTCTATGCTACGTCGTTATCGCTCAGATCCATCTCATGTAGTACCAGTTGAGGAGGTGGAACTAAGCCCAGATTTGTCCTATGAGGAAGAGCCGATTCAGATTTTAGAACGAGATGTGAAAGCATTGCGGAGGAAATCAGTTCCTCTAGTTAAAGTGTTATGGCGTAATCATGGATCAGAAGAAGCTTCTTGGGAACTGGAAGAAGCAATGCGACAACAATACCCTCATTTATTTTAGCCAGGTAATTTCGAGGTCGAAATTATTTTAAGGGGGTAGAACTGTAATATCCAGGATTTTGGGGTTGTGCATTTTTGCTTAAATGTATGAAGTAGCATGCCTAGGTATGTTGTGAATGTGTTTTATAAATTTTGGGAACTTTAGAGTGTAGGTGAATGCCTTAGAAATTATTTGATTTTAAGTTTTAAAGGGGAGCTAAGCCTGATAGGCCTTAAGAGAAATTGTAAGGGAAATTGGACATAGAAATGAGCTTGTTAAAGTGGCAAGGAGGTGCCACTTAAAGCCTTAGGAGGTGACGCCATAATCAGTGTACAAGGGCTCAGGTTCGAGCAACAAGGGAAGCAAAAAGGGGAGTCTTATTTTGCAGCAAGGATGAGCAGTGATGGACGGCAATAGGACACTTGATGGATGAGCTTTAGATGTGGTCTAATTCCTTTTAAAATTTCGGCTAAGGGCAAGGATAATGCTTGACTCATTTAGATTATTTTAAATGGGTAGATAAGATATAAAATAGGAGAAAAGCAAGGAAAAGCTAGTGTTTGAATACTAGCAGAATTCAAGGGAGGGGAGTGAGATGAGGCATTCGGTCATGTGGGGGGCTATGTGCCGAAAGTTTAAAGCTATCAAAGTGAAGTTTTGGCCATTTTCTTTTGCCGAAATTTGTTCCACTCTCTCATAAACTTTCAACCCTTTTTTCTTTCATAATCAAACCTCACCAAAATTCACTCTTTTCCTCTCATTTAGACCTTGGCCGAATCATCCCAAGACCATTAGGGACAATTGATTTTCTCATTTGTTTAAGGTAAGCTGAAACTACCATCTTTCCTTCTCATCTTTTCTTTCTATTCTACTTAGGCCGAATTTCTTCTCCCAAAAGTTCTTCATCGCCGAAATCCCTTGATCAAAACACCACCATTGCCGAACCCTTGTAAATCTCATCTCTTTTCCTTCCCAATTGTTAAGGCCGAATATCTCTGTGGGTTCAAGTAAAGGTGTAGTCGATTTCAGCAGTAAGGGTAAGGATTCAATTGTCGTCGTTCTATTTCTTTTCTTTTAGCCGAAACCGAGACTCTAATCCTATTAATGTTCTTTGGCCGAATGCTTGAAGGGGAATTTCGGGATTCCTATTGTAGCCGACTTCAAGAGGAGATCTTCGAGATTTCTAGATCTAAGGTAAGAAAAGTATGATCTTAGGCCGAAGGCCATTTATTAAGTTCAGTAAGTGATTGAAAATCAGATCTAACATGAGCCTATAGGGATTTCGATAGTTACCACAAAGAAGTGTCAATTTCGGGATTTGATTAGTGACTAAATCGGTAGCAAGGTAAGGATTTTGGTTGTGATAACCCTTCAGGATTTGACTATTTAGCTGAATGGCTTTTTACTAAAATACTTAGTGCTGGCCGAATGTAGAAACAAGGGATCTAGAGCATTAGATCGGGATTTTCGGGATTTCAGTGAACACGATAGTAACTAGGTGTGTAGCCCTACACCAATTCTTAATAGATTTACGGTATTAATTTAATGCATGTGTTAATAAGAATATGAAAGATCTGGCTAAAAGTACCATTCAAAGGTACGACATATTCAGGTACGTTATTCTCTGAAGCTCTGTTAATAGAATTATGAACATTGAATGTGACATATATGAGAATTGGTACAAATATGAAATAAGGAATATGGCATGATTTATGCATGTTTGTATGACGCATGGGGCATATGGGTTAATATGAAAAGGGGAAGTGATCTGGTGGTTTTTACCACGATATCTGGTGACTCATGTCACATAATCTGAATGTGGTGACTTATGTCACATTTTGTTATCTGGTGACACTGTCACATTATCTGGCGGCTATGCCACAATTTATAAGGGCGATGTGCAAGTCGTCTGCAGCGACTGCCTTTGATGGTGTGTAGCGGATGGAAGGTCGATTTAGTAATCCCCACGGTGTGATGGCAGGTACGGGTGATGTGTAGAGGATGGTTAGTAGGTTTGGGTTAGGGATTGCATCATTGTTTATATGTGTTTTATAGATATAATTTTCATGCCTAAATCGTTGGGAGTAGTGTTGGTTGTTACACATTGAGTCTGTTGACTCACCCCGTTGTGGGATATCTTTTCAGGTGACACTCAGTGAATGGATCGGGTTGGCAGGAGCTTAGTGGTGGCCATGCACAGCACAGCATTTATTTTACTCTGAATTTCTTATATATTTAAGTATTTTGGATTTATTTCGGGTTTTGTTTTGATGTAATAAGGCCATTACTATTAACTGTTTAAGCATGCATTTTATTTGGTTTATCAAGATACGATTATTGTCAAATCAAGAATTAATAACTTTTCGAAAATAAATTTTTATAAGTTTAACACCTAAACCCAAATGATTTTCCATTTAATGATAAACTCTAAAAACTCGGTATTTCTTTTAACTTATGGTTTTCAAATACGAAAATAACGTTTCCATAAAATATAGACTTCAAGTAATAACACCGTTTTCAAATTGAACTCAAAACAATTCAGCTTTTCTTCGAAACCACCCAAATTTTCCAAAGTAACAAATAAGTTTTTGAAATGTTTTACTCAAGGAACATGCCAGATTCGGTCGAGGCTCGTGGGCCGGGTTTGGGGTGTTTCACTTCTAGGCTCCTATTTTATGTACGGTGTTTAAATGAGTAATCTTAAAAATAGATTTTATAAAACATCTAGTCTCTAATACCAAACCTATTAGTATTTTTGTTTAGTTATTGTGATTAGTTGAATAATATAGTAATTGAAACTATTTTTTGGTTAAATTTACTAATATGAACTGGCATGAGAACTATGATAAAGTCTCTAAGTTGATATGTGCACTTCTGATATTGTAGATAAGATGATATTAGGAGTTCGCATGGTAGCTGTGGACATGGTTCCTATGGGCATCATGGATGCCAAAGAGGAGCTCGAGTAGAGTCATCCTCTATGGGCAGCATGCCCAATCTAAAGACTAGCGAGACTATTGGAACTCCTTCTATTGAGACTAGGTCTCAAACCTCGACAGCTGGGCACGACCCATTGACCTAGGCTATGATTCGAGCGCTAGAGAGGGTCACTAGAACCCATTTTGGACCTGGAGGCCAAGGGTCAGTTACTAAGCGACTACGGTCAAACTGTGCTAAGCTATTTAGGGGTGTCATTGGAGTCGCCCTTACCACAATTGAGTATTGTTTAGAGGCCACTAAGTGTATTATGACTAATATTGACTGCACTCTCGCTCGGAAAACTGAGCGGTGTTGCATCTCTGCTCTGAGATGAAGCCTATTAGTGGTGGCGGACGATTGAGTAAGGTGCTCAGCCTCAACAGAATAATTGGGACTACTTTAAGAATATCTTCCAGAGTAAGTTTGTGGGGACGAGTTACGTGGAGGCTTACCGACGCGAGTTTATAAATCTGGTTCAGGGCAAGAGATATGTTGCTGAGTTTCTGAATTGAGTAGGTATGCGTGGGAGGTGTGTAACACCCCTAGCTTGAATCTGTCGTTAGAACAGGTTATAAAGCATTACCAAAATTTTCAAAACAAATAACAGACATTTCATAACTTTTTAGTATTCATATAAGATTCCCATCAAATTTCATCATATAGTCCCTTACATGAGCCATCGAGGCCCAAATCGTGCATTAGAATCAGATCGGGACTAAACCAGGTATTCAGAAAATTTTTCGTGAAATTTCAAAAATTTTCCTTGGTGCAAGGGTCACATGCCCGTGTCTTACGCCGTGTAACTCTCTGACTTGGTTCACATGGCCAAGTCACACGCCTGTGTGCTAAGTCGTGTGTAGGTGTAGGGGTCACACGGCCAAACCACACACCAGTGTGCCAGGCCGTGTGATCAATTCTGAGCATTTTGTTTTGACATTTTAAAATTGTAGGGAGCACACGGCCAGATCACATGCCCATGTGCTAGGCCGTGTGTCACACATGGCTGAGACACACGCCCGTGTCTCTTCCTATGTGGACAAAAATAGGCTATTTTCCAAGCCACATTTCTCACCCCAAATTGCCATCCACATATACCAACACTTTAACGTATTCACAAGTCAATATAGGTCATTTAAACCAACTTAAAATCCAAGTCATATACATGATATTAAACCTCATATAACCAAGTATACAAATTTATTTAAATTACCATGTTCACTTATATACATATTTTATCAAATATGCTAACTTAATTTGATCATCAATATGCCAATCTAATTTTTATTAATCAACCATTTCAAGCATATACCATACATGTCCATCACTAGCCATTCTAATGGCTAGTTATAACCCAAACATTTACATGCCAACATTGGCTAATTAACCTATACATGCCATTATAACCATAATTAATTTACCATATATATACCAAGATGGTCCAATGGATAGTGTGAGTGATCTCCGCCAATGCTTCAAGTCTAACGAGCTTTCGAATTACTATAGAACAGGGGAAGATAAAATAGAGTAAGCATATTATGTAACACCCCAAACCCGGCCTAGACGTTACGACCAGATCTGGCATGTCACATGGAAGGTTGTTTAAAACTGTGCGTTTGATAAAACTTCATATTCTTTTTGAAACTTAGAGTTTACGTGTTTGTTTATGGAAACCCGTTTATTCAATGTCTATTTTGGAAAAGTTGTGATTGATTTAGAAAAACTGCATTAATTAGTAAATTCGAGTTGGAATTGTTGGAACAAAATCTTATTTATAACAGAAAACCGCTTCAGTGAATTTCGAGCATGTGATATTTTGAAAACTGTTCTGATGTTTTGGAAAATCCAGTGTGTAATCGATTATAGTTTGAAAACCGTTCGTTAACACCTTTGGAAAACAACAGGTATTAAGGTTTTAAGAAAATCTCGTATTGAACATTTAGCAATAAGCAAAATCCAAATTAAAGTTAATAACCAAATGAAATATTAATGGCCATATTACAGAATATAATCCCAAATTTAAAATAAAATTTAAAGTAAAATGAAATAGAATTTACTAAAGAACGACATAAGGCCACCACGGAGTCCACCTCGGCTCCAAATCCTTAAAGCTAGGAGTTACCTGCAAAAATTAAGCAGAGGGGTGAGTTATTAGAATTCAGTGTGTAAATCCCCAAAAATAATACTATCTGGGCCTGAGCCCAAGTATATACAAATTAGGCCTTAGCCCTTACGAAATCAAACTAGGCGAAGCCCATACAGAAACGAACTAGGCCTGAGCCCTTTTTACATGGTAAATCAGATAAGTGCATGCAATGCAACCCAGCCCAATCTAGAATCCATCCGCTACACACCACCCGTTCCAACCATAACACACCGGTGGGGATTTCTACAATCAACCCTCATCCGCTACACACCATGATGGCAGTCACGCTGCTCATCTCAAAATTGTGGCTGTGCCACCGAAATAATGTGACAGAGTCACCGAAATATGTGGCAGAGCCACCGAAATAATGTGACAGAGTCACCAAAATACACTTTCCCTTTCATCAATATCATATCCCTTTTCCCATGCAACATGTCATAACATCATAATGTGATGAATGCATATATCAAAGTATGTCAGATAATCAGAACACACCTCTAATCATGCTAATTTACCCATAATAGAATACCCATGAGTTTACTTACCTGGTATATCTCCAGCAATACCCATTAGGATATCTCGACTGCATTCTCATTACGGGTATTTCGGCTTTAGCCGACACATAATACGACACAAACAAATGAAACTAAGGTGTGAGATTTACACACCTGATTATACGAAGAACTATACACTCCTGATCATCGTCACCCTCACTATCACGAATAACTACGATCTGTCTATCCAGATCCGATGTCGCCTCTCATCCACAACCCAGTAGAAAATCCTGGATTACTGACACTGCACACCATTTGAAATTAGGAGAGGAGACTGCGAGTCCACTCCCTTTGGCCTCCCTAGAATGGCTAGCACTCGCATCCATGAAGAGAGTTCGATCAGTAAGGTACCACAGTGAAATCAGCGATTGTCTAACAAAGAGGTTTGGTTATGGCAGAGTATAACGAAAAAGATTAATCGTATAGAAACTAGTGAGAAACTCCTTACCTTATTAAACGAGGAATTGCACAACCACAGATTCAGTTATAGGATGTTCGGCCTACCTAACGAGAGTCTATCACGAATCACAGAAAGAGCAAGGTCACAACGTGATGGAGTAAGCAGTTACGAAAGAGAGGAACCAAATTTGGTTAGATGATGTTGAGTGTTCGACTTCTTTAGGGGAAATAAGAGAAATGAAAAGAAAAATAAATAATAAAAAGAAGGGAAACATTACCTTGAATAGAGAGAAGCCGAATGGAACCCAAGGCAATTTGGCACTAGCAGAAATAATAGAAGCAAATCTAAGTTCGACGATGAAGGCTTAAAGAAGCGAAACTCCAATGTTGATCAAAGGATTAAGAAAAGAATGATTGATAGAAACAAGTAGAAGAGGAGTTGGAATTTGACTAAGAGTAAAAGCAAAGCACTAATTCAGATTAAAGAAAAGTAAAGGTTCGGCTATGATGAACACACAAGAAAGAAGCCGATTTAGAATGGGGTAACAATGGAGGTTCGGTTATGGTGATGGAAACAAATTGTAGGAGATGAACAAAAGAGATTCGGCCTAAAGGAAAAATGGAAAAGCAGTGAAGGAAAAGCAGGTTTCGGCTATGAGAGAATAAAAGAGAAAACAGTTGGAGAAAAAGAATGAAGGGAGAAAGAAATGCCCAAGTGGTCACTCTGGTTTCGGGTAATACCAAAGAGGCGAGAAAAGATGAAGAAAAAAAGAGCTGAGAGTTTCGGCACAAGTAAGGAATAGGAAACCCGAAAGGGAGAAAAAGAAAAGAATCCCAATGAAATTTTGCAAAACTCGGCACCCCCACAACCTATGGACGAATATGCTAAGAAAGAAATGTCTAAGAACTAAAGGAATTTCGACACCCACCTATACTAGCTAAAAACCGAAATGCTTCCCCTTAGCACCACTTCACTTCCGGCCAAACTCCCCCTCTCTCCCCACATCCCATGATTTTCTCCACAACTTACTCTCCATTCACCAATTCGAATTGGTTGACCAATTTAAACTCCCCAAGCTCCTCTCCTCCATCCATTTGAAAACCTTTGACTCATTCCACAACAACCTAGGTAGAGTCCCAGCCGAAAGCCAACTCTTCCCCAACTTGAGCACAAAAATAAACTCTATAGTGCAGCAAATAGGATTCCAACCTTTCTTCCCTTGCTTCCCATGTGACACCAACTCCACTAGGCCACCCTGCTTCCTTTTGTTAACACAACACCAACTATTTAGCCTAAGTCCTGCCTCCACTAGCTCACCATACCAAAGTGCCCTAAAACAAAATTTTATCAAGGCTCTGGCTTGAACCCGAGCCTTCCCAAGACTCTCAAACATACCCAAATAACAAGCATAGTTAGCCAAACGCATGAAATATTGCAAAATGCAGAACCCCAAATTTTAGAATGTTACAGTTCTACCCCCTTAAAGAAATTTCGGCCTCAAAATTTACCTGATTAGAAAAGGTGAGGGTATTGTTGTCGCATCACATCTTCCGGCTCCCATGTGGCTTCCTCTGAACCATGATTATGCCACAACACTTTGACCAATGGAATCGACATTCTTCTCAATACCTTAATATTCCGGTCGAAGATCTACACTGATTCTTCTTCAAAAGATAGATCAGGTCTTACCTCAATTTCTTCCACCGACACTACGTGAGATGGATCTGAATGATAGCGTCTTAGCATCGAAACATGGAATACATTATGTATCTGACTTAGCTCCGGGGGTAACTCAAGCTGATAAGCCACTGGTCCCACACGTTTCAACACCTGATAAGGCTTGATGAATCTGGGGCTCAACTTGCCCTTCCATCCAAACCTTAGAACCTTCTTCCAGGGTGAGACTTTTAAGAAGACGCGACCCCCACAGTGTGCACAAGGTCGCAGCTGACCTGCAGCAACTGGCATCACAGCTCGAACTGGCCCATCCAACCTAGGCCTCTTCTGGAAATCCCCAGTAGACCCTGACGTCCCAAAACTTCTCTTATTCCTACCCCTATCTTTATCTCGATTCTGCCTCTCAGAACACTTCACCTCTTCTGCAATTTTTGCCTTTCAACCAGTATAGCAAAATCCCTTTCCCGCTACGGAGCTATCAGTACCCGCAGCTCATCTCGCAGACCATCCTCGAATCGAACACAACGTTTATAATCAGTTGCGATGATACCCCGAGTGTAACGACTCAAACTTATGAACTCCGCCTTGTATTCAGCCACGAATTTACCCCCTTGCACCAAATTCAGAAATGCTTTTCTCTGGGCGTCCACATAGCTTGCCCCAACATATTTTCCCTGGAACGCTGTCTTAAAGAAGTCCCAGGTGATACGATCTGCTGAAGTACCTTCCCTCACTGTGAGCCACCACTGGTACGCCTCATCATGCAAGAAAGACACTGCTCCTTTCAATTTTTCCTCAACTGTGCAATCTAGATCATCCATGATTCGTTCAATGGCCTCCAACCAGTATTCAGCTACGTTTGGGGCCACGCCAGAAATACCCCTAAATATCTCAGCCCCATTTTCCCGAAGTCGCTTAGGGATAGATTTCTGGGCTACCGATCCAGTGCTTGCCCCAGCAACCCATTCCAAAACTCGTAGCATAGCTTGGGACAAAGCATCGTCCCCTCCGGCTCAATCATGGTACCCCGCCTCAGTCACCGGTGATGCAGGTACTTCCATTTCAGGCATATTCCCAGATGCCTCAGATCCAACCCCAGCACCTCGGCCTCTACCTCAGCCGCGTCCACCACGTCCATGTCCTCTAGCGCTCATGTTAATAGAATTGACTTAATCTAATTACAAATTTTATGAATTAGTATTTCATTTCAATGTTTATTAGCAATGTCTTATGCAGAGTGAGTATAATAGTTGTTCTCGCGAATCAAATTTCCTAATGTCTCTGTCTCCAAAGTCTTAACTCTTATAGCTAGCAGACTTAAAACACTAATTCCAGGAATTCCTTCTAAAATCATTTCATATATCAGACAGAGTCAGAAGACTTATGGATTTGGTGCCAGAGATTCGGGTGACATACTTCCAAAAAGACATATATTTTCCTAAACCATATTTTAAACCAATTTTGGAAAACGTTTTTGAACCCATTTCACAGCCGAGTTTTGTAACCTAGCTCTGATACCACAAAATGTAACATCCCAAACCCGGCCTAGACGTTACGACCAGATCTGGCATGTAACATGAAAGGTTGTTTAAAACAGCGCGTTTGATAAACTTTGTATTCTTTTTGAAACTTTAAGTTTAGGTGTTTGTTTATGAAAACCCGTTTATTCAATGTCTATTTTGGAAAAGTTGTGATTGATTTAGAAAAACTGCATTAAGCAGTAAATTCGAGTTGGAATTGCTGGAACAAAATCTTATTTATAACAGAAAACCGCTTCAGTGAATTTTGAACATGTGATATTTTGAAAACTGTTCCGATGTTTTTGAAAATCCAGTGTGTAATCGATTATAGTTTGAAAACCGTTCGTTAACACCTTTGGAAAACAACAGGTATTAAGGTTTTAAGAAAATCTCGTATTGAACATTTAGCAATAAGCAAAATCCAAATTAAAGTTAATAACCAAATGAAATATTAATGGCCTTATTACAGAACATAATCCCAAATTTAAAATAAAATTTAAAGTAAAATGAAACAGAATTTACTAAAGAACGACGTATGGCCACCACGGAGTCCGCCTCGGCTCCAAATCCTTAAAGCTAGGAGTTACCTGCAAAAATTAAGCAGAGGGGTGAGTTATTAGAACTCAGTGTGTAAATCCCTAAAACGAATACTATCTGGGCCTGAGCCCAAGCAGATACAAATTAAGCCTTAGCCATTACAAAATGAAACTGGGCGAAGCCCATACGAAAACGAACTGGGCCTGAGCCCTTTTTACATGGTAAATCAGATAAGTACATGGAATGCAACCCAGCCCAATCTACAATCCATCCGCTACACACCACCCGTTCCAACCATAACACACCGGTGGGGATTTCTACAATCAACCCTCATCCGCTACACACCATGATGGCAGTCACGCTCCTTATCCTGAAATTGTGGATGTGCCACCAAAATAATGTGACAGAGTCACCGAAATACACTTCCCCTTTCATCAATATCATATTCCTTTTCCCATGTAACATGTCATACCATCATAATGTGATGGATGCATATATCAAAGTATGTCAGATAATCAGAACACACCTCTAATTATGCTAATTTACCCATAATAGAATAGGCATGAGTTTACTTACCTGGTATATCTCCAACAATACCCATTAGGATATCTCGACTGCATTCTCATTATGGGTATTTAGGCTTTAGCCGACACATAATACGACACAAACAAACGAAACTAAGATGTGAGATTTACACACCTAATTACGCGAAGAACAATACACTCCTGATCATCGTCACCCTCACTGTAACGAATAATTACGATCTGTCTATTCTGATCCGATGTCCCCTCTCATTCACAACCCGGCGAAAAATCCCAAATTGCTGACACTGCACGCCGTTTGAACTTAGGAGCGGAGACTGCCAGTCCACTTCCTTTGGCCTCCCTAGAATGGCTAGCACTTGTATCCATGAAGAGAGTTCGATTAGTAAGGTACCACAGTAAAATCAGCGATTGTCTAACAAAGAGGTTTGGTTATGGCAGAGTATAACGAAAAATACTAATCGTATAAAAACTAGAGAGAAACTTCTTACCTTAATAAATGAGGAATTGCACAACCATAGATTCGGTTGCAGGATATTGGTCTACTTAACGAGAGTCTATCACGAATCACAGAAAGAGCAAGGTCACAACGTGATGGAGTAAGCAGTTACGAAAGAGAAGAACCAAATTTGGTTAGATGATTTGAGTGTTCGGCTTCTTTAGGAGAAATAAAAGAAATGAAAATAATAATAAATAATAAAAAGAAGGGAAACATTACCTTGAACAGAGAGAAGCCGAATGGAACCTAAGGCAATTCCGCACTGGCAGAAATAATAGAAGCAAATCTAAGTTCGATGATGAAGGCTTAAAGAAGCGAAACTCCAATGTTGAATAGAGGTTTAAGAAAAGAATGATTGATAGAAACAAGTAGAAGAGGAGTTGGAATTCGACTAAGACTAAAAGTAAAGCACTAATTCAGATTGAAGAAAAGTAAAAGTTTGGCTATGATGAACACACAAGAAAGAAGTCGATTTAGAATGGGGAAACAAGGAGGTTCAGTTATGGTGATGGAAACAAATTGTAGGAGATGAACAAAAGAGATTCGGCGTAAAGAAAAAATGGAAAAGCAGTGAAGGAAAAGCAGGTTTCGGCTATGAGAGAATAAAAGAGAAAACTGTTGGAGAAAAAGAATGAAGGGAGAAAGAAATGCCCAAGTGGTCACTATAGTTTCGACTAATACCAAAGAGGCAAGAAGAGATGAAGAAAAGAGAGTTGAGAGTTTTGGCACAAGTAAGGAATAGGAAACCCGAAAGAGATAAAAAGAAAAGAATCCCAAAGAATTTTTACAAAATTCGGTACCCCCACAACCTATGACCGAATATGCTAAGAAAGAAATGTCTAAGAAATAAAAGGAATTTCGGCACCTACCTATACTAGCTAAAAACTGAAATTCTCCCCCTTAGCACCACTCCACTTTTGGCCAAACTCCCCCTCTCTCCCCACATCCCATGATTTTCTCCACAACTTAATCTCCATTCACCAATTCGAATTGGTTGACCAATTCAAACTCCCCAAGCTCCTCTCCTCCATCCATTTGAAAACCTTTGACTCATTCCATAACCACCTAGGTAGAGTCTCAATCGAAAGCCAACTCTTCCTCACCTTGAGCACAAAAATAAACTCCATAGTGCAGCAGATGGGATTCGAACCTTTCTTCCCTTACTTCCCCTGTGATGCCAACTCCACTAGGCCACCCTGCTTCCTTTTGTTAACACAACACCAACTATTTAGCCTAAGTCCTTCCTCCACTAGCTCACCCTACCAAAGTGCCCTAAGACCAAAATTTTACCAAGGCTCTGGCTCGAACCCGAGCCTTCCCAAGACCCCTGAACATACCCAAATAACAAGCATAGCTAGCCAAACGCATGAAATAGTGCAAAATTCAGAACCCCAAATTTTAGGATGTTACATATTATGCTTAGTAAGTTCATATAACATGGTAATAAACTTACCATTCATTTAAATTCAATATAAACATACAAGACATATTCAATCAACTGAATCACGAGTCCTAAACACATATCCTCATCACCCATGTTAGTTATACATTCCACTATAACATCAAGAAACATATATAGGCTCAACAATAATCAGATTTCTATATTCATATGCTTTTCACATCATGTATTCATGTAACATGTACAAATCATATCCCTGTATTTCGAGTTCAATTTTATAATAATTCATCTCAAGCTCAGATTATTCCATGTCTGAACTTTATTCATTAAATCATTCAAAATATCAATGTCACACAAATAGTACACTCAAGGTGTACAAATCTATAATCATGGATGAACGTATTCATCAAATAAATTACATGTGCAGATATCATCATCTCACATTTCCATATATCATGTATTGTCATTTTCATGTATTTCAGGCAGATACATGTAATAATTCATTTCCTATTCATATCTTATCATGTCACAATTTTTACCCGTTGAATTTATTTGAAATATCAATGGATACACAGGTAGTACACTCGAGGTGTACAAATCAGGATCCGTCAATTCATATTCAGGGGTACCTATTAGGGCACATAACCAGGGAGCACACTCTCCAGCGACATATCAGGATGCTTAGATGATCCATGTAACCATGTAACAGGACACTTATCCGAGCTAATCAGGAAACTCATAAGAGTTTTACTCAGAAAGCTGATAGAGCTTATCAGATATCTCGAAAGATATACTATCAGGAAGCACCGCATAAGGTAGCAGAGAGTTCAAGTGAGGTTAATAGGATGCTCATGAAGAGCTCCGTTTGTGTTCGCATTATATGTAGGATCACAACCGATCGCATATCAGGACGCTCACAAAGAGTTGTGGTAGTACGCAACACATGCTAAATCACTACCGATCAGGATGCTCGCAGGAACTATATAACAGGATGCTCGAGAGGGCTTTTATCAGGATTAGTCGTTCGAGCTAAATCCTGTCCGCATGTGACATTTATAATATTCAGAATACTCAAATAAACACATTTCACATTTATTTCAAGCATAAAAGTAACATTTTTATCATTTATAATTTATCATTTATCGAGCATTATCTTTTATCAGATTTTGTCAAATACGTTTTCAATGTCATACATATATGATATTTATACAATTCACATACACAACATCTAATTCAAGCATATAAATATACATAATTTAGTTACACGAACTTACCTCGACAAATGTTCGTGTACGTAAAATCTACTAATCTGACATTTAATATCCAGATTGATGTTAAATTGTATTAAATTGATGTTAAATTTACTCATATAGATCCGGATTTTACCTCTGTAGTAAATTGACTTGAAAACTTACCTAATTTGGCCAAGAAATCTTTCTTTCTCTTTCCTAGGGTTTCAATGCAAAATATTTGGGGAAGATGATGATAAATGATGATATTTTAATCTTTTTATTATTTATCATCTTTCCAATTTTGCCTTTTTATTTAATTTTATTTTCCATGGATGAATCATCATCCTTAACAACTATATATTTTTAATGGTCTAATTACCATATAAGGACCTCCAATTTAAAATTCTATAGCTATTTAATCCCTTTAGCTATTAGAACTCAACTTTTGTACTTTGTGCATTATTTGGTCCTTTACAACTTAAACATATAATCGATAAAATTTCTTTACGAATTTTTCACACAATATTATTATCATACTATAGATCATAAAATAGTATTAAAATAAATTTTTTTATTTTCGGACTCGAATTTGTGGTCCCAAAACCACTGTTCCGATTTTATCGAAAATGGATTGTTACAAGGTGACCAAAAGATAAGTCAGAGCAAGGTTAAGAGGGATTCAGGTCCCTATAGTTTTGGACAATGCCCTACGAAATGGGTGAGGTTCCACGGGACTTCGAGGAGTGAGGCATCAGCAACAGCAACTAAGATTCAACTTTGTAGTGACTATGGAAGGTGCCACTCGGGCAAATGCTGGAGGAATCCAGAGCTTGTCTTCGTTGTGGGTCAATGGAGCATTAACTTTGAGATTGCCCTCATCGACCAGATCAGGTGTCCGTTGCGGCATAGACTTCAACTCTAGGTCTTGTTCAGCCTCCGAGAGTAGGCGACAACCACCTAGGGGTTGTGGTATTCTCAAGAGTGGTAATGGTTCTGGTAGAGGTCAGAGAGCACAGGGCAGGGATTCGGGTCAGACTGAGGCACGACAGCCTATACTAGTCTATGCGATGAAATGTCGTGAGGATAGTGACGACGCTGACGTTATAGCGGGTACATTCTTTATTCATTTTGCTTTATATTTTGATCTGATTGATATTAGGTCTACTCACTCATATATAGCTAGTACTATTTCTGTAAAATTGGATATTGCTGCTGAGTGTACTGCTAGAGAAGTTTCAGTAATTAGTTCCTTGGGTCAATCAATTCGAGTTGACAAAGTTTACTGACAAGTTTTGTTAAAAATTCAGGGTGTGGTATTTCCTACCAATGTGATGGAACTGCCTTTCAGCGAGCTTGATTTGATTTTTGGTATGGATTGGCTAATGAAACATCGAGACAGTCTAGATTGTGTCTCTAATAAGGTTACTTTGCGAACTGATAAAAATAATGAGATTTTTATGATTTGTGAGCATCAAGATTACCTTTCTAATATAATCTCCGCCATTAGAGTTGAAAGGCTAGTTCAGAAAGGTTGTGAGGCATGCCTAGCCTTTGTGTCTGATTCTGTATATATAAAGTTTTCTGTAAAGGATATTCGTACTATGAGCGACTTTCCGAATGTCTTTCTAGAGGAGTGTCAGGAGTACCTTCGGATAGGGAGGTTGAGTTCGGTATTAATCAGTTACCAGGTATTGCCCCTAAGTCTATTGTGCCCTACCGCATGACATCGAAGGAACTTGCAGAGTTAAAAGCTCAACTCTAAGAACTTCTCGACCGAGGGTTTATTAGACCAGTGTGTCTCTATGGGGAGCTATACTATTATTTTCCAAGTAGAAAAATGATACGATGCAAATGTGTATAGATTACCATTAGTTGAACAAGTTGATAGTAAAAAATAAGTATCCATTACCGAGGATCAACAACTTATTCGATCAATTCTGTAACAGACCGTTTTTCAGTGGTATCAGAAATAGTGGTTCCAGGGCCACCGAATTCGATGAGTAAGTTTGTAAATATTATTATTTAATATTTTCAAGTTGATTATGGTTTTAAAAAAATTTTTGATATGATAATTTATGTTATATAAATGATTTATTAAGTTCAAGAGGTAAGACCCTAAAATTAAGTGGTTTTAGAAAACGAGGTATCGGGACCTCATTTCTATAAACCAAGCCATAAATATTTATGGAGTGTCATTTGTGTGATATTAAATTTTCGTTGAAAATTTTTAACATTTTGATAGTTAATTAATTAAAAAGGACTAAATAGTAAAAGATGCAAAATTTGATCACTATATGATTTGAGTGATTAAATGATTTATTGAATAAAGAAAAAGGGACTTAAATGGTAATTAAATCATTTAAGGAGTTAGCGGACATATATGGACATGGATTTGGTGATTTGTTTAATTATTAACCAAGGCTAAAATGGTAATTTCATAAATTAAATTAAAAATAAAATAAAAACAAAAGGCTAAATTATCATCACCTTTTTGGTCTCTTCTTGAACAACTGAAAACACCATGGAATAAGGATGAAGCTTTGGGCCATGATGTTTTCCTCTTGCATGGTAAGTAATTCTTACCCGTTTTTAATAATTTTGATACTTTTGATATCATTGCAACTAGGTCCAGCTAGCCCGTACCTTCAATTTTGAAGGTTGCCATTGATGAATCTATGTGATTTTAGTTATTAAATAATGAATTTGAAATGTTGGTTGATATTTAAAAGCATTTTGTTAAGTGATTTTGATGAGTTTTCCAATTAGGGACTAAATTGCTGAAATAGTAAAAGTACAAGGATTTGATTTGAAATTATTACAAATGTGGGCTGTTTTGTGTACCATGAATATTTGGCTAATGTGAATTGGCTTTAGAAATGGTTAATTTACATGTTTTAGGCTCAGGTACCAAATTGAATAAAAGTATTAATGTTAGGGGCAATTTTGTAAAAATATATTATTTTACTGTTGAAATTAATAGATTGAATAAATTCGAGGAGATTGAAAAATTACCAAAATGCCCCTAAACTTTGTCATTTTTGCAATTTAGCCAAGTAAGTTTGTAACTTCGTTAGTTCAATTAATTATTGTTTCGATAAATTATTATTTATTTGTGTATATATGTGAATCAAATTTGTCAGCTTGAAGGAAACAAATAAGACCATGGTTGAAAGACACTAAGGCAACACAACATAAAAATGTACAAGACCATGGTTGGACCATGGCAATGTTTATGCAAGACCATGGTTGGACCGTGGTAGTGTATATATATATATATATATATATATGTAAAACCATAGCTAGGCTATGACATTCTAATGATAAGACCATACCCGGGTTATGGCACTATGAGCGTAAGACCATGGCAAGACCATGGCAGTGCTCATGTAAGACCATAGTTGGACTATGGCACAATATGAAATGTGTACTGGGGTTTCAATCGTCTTTACAGTGTTCATCGAATATGAAAAGGGATGGTTTCGACCTTCGTTTAGCACCCTTGTGTAAGCTCTGGTAAGGGTTACGATTGACTTCACTACGAGAAATATGGAAAGGTATGATGTACCAATGATCAAACTATGAATATTCATGAGTATGAAAGGTATGATTTAAGTGATGCTATGTTTATGTACCATATCTTGCCATGTGATGATATTGCTAAGTTATGTGTTTAATCACTAGCTTGCGACTATGGTAAATGTTATGTTTATGTCTTTTGTGCTATGCAAATGAAATGGTAAGTGTTCAATATGAACCAAGACATGTGTGTATGAAACTTATTGAAATGGTGATACATGGAAAACATGATATGTTATGAAGGATGATAAATCCAATTGGATCATGCTCAGGTATAATGGTTAGCTATGTTAAGGTCACATGAATTATATTAAATTATGCTAACATGTGTTGTTGTTTGTGCTTAGGCTTGTGCCAAGTTTATGATTGAATTATATCATGTTCAATCTTAATGAAATGCATTGAAACAGTAAGTGCTCAATTGGTAATGTGCTTATGTCCATGAAAAGGTGGAATAAATCAAAGTATGTAATTTCTTATGTAATGGTAGTTTATGTAGTTGATTCCAAAAGAGCTATGTTTAAATGCACTAGCTTATAGTCATGATTGATGATATGATTATAACTTGTGTTATGCATATGAAACGAGTAAGGAAAGGTAATGAAATGGTAAATTCATATTTGAAATCAAATTTGAAGAAAAGGGAGTAATGAATTTGAATGATGTATTATATGTGAGAAATTTACGTATGCTATGAAAGAATATACCTATATCATGGATAAATACATTAAGTCAGGAATCGATAATGAGGTTTAGGCTTATGATAAGCATTGGGAACAGAATGAAAAGAGTGTAAATTGAAAAGTGTATAATCTTATAGAAAGGTTGTTGATTATCTATTAAGTCCCATAAAATCCTATCACATTATGAATGATAAATATATGCAACATTAATGAACTTACTCATTTTTGAATTGTGATCATATCGATTTATGAATCTTATGGAATTGGCATAGATTTATTTTTAGTCTATAAAGTTTATTATTGAAATGGAATATTATACTTAAAGGTTATATGAACTTACTAAGCATACATTCGTTACGTAGTTATTTTCCTTTACTTTACAGATTATCGGAAGCTTAATTGGGTTGGAAGCTAGTCGAAGATCCATCACAATATCCATCAATATTATCAGTATATTTTTATGCTTTGGTCGCGGTTATAATTGCATGTATAGGTGTTTTGTGCTTGATGATATGGCCACTATATTTGGCTTGTAAATATGGCTTTATGATTGATGACATTTTCGCATTTTTGGGCTTGATCGCTAATGCTGTAATGGTTTAGTGATAATATGTTTGGAATAGACAAATTGGTATGCTTGTGTGTGAAATTGGCATGAAATGTTGTTTTGAATTTTTGAAACTTGTGTTGTTTTGATGCCTTGATGATTGGTATTTATAAGATTAAATTGATGTATGATTTGTGGCCAAAGTGATAATTGTTGGCATGGTTGCAAAATGATCATTTATGGCCTGTATTTATATAGATTTTAAATCAAATATGTTTAGTTGAATTATGACCATTTGGATATTAATTTGGTATGATTGATATGTATCAATTGTGATATGATTTGGCATGGAAACAAAATTGTTGATAAATGGTAAATGTGCACATGCTTAAGTTGATTTGATGATTATGTTTGAGGTGTCTTTTGGAATATCGGTTGTATGGATAAATGACCTATTGAATTGGTCTTAATATGCATACTTTGGTATGTTTGAAAGCTTGATTGTTTGTGCAAATGTCTTGTAGGTGTGAGCTTGAAATGGGTGAAAGGAATGGCTTGAAATTGGCCTATTCCTTGTCCACACGGCCTAAGACACGAGTGTGTGTCTCAGTCGTGTGTGACACGCGGCCACGCAACATGGTCATGTGTCCCCTGTAGTTTTTAAAAGGTTGTATTTCAAGAGTTACACGGCCAGGCACACGGGCGTGTGGTTTGGTCATATGAACCAAGTCAAAGAGTTACACGGGCATAAACACGGGTTGGACCACGACCTTGTGTCCCTACTTCGAATGCTCACACGGCCTGAGACACGGGAGTGTGTCTCAGTCGTGTGAGTCACACGGCCGTGTGACCCCTGTAGTATGAATTTTTTTATCTTTTTCCATGAAATTCTAAATGTTTTCGATTTAGTCTCGAATCATTTCTAAAGTGTTTCTAAGGTCTCGAGGGCTCGAAAAAGGGACGTTATGCATTTGTTTGATTGGATTTTGCAATGATTATGAAATGTTGGAAATGAAGGATTTGAGTTACCTTTTTACGGTAATGCTCTGTAACCCTATTCCGACGACGGATATGGGTTAGGGGTGTTACAAGTTTCGAGGGTCATCTTTGTTCTCTAAAATTGACCTTCGTTCTGGTGACCATCAGCTCAAGGCTAAGGAGATCAGTGTGTACAAAACTGTCTTCAAGACTCGTTATGGACATTACGAGTTCCTGGTTATGTCATTCGATTTGATGAATAACCTGACTATATTTATGGATTTAATGAATCGGGTATTTCAGTGGTATTTGGATCAATTTGTAGTAGTTTTCATTGATGGCATACTAATTTATTCAAAGATTGAGACTCAGCACGATGAGCATCTTCATCTTATTCTACAAATAATCCATGAAAAACAATTCCATGCTAAGTTTAGCAAGTCTGAGTTTTGGTTGTAAGAGGTTTCCATTCTGGGGCATGTTGTTGTTGGGTCACCACGACGCCTCATGGCACAATAGAAAAAATATTTCGGCAATCCAAACTAGGAATCCATACACGAGGAACAAATCAGGAAAAAAAGGTTTCAAAATATACCTTTCAAAATAAAAAAATACGAAGGAACAACTACTATTTCAATCCCATTCACACGCTGCCAATCCAAAGCCGTAAGAGAGTCGTCCCGGCCTATACGTAGTCCTTCCAGTTACGAATGAACGAAAAAAAACCCCTCTAAACATCTTAGAGAGTTTTCTTAAAAAGATGCAGCTACTAGACCTTTATTTCTTTTCTTTTTCGTGGTTAATATATTGGTAACACATTTTCACCTTAGGGTTTTATGATTCCCTTTTATTTAATATTCATATTAAAATCGGAATCACCTCTTTTTGGTGCTAAAAAATAGATATATGAAAATATCATAATATAATATTCTTTCCAAAATGATATTAATTTCCATATATTTTTTGTTTGACCGAAATTATTATAACACTTTATTTAATAATTTCGATAAACAATACATAATTAATATTTTATATGAATCAAATTCATACATTTATTTTTTAACTATGTTTTCTATTATTGTACAACAAATTTGTACATTTATTGTGTTCATTATTTAACCGTCAAACTAAATTAATTAAATAAGTAATATAATTCTAGTGATAGTTAAATTTAATACCAATTATGTTTTGATTCTATTCATTTCAACCATAGGGAGAGACCTTGTAGGCTCTTGTAACATTGGTAGTAATACTAGAGCACTTTTAACGTTACAAGTAATGAGTAGCATCTAGAAATGCATCATCACTACCCAAGTTACAAGAAGTCGTGGTTCGACATAACCTTTATGTGATAAATTTTTCATGTATTATATTCTTTTGTCCTTTATATCTTGATTGGACACAAGTCATGGAATAGTCAAACTTGCAAAGTCCAATCTCATGTTTCTTGATACCTGAAGTAGACTACAATAAATAAATAAGTGTGATATCTCATTAACTTATTTGAGCATGACTAGTCTCATTCCATCAAGTGGCCTAAGATATTGCTCCCATTATGTAAGAGAGACAAATCATATATTGATCAATCATATCCGACTACATAGATTGTGGCACACCCAACATCAGTCTTTATAGTACAACTTGTTACAATAGACGTTTAACTGTATCAAAATATACGACTCACTATGTTAGGACAATGATGATCTCAAATATAATGATCGTATACATAGTTATCACTATGAGTAATGTTGTGACTATTATATAATAACCCAAGAGACATACTCATAGTGGGTCAGTCCAATATGTCATTCTCTAACATATACTCATGTATTGATTTTGACATCCCTATTTCAATGACAACACTTTTTTCATCAATCAACTACATATTAGTTTTAATGCATTATTGTTGTCCAAACCAACAAAAATACTTGACTAATGACCTTTTAAGAATAATCATATTATTCTCGGGACATTATTATAAATTAGTTTATTTTACACATACAGAAAGTGAAACTGAAATAACAATAACAATGTCTTTTATTAATAAACAAGTTAGAATGAATATGTGATTACAATCATCTCATGATTGGTCTTTGGGCATACTCTAACAATTGTGACTATCAAAGGTATCTGAGTCGACCCTAAGAAGATTGAGGTTATAGTCGAGTGGAAACAACTGAAGAATGCACCTGAGCTTCAGAGTTTTCTGGGATTACCAAGTTACTACTGGAGGTTTGTCAAGGGATTTCACTGATTGTGTCCCTCTTAACTAAACAATTGTGTAAAAACACCCGGTTTGTTTAGTATGGCAAGTAGCAGTCGAGCTTCGAAAAGCTCAAGTCTTTTTTGACACAAGCCCCTATATTGGTTCAGCCTGAGTCGTGTACGGAGTTTGTGGTGTAAAGCGATACGTCATACGTCGGTCTGGGATGTGTCCTGATGCAGGATGGTAAAATGGTAACATATATGTCTTGACAGTTGAAGTCGCACGAAGGTAACTATCTTACACATGATCTAAAATTGGTTGCAGTTGTTTTTGCTCTGAGTATTTGGAGACACTACCTATATGGTGAGAGGTGTATCATATACACTGACCATAAGAGCCTCAAATATCAGTTAACTCAGAAGGAGTTAAATCTTAGGTAGCGTAGATGGGTTGAGTTGCTTAAGCATTTTGATTACACGATAGAGTACCATCCCGGTAAGGCTAATGTAGTGCCCAATTTTCTTAGCCATAGAGCGATGACTGATCTGAGAGTGGTGTTTGCTCATCTGAGTTTGTTCAAGGATGGGAGCCTGCTATTGAGCTACAGGTTAAACCAACTTGGGACGATCAAATTCGAGCTAAAAAAAATCAGTAATGAGTCACTAGTTCAGTGTCTGCGTAAGATTGATAATTTAAAGCTTGCAGCTATTCTATTTGCTTTAAAGATCTGGTGACACCATTTGTACAGAGGAAAAAGTCATATCTTCATGGATCATAAAAGCTTGAAGTATTTAATGACACAAAAAGAACTGAATTTGAGACAATGTAAATGGCTAGAATAGCTAAAAGATTATTATTTGATCATTGACTACCATCCGAGAAAAGCTAATGTTGTTGCTAATGCTTTAAATAGAAAATCTTTATTTGTTCTACGAGCTTTGAATACTCAGTTGACGTTGATTAATGATGGTTCAACTGTAGCAAAATTAAAAGCTAAATCGATGTTTTTGTAACAGATATGCGGAACTCAAAAAAGTGATTCTGAGTTGATTGCCAAACGGAAATAGATTGAGTCGACACCTGATTTAGAATTTCATGTTACTTCTGACGATAGTCTATATTTTCGAAACATAATATGTGTTCCGAGGAATTCTGATATTATTTAGAAGATTTTACTTAAAGCTCACAGCAATAATTTATCGAAACACCCTAGTAGTAACAAAATGTACGGTGATTTGAAACAGATGTACTGGTGGCTAGGTATGAAATAAGAGATTTTAGAGTTTTTATCAAAATGTTTAATCTGTCAGCAAGTCAAAGCCAAGCATCAGGTACCTTCTAGACTATTACAGCATGTAATGATTCTAGAGTGAAAATGGGAATGAGTTATGACAGATTTTGTATTGGGATTGCCTTTGTTTCCGTTGAAGAAAGATGCTATCTAGGTTATTGTGGATCGTTTGAATAAATCTGCACATTCCATTCCAGTACGTACGGATTATTCACTTGAAAAGTTGGCAGAATTGTAGGTTTCTTAGATTGTTAGACTGCATGGTGTGCCGGTGTCTATTATCTCTGATAGGGATCCATGGTTTACTTTTTGATTTTAGAGTAAGTTACATGAAGCTCTAGGCACTCCACTGCATTTCATTACAGCATTTCATCCACAGACCAATGGTCAGTCTGAACGAGTAATTCAAGTACTCGATGATATGCTCTGATGTTGTATTTTAGAGTTCGAAGGTAGCTAGGAGAAATTTCTTCCGTTAGTTGAGTTTGCTTATAATAATAGTTATAAGAGAGCATTAAAATGGCACTGTACGAAGCTTTGTATGGTCAAAAATGTCAAACTCCATTATACTAGACGAAGTTGAGCGACAAAAAGCTATTCGATGTTGATTTGATTCAAGAAATCGAAGAAAAGGTCAAAGTAATACGGATTTGAAAAGAAAAGATATAAAATTTCAAGTCAGTAACAGAGTATTTTTAAAAGTATCACCTTGGAGAAAAGTTCTCCGTTTTGGCTGAAAAGCGAAGCTTAGTCCATGATTCATCGGTTCGTATGAGATCGTCAAGAGAATTGGACCAGTAGCTTATCATTTGGCTTTACCATCAGAGTTAGAGAAAATACATAACGTGTTTCATGTATCGATGTTATAGTAGTATTGGTTAGACCATTCACATTGATTTCACCTATAGATGTTGAGATTCAGCCAGATATGTCATACAGTGAAGAACCGATCAGAATCTTAGCTCAAGAAGTTAAAGAGTTAAGAAATAAACGTATAGCTTTAGTTAAAGTTCTCTGGCAACTACACGAAGTTGAATAAGCAACTTGGGAACCGAAAGAAGCTATAAAAGTGTAATACTCGAACCTATTTTCTAGTAAGATTTTTCGGAGACGAAAATTCTTTTAAGGGGAGAGTTGTAACAGACCATTTTCAGTAGTGTCAATAATAGTGGTTTCAGGACCACAATTTTGATGAGTGAATTATTATTTTATTATTTATTCAATATATATGGGATTATATTAAGGTCTTATTAAAATTTCGTTAAGAAATTTTAAAGTTTAAATAGTTAATTAGGTGAAAAGGACTAAATCGTAAAAGGTGTAAAAGTTGAGTTCTACTAGTTAAAGGGATCAAATGGCTATGAAATTTTAAACCAATGGACTTGAATGGTAAATATACCGTTTAAGGAGTTAGTGGATGTGCATGGGCAAGGTTTTATTGAAAATTTTGATTAGTAATAAGGGTAAATTGGTAAATTGGTAAAGAAACTTAAAATAAAAAAAGGCTAAAAATCATCATCTTTCTCATATTTTTTCTTCAAACCGATTCATCCATGGAAGAATATCTAGGGTTCGGCTAAGCTTTATTCTCCCTTGCATGATATGTATTCAAGCTTCATTTTTAATTTTTTTATGTTTTTTAGTTTGTTTTAGCTTAATCTAGCTATCCCAGGGGTTAATTTGCAAAATTGTTAAAGGTTGAGGGACTTTCCATGGATGCTTTTGAATGTGTTTTGATGATAGTTAGTTGATTATTAATCCTTGTTGTAAAATAAACATGTTTTGTTAAGAGATTTTTGATGAACTTTGGAAATATGGATTAAATTGTAACACCCCAAACTCGGCCTAAACGTTACAGCCGAATCTGGCGTGTCACATGGAAGTGTTTTACAAAATCAAGGTTAATGTAGGAATTCATTCAAGTAAAAATCCGTTTAGTTCTTATTTCCTAAAAAAACGATTGGTAAGTTATAAAAACCAATATCTATTAAACCGGTTACCATGTTCGACTGTTGGTTTTAAAATTCGTGGAAGCTACTCTAATTAACGTCATTTACAGTTTGAAAATATTTGTTTGTCGTTTTAATCCGTTATTACTTTTGAAAACTTATTTGTATCCGTTCGGCAGTTTCAAAATTAAGAATTTAAAACCCACTTAAGAGAAACATTACCAGAGGCCTTATTACATAATTATTAACCCAATATAAAAATAAAATAACTAAGTCTAAAATTAAAAATAACGAACGTGTGGCCACCTCCGAGTCCCTCGCAGCTTTAAATCATCTAAGGCTGGGGATTACCTGTACAGTTAACAGAAAAGGGTGAGTTACGAGAACTCAGTGTGTAATCCCCTACCATGCAGTAACAGTCTGGGCCTGAGCCCTATTGAGTGACAGTACAGTGTGGGCCTTGGCCCAAAATAGTAACAGTGTGGGCCGAAGCTCGATACAATATTAGTATGGTACAAATATGCAAACCCACCCCAATCCAGCTAGCACACCACCCGTACCAACCCAACACACCATGTGGGGACAAAGTCGACCCACCCAGCCTTCACACCAATATTGCAGCATAGCTTCCAGTAAAAATAACGCAGTCGAGCTGCCAGAGCAGTGTATGTGACGAAGCCACCAGTAATAGTAATTGTGGCAGAGCCACCAGTAACAATACTTCCTCCATACAAAATCCCAACCCCATGCAGTATGCCATGTCATCAATATTTCGTATATGCAACATGTCATACTCCGTATAGTCATACAGTACATATTTTCATCTGTCAAACTATTTCTAGGGGTCAAATAGTCATTTTCATGTAATATGGGTAAAACGGTAATTTTACCCTTTAGGGGAATTTTGGTTATTTTGCTCCCTAGGGGTATTTCAGTTATTATACTCATTAAGGGTATTTCAGTCATTTTAATCATTAAGGGTATTTCAGTCATTTTATTCCCTAGTGGTATTTCAGTCATTTTACTCATTAAGGGTATTTTAGTCATTTTAACAACCTTTCCGAAGGCCTACAGTCGTCTCAAGCGACACAGTTACCGTTTAATCGAAACAGCGTAAATGGGCTCAAAACCCAATATTCGGCCCAAATGGGCCCACACGCTCGTGTGGCCCATTTGGCCCAGATCCAATCACGGTTATGTGATCTACATAGTTTAATTCAGTTACAGCCACTTTTCGCAACTTTTATCCGTGTGGGGCCCACGAGCCCATTGGGCCCATACAGCCCATTTCGGCCCAAATGCACAGAAACACTCGCGGTGGCCTCTACAGTCTATCGCCCATGTTTGTGGACTCGGTTTATCACACAAGTGCTCGTACGCTCGGGAGGCCTCGAATGCCAAAGTTTTGGCTTTTCGACTTTTCGGCTTTTGCTGACTAACAGAAACGATAGTTTGATTACACACCTTTTTTTTGGAGCCGTTCTAAGATCCACGAGCACCCAACCTAGAATCAACGAAATTTGATGTTAGTCCTTAATCGTTAGAGTAACACCCTCTTAATAACACTTAATTCGAAAAATCATCCTTACCTTGTTTGAATGAGGGTGATCTTAATCCCTCAACGTTCGTGGTTCAGAAACGATCCCACGCCTTGCCTAGAATCTAGATTATAAACAAACGTTGTTAGATAGCATCAACTATTATCCCAACAACATAAAGGCAACATTCGACTTAGAAGAACGAAAGGTACAATAACTTAAATCCTTACCGTTTGTTAGGAAATCTTATGAAGACAAAACTTAACAAATAATGGTAGAATCGAAGAGTACTCGACCAATCCCCTAATAGCAGAGTAATAAAAAATGGCTAGCACAAAAGGTGAGAAGTATTCGGCCTAAACAATATGGGTATACCTGAGAAAACCAGAACAAGAATGGAGCTAAAGATAATAGGGTATTCGGCTAGAAAAGAAGTCAAGAGAACCTCAACTAGCGAGGGAGAGAGGAGGCAATAATCGGTCACAGAGGAGGGTGAAATCAACAAGCGATTTGCCGAAGGCTCAATTGTATAGTAGGAAGAAAGAAAAGGTGTGGAAGAGAACAACCCAATTAGGTTGTGAAGAGGGAGGAGTCGGTAGCAGAGGAAAAGAAGAGTGCAACCGTGTGCAGAGGAAAGGAAGTGTAGAAATGTGCAGAGAACAGAAAAATGCAAAATGCCTAACACATTCAATCACCTCAAGTAAGCAACAAAAAATAATTCTAGAGAAAAAAACCCAAAAGCTGAAATATGGGAGGAGGGCAAGGAGAATTCGAAAACTACTAGTCCAAAGCCGAAATGACTAACAATCCCCCCTAGCTGAATTGATAAAGTTTGAGTTCCCCCAAACGGCACAACTCTCCACTCCCTCAACGCCTTGATTCAATCCACCAATCTCTCCATAGTCTTCTCCAAGATTTGCTCCTACAATCTCTCCATGACCATTTCAAACCTCTCATCCATCAGACTTTCACTGGAACACAAACTCTAGCCGTCCTAACTGCAAAATAAACACTCCATTGCTTATCCCAGAACTTGAACCTCAGACCTCTCTGTTACTCCACACGCCACTTGCCACTAGGCCACAAGCTCCTATTGTGTCATTAACCCAGCATTATTATTAATAAAGCCTAAGTGCCAGTGTCCAAGTTCATTTTAGGGAAAAATATAAAATTTTTCGAAAGCCAGGGCTTGAACCCTGGACTACTCAGACACTTCCAAACACCCCTAAATCACCTAACCAACATACCAAACATGCAATTGTGTCAGAATATCCAAAATTAAATACCCTATATTTTTAAGGCGTTACAATTCTACCTCCTAAAAGAAATTTCGGCCTCGAAATTTACCTAGTCGGAATAGGTGAGGGTATTGTTGTCGCATCTCCTCCTCAGGCTCCCTCGTGGTTTCCTTGGTACCATGATTCTGCCAAAACACTTTAACTAGTGGAATCGATTTCTTCCTTAATACCTTCACCTCACGGTCCAAAATCTGCACTAGCTCCTCCTCAAAAGTCAGATCTGGCCTAACCTCGATCTCCTCTATTGGCACAACATGCGTGGGATCAGAGCGGTAACACCTCAGCATGGAGACATGGAACACATCATAAATTCGATCTAATTCTGGAGGCAATTCAAGTTGATAGGTGACTGGTCCCACACGTTTCAGTATACGGTAAGGCCCAGTGAACCTAGGGCTAAGCTTACCCTTCCGTCCAAACCTCAGTATCTTTTTACATGGTGAGACCTTAAAAAAGACATAATCCCCTACAGAGTACTCTATCTCTTTACGCTTTAAATCTGCATACGACTACTGCCTATCAGATACCTCCTTTAACCGATCTCGAATCAACTTTACTTTTTCTTCGATTTCAGAAACTAACTCTGGCCCCAAAACTTGCCGCTCACCAAGTTCTGTCCAACAGGTAGGAGTACGACACCTACGACCATACAATGCCTCGTATGGTGCCATTTGAATACTGGACTGGTGGTTGTTATTATACGCGAACTCTGCTAGTGGCAAATAGTCTTCTCAGCTGTCTTGTAAATCAATAACACAACTTCTTAACATGTCCTCCAGTATCTGAATCACCCTCTCTGACTGACCACCTGTCTGAGGATGGAACGCAGTACTGAAGTCCAACTTGGTACCCAAAGCCTCGCGTAATTTCTTCCAGAACTGAGACATGAATCAAAGGTCTCTGTCAGATATGATGGAAACTAGTACCCCATGCAGTCTCACAATTTCAGCCACACAAAACTTTGCCAACTTCTGAAATGACTAATGTAACATCCTTAAATGGGGGTCTCTACATTTTTTTTGTGTTTTGCATGTGATAGCATGTTTGTTGTGCTAGTTTAGGGTGTTTTGGGGTCCAGGCATGAGCTTAGGGTAGGCCCGAGCCATAGCAAAATTTTTATTTTTTGGGTACTTGATAGGGGGAATTTGTGGAAGTTGGGCATGGGAGCTTAGAGTTGGCCGAATGACAAACTCTAAGAGAGAATGAGGAATCGGTTTTGGTGGCTTTGGGGGTGCCGATTTTCAATAGCTAGCTTAGGAGAGCACTTTCGGCTAGGCACTCATTTGTTGCACATTGTTTTGTGGCAAACCGAATCTCCCTGACATACTCTCATTCCTTTTCCTTTTTCTATCTTGGTTGCTTTAATGAGAAAAGTCGGAAGCTTTGTTGCTCAAACTCTCTCGTTGGACTCGGGGTTTCTGTGGATTGTCGCCGATTGCCTATTCACTCTCAATCGATTTCGTTAGTAGTGTGGTAAGTGTTCCTATCGACAATCAATTCTTATTTTGTTAATGCCAAAGGTAGATACCCCATGTTATATGATGCTTGGCTGAATGCAGAAAGGGGTGTTGACGCCATCTTGGGTGGAGTTTTCGGGATTTGCTGGTCGTGAGTCAGGCCTAGAACTTTCAGGATTTGTCGACTCAGGTAAGGGATCTAACTTCGAGTTCTAGTTCTTTATGATTTGGTTCACTGCTTTAACCCGACTTAGTGATAAAGGGTATTATGGATTCAAAGGCTAACCAAGCGTTAGGTGGGGTTAGATCTGAGACCCCAGCCCCTAAGTTCAAGAAGAGGGCTGTCTCGGCGGTTTGTGACTGGCCACCGGGGTGTGGGCCGGCATCCGAGCAGGAGAGTGGGCAAATTGTGGGTGTGTCGATTAACGACAGTAGCGACGTAGAAAGTGTAGTTTTGCACGTAATCAGGTGTGTAACTCTTACACACTTCGTAGGTTAATATGATTTCATTATGTGATTTGTTAAATGCCGGAATAGTGGCGTAAAACGATGTTTTATGATGTGCTACCCTCATGGGTATAAGCGAGGACTCCGGGTAAGTCCCTTTTGATTTGTTTGATGTTAAATGCCTTGGTTAAAAGCTATATATGCCATGATATGTGACTATTGTATGCTAAGCTTGACACTCATGCCATGAAAAGTATATTCATTAATGAGGGTATGATGAGAGGAGGGGGAAGGATGATTTCAGACTGTCATCAGAGTTTTGGACCACACAGTGGGTTGGACCCGCTTTCTATATTTGTGACTAAGTCTCAGTGGTTTTGACCACCAGTGGTTTGGTACCACATATTTTTATCTTTGTGACTCGTCCCAGTGGTTTTGACCACAATGGGTTGGCCCCACATATCGATATACGGGATTGTCATCAGTGGTTTTGACCACAAGGTGGGTTGGCCCTACCATATTATTTTGTGACTACGGTCATCAGTGGTTTTGACCACACTTATCTTAATTGTGACTACGATCATCAGTGGTTTTGACCACCCGTGGTTTTGACCACACGGGGTAGATATAGGAGTTCGGATGGTTAGGTTGGGTTGCATGACTTGCATATTGGCTTATGAAATTGTGTAAAAGCATTGATAATTTCGGGATAGGGATTTGCACACTGAGTCTCGGTGACTCACCCCTTCTTTTACATTTTGCAGATGATTCGTAGATCGCGGATGTGGAGCCGGGACAGACTCGAGGTGGCCATGCTCATTACTCTGGGTTTTGATTTAAATTATAATCTGGATTTTGCTTTACTTTTAATTTGGTTTTCGGGTTGTAATAAGGCCATTAACTTTCACTTTGAAGTTTATCTATCTGCTTAGGTTATCACGAGGATTTTGTATAAGTTAAACAGAATGGCATGCCTAAATAACCTTTAGAATGGAAGTTTTCTAAAATTCACAACTTATCGGGTTTCTAAAACTTTACCATCGGGTAACGACAAACAAGTAGCATCAATAGGTTAACTCGGTTTTCTTAAAAACTGCAAACGATTTTGACAACTGGGCTAAAACTATTTCGGTTTTTCAATAAAAACCAATGGTTTTCTTAAAATAAGAAACTACACACAACTTTCCAAATCATGTTTTTACCAAATCAAACAACTCGTTTTAAATAGGGACCCCTTCTTTCAAAATTAAATCTACAAACTATTTTCTTAGAAATCGTTTCCTCCTGTGACATACCAGATTCGGTCGTGGTGTGTTGACCGGGTTTGGGGTGTTACAATTATCAGAGCCTGGTTCAAAAGCTCGGCTGTGGGCCCGAGGCCTAAAATGTTTTAATAATCAATTTACAAAATGGTTTTAAATAGAAATGCATGATTTTGGGAAGCATGGCACCGAGTCTCCGGCACCGATCCGCCCAAGTAAGTACCCCTAACTACTGTGTACTTGATTATGATGTTTGTGATATGAGTAATAGTAGTAGGATATTACTTTAGAGACTGAAACCCGTAGGATTGTGTGAACTTTCGAAAACAATCTCTATAACAACTGTTCATAAGACTGTGCTGTAATATCAGAGGAATAAGTCTAATGCATAAAATTCTTAAATCAAATTAATTTGGGAATCGTGGTCAGAGTACTCGAGGTCGTGGGCGTAATACACGTGGAAGTGGTAGAGGTAGGATGACTGTGTTAGAACCGGTAGGGTCAGGCCATGGGTCGGAGAATAAGGTACCACCGCCACTGGCTGAGGGCGCTGAGTTTTAGGATCAGACGGGTGGTGACGACGCTGTGTCACAGGCGATGCTGTGGGTTCTAGAGAGAGTCGCTGGAGCAAGTAGAGGAACGGGAGCTCGAAAATCTGTGTCTGAACGACTCCGGGCTAATGGAGCTGAGGTATTCAGGGGTGTGTCTGGAGTGGCTCCCAATACGACTGAGTATTGGCTAGAGGTGACAGAATGTATCATGGACGACTTAGACTTTACGGCTGAAGAAAAGCTGAAGGGGATAGTATCTCTTCTCCGGGATGAATCTTATCAGTGGTGGCTCACGGTCTGGGATGGTGCGACAGCTGATGATCTCACTTGGGATTTCTTTAAGGTAGCTTATCAAAAGAAGTACGTTGTGTCTAGTTACATTGATGCGCAACGTAAGGCATTCTTGAATTTGGTCCAGGGGAGTAAGACAGTTTTGGAGTATGAGGCAGAGTTTCTTCGGTTAAGTCATTATGCTCGGGGAATTGTGGCTACGGAACACGAGCATTGTGTCAGATTTGAGGATGGGTTAAGAGATGAGCTGCGAATGTTGATTGCACCACAGCAGGAGAGAGAATTTACAGTCTGGGTAGAGAAGGCCAAGACTGCTGAGGAGGTGAAATAGTCAGTGAGACGGAACCAGGATAGGAATTGGTCTAAGAGGAGTTCTAGGTCATCAGGGTCTGTTGGGAATTCACAGAAAAGGGTTCGTTATGGTGGGCCAAACCAAGCTGCAAGGCCTACTGTTACTACTCAGTGGCCGCCACGGTGTGCTCGTTGTGGGAAGTTTCATAAAGGAGAATGTTGGACCGGAAACAGAGTGTGTTTCGAGTGTGGGTCAATGGAACACTGGGTAAGGGATTGTCCGCAAAGATCAGCTAGGATTCAGTCTAAGGGTCAAGGTCGTACGCAATTCAGGAGGGACGGACAGCCACCTCAGAGGGGTCAAGGTTTAGTCAGGGGTGGTAATGGTAATGGACGAGGTCGTGGGGCACCGGGCAGAGGTGTCGAGAATACTGATGCAAGATAGCCTGGATTGGTCTATGCAGCGAGGCGTCGAGAGGAGGGTGACGCACCGGACGTCATAACCGGTACGTTCTTAATTTTTGGACTACCTTATATTGCTTTAATTGATGTTGGTTCGACGCACTCGTATGTTGCCAGTAGCATAGTGGAAACTTTGAACTTAGCCTTTGAGATTTCTTCTAGGGAGATGACAGTAATTAGCCCTCTAGGTCACTCTGTAGAAGTAAACAAACATTATAGGGATGTACCCCTAAAACTCCAAGGGGTCGTGTTTTTGGCTGATCTTATGGAACTGCCATTCGGGGAGTTCGATTTGATCCTAGGGATGGACTGGCTAGTAAAGTACCAAGCACGTCTGGACTGCGCAGCTAAGCGTATGGTATTGAGAACCGTTGAGGGTGAAGAAGTGGTGATGATAGGTAATAGAAGAGATTATCTATCCAATGTTGTGTCCACTTTGAAGGCCGAAAAGATGGTGAGGAAAGGATGTGAGGTGTACATGGTTCATGTTTGTGCTTTGGAGGTTAAGGAATCAGTGGTAGAGAATGTTGGCACGGTAAAGGAATTTACCAATGTATTTCTAGAGGAGCTTCCGGGTTTACCCCCAAATCGTGAGGTTGAGTTTGGGATAAATTTGTTACCTGGAACCGCGCCAGTGTCTATTACCCCGTATAGGATGGCGCCAAAGGAATTGGTGGAACTGAAGGCGCAGATCCAGGAATTGTTGGATCGGGGTTTCATCCGACCAAGTGTTTCGCCTTGGGGAGCGCCTGTGCTATTTGTTAAGAAGAAAGATGGTACGATGCAGATGTGTATAGACTACCGCCAGCTGAATAAGTTGACGATCAAGAACAAGTATTCGTTGCCGAGAATAGATGACTTGTTTGATCAGCTTAAGGGGGCCTCAGTCTTCTCTATGATCGATTTGAGGTCGGGATATCATCAGCTTAAGGTAAAGGAGGCTGATATCCATAAAACAGCATTTTGCACTCGGTATGGGTACTATGAGTTCTTGGTAATGCTGTTCGGGTTGACCAACGCGCCAATAGCGTTCATGGATATGATGAACCGGGTGTTTCAGCCGTACTTGGACTAGTTCGTCGTGGTGTTTATAGACGACATATTGGTATACTCAAGATCTGAGGAGGATCATGATGCGCATCTGCGGGTGGTTTTGCAGATTTTGAGGGAGAAGCAGCTATTTGCCAAGTTTAGTAAGTGCAAGTTTTGACTGAAGGAGGTGACTTTCTTGGGTCACGTGGTGTCAGTTGAGGGGATAAGGGTGGACCCTCGGAAGACTGAGGCAGTGTTGGACTGGAAACCGCCTAAGTCGGTAGCAGAAGTTCAGAGTTTTCTGGGTCTGGCAGGGTATTACAGAAGATTTGTGGAAGGGTTTTCCTTGATAGCAGCACCGTTGACCAAGTTGCTGAGGAAAGGAGTTCCATTTGTGTGGTCAGACAAGCAGCAGGAAAGTTTTGATAAGTTAAAGAGGATTCTGACAGAAGCTCCGGTTTTGATTCAGCCTGAAGCAGGAAAAGAGTTTATGGTATATTGTGATGCATCGCATACTGGTTTAAGATGTGTGCTAATGCAAGAAGGGAAAGTGGTGGCATATGTGTCTCGACAGCTGAGACCGCACGAAGTTAACTACTCGATGCATGATCTGGAGTTGGCTGCAGTGGTTTTCGCCCTGAAGATTTGGAGGCATTATTTGTACGGGGAGAAGTCTATAGTCTACACGGATCACAAGAGTTTGAAGTACCTTTTGACTCAGAAGGACTTGAATTTGAGGCAGCGGAGGTGGGTCGAGTTGTTGAAGGACTACGACTGTTCAATTGAGTATCATCTGGGCAAGGCCAATGTGGTGGCAGACGCGTTGAGCCGTAAGGTAGTGTCAGACTTGAGAACGATGTTTGCTCATCTCAGTCTATATGACGACGGGAGTCTATTAGCAGAATTGCAGGTAAAGCCGACTTGGGTAAATCAGGTTAAAGAGAAACAGCTAGTAGATGAGGGTCTGAGTGCTCGGAGGTTGCAAGTGCAGAATGGTGGATTGGAGGGTTACAGCTTGAGTAGCGATGGGGTGTTGTGTTTCCAAGGGAAAGTTTGTATGCCGAAGGACGTTGAGTTAAGGCATAAGATTCTCCAAGAGGCACATAGCAGTCCATACGCTATGCGTCCTAGGGGTAGCAAGATGTATCGAGACTTGAGGGAACAATTTTGGTGGCCGGGGCTGAAGCGTGAGGTAATGGAATTTGTGGGTAAGTGTCTGACATGTCAGCAAGTCAAAGCTGAAAATCAGGTACCTTCGAGTCTGTTGCAGCCGATCAAGATTCAGCGGTGGAAATGGGAAAGGATTACAATGGATTTCGTTACTGGGTTACCTCTTACGCCTAGCAAGAAGGATTTAGTTTGGGTGATTGTTGATCGTTTGACTAAGTTGGCTCATTTTATACTGGTTAGAGTGGATTATTCGCTTCAAAGGTTGGCTAAGTTGTATGTGGCAGAAATAGTGAGACTGCATGGAGTACCAGTATCGATTATTTCGGATAGGGATCCCAGATTCACGTCAAGGTTTTGGAAAGCGTTGCATCAGGCTTTGGGTACAAGACTGGATTTCAGCACGGCATTTCATCCGTAATCAGATGGGCAGTCAGAAAGGGTAATCCAGGTTTTAGAGGATATGCTGAGGGGTTGTGTTTTGGACTTCAGGGGTAGTTGGGAAGAATACCTACCGTTGGCAGAGTTCGCGTACAACAACAGCTATCAAGCAAGTATCCAGATGGCACCGTATGAAGCACTGTATGGGCGTAAGTATTGTACTCCTACGTGTTGGACAGAGTTGGGTGAGCGTCAGATATTGGGTCCAGAGTTAGTGACAGAAACAGAAGATAAGGTTATGCTGATTCGAGCTCGTCTGAAAGAGGCTTCAGACAGGCAGAAGTCTTATGCCGATCTCAAGCGAAGGGATATAGAGTTTGCAGTGGTTGACAAGGTCTTTCTTAAGGTATCGCCATGGAAGGTGCTGAGGTTTGGTTGGAAGGGCAAGCTGAGCCCTAGGTTTATCGGGCCGTATAAAGTATTGAAGCGTGTAGGACCAGTAGCTTATCAGCTCGAGTTGCCAGCAGAATTGAGTCAGATCCATGACGTGTATCATGTTTCCGTGCTTAGGCGCTATCAATCAGATCCATCGCATGTTGTGCCAGTGGAGGAGATTGAGGTGAGTCCGGATTTGTCCTTCGAAGAAGAACCAGTGCAGATTCTGGATCGAGACTTTAAGGTGTTTCGTAAGAAGACGGTTCCATTGGTAAAGGTATTACGGCGGAACCATGTGCGGAAGAGGCCACGTGGGAGCCAGAGGATGTGATGCGGCAGCAATACCCTCAACTCTTCTGACCAGGTAATTTCGAGGCTGAAATTATTTTTAAGGGGGTGGAACTGTAACATCCTTAAATCGGGGTCTCTGCATCTTTTTTTTTGTGTTTTGCATGTGATAGCATGTGTGTTGTGCTAGTTTAGGGTGTTTTGGGGTCCAGGCATGAGCTTAGGGTAGGCCCGAGCCATAGCAAATTTTTTATTTTTTGGGTACTTGATAGGGGGAGCTGAAGGAGCTAAGTGTTAAGAGAATTGTATAGTAAGTTTTGGCACAAGAAGAGAGGTAGTAAAGTGGCAAAGAGGCGCCACTTAGAGCTCAAGGAAGTGACGCCACAAGCAGGGGGAAGGAGCCTTGGTTCGAGCTGCAGGAATCCCTCTTTGGGTATTTCTTTTTGACGCCAGAACTGAGAGAAGTTGTGCTCAGGTGGAACTCTGATGGATAGATGTTGAACAAGTCAACAGGTTCAAACGGGTGGAGAAGAGAAATCTGAGGAGTTTGACTCATTCAAACGGATTTGAATGGGTGGCCAGGAGGAATTTGTGGAAGTTGGGCATGGGAGCTTAGAGTTGGCCGAATGGCAAACTCTAAGAGAAAAGAAGGAATCGATTTTGGTGGCTTAGGGGGTGCCGATTTTCATTAGCTAGCTTAGAAGAGCACTTTCGGCTAGGCACTCATTTGTTGCACATTGTTTTGTGGCAAACCGAAACCCCATAGCATCCTTGTCATTTTTCTTCTCATGTTTCAAAACCGAAAACTTCTTCTAAGCACTTTCTCCTCCTTTTCTTTTTACTTCTTTTGGGTATTTGGCCGAAACTAGTTACCCTCATTCTATATCCTTCCTTCATATTTCTTTTCTTCCATCTACTCAAACCCGAATGTCCTCTTAAACCTTTCCTACTCTTCCATTTCGTTTTGGCCGAATTTACTTTGATCTTCATCCATCAATTGTGTTGCAACCATTTCGCTTTCTCCCTCAAAGCCATAGCCGAATCTTCCTAAGTACCCTTTTGTCTCTTTTCTCTTTCAATCGATTCAGCAAGTGCCGAAATCCCATCATCCATCTTCTATTCCTTTGGGTTCTCATAGCCGAATCTCAACCTATAGGCAGGTAAGGTTCCATTGTTTTCGTTTCTTTCTCTCTTCTCTTGATCTTATGACCGAATCTCCCTGACATACTCTCATTCCTTTTCCTTTTTCTATCTTGGTTGCTTTAATGTGAAAAGCCGGAAGCTTTGTCGCTCAAACTCTTTCATTGGACTCGGGGTTTCTGTGGATTGTCGCCGATTGTCTATTCACTCTCAATCGATTTCGTTAGTAGTGTGGTAAGTGTTCCTGGCGACAATCAATTCTTATTTTGTTAATGCCGAAGGCAGATACCCCATGTTATTTGATGCTTGGCTGAATGTAGGAAGGGGTCTCGATGCCATCTTGGGTGGAGTTTTCGGGATTTGTTGGTCGTGAGTCAAGCCTAGAACTTTCGAGATTTGTCGACTCAGGTAGGGGATCTAACTTCGGGTTCTAGTTCTTTATGATTTGGTTCACTGCTTTAACCCGACTTAGTGATAAAGGGTGTTATGGATTCAAAGGCTAACCAAGTGTTAGGTGGGGTTAGATCTGAGAACCCAGCCCCTAAGTTCAAGAAGAGGGCTGTCTCGGCGGTTCGTGACTGGCCACCGGGGTGTGGGCCGGCATCCGAGCAGGAGAGTGGGCAAATCGCGGTTATGTCGATTAATGACAGTACCGATGTAGAAAGTGTAGTTTTGCGCGTAATCAGTTGTATAACTCTTACACACTTCGTAGGTTAATATGATTTCGTTATGTGATTTGTTAAATGCCGGAATAATGGCGTAAAACGATGTTTTATGATGTGCTACCCTCATGGGTATAAGCGAGGACTCCGGATAAGTCCCTTTTGATTTGTTTGATGTTAAATGCCTTGGTTAAAAGTTGTATATACTATGATATGTGACTATTGTATGCTAAGCTTGACACTCATGCCATGAAAAGTATATTCATTGATGAGGGTATGATGAGAGGAGGGGGAAGGATGATTTCAGACTGTCATCAGTGGTTTTGACCACATAGTGGGTTGGCCCCGCTTTCTATATTTATGACTAAGTCTCAGTGGTTTTGACCACCAGTGGTTTGGTACCACATATTGCTATCTTTGTGACTCGTCCCAGTGGTTTTGACCACAGTGGGTTGGCCCCACATATCGATATACGGGATTGTCATCAGTGGTTTTGACCACAAGGTGGGTTGGCCCCACCATATTATTTTGTGACTATGGTCATCAGTGGTTTTGACCATACTTATCTTAATTGTGACTACGGTCATCAGTGGTTTTGACCACCAGTGGTTTTGACCACACGGGGTAGATACAGGAGTTCGGATGGTTAGGTTGGGTTGCATGACTTGCATATTGGCTTATGAAATTGTGTAAGAGCATTGATAATTTCAGGATGGGGATTTGCACACTGAGTCTCGGTGACTCACCCCTTCCTTTACATTTTGCAGATGATTCGTAGATCGCGGATGTGGAGCAGGGACAGACTCGAGGTGGCCATGCTCATTACTCTGGGTTTTGATTTAAATTATAATCTGGATTTTGCTTTACTTTTAATTTGGTTTTCGGGTTGTAATAAGGCCATTAACTTTCACTTTGAAGTTTATCTATCTGCTTAGGTTATCACGAGGATTTTGTATAAGTTAAACAGAATTGCATGCCTAAATAACCTTTAGAATGGAAGTTTTCTAAAATTCACAACTTATCGGGTTTCTAAAACTTTACCATCGGGTAACGACAAACAAGTAGCATCAATAGGTTAACTCGGTTTTCTTAAAAACTGCAAACGGTTTTGACAACTAGGCTAAAACTATTTCAGTTTTTCAATAAAAACCAATGGTTTTCTTAAAATAAGAAACTACACACAACTTTCCAAATCATGTTTTTACCAAATCAAACAACTCGTTTTAAATAATGACCCCTTCTTTCAAAATTAAATTTACAAACTGTTTTCTTAGAAATCGTTTCCTCCTGTGACATACCAGATTCGGTCGTGGTGTGTTGACCGGGTTTGGGGTGTTACAATTAATCTGTACGCACAGGTATAAAATGGGTAGATTTAGTTAATCGGCCTACAATAACCCACACTGAATTCTTTTCTAGTAGGCGTTAAGGGTAGCCCACTCACAAAATCCATGGTTACCCTCTCCCACTTCCAAAGTGGAATTTTAACTGGTTGCAGTAACCCTGAAGGCAGTTGATGCTCAGCTTTAACTTGCTGGCACGTCAAGCGCTTACTCAAAAAATCAGTAACTTCGTGTTTCAGCCCTAGCCACCAGTACAACTCATGAAGATCTCGGTATAATTTGTTTCTGCCCAGATGCATAGCGTATGGACTACTATGTGCCTCTCGCAGTATAGACTGCCTTAACTCAGAATCCTTTGGTACACAAACTCTACCACGGAAGCACAGTACTCCTTCACCATTCAACCCAAAATCTTTAGTCTCTCTATTCTCAACTTGTCAGAAACGAGAAACACTGACTCATCCACCAACTGTTTCCCTTTAATTTGTTCGGTCCACAACGGTCTCACTTGACGTCCAGCTAGCAAGCTACCATCATCGTACAAGCTGAGACAAGCAAACATTGCTCTCAAACTAGATATGGCCCTACGGCTCAGTGCGTCAACTACCACCTTAGCCTTACCAGGGTGATACTCAATCGAGCAGTCGTAATCCCTGAGCAACACTACCCATCTTCGCTACCTAAGATTCAGCTCCGTCTGAGTAAGAAGATACTTGAGGCTCTTGTGATCTGTGAAGATAATACACTTCTCGCCATATAAATAATGCCTCCAAATTTTTAGTGCAAATATCACTGTGGCTAACTCCAAGTCATGAGTTGGGTAATTCACCTCATGAGGCTTAAGCTGACAGGACGCATAAGCAACCACCTTACCCTCCTACATCAGTACACAGCCCAATCCAATGTGTGATGCGTCACTGTAGATAGTAAATTCCTTCCCAGACTCTGGTTCTATCAAGACAGGGGCTTCAGTCAGAACCTTCTTCAGTTTCTCAAAACTTCCTTGATGCTTATTAGTCCAATTAAATGGTACCCCTTTACAATGTAACTTAGTCAGGGGTGCAGCAATTAAGGAAAAGCCCTCAACAAAACATCTGTAATACCCTGCCAAACCCAGAAAGCTTCAAATTTCTGATATGGTCTTAGGTGGTTTCTAGTCCAATACAACTTCAATTTTTCGAGGATCCACCCTGATCTCCTCAGCAGACACCCGTGACCCAGAAATGTCACTTCTAGCAACCAGAACTCACATTTGCTGAACTTGGCATATAGCTGCTTCTCCCTCAGAACTTGTAGAACAATTTGAAGATGTGCATCATGGTCCTCATCGGTTCTCGAATACACCAGGATATCATCTATAAACACCACTATGAACCGATCCAGGTAGGGCTAGAACACTCGGTTCATCAGGTCCATGAAAGTAGCTGGTGCATTAGTCAGCCCAAACAGCATCATTAGGAACCTGTAATGACCATACCGAGTCCTAAATGCAGTCTTATACACATCCGCCTCCTTTACCCTCAGTTGATGGTACCCAGAACGGAGATCTATTTTAGAGAAAACAGACGCTCCTTGCAACTGATCAAACAGATCGTTGATTCTCGACAGGGGATACTTCTTTTTGATAGTGAGCTTATTAAGTTGCCGATAATCGATACACATACGCATGGACCCATCCTATGGAGACACACTCGGTCGAATGAATCCTTAGTCCAGTAGCTCTTGAAATTGGGAGTCCAGTAGCTCTTGAAATTGGGACTTTAACTCCACCAGCTCCTTCGGTGCCATCCTGTATGGGGCGATGGACACCGTAGCTGTTCCAGGTAAGAGCTCAATACCAAATTCGACTTCGCAATTCGGAGGTAATCCAGGAAGCTTGTCAGTAAATACATCTGGAAAATCCTTAACAGTTCTAATATATCCAACAGAAGGACCTTCAGAATCAGAAATACTTACGTAAGCTAGAAACGCCTCACTACCCTTGTGAATCAGTTTCTCGACCCTTAATCCTGAGATTACATTAGGCAAATAATCTCTTCGCTCCCCTAACACAACCACCTCCTCATCCTCAGAAAACTTCAACACCATACACTTAGCAGCGCAATCCAAATTTACACGGTGTTTCACTAGCCAATCCATGCCCAATATAAGATCGAATTCATCAAACGGCAGTTCCATCAAATCCGCCAGAAAGACCACCCCTTAGACCTCTAGGGGCACGTCTCAGAACAACTTATTCACCCTAATCGACTGTCCCAATGGACTTAACACAGTCATCTCCCTATCAGTAATTTCAAACTGAAAACCCAGCATCTCAAACACAGTGCATGAAACATACGAGTGTGTAGACCCAATGTCAATTAAAGCAGTATATAGTACATTATAAATTAGAAACGTACCAGTTATGACGTCCGGGCTGTCGCCATCCTCTCGGCGATGAGTAGCATAGAAAAAGGTGGTTATCTCGCCTCAGTGTTACCAGTACCTCTGCCTGGGGCTCCACGACCTCGTCCCATTTCGTTTCCACCTCTGGCCTGCCCACGACCTCTCGGTGGCTACTGACCACCTCTCACTAGCTGAATATGACCCGGTCCTTCAGCTTTCATCTAAATAGGCCTCTAAGGACAATCCTTAACCCAGTGATCCATGGACCCACATCTAAAGCTCGCCCCGATCCTCTTCCAACACTCACCCTGGTGAGATCTCCCACAATCAGCGTAAGGCTGCGGTCTATTAACAGCAATAGAAACCCCAGTCCGGATTAGCCCATCAAACCTGGCCTTCTTAATAGCCTTCCCACAAGAACTTAAGGCCCTAAAATCCCTCTTATTTCTACCCTTATCTTTTTCACGGTTCTGGCGCTCCGAGCGCTTCACCTCCTCAGCAATCTTTGCTTTCTCAACTAGGGCAGCAAAGTCCCGCTCCCTCTGTGGAGCTATCAGCACACGTAACTAATCCCAGAGGCCATCTTCAAACCGCACACAATGTTCATACTTAGTTGCGACTATCCCGCAAGCATAACGACTCAACTATAACAATTCTGCCTCATATGCTGCCACTGTCTTACTCCCCTATGTCAGGCTTAGAAATTCCTTCGTGCGTCCACATAACTTGCGCCCACATACTTCCTTAAAAAGGCCGTCTTAAAGAAATCCCATGTCAAGCGGTCGACCTGCGTACCCTCTCTTATAGTGAGCCACCACTGGTATGCCTCATCTCGTAGTAAGGGCACTGCTCCCTTTAATTTATGTTCCACCGTATAGTCAAGGTCATCTATTATCCACTCGATAGCCTCTAAACAATACTCTGCTACATTCAGGGTTACACCAGAAACACCTCTGAAGATTTCTGCTCCATTAGACCGGAGTCGCTCAGAAATTGACCCTCGACCCACGGATCAAGTACTCGCTCCAGCAACCCTCTCAAGAACCCATAACATTGCTTGGGATAGAGCATCATCCCCAGTTGCTCGATCATGAGACCCTGTCTTAATTATTGGTGAGGCTGGTGCTTCCCTAGCAGGCATATGGCCCAATGCTGACGATCTGGCCCGAGCACCTCCTCGGCCTCTACCACGACCCCGTGAACCCTTTCCTCGAGTAACTCTTGTACTCATCTCGATATGTGTTTTATCTAATTAGTAGTCTTATGCATCAAATTATAATTTCAGTAATTATTAACAAATGTATTACGAAAAGAAGTTATTAGAGGTTAGTTTTCGCCGATCGAGGTCTCACTACAGTTTACAGTCTCCTACGGTTTTAGTTTCCTCTATCTAAAGTTTCAAAGTATATCAGTAATCAGAATTTGGAGAACTTACAAATTTTGTGCCGAAGACTCGGTGTGCCACACTTGTACATGTTTCGAAAACATTTCAAATCTTTGAAATCTACATTCAGAAAAACTTTTCAAACTCATTCCACAGTCGAGTTCTGCAACCTGGCTCTGATACTACTAAATGTAACACCCCAAACCCGGCCTAGACGTTACAGCTGAATCTGGCGTGTCACATCGAAGTGTTTTACGAAATCAAGGTTAATGAGGGAATTTGTTCGAGTAAAAATCCGTTTAGTTCTTATTTCCTCAAAAAAATGATTGGTAAGTTATAAAAACCAATATCTAGTAAACTTACCATGTTCGGCTGTTGGTTTTAAAATTCTCGCAATCTTCTCTAACTAATGTCATTTACAGTTTGAAAATATGTGTTTGTCGTTTTAAACCATTATTACTTTTGAAAACTTGTTTGTATCCGTTCGGCAATTTCGAAATTAAGAATTTAAAACCCACTTCCGAGAAAAATTACCAGAGGCCTTATTACATAATTATTAACCCAATATAAAAATAAAATAACTAAGTCTAAAATTAAAAATAACGAACTTGTGGCCACCTCCGACTCCCTCGCAGCTCCAAATCATCTAAGGCTGGGGATTACCTGCACAGTTAACAGAAAAGGGTGAGTTACGAGAACTTAGTGCGTAATCCCTTATCATGCAGTAACAGTCTGGGCCTGAGCCCTATTGAGTAACAGTACAGTGTGGGCCTTGGCCCAAAATAGTAACATTGTGGGCCGAAGCCCGATACAATATCAGTATGGTTCAAATATACAAACCCACCCCAATCCAGCCAGCACACCACCCGTACCAACCCAACACATCATGTGGGGACAAAGTCAACCCACCTAGCCCTCACACCAATATTGTAGCATAGCTGCCAGTAAAAATAATGCAGTCGAGCTACCAGTACAGTGTATGTAGCGAAGTCACCCGTAACAGTAATTGTGCCAGAGCCACCAGTATCAGTATGTGTGGCAGAGCCACCAGTAACAGTACTTCCTCCATACAAAATCCCAACCCCATACAGTATGCCATGTCATCAATATTTCATGTATGCAACATGTCCTACTCGGTACAGTCATACAGTACATATTTTCATCTGTCAAACTATTTCTAGGGATAAAATAGTCATTTTGATGTATTAGGGGTAAAACAATAATTTTACTATTTAAAAGTATTTTGGTCATTTTGCTCCCTAGGGGTATTTCAGTCATTATACTCATTAAGGGTATTTTGGTCATTTTACTCATTAAGGGTATTTCAGTCATTTTATTTCCTAGGGGTATTTCAGTTATTTTACTCATTAAGGGTATTTCAGTCATTTTAACAACCTTTTAGAAGGTCTACAGTCGCCTCGAGTGACACATTTACCGTTTAATCGAAACAACGTAAATAGGCTCAAAACCCAATATTCGGCCTAAATGGGCCCACACATTCGTGTGGCCCATTTGGCCCAAATCTAATCACGATTATGTGATCTACGTAGCCTAGTCCAGTTTCAGCCACTTTTTGCAACTTTTATTCGTGTGGGGCCCACACGACCTATTTCGGCCCAAATACGCAGAAACACTCGCGGTGGCCTCTACAGTCTATTGCCCATGTTTGTGGGCTCGGTTTACCACACAAGTGCTTGCACGCTCGGGAGGCCTCGAATGTCGAAGTTTTGGCTTTTCGGCTTTTGCCAACTCATAGAAACGATAGTGTGATTACACACTTTTTTTTTCGGAGTCATTCCAAGATCTACGAGCCCCCAACCTAGAATCAACGAAATCCAATGTTAGTCCTTAATCGTTAGAGTACCACCCTCTTAATAGCACTTAATCCAAAAAATCCTCCTTACCTTGTTTGAATGAGGGTGATCTTAATCCCTCAACGTTCGTGGTTCAGAAACAAGCCCACGCCTTGCCTAGAATCTGGATTATAAACAAACGTTGTTAGATAGCATCAACTATTATCCCAACAACATAAAGGCAACATTTGGGTTAGAAGAACGAAAGGTACCATAACTTAAACCCTTATCGTTTGTCAAGAAATCTTATGAAGACCGAACTTAACAAGCAATGGTAGAATCGAAGAGTACTCGACCAATCCCCTAATTGCAGAGTAATCGAAAATGGCTAGCCCAAAAGATGAGAAGTATTCGGCCTAAACAATATGGGTATACCGGAAGAAAATAGAAAAAGAATGGAGCTAAAAGATGAGGGGGATTCGGCTAGAAAAGAAGTCAAGAGAACATCAACTAGCGAGGGAGAGATGAGGCTATAATCGGTCATAGAGGAGGGTGAAAGCAACAAGCGATTTGCCAAAGGCTCAACTGTATAGTAGGAAGAAAGAAAAGGTGTGGAAGAGAACAACTCAATTAGGTTGTGAAGAGGGAGGAGTCGGTAGTAGAGGAAAAGAAGAGTGCAACCGTGTGTAGAGGAAAGAAAGTGTAGAAATGTGCAGAGAACAAAAAAGTGCAAAATGCCTAACATATTCAATCACCTCAAGAAAGCAACCAAAAATAATTCTAGAGGAAAAAAAAAACCCAAAAGCCAAAATATGGGAGGAGAGCAAGGAGACTTCGAAAACTACTAGTCTAGAGCCGAAATGACTAACAATCCCCCCAGCCAAATTGACAAAGTTTGAGTTCCCCCAAACGGCACAACTCTCCACTCCCTCAACTCCTTGATTCACTCCACCAATCTCTCCATAGTCTTCTCCGAGATTTCCTCCTACAATCTTTCCATGACCATTTCAAACTTCTCATCCATCAGAGTTTTACTACAACACAAACTTTAGCCGTCCTAACTGCAAAATAAACACTACCTTGCTTATCCCAGAACTTGAACCTCAGACCTCTCTGTTACTCCACACGCCACTTGCCACTAGGCCACAAGCTCCTCTTGTGTCATTAACCCAGCATTATTATTAATAAAGCCTAAGTGCCAGTGTTTAGGTTCATTTTAGGAAAAATTTTAAAATTTTGCAATAGCCAGGGCTTGAACCCTAGACTACTCAGACACTTCCAAACACCCTTAAATCACCTAACCAACACACTAAACATGAAATTGTGTCAGAATATCCAAAATTAAAGACCCTATATTTTTGGGGCGTTACATAAATTGTTAAAAGTATAAATTCATGGGTTTTGTTGTGAATTTTTGGTAATTATGGATTGTTTCAAGTTCCCTTGTAACTTTGGTTAATATGGATTTAGGTTAAAATGGTTAGATTTTATGTTATGAGCTTAAATACTAAATTCTGAAAAGTCAAAGTATTAAGAGTAATTTTGTAAATTCGCATAATTATGAATTATGGGTTAAATTGAATACTGGAAGTACTTAATTGAATGAAATTATTTATTTAGATTAAGATAAACCACAATCAGACTTAAATCGAGGAAAAGCTAAAGCTTCAGATTAGTTCGACTCTACTACTACCAACCTAGTTATCGAGATTAAGATAAACCATAATCAGACTTAAATCGAGGAAAATCTAAAGTTTCATATTAGTTCAACTCTACCACTACAACCCTCGTTATCGAGGTAAGTTCGTACAAACTACGATCATTTTAATGTTAGCTAAATTAACTATTTACTATGTTGTTTTAATATAAGTGAATTTGAATTTAAATGTACCAATGCTATGATGAATTCACAAATAATGAATCCCGGTTGAACCTTAAGAATTCTTAGGAAAATGACATGTCATTAGGGATTTCATGTTTTGGGTGCTGGTCTTGAATGTTCTGCCGACGGTTGAGGTCCTACATTTGTTGCGGATTCTCCATAGGTCGTGTGAGCAGCATCATGTAGCTAACATTCGGACCCACAGCTCGTGCGAGCATTGATGCAAAGGAAAGGTTACGGTTATATGTAAAGGCACACTATGTGTGAGCTTTCCAGAGTATCCGATGTAATTTTAGATGGTTCAAGGTAAGAAAAGGGAATGAAATGGTAAGTTTACAAATGGAATGCAACATGTTCTTATGAAAAGATTTATGAGCTAAATGATGTATTCACATAAGGAATTTGACTTATTTTATGGTTGAATTCATTTGTATCGTGAACAAGTGTACTAACTTGTGAGTTTGATGATGTTGTATAGGCTTATGCTAAGCTTATGGCATTGGTAATGATTTATGCTTAATCTATTAATTTTATAAATGAAATGGTAAGTTCTGTTTAAGTTTATACAAGCTTACTAAGCACTCATTGCTTATGTAGTTACTTTCCTTTGTTTTATAGATTACTAGAAGCTCGATTGGTTGGAAGCTCATCAAAGACCTATCACACTATCCAGCAATCGTTTTGGTAGACTTTGTGTATTTTGGCAAACATTATAATAGTATGTATAAGATCTTTGTAATGTATGTTTTGCTATGCTTAAGCTTTTGAGGTTATGTTGCTTGGTGCACTTTAAAGCCATATCAAGTTATGTCACACTGGTCACTTTTAAGTGCTTGTAAATAAGCTTCTTGTGGTATGTTTGTGATGGCTTGAAGTTGGTCAATTATGGAAGAAACTAGGTTGTCTATTTGAAATATGGTCAAATTGCTTTGGTATGATTCTTAATGTTTGATACAATTGTGGTGCCTTTGAAAGACATCTTGGTTAGATGATTTAAGATGTTTGAAATGACATGTTTATGTATGTTTGAATGATGTTTGAACCTCTTGAATGTGTGCCCAAATGGTTTGAATGGTTAGGTATGATTTGGACTTGAAATGACTCGATTTTTAGGTAAATTTTGGGTTCACATGGCCTGGGACATAGGCTGTCACACGGCTGTGTGACACACACAGCCTGATAATACGGTCGTGTGTCATTTGTAAAGTTTTAATGTTTCAAGTCAATGAGTTACACGGCCTGGCACACGGGCGTTTGTGGTAACTCAGAGAGTGACACGGCCTGTCACATGGCTTTGTGACTGTAATCAGTGAGTTACATGGGTGAGCACACGAGCTGGGATGTAATAGCCCGATTTAAACCCTAGTTGGAATAGTGGTTTCGAGACCACAAATTTGAGGTCAGAAAAATATTTTAATATTATTTTCTGTGTTCATAATATGTGATTAAGTCTGTGTGAAATTTCTGTATGAAAATTTTGTGGTTTGAGTGCTTAATTAGCAAAAAGGACTTAATCGCGTAGAACGCAAAAGCTGTGTACTGATTGTTAAAGTGCCTAATTGTTATTGTCTTTATAATTTGGAGATTTTATAATGCAAATAGCCCATTTTATAAGTTAGTGGAAGATGATAGCATGGTTTTCTTGTTATTATTAAATTTCATTAAGGGCAAAATGGTAATTGGTGTATTAATGATAATAAAAATAAAACAAAACACCAATTTGTTCATCTTTTCATCACCATTGCCGAAATTTGCTAAAGAAAAAGAAAGGAAAAGAGCTTTAGGGTTCGGCCAAATTGAATTCTTGATTAAGTATGATTTTTGATCGGTTTTTGATAGTTTCTATGTTTTCGTGGTCGTTGCTTAGTGTTCTAGCTAGCCCATGCTTTAATTTTAGAAATTGATGGTGATTTTGAGATATGCCATTGATGAATGCTTGAGCTATCTGTTAGTTGATAGTGAAATATGGAAGATATGTGAAGGATGAACATGTTTTGTCTTTGAATTTTTAGTGAAATTGAGTAATTTGGGCTAAATTGAGAAAAGTGTAAATTGAAGGAATAAAATGTGAAATAAATGAAATGTGTGGGTTTGTATTAGCATGGGAAGAATTCAGCTAAGCTTGTGTGAGTAGAAATTTGGTGTATTTTGTGTTTTTGTGAATTAGAGACAAAAGTGTTGAAATGTGAAAATGTGAGGGCTATTTTGTAAAATGCCCTAAATATGTATATTTGGACTAAATTGAATGAATTTGTGATCGAATGAGTTAAATTTAAATGTGTATAGACCAAGAAAGGAGAGGTTCAGATCGAGATCGAGGCAAAGACAAAGTGCTCGATTAATCGATCGTTTCAGTATTTCGACGTCCGAGGTAAGTTTGGATATAATACTAGTTATTAAATTATATATTGTGATGTGAATTGAATGAATATATACATAATTATGAGACTAGAAATGCTATGTGCGGAATTGAAACAGATGGCACTAAGTGTGCGAAATTAAAAATGGGATGGTTAGCACTGTGGGTGCGAAAAGATAGAAGCTTCGGCTTATTGATTTGGCACTGTGTGTGTTATTGATATAAGTTCGGTTTAACATATTAGCACTAAGTGTGCGATGACGATTATGTTTCGATCATAAAACTAGCACTAAGTGTGCGTGTAACACCCCAAACCAGGCCTAAACGTTACAACCGGATCTGGTATGTCACATGGAAAGGTTGTTTTAAAGAAACTTCACGACTGTTTAAAAAAAAATCCCGAGTTGTAATGTTTATAAGTTGAAAACCATTTACTAGTGTTATTGGAAAAAGGTTGTTTACAATTTTAGGGAAAAAAATTGCTTTGCGTATTAAGCGTTTCATAAAATATAATAATTGCAATAAATCACAACCCAAATCATAAAATCCCGGAGGGCTTATTACATAACAAAATCCCAAATTAAAAGTAAAATTTAAATAAGGAAAACGAATTTGCGAAAGAAGTACTGCATGGCCACCTCGAAGTCCACCTCGGCTCCAAATCCGCAACTAAGGATTACCTGAAACATTTAAAAAGAGGTGGTGAGTTTACGAAAACTCAGTGTGTAATTCCCCTTACGAATGATAATTGGGCCTAAGCCCACAGAAGCAGATTGGGCCTTAGCCCTCACAATAACATACTTGGCCGAAGCCCACATAATTCGAATCGGGCCGTAGCCCTAACATCATGGCATATCGGATAGTGAATGCAATGCAACCTAGCCCAACCTAGTATTCCATCCTCTACACTCCGCTCCATATGTCCAACCTCAACACTCCTGTGGGGATTTCTACAATCAACCCTCCATCCTTTACACTCCTCTTTGGTAGTCATGCTGACAGTCATGCTGCTCAAAGGCGATATAATGTGGTCTAGCCACCGATAATTATGTGACCAAGTCACTGATATACAATGAGGCACTAAGCTATCAAATTAGTGTGACAGTGTCACCGATATACACTTCCCCTTCATATCATTATCATTTTCCAATCCCATGCAATATGGCATAATAATTCGTGTATGCGGTATGTTATGTATGCAAAACATCTATCAGATAACGTATGAAATGAATTACAATCATAATGAGGATAACAAAATACAACATAATCAAGCTAATCAATCTCTAAGGGTATAACAGTAATTTTACCTACCAAGGGTATTTCGGTAATTTACCCACCAAGGGTATTTCGGTAATTTTGTACCTACAATGGCCTTTCCGAAGGCCCAATTTGCCCCGAGCAACTCAGCTACCATTTCTGATTGTTACCGGACTATTGGGCCTAAAACCCGATTTCGGCCCATTCGGGCCTACACGCTCGTGAGGCCCACCTAGCACAAATCTAGCTACGTATATAAGATTCACTTAGACTAGTCCATTCTATACTACAATCATACAAATTGCTCAAATGGGCCCACGGGCCCATTGGGCCCAAGCAGCCTCAACCCACAAGAACACTACTGATGGCCTCAACTATAACGTCGAAGCCCCCACACGTGCGCTCGCACGCTCGTGTGGCTATTAACATCGTGTGACCGCTATTTTGGCAATTTGCCGCTCTACAACTAGAGTAGAGAAGTACACACCGGATAGGAATCTGGTGCAAACCCGCGCTCCGACCACTCCTGTGCCCAAACGCCCTCCAAGGTATCCTTCCTCCTATCATAGAATGCTCTATATATAGCTAGCTTCTCACCTTCCTTCTTTGTATCTTTCCGATGTGGGATCCCTTTGTCAGTAGAGTTTAAATCCAACTCAAACTCTTGCCGTCCAATCCGCAAAATAAATACTCCCTTGCTTTTCATGAGATTCGAACCCAGGCTCCCCTGTAGCATAATCCACGCTGCTTGCCACCAAGCCACAAGCTCCTCTTGTGTCTTAAACCATGCGCAACTAAATATAAATCTATAGCCAAATTCTAAGGTCCATGTAAAAAAAACCAAAATACAAGAGAAAGACTTTAACCTTGGACCTCCTTCCCTCCTTGTGGCATCATCCCCTTGTCTCTTATGTGACGTCACTTTGCCACTACACCACACACTCCACTTGTGTTATTTTTCTCCATATTTTATTCTTAAAGCCTACCTACTAACTCCCAGGGTTTTATTCACCTAAAACCAAAATTTCCCTAAAGCCAAAGTTTGATCCTGGGACTTCATAGAAGCCCTCTAACCTTCCAAAATCACTCACCTTATAGGTCCAACTTGCACTAAAGCCGTTCTCTTGTTCTCCAAAAATTTTAAACGCTACTACTCCCAAGGCCCATTGGGCCCAATCCTACTAGGCCCAATTTTAAGATGTGACAGTGCGAATAAATCAAAAGAATAGCAAAGGTTGAATGAGATGTAATATCGAGATATTGAGTAGCATGACTGGTGAGTAACTATGTGTTGATCAAGGTATGCTTGAAGCTATATGGTTGATGATAGTTTTAAAAGTTAAATGAATAGATATTTGAGCATATGGTTGAGATTGATGATGTGCTTAATTGTGCATTTATCTAAGTGATGGTTTAATTATATGTGATGTGGTATTATTGAGTTGTATGTATTGTATTTTGAACTTACTAAGCTTTTGAAAGCTTACTGTGTGATTTGTTTCTCTGTTTAACAATGTACGTAAAGCTAGCTCGAATCTAGGGATCGTCAGCATTTCTATCACACTATCGGCAATCTATTTTTGGGTACTTTTGGAAAGATGTATATAGTTGAATATGGCATGTTTAGGCTAGATGTTATGGCATGTTTTGAAATGCTTAATCCTTGCCGTTTGATTTGGCTTGGAAGTTGAATGATATTGAACTTATGAATGAGCTATGAATATGGTATATTTCATGGTTATGTGGTTGATGAAAGATGTGGTTTGAAGATGAATTATGTCATGGATTACATGATGCTTGATATATATGTTTTGAGATGTACAATTCTTACTTTGAATGGACTTATTTGTGATGATATTAGGTATGGAAATAAAGGGTATTGTTGGTGATTAATTAGTGCTTGAAATGGTATTTTTTTATGAATTTAGAAGCATGAATTAGTATTGACTTGAAGTTTGTAGGTGATTCAAGGTGTGGGAGGCAAGTTTGGCCTTGAAATGGCCTATAACTGCCCACACGGTTGAGCACACGGGCGTACAGCTTGACCGTGTCCCGCGTGGTTGAAATTCAAGGCAAGTTAGGATCGACCACGGGCTAGACACACGGGCGTGTAACTAGCCATATAGTAAAGTTAGTAGCAACCACGAGTGAGGCACACGAGCGTGTCCACGACCGTGTGGACAAGTCAGTTTGTATGCCCTGTTTTGACACAACTTAGACACACGGGCGTTTCGTGGCCGTGGGAGGCACACGGCCATCCCACACGGGCGTGTGACCTCTACAGTTTGGAAAAATGTTTAAATTTCTAAGAATTTTTGTATGTATTCAGTTTGGTCACGACCTCTTTTTAACACGTGTTAAGGTCCCATAGATCTCGATAAGGGATTGTATGTTCGTATTTACAAATGATTGATTGGTGATTCACTTTGTGTTGATTAAATGGATGTGAAATGTTTTGATTGTTCGGTAATGCCTCTTAACCCTATTCTGACATGATTTTGGGTTAGGGATGTTACATTTTATTGGTATCAGAGCTACAGTTTAGTTGATTCTCAAACTAATGTAGCGCGTGTGAGTCTAGCTATACATGCTAGATATATAATTGCGATAGTGTGATGAATCCTGACAGTTGAAAATGTGTTTTCATATAGTAATTTATCCCGATCGAGCAGTTGTTGACGATGTTGAGAGTAACGCCCCTAGTCCCGCTCAAGGGACAGCGCCGGCCACATCTAGGCCGAACGATAACAGTGAGGGAGGAGAGGCTAAGCAAGCCTTCTTCCGAATGATGAGTGAGTGGTTTTCAGACGAATTCGGCTGCTCCACAACCTCCACCCCCACAAGTACCTGTTGTGCCACAAGTTGTAGATCCGATCAGATTGAACAAGCCTACTGCGGATAAGATTCGAAAGTACGGGGTCAAAAATTTTAGGGCCACAGCTGATGATGATGTTGAGCGAGCTGAGTTTTGGCTTGAGAATACAATCCGAGTGTTCAATGAAATGTCGTTGACCCTTGATGAATGCATTAAGTGTGCAGTTTCCTTGTTGAGAGATACGACATATAACTGGTAGAAGACATTGATATTAGTCAACGATTCATTGATCAGAAACGTAAAGAGTTTCTAGAGTTAAAACAAGGTCTTATGTCAGTTATAGAGTATGAACAGGAATTTGTGAGATTGAGTCAGTATGTACGAGAATGTCTTTCTACTAAAGCTACCATGTGTAAAAGATTCATTGAAGGGCTGAATGAAGACATTAAATTGTTGGTTGGGATACTTGACATAAATGAATTTGCCGTGTTGGTTGAAAGAGCTTACAAAGCCGAGGAGCTTAGCAAAGAAAAGAAGAAAGCTGATTTTGAGGCTAGAGATGAAAGAAAAGGATCGATAAGTAAGACGTCTCAACCTTTGATGAAGAGTTTTGGAGATGCAAGCAATCGATCAAATGCTTCATTTGGACATCCGAGTAGAGATCGTGCGAGACAAAGTGTTGGTCTGAAAACTCAAGCTCAAATTGAATCAAGTGTTGGAAGTGCTAAAAGCAACAAACTTGAGTGTAGACAGTGTGGAAGACGACATGTGGGAGAATGCTGGGGTAAGTGTAACAATAGAGTTTGTTATAATTGTGGACCATGAGATCATTTCATTAGAGACTGCCCAAAGATGGTTGAGAAAGAAAATGTTCAGAGTGCAAGATCGAGTAACATGACGGTTAGGGGTAAACCACCCAGAAACACCGGAAATGTGAGTGGAAGCCAGAGAGGGACTACTGATACAGCTGTGAGATCGAAGGCGAGAGCACCTACCCGAGCCTATGCTATACGTGCACGAGAAGAAGCATCATCTCCAGACGTCATCACTAGTACTTTTACTCTGTTTGATACTGATGTGATATCATTGATAGATCCAGGTTCTACTCATTCTTATATGTGTGTGAATCTAGTATCAAGTAAGACTCTACCTGTTGAGTCTACTGAATTTGTGATTACAGTATCAAACCCCTTAGGCAAGTGTGCCTTGGTGGATAAAGTGTGCAAGAATTGTCCATTGATGTTTCAGGATGTTTGTTTTCCGGCTAATTTGGTGTTGCTACCATTTGATGACTTTGATATAACTCTGGGTATGGATTGGCTCACTTTACATAATGCTATTGTGAATTGTAAACGAAAGAGTATTGAATTGAGAAGTCAGAATGGTGAGATAGTTTGAATTGAATCTAGTGATTTGAAAGGGTTACCAGCTGTTGTATCTTTGATGAAAGCTTTGAATTATGTAAGAAAGGGTTGCGAAGCTTATTTAGCATACGTGATTGATACAAAAGTGTCAGAAAAGAAAGTTGAATTTGTGCCTGTGGTTTGTGAGTTCCCAGATGTGTTCCCCAAAAAACTATCGGGGTTACATCCAATGCAAGAAGTTGAATTTAGCATTGAATTAGTATCGGGAACTACTCCTATCTCAATAGCCCCGTATAGAATGGCACCAACGAAATTGAAAGAGTTGAATTCTCAGTTGCAAGAGTTGACTGATAGAGGATTTGCACAACTGAGTTTCTCGCCCTGAGGTGCTCCCGTGTTGTCTGTGAAAAGGAAAGATGGCACTTTGAGGATGTGTATTGATTACTGACATTTGAAAAGAGTGACGATAAAGAATAAGTATTCCTTGCCACGTATTGATGATTTTTTTGATCAGTTGAAAGGAGCTACAGTGTTTTCAAAGATAGATTTAAGATCGAGCTACTACCAGCTACGAGTCAAAGAGTTAGATGTATCGAAGACTGCTTTCATAACTAGGTACGAACATTACGAATTCTTAGTTATGCCTTTCGGACTAACGAATGCTCCTGCAGTGTTTATGGATTTGATGAACCGGGTATTCAGACCGTATTTGGATCGTTTTGTTGTAATGTTCATTGATGATATTTTGATCTACTCATGTGATGAGATGCAACATGCTGAGCATTTGAGAATTGTACTGCAGACTCTGCGTGAGAAACAATTGTATGCAAAGTTTAGCAAATGTGAGTTTTGGTTGCGAGAGGTTGGTTTTCTAGGGCATATTGTATCTGCTGCGGGAATACGTGTTGATCCGAGTAAAATCTCAGCTATTCTAGAATGGAAACCTCTGAGAAATGTGTCTGAAGTTCGTAGTTTTCTGGGACTGGCGGGATATTATAGACGACTTGTGAAAGGCTTCTCGATGATTGCGACTCCGTTGACGAAGTTACTATAGAAAGATGTTAAATTCGAGTGGTCAAAAAAGTGCCATCAGAGCTTTGAGCAGTTGAAAGTATTGTTGACGGAAGCACTAGTGTTAGTTCAACTTGAATCGAGCAAAGAGTTCATAGGTTACAGTGATGCATCATTGAATGGTTTGGGCTGTGTGCTGATGCAAGAAGGCAAAGTCATCGCTTATGCTTCAAGGCAGTTAAAGCCGTATGAGAAGAACTATCCGACGCACGACCTTGAATTGGCCGCGATTGTGTTTGCATTGAAGATTTGGCGTCACTACTTATTTGGTGAGAAATGTCATATTTATACCGATCACAAGATCTTGAAGTACTTGATGACTTAGAAAGAATTGAACTTGCGACAAAAAAGATGGTTAGAATTGTTGAAAGACTACGAACTTGTGATTGACTATCATCCGGGCAAAGCTAATGTTGCAGCTGATGCCTTGAGTCGAAAGTCTTTTTGTGCCTTGCAAGCTATGAGTACTCAGATAGATCTATATGATGATGATTTAGTTTTGGCTGAGTTGAAAGTAAAGTGTATGTTCATACGTTAGATTTGTGATGCCTAGAAAAGTGATGTTGAAATGATGACTAAACGAGTTGAATATGATTTGAATTCTAATTCAGAATTTCGAGTTGATAGTGATGATTGTTTGAGATTCAAAGATTGGATCTGTGTTCCGAAGAATTCAGAGTTAATTCAGTTGATTTTGAACAAAGCTGACAATAGTCGTTTGACTATTCATCCGGGGAGTACAAAAATGTATAATGATTTGAAACAGTTTTATTGGTGGCATGGTATGAAACGGGACATCTCTGACTTTGTGTTGAAATGTTTAATATGCTAGCAAGTTAAAGCTGAACATCAGGTTCCATCCGGTTTGTTACAACCGATTATGATTCCTAAGTGGAAATGGGAGAGAATCACGATGGACTTTGTGTCGGGATTGCCGCTATCTTTGGGAATGAAAGATGTAATCTGACTGAGAGTTGATAGGTTAACGAAATCAGCTCATTTCATTCAGGTTAGAACAGATTAAGTTAGCTAAATTGTATAGCTCTGAGATTGTGAGATTGCACGGGGTGCTACTATCTATTGTGTCTGACAGAGATCCGAGATTTACCTCGCGATTTTGGAAGAAATTGCAAGAGGCTTTAGGCACAAAGTTGCATTTTAGTACTGCATTTCATCCGCAGACAGATGGTCAGTCCGAGCGGATTATTCAGATTCTCAAAGATATGTTGAGATGTTGTAGACTGGAGTTTGAAAGTACATGGGAAAAACATTTTTAGTTGATTGAGTTTGCATACAATAGTAGTTTTCAATCTAGCATTAAAATGGAACCGCATGAGGCTCTTTATGGTCAAAAATGTCAAACTCCATTATATTGGACAGAGCTGAGTGAGAACAAGATTCACGGGGTTGATTTAATAAAAGAGACTGAGCAAAAAATAAAGGTGATTCATGATAGTTTGAAAGCAACCTCAGATTGTCAGAAGTCTTATGCAGACTTGAAATGAAAAGATATTGAATTTAAAGCTGGTAACAAAGTGTTTTTGAAAGTGTCTCCGTGGAAAAAGATACTTCGATTTGGCCGGAAAGGTAAGCTGAGTCTGAGGTTCATCGGACCGTATAAGATCATTGAACGAATAGGGCCGGTGGCTTATAGATTGCTGTTGCCACCTGAATTAGAGAAAATTCATAATGTATTTCATGTGTCGATGCTTCGACGGTATAGATCTAATCCGTCTCATGTGATCGCTCCTATTGAGGTCGAAATTCAGTCAGATTTGTCGTATAGAGAAGAACCGATTCGAATCTTAGCGCGAGAGACCAAAGATTTGAGGAATAAAAGAATTTCCTTAGTGAAAGTGTTATGGCGCAAACACGAAGTAGAAGAGGCTACGTGGGAGCCTGAGTATGTTATGAAAGAGCAATATCCACATCTATTCACTGGTAAGATTTTTGGGGACGAAAATCCGTAAAGGGGGGAGAGTTGTAACAGCCCAGTTTAGACCCTAGTTGGAACAGTGGTTTCGAGACCACAAATTTGAGGTCAGAAAAATATTTTAATATTATTTTCTGTGTTTATAATATGTGATTAAGTCTGTGTGAAATTTTTGTGTGAAAATTTTGTGGTTTGAGTGCTTAATTAGCAAAAAGGACTTAATCGCGTAGAATGCAAAAGCTGTGTGCTGATTGTTAAAGTGCCTAATTGTTATTGTCTTTATAATTTGGAGGTTTTATGATGATGATAGCATGGTTTTGTTGTTATTATTAAATTTCATTAAGGGCAAAATGGTAATTGGTGTACTAATGATAATAAAAATAAAACAAAACAACAATTTGTTCATCTTTTCATCACCATTGCTGAAATTTGCTAACGAAAAAGAAAGGAAAATAGCTTTAGGATTCGACCAAATTGAGTTCTTGATTAAGGTATGTTTTTTGATCGTTTTTGATAATTTCTATGTTTTCCTGATCGTTGCTTAGTGTTCTAGCTAGCCCATACTTTAATTTTAGAAATTGATGGTGATTTTGAGATATGCCATTGATGATTGCTTGAGCTATGTGTTAGTTGATAGTGAAATATGGAAGATATGTGAAAGATGAACATGTTGTCTTTGAATTTTTAGTGAAATTGAGTAATTTGGGCTAAATTGAGAAAAGTGTAAATTGAAGGACTAAAATGTGAAATAAATGAAATGTGTGGGTTTGTATTAGCATGGGAAGAATTCAGCTAAGCTTGTGTGAGTAGAAATTTGGTGTATTTTGTGATTTTGTGAATTAGGGACTAAAGTGTCAAAATGTGAAAATGTGAGGGCTATTTTGTAAAATGCCCTAAATATGTATATTTGGACTAAATTGAATGAATTGGTGATTGAATGAGTTAAATTTAAATGTGTATAGACAAAGAAAGGAGTGGTCCGGGTCAAGATCGAGGCAAAGACAAAGTGCTCGATTAATTGACCGTTTTGGTATTTCGACGTCCGAGGTAAGTTCGGATATAATACTAGTTGTTAAGTTATATCTATGTGATGTGAATTGTATATATAATAATGAGACTACAAATGCTATGTGCGGAATTGACACAGATGGCACTAAGTGTGCGAAATTAGAAACGAGACAAATGTGGTTAGCACTGTGTGCGAAAAGATAAAAGCTTTGGCTTATTGATTTGGCACTGTGTGTGCATTACCAATATAAGTTTGGTTTAACATATTGGCACTCAGTGTGTGATGACGATTATGTTTCGATCATAAAACTAGCACTAAGTGTGCGAATAAATCAAAAGAATAACAAAGGTTGAACGAGATGTAATATATATTGAGTAGCATGAATGGTAAGTAACTATGTGTTGATCAAGGTATGTTTGAACTTATGTGGTTGATGATAGTTTTAAAAGTTGAATGAACAGATATTTGAGCATATGTTTGAGACTGATGATGTGCTTAATCGTGCATTTATCTAAGTGATGGTTTAATTATATGTGATGGGGTATTATTGAGTTGTATGTATTGTATTTCGAACTTACTAAGCTTCTGAAAGCTTACTGTGTGATTTATTTCTCTGTTTTACAATGTCAGTAAAGCTAGCTCGGATCCAGGGATCGTCAGAATTTCTATCACACTATCGGCAATCTATTTTTGGGTACTTTTGGAAAGATGTATATTTTTGAAATATGGCATATATAGGCTAGAAGTTATGGCATGTTTTGAAATGCTTAATCATTACTGTGTGATTTGGCTTGGAAGTTGAATGATGTTGAACTTATGAATGAGCTATGAATATGGTATATTTCATGCTTATGTGGTTGATGAAAGATGTGGTTTGAAGATGAATTATGTCATGGATTACATGATGCTTGATATATATATGTTTTAAGATGTACAATTGTTACTTTGAATGGACTTATTTGTGATGATATTAGGTATGGAAGTAGAAGGTATTGTTGGTGATTAATTGGTGCTTGAAATGGTATGTTTGAATGCATTTAGAAGCAAGAATTAGTATTAACTTGAAGTTTGTTGGTGATTCAAGGTGTGGGAGGCAAGTTTGGCCTTGAAAATGGCCTATAACTGCCCACACGGTTGAGCACACGGGCTTGTGGCTTGACTGTGTCCCTCATGGTTGAAGTTCAAGGCAAGTCAGGATCAACCACGGGCTAGACACAAGGGAGTGTGACTAGCCGTGTGGTGAAGTTAGTAGCGACCACGGGTGGGGCACACGGGCGTGTGGACAAGTCTGTATGTATGCCCTGTTTTGGCACGACTTAGACACACGGGCGTGTCGAGGCCGTGGGAGGCACACGGCAATCCCACACGGGCATGTGACCTCTGCAGTTTGGAAAAATGTTTAACTTTCTGAGAATTTTCGTAAGTATTCGGTTTGGTCCCGACCTCTTTTTAACACTTGTTTAAAGTCTCGTAGACCTCTCTAGCTTTCATCACATTTTCTCATTAAACAAGCCTAGTTGAACATTTATTTCTCTTACAACAACTCACAAAACCAATTATTTCATGCATTTATTACACAAATTCAACCTTTACTAATAGGTCCCGTTTAGGTGTTTTCGTGGTAACACCTTTCACAAAAGTTGTTTCTTAACTCACTAACATTCATTTTCTTCCATAAAAACTCAGCAAACAACATGAGCACTCTCCTCGCAAGTCCCTAAACTTTCAACCATTTTGCAAAATAGTCTCCTCATTAGCCAGCTTAAGCTTTGGGGGTTCCAAAAGTACAAATATTATTAAGAAAGACCTCTAAAATCACTTACTTGCTAGAGAATATGTTGGCTAAAAGTTTGAGCTTCAAAACCCCTATTTCTTGCTGAAAATTTTGGTAGAAGAAGAAGAGAAATGAAAAAGATGATAGCTTTCTCTTTACTTATCTTATTTTATTCATTTTAGTCACCTAACACCACCAAATTTTTGACTCATTTAATGCTCTTGTCTCTCTTGATTCCCTTGGCTGGCCATCATCTTTAGGGAGGTCTAATTGCACTTTAAGAACCATTAATATTCCATAGCTATTAGACACCTCTAGCTTGTAAAATAGAACATTAACACTTTATGCGATTTGCGATTTAGTCCTTTTTCGCAATTAAACATGCAATCGTTAAAATTAAGGAACCAAAATTTTCATGCATCCTTAAAAACTTGCTATAACACATAAAATAACATCAAAATAATTTTCTTCAACCACAGATTAGTGGTCCCGTAACCACTGTTCTGACTTGCCCCAAAATCGGGCTGTTACAACTCTCCTCCCCTTTAGAGATTTTGTCCTCGAAAATCTTACCGGTAAAAAGGTTTGGGTATTGTTCCCTCATGGCTTATTCCGGTTCCCATGTAGCCACTTACACGCCGTGTTTTTTCCATAACACTTTTACTAAGGCTATGCTCTTGTTCCTCAGCTGTTTAACCTCTCGAGCCAATATCTTAGTTGGTTCCTCTTCATAAGTCATGTCCAGTAGTATCTCAATTTCTGTTGGATGGCTCACATGCGAAGGATTGGAACGATATCGCTGCAACATCGACACATGAAACACATTGTATATTCTTTCTAGCTCTGCTGGCAAAGCCAACCGGTATGCTACTGGTCCAATCCTTTCAATAACCTTATACGTCCCTATAAATCATAGACTCAATTTGCCATTTCGACCAAATCTCAATATTTTCTTCCACGGGGATACTTTCAGAAATACTTTGTTAGCCACTTGAAACTCGATTTCTTTCATTTTTAAATCCACGTATGACTTTTGTCAATCTGAAGTCACTTTCAAACTATCACGAATCACTTTCACTTTCTCTTCGGTCTCTTTAACTAGATTGACCATGTGAATTTGCTTCTCACTAAGCTCAGTCCAATACAAGGGAGTTCGACACTTGCAACCTTATAAAGCTTCGCGTATGACTTTTGTCAATCTGAAGTCACTTTCAGACTATCACGAATCACTTTCACTTTCTCTTCGATCTATTTAACTAGATTGACCCCGTGAATTTGCTTCTCACTAAGCTCGGTCCAATACAAGGGAGTTCGACACTTGCGACCTTATAAAGCTTTGTATGGTGCCATCCGTATACTTGACTAATAACTGTTGTTATAGGCAAAGCCAACCAAATGTAGATATTTTTCCTAACTACTTTCGAACTCCAACACACAGCATCGGAGCATATCCTCAAGAACTTGAATCACTCTTTCAGATTGGCCATCGATTTGAGGATGGAACGCTGTACTAAAATTCAATTTTGTACCCAAGGCTTTTTTGCAACTTCTTCCAAAACCTCGAAGTAAATCTCGAATCTCTATCCGAGATAATAGATACGGGCACCCCATGCAATCTCACCACCTCAGCAATATACAACTCGGCCAACTTATCAAGTGAATAATCCACACGCACCGGTATAAAGTGAGCTGACTTCGTTAATCTATCAACAATGACCCACACAGTATCTTTCTTTCTCGGAATCATAGGTAACCCCGATACAAAATCCATGGTGATTCGATCCCATTTCCACTCTGGAACCATCACTAGCTGCAGTAATCCTGAAGGTACTTAATGCTCGGCTTTCACTTGTTGACAGATCAAACAATTTGTAACGAACTTGGAGATATCTCTTTTCATACCTGGCCACCAATACAATTTCTTCAAATCATTGTACATTTTCGTACTACCTGGATGTAGCGACAAGCAACCACTGTGCACTTCATGTAAAATTTTTCAGATCAAATCATCATCCCTAGGTACACAAATCCTGTCATGGAACATCAGAGAACCATCTGCACTCATCCGAAAATTAGAGTCATTTCTCGATTCGCACTGAGCTCTCTTAGCTTGCGTCCCACTATCATTCTTTTGAGCTTCACATATCTGCTGAATAAATAACGGTCTAGCCCTCAACTAGGCCAATATAGCACCACTATCAGACAACGCTAAGCTCGTACTCATAGCTCTCCAAGTATACAGGGATTTTCTACTCAAGGTATCCACAACCACATTCGCTTTCCCCGGATGGTAATCAATTACTAACTCATAATCCTTCAATAATTCGAACCATCGCCGTTGTCGCAAATTCAAATACTTTTGGTCCATCAAGTACTTCAAACTCTTGTGATCGGTGAAGATTTGACACTTCTCACCATATAAATAATGATGCCAAATCTTCAAAGTGAAGACGATCACAGCCAACTCTACATCATGAGTCGGATAATTCTTCTTATGCGGTTTTAGTTGTTTCGAGGTGTAAGCTACCATCTTACCCTCTTGCATCAACACATAGCCAAGGCCATTTAATGACACATCACTATAAAACACAAACTCTTTCCCTGACTCATGTTGTACTAAAACCGGTACCTCAGTCAAAAATGCTTTCATTTTCTCGAAACTCTATTGGCATTTCTAGTCCATTCAAACTTAACATATTTATGCAATAGTCTCATCATCGAGGTAGCAATCATGGAGAACCCCTTTACGAAACGTCTGCAGTACCCCGCTAAACCCTAAAAGCTTTTAATTTCCGACACATTCCTTGGCGATTTCCACTCAACAATAGCCGAGATCTTACTCGGATCAACTCTAATGCCATCACTCGACACAATGTGTCCTATGAATCCGACCTCTCGGAGCCAAAACTCACTCTTGCTAAATTTAGCATACAACTGCTTGTCTCTTAAAGTCTGCAAAACAATTCTCAGGTGCTCTACATGCTCATTCTCACCCCGACAATAAACTAATATGTCGTCAATAAAAAAAGCTACAAACTTATCCAAATATGGTCAGAAGATGTGGTTCATTAAATCCATAAAAATCGCAAGAGCATTCATTAAGCCAAATGGCATGACAACAAACTCATACTGGCCATATCTCATTCGAAATTTAGTTTTTGGCACACCTTGTTCCTTATCCCTCAACTAGTAGTAGCCAGACCTTAGGTCTATCTTAGAGAATACCGTAGCTACCTTCAATTGGTCAAATAAATCATCTATCCTTGGCAAGGGATACTTATTCTTCACTGTCACCTTGTTGAGTTGTCTGTAGTCTATGCACAATCTCATCGACCCATCTTTCTTTTTCACAAGAAGTACCGGAGCACCCCACTGTGAATAGCTCTATCTTGCAAAACCCTTATCCGTTAACTCCTGCAACTGAACCTTCAATTCTTTCAGCTCCAATGGTGTCATCCTATACGAGGCAACCGAAATAGGTGTTGTACCCGGAACTAATTCAATCCCAAACTTGACCTCTCTAACTGGAGGCAATCTGGGTAACTCTTCCGGGAACACATCTGGATACTCACATACCACCGGCACTGATTCAATCAATACCTCTGACTTTTGAGTATTTAGCACAAAGGCAAGATAGGACTCATACCCTTTTCTCAAGTATCCCTCGGCTACCATAGATGAAATTATCACAGGCAAACAATCTGATCTACTTGACTCAACCCGAATGACATCTCCATTTACACACTTCAATTCAATAAACTTACTACCACAATTTACTAAAACATTATGAGTAGTCAACCAATCCATGCCAAGAATCAAATCAAATTCATCAAACGGCAACAACATGAGATTTGCCAGAAAACATTGACCTCTAATTGTCAAGGGACATTTCTTACACACTTTGTCAACTAGCACATGTTTGACTAACGGGTTTGACACTTTTATCAAAAATTCCGTATACTCGATAATCATACTCATGCTAGATGCCAATTTCATGCAAATATAAGAATGGGTAGACCTCGGATCAATCAAAGCAACAATAGAAATATCATGAAGAGAAAATGTACCCGTGATCACATCTGGGGATGATGCCTCTTTGCGAGCACGAATGGCATAGGTCCTTGCAGGTGCTCGACCCTCCAATCTCACAGCAAAGTCTCTAGGTGCACCTCTACTACTAGTCCTACTCCCCGGGTTCCTTTGTGGTCTACCCCTCAATGATAGATTGCTTGATCTTACTTCTTGTTTTCTATCCTTTTTATCCCTCTCCGGATAGTTCCGAATGAAGTGGTCAGGTGAACCACACTTGTAGCAATTACGGTTGTTTGCCCAACACTCTCCAATGTGTTGTCTACCACAATTTGGACACTCCGATTTATTTGACTTTGGATTACCCACGCTTGCCATCGAGGTGGCTTGAACTCTCGAGCCCGAATATGTATTACCTCGATCTCGGTGTAAATACCCAACTAAAGCAGTCGTCCGAGGGTTCATTTCCTTGGATCTCTTTGATTGAGCTTGGAACAATTTACTCACACGTCTCTTCCTTGCATCTCGGGCCTCAATAATAGCTTTTCTCTTTTCTTTATTTAGCTCCTTGGCCTTACATGCCCTATCAACCAACACTACAAATTCTTTCAATTCTAAAATCCCAACTAGCAGCCTAATATCCTCATTCAGTCTGTCTTCGAACCTCTTGCACAAAATAGCTTCTGTAGGCACACACTCTTGTGCATACTTGCTGAGCCTAACAAACTCGTGCTCATACTCTTCCACAGTCAATTTGCCTTGGTTCAATTCAATGAATTATTTCCGCTTCTGATCTACAAATCTCTGACTTATGTACTTCTTTCAAAACTCTTCCAAAAAGAAGTCCCATGTCACTCTCTCCCTTGGAACTACCGACGTCAACATTTTCCACCAACGATATGCCGAGTCCTTCAGCAATGACACAGCACATTTCAAGCTTTCCTCAAGTGTGCAGAAGAGTTCATCGAATACTCGCATTAAGTTCTCAAGCCAGAACTCCGCCCTCTCGGGGTCATCGTCTATATTAGCTCTAAATTCATCGGCCCCTTGCTTCCGAATCTTATCGACCGGGGGTTTAGTCATTCTCACCAAATCTATACCTTGCAGAGCCACAGGGATTGGCTAAGGTATAGGTGGGGATGGAGGAGGTTCAGCATTAGGTTTTGCTCGTGCAAATTCAGTGTACCAGTTACTCATCATTTGGAGAAAGGCTTCCTGAGCCTCTTCCCCTTGACCCAAAGTCTCGGGTCTACTTTCTACAGGTGCGGTCACTTGCATAGGAGCCGGCGCGTTACTAACAGCGTCATCAGCAGCAGCTCAGTTGGGATTCATCTACTATACGAAAATACAGTTTAAAATTTGTCAAAAGTCACCACACTATCAATATACGTTTATGGCATGTATAGCTAAACTCTTACACACACTACAGTAGTCCGAGAACCGACTAAACTATGGGTCTGATACCACCAAACGTAACACCCCTTACCCGTATTCAACATTAGAACCGGGTACGAGCCATTACCGAACTTAATGCACTTTAACATACAACTTTGGCATATCAAATTACATTCCAATATAAAATCTTTCGTTCACATTCATAGCATTCTTATTATGGGCCTACGAGGCCTTACACATGTAAACGGGTCTCAAAATCAAACCAGGATCTTTTGTATATGATAGGCTCGAAACTAACTATTATTTCGACAAAGGCAAGTGCACCTATCGAACAGTAGTATAGTTGTGGTGAGTCCGGAATATCGTATCCTCAAAGACTAAAATTACTAGTAATAACTATCTTTTTATTATCTAGCCTAATAATTAAGGGGATTTATTTTTAATCTAAATTTAACTAAGTAAATAGTTATGAATGTGACAGAGAGAGAATTTGGAAAATACTTTTAGACAACTTATATGAGATAGGAAATACCTAAGGAAGAATCCACCTAGACTTCACTTATTACTTTTGATTTATCTTAATATCTCTTTCAAGACTAAAAACAACTGACTCTAGGTTGATTAATTAAAATCTCTTTCTAATTAAAACCCTATTGTCGCATTAACTCGATCTATGGATTCCCTTATTAGATTTGACTCTAATCCAGCAGATTTTCGTCACCCTATTTCTAGGGTTGCAATTAACTCCGCTTAATTGTGTTGATCTTCTCTTAAACAGGGACTTTTGCTCCACTGAATAAGCACATTCAACTTGAATCAATAACCTGAATTATCAAAACAAGAATAAGAACTCACAATTAAGAATAAGAAGAAGTATTTATCTTATAAATCAAATAATAATAAGATTCATCTTAGGTTTCATCCCCTTAGGTATTTAAGGGATTTAGTTCATACTGATACAGGGAAACATCTTAAAATAGGAAAAACAACAAAACATAAGAAAACCCAAAAACTTCTAAAGAACTTGATGGGAGATCTTCAGTCTTGATGGAGATCCTTTTCCTAAGTTGTTCCCTATGGCTGTCTTGGAGTATCTTCTGCCTTCTACTCAGCGTCTACTCGACGTCCTTTCAGCCTCTCTTTTTTAGGTTGCCCCCTAGGGTGTTTATATAGGCTTTTGAGATGCTTTACTTGGCCCACAAGTAGCCTTTTTCGAATAGAATTAAACCTAGGGTCGGCAGGGAAACGCCTGTGTGACACGTCCGTAGTCGATAGTCCAGGCCGTGTTCGATCTTGTTTGTCACACACGACCGTGTGGTCCGCCCCAATGCAGTGGTCTAGCCCGTGCAGGCCCATTTTGCCCCTTTTTGGCTCGTTTCTTGTTCTTTTCGACTCCCTAAGCTCTCCTGAGTGTAAAACATGAAATTAAAGGATTAGGAGCATTGAATTCATTAAATCTAATAAAAATTCATCCAAAATTAAGCCAAGCATAGGGTTAAAACATGTGTAAATTATGGTTTATCAAATATCCCCACACTTAAGCCTTTGCTTGTCCTCAAACAAAATCCTTAACTCACAATTAAAATTAACTTCCTCAATTCACAATTCTTATCAATAATGTTTCATCATAATTCATAGATAATTCATACATTGATAATTTAACTAAAAGAGTCCTAAAGATTCAAACAATCTAAGTCATAAATTTTTATAGCAAAAACATAGGTGTTTCCCCCTTACCTAAATAATTACCTCTGATTGAAAATCGACAATAATTGACATCCTTACTAAAGATTCACTCAAATGACTCAAGGTGTTTTAAGGTTAAAATTAAGCACTCAAAAGTCAACATGAAAAGTTAATCCCATAAGCTTTCATGAAAATCAAATCTCCACCACTATAAAGTGAGATGATAGACAAATCAAAAGGTCTTAAAAGGGTTGTAATGGGGCTTGGGTTATAGGTGTGGATATAGGCTGAATTAAGAGGTTAGACTCGAGATTGAATTGATAAATTACCTAACTGGAAATAATAAACTAATAATTAATAATTACATCAATTTAATTTATCACTAATAAAACGAGCTTCTTCTAAGGATGTGAAATTAACTGTTCAAGCTCATAATAACTTATAATGAATAAATCTTCAACCTTTTTTTATAAGTAATTACCATAATAAGATAGAATTTAACAACTGAAATACTAAAAATAGTTAGGCAATTGCTCAAACCAAATCTCGAAAAAGGGACGTCAAAAGATTAGGGGAATTAAAAATTTGGTTTTAGGTTAATATTAATGGATAAGTCAAGAAGTGGTTTATTAGGCTAAAAAGGGTTCACTAAGGGTTAATTATGAGGATAGGCTTTTTGTGGAGTGAGTGGGTTAATTCCTAGGTGCCTTTATCATCTCAGTATATCAAATCAAAAATGTGGTCTCGACATGTATAATCGAAGCAAGTTCTAGAATAACGAATCAGTGTTGACACACTCATAAAAAATGATAAAGTAAAATATATGCTCTAAAAGGCTCAAAATCTCACAGAAATTATGGTTTTTAATGTCAACCTTGTAAATTTCAAACTTCAAAGTAATATTTAAATTTAGGGAAACAACCTAATAAAATTTTAATTCAGAAAATAGACTTATCATGCTTGCTCCTCCAATGTCTTAAAATTTAAACCACCAAAGCACAATTATCTATGACTTAATCCGAAACATATCAATGAAAATCATAAATCAATAGAAGTTTCGTTCTGATAGTAAATATGAGAAAGTTACTTAAGAACAAGGCATAATTCAGTATTGTTGACACCTCTCCACACTTAAGACGTACATTGTCTTTAATGTACAAAGATAGATATCTACAATATATAAAATTATAAGATAGGGAGAGAAGTGAACTTCCTAAATTTTGGATGGAGTTAAGGAAAAGAAACGACAAGTTAGGCATAGATGAAGGTGGAGGTGGATACTCCAATGATGGTGTGGTCGTTCCTTAACAGCCCATTGAACCTAAGTTAAGAAAATCAAAATATAATAATATAAATTAAAGACAAGAAAGATAAAGGGACATAACTTAAAAATGAAAATAAGAGAAAAAGAAAAAATAAATGGACTAAAAGGTCCTTGTCCTGTCGAGTTAATGAAGCGGCCGTCATGAACTTATGTAGATTGGTCTCGCACGGGGAAACCGTGCTACGGTCCTTTCGCTTCTTCGACATGGAGATGGTGGTGTAAAGAAAGAAAGAGGGAAAGGGGAAAGGAAAATGAAAGGAGAAAGATAATAGAAAAAGAAAGGGGTGTGGTGGTTAGGGTTTGGGAGAAGAAGAATTTGGGGAGAAAGTGAGAATAAGGGAGTTTTAAATAGGAATCAAGGACCTGGTTGCTGCCCACGCCCGTGTGCCATGGGTGTGTTAGGTCACACGGCCGTATCGCACGGCCGTGTGGTGTTTCGTTCGTTTCTCCCATGCCTGTATAGAGGTTACCATGCCCATGTTGATTAATCAGTGTCGACCACGGCCTAAGGACACAGGCATGTCGACACCCGTGTTACTTTCTCAGTGTCAACCATGGCTGTATCGCACGGCCGTGGCATTTTATCACCGCCCGTGGTTTGGGGATTTTTCCGTCCTAGGTTCCCACGGTTTCTGCCACACTGATGTGCCTATTCGTGGAGGCCACACGGCCATGGCCACGCCTGTGTGCACGACCGTGTGGTAGGGAAATCTGCGTTTTATTAATTTGGTTAGTTTTTAGTTAGGTGCTAAAAATATGAAAATTAATGGGGTTAGTGCTCGGGTTGCCTCCCGAGAAGCACTCATTTAAAGTCTTAAGCTAGACTTACCTTTCATTCGCATAATCATGGTGGTTTGAAAAGTTGAAACTCCTCATTTTTGCTATTAATTCGGTTATCGATATATAGTTTAAGTCGAGTGGTGTTTACCTTAAAAGTGCCAAATGTAGGATTAGTTACCTCGACTGTTCCGTATGGAAAGACAGTCAGTATCGTGAAAGGGATCTCTTCGTTTGTATTAAGGTTTGAAGTGGCGATTCGAGTTATCCAACAATACCTGATCTCTGATCTTAAACTGGGTTGTCCCATCCTTAAGTTTGACATGGATTTGCGTTGGTTCATCGTGTTTTTTCAGTTTTTCCTTGACATGTGTCCACCATTCATCAAGTTCATCGATTTTTAATCTTCGTTCCTCATGAACAGTTTTATTCTCAATATGAACGCTAGCCCTAGCTCTGTTATCTTTTCCTGAGAGATTTCCTGCAAAGAAGATTGAACGTTAAGTTTATTTATATTAACCGGACTTGTATTCTCTTGATCATTAGATATTCTGTCAGAATCACGTGCTTTGAGTTTAATTATGTCATCACTTACACTAAGTATTACTTCCCCTGTATCAACATCGATAATGGTCCTAGCACTTGCTAAAAAGGGTCGTCCTAAAATTAAAGGAACATCATTATCCTCATTCATATCTAAAATAACAAAGTCAACTGGGAATATGAATTTGTCAATTTTCACTAGTACATCCTCAATTACACCCTTAGGAACTCTAATGGTTTTATCAGCTAATTGGATACTCATCCTAGTTTGTTTGGGTTTCCCGAGACCTAACTGTTTAAACATTTTATAAGGCATGACATTGATGCTTGCCCCTAAATCAGCTAAAGCATTATTAACAGATAAACTACCAATTAAGCACAAAATTGTAAAACTCCCCGGATCTTTTAACTTTCGTGGTAGTTTATTTTGTAAAATTGCCGAGCACACTGCATTTAGCTCCACATGCGACGTATCTTTTAACTTCCGTTTGTTTGTCAAAAGCTCTTTTAAAAATTTCCTTGAATTGGGCATCTGCGAAAGAGCTTCAAGAAACGGTAAGTTAATGTGTAATTTCTTTAGAAGTTTAAGAAATTTGCCGAATTGTTCATCTGTGCAGTCTTTCTTCATTGCATTGGGGTATGGTACACGAGGTTGGTACTCTGTAATTACCGGTTTTGGTTTATGATGGCTTACCTCAACCTTACCTTCATCTACCACATTTTCTTGTCACTAGTTTGGTCCGTCTAACCCTTCATTATCGTGAGCAGTAATGGCATGAATTTCATCCTTTGGGTTAGTTTTATGTTGCTTGGCAAGCTGCCTTGTGGTCGTTCAGATATGAGCTTAGCAAGTTATCCTAATTGGTTCTCGAGCCCTTGAATTGATGCTTGCTGATTTTTGAGTGCTGTTTCAGTGTTTTGGAAACGAGTTTCTGACACCGTGATGAATTTTGTTAGCATCTCTTCAAGGTTCGGCTTCTTTTCTTGTAAGTAAGGTTGTTGTTGAAAGCCTGGAAGGGGTTGTTGTCTTTGATTTCCTTGGCCACCCCATGAGAAGTTGGGGTGGTTCCTCCAACCTGGATTATAAGTGTTACTATAAGGGTTATTTTGAGGTTTAGAATTATTACCCATATAGTTCATCTGTTCACTTTCTATGCCAGGGTTGTAGGATGGATATACTGTATTACTCATTCCTCTTCCATTCGTATCGCACTGCATCACTGGATGTACCTGTGAAGAACCACACAAACCATCAATTTTCTTACTTAAAAGTTCTACCTGATTTGATAGCATAGTTACTGCGTCGAGGTTGAAAACACTGGAGGCTTTTGTTGGCTTTGTCCTCATAACTTGCCACTGATAGTTATTCAGTGTCATCTCTTCTATAAACTCATAAGCCGCTTCAGGGGTCTTGTTATTTAGGGCTCCACCGGCAGCTGAATCAATTAACTGCCTAGTTGAGGGTTCACACCATTATAAAAGGTTTGAACCTGTAGCCACAAATGTAACCTATAGTGAGGGCATCTCCTTAGTAGATCCTTATATCTCTCCGATGCATCGTAGAGTGTTTCTAAATCCATCTGCACAAAAGAAGAGATATCATTCCTCAACTTAGCCGTTTTAGCCGGTAGAAAATATTTTAATAAAAATTTTTCGGTCATTTTGTAACACTCTTAACCCGTATCAATCGGCGGATTAGGGTTATGAGGCATTACCGGACTCAACTCAGATTATCACAGCCATTTATCACAATTCATACACTTATTAAACTCAAAAAGATTTAATTTATACTTGTACATTTCAAACCATTGAATCATCGAATATATGTTATTCAAATGTTTATCACATGTGTATCAAGTTACATATGTATAAATTATACCAATACAACTAAATTCAAAATGTCCGTTATACCATGAATTATAAACTTATCATCTTTACCAATTCATACCATCACTAAATCAACCACATATACAAATTTCATATAATACGATCCTATTTCTTTCATTTCGTTTCATAACATTTAAACATACAATTTCATGCATTCCTAACCCGAACCTAACTACTCAAATAGTATATCCAAACATACAATGCATGCACATATACTTCTAACCAACTTTCCCATTCATGACAAAGATATCCCAGAACCCGTAGATTTATGAAGCTTAAATATAAGACTCGACCATCCCATCTAATATCATGCAAGCCGAGACATTTATTCATCTTCACACCCACACTTTATAAAAATACACTTCCAATAAGTTCATTTCATAACCGAACCACCATAATACTAATTTCTACTCAGAATTTACTTATAACCCAAATCGTTTCAAGGTTATAAGTCATAAAACCTACCTATTCAGCATGAAACATATATAAATATAAGTACACATATATCATATACTCATTTATTTTTCCAACCAAAACATACACGCATCTCACTTCAAGGATAGACCTATATCATCAAACATTAACATTAAAAGCTAGCCACTTTCGCATGGCTTTTATACATTACCCAAAATATCATTCAAAGACTAGCTAGCTTGTACATGCCTTAAGAACCAAAAAGTCTAAACATTATAGGTACCAACAAGAGTCGATAGTGTGAATGACTTCGGTGACGATCCCCAGAGCTCAAAGCTTGAATGAAATCTAAAAAAAAAATGAATAACAAACACAAACTGTAATATCCCGAAATAGGGGTTGCGAGTTTGGAAAATAACTCGAGTGTTAGTGGGCCTCAGAGTGATTTTAATGTGTTATTAGAGTTCCTAAAGCCCGAGGATAAAATGGGAGCATTTTGGAAATTTTGAAAATTTGGGGTTAAAAATGGAAATTTGGTTAAGGGAGGCCTTAAGTAAAATTTTTGTAAAATTGTGGCATATAAAATGCCCTGGTAAAGTGGTCTTCACATGCCACTTACGGTTTAGTTTAGCGCTAAGCAGGTCAAGGGGTCGAGCAATGCTGGGCGCATGGTTTTTATTTTGTGCTATATGGTGTTATGGACTAAAGAGGCCTTAAAAGAATTTTCAACGCGTCTGTTAGCATAAAATGAACATTGACCGAGTGGTGAGGACGCTTGCAGCCAGGGTACATTCGCGAGAACTTGTGTTCGAGACGCGCTGGAAGCGCGGGGTGAGTTTGTATTTTTTTATAAAGGGAAGCTAACGGGAAAAAGGGTTTAAAAGAAATTCACGATGCATTCACGTCATGAAATTCGAAGTGGCCGAGTGGCCAAGGACATTGCGTGAGAGCTAAGGCTCGGAGGACTCGCGTTCGAGTCTTGAGGATCGCGCATAAGGCGCTCTATTTTTCTTTTAGCGCTGGAACATAAGGCGCCAGCGAAGCAAGGTTTAAAAGAATTTCCATGCATTTATTGGCATGAAAGGCGCATTGGTCAAGTGGCAGAAGGTGAGGGGAAGCTCCCTCAGGTCTCGGGTTCGAGACCTGGGACAGTGCCTGGACGTTATTTTTTTTTGCTTTTCAGGCGAGAAATAAATATCTTGCATGGCACATGCACGCATGCACGCATGCAGCTGCTGTTGCCTTATTTTGATTGGAAACTTGGGGCTTCAAACTTTTATATTATTGTTTTAAAGAAAGAGTTAAAGTAATGGGTTGTTATTTTTATGGTGTTGCAATAATTTTTAATGAATTAAAACAATGGAAAGTGATGTTGAGATTAGCAAGGGAGAAGAGTGCTTGGCCGGCCTTGATTTATGTAAAATGGAGAGGCATGCACGCATGCTTGTGGGTACTGCCCTATGTTGTTTTACTTTATTATTATTAATTGTTTGCTTAGGGTAATGGGATATATATATATAATATTATTATTATCAACTTCTATGAGAATATGGGAAAAGGATAGAATAAAGGAATAAACAATATTCAAGAAAAAAGGAGAAGCATGTGCGGCATGGGTTGTAAAAGTATGGCCGATTGAAAGCATTGGAGCTCATAGGGACTTGGTGGATCGGCCTTGGTAATAACAATGAAAGCATGACTGAAATCCATGCTTTGCTTTCCCTTTCCTTGCATTTTTGGAACATGGCCGAATGAAACAAAGCTTGGGGAAAAGAGGGGAGGCATGGCCGGCAAATTGTTTAGTAAACTTGGCCAAAAATCCATTCCTTCCCTCCATTTTGGTAATGGCCGAATGTTGGAGACCATAGAAAGCTTAGTCGAAACTTGTTTTGTTCCTTTGACATTGTTGTCTTGACCAAGAGAAAGAAAGAAAGAGTAAGTTTGAGTTCTGTTTTGATGAAGCTAGTAAGTATTTCGGCTAGCTCTTGTTGATCTCTTTGTCTTTTCATTGTTGCTAGCCGAACATGATAGACACTATTGCCGAATCCTTATTGAAGAAGGTGTCTTGACTACTTCCTTTTAGTCTCTCTAAGCAAAAGATTGGTAAGTACCCCTATTAAGTAGTTGGTTTCTTCTCCTTTTCTTTTTGCATGCCGAAATCAAGGCTAGTTTTTGATTCTAAGAATAGCCAAACATGCTAAAGGCTATATTGATGTATTTCTATTGTGCTAGTGTTAAGGAACTTTTAAAAGAGATTTCTGGTTTCGGCTATTCAAGGGATTTGGTAACTACCAAAGGCATGCAAATGTTTTGAGACTTGGAAAAAGCTAGGTAAGTGTTATATATACATTTCAGTTCAGGGCCATGTTCTTAGAATTATGCTTAAGCCGATTCTAATGGTTAGATTATAGGTGTTTCAAAAGGATCAGGTGACTAATTCGGGATTTCGAACCATTTTGACAAGAATAAAGGAAGCTCTCGGGTTTTTGAGCATCAAAGGGGCTAATCGATTAATAACAGAAGCTTCGGGACTTTAGTTGATATTAGAATCGATAAATCGAATATCGCTTTAAACAGGTGCGTAGTTATCGCACTGTTCTTTTGCTTGATATATGTATTGTAAGTATCATTTTATGTAAATGTATGAGTTGTGCATGTTAGCCGAAATAAAGGCAAAAAGTATAGATGCTAAGGTAAGTGATCGATAAATCAAGTTAATGGTTAGGATATTAACTTTTTGGTGATGTGCAATTATAAATGATTATCGATGAGTGTAAAATAAAGTGATGACATGTAATGTATATTGTTATGAGTAATATGTGACCATGGTATAAAATATACATATTTGTTTCGTACGAAATGTTGTTATGGTACATATACGTACGCATGAGACTTGTGATGTGACTATTGGAGAAAGGTGTACACTATGTGAGTGTTCTAATGCTAGCCTCGTGCTACATTCGTGATTGTGGATTTGTGAACCGATTGATATGTGAGATTTCTATGGGATCGGTGGCTTAGCCACGACCTTAAGAAATAATGTGCAAAAGAAAGATATGTGGATCACTTGTGGATTGGACTTCGTAATTGTATATTGTAATCATATTTATAATATTGTGTATTCATAATAGCATATTTTATAATTGTATGTTATATATATGGATTGTGTGGATATGGGCCAAGCCCATATGTGAGGACATGTGTATTAACTATGCACTGAGTCTTGGTGACTCACTCTATTTTTGTTAAACCTTTCAGGTGGCGCGTAAAGCTTGGACCGGGTCGGAGGGGATACAAAGGTGGCCATGAGAAAAGGGACTTTTATGAAAAGGGACGTTTTGTTTTATTAATTAAATAATGATATTTTCCGTATTTTGATTAAGTGTGTATTGTATTAAGGCCCACTAAAGTGTTTCAGTTCAATTGTTAAGTATCATTATTATTATGCCCAATTATGGAATGATAGCTTAAATGTCGATTGCAAATAGTTTTATTTTCTCAAGTAAAGCTTGAATCCGATATTTTTATAACAAACTTAGATTTTTACTTAGAATATTACAAGTCTCGAAAATGTTTTATCAAAGGAAACAAATTTTCAACGGTTTATTTCTTAAGTAAGAATGTTTTTCGAAAGTGTTCCGCGGTAGCATTCCAAATTCGGTCGGATTAAATGGGCCGGGTTTGGGGTGTTACACAAACAGAGTAAGCTCACTAGCTTAATAAGTCTTAAGTAACCACATTATATCATTTAATTATCCAAGCATTTAAACAACCAATTCATGACATTGAATAACATGACTTGAATTAAAATTTCATCAAAGCCGAATATTCTATCTCACTTAACCTGTCAACTATCATTTATTTACCAAGGTATAGTAATACAAAATATTATGCACATATACAAATACCTTGTGCATCATCATACATATCCATTCACTTATACGAATAACTTTAACCACATGTGCTACCATATAAAAACTTTCTCCTAGCATAGTTCATGTATTTCATTTCCTACCACTCGATTATATGTCACATTTCTTATATCATTCTATTTACTTAATAGCAACATACACATACATGTACATATAGTACATGAATATAAATCATACATACCTTGTAATGAATTAACAACTCCACTTCTATAAGATTGAACATACATGATTTATCTCATGACCTTATTACCACATGAAATAAGCTTGAAATGGCAGCTCACCGGTTTAGAACCTGCTGGACATTAGTCTGAATCTTATACACTGGCACTAGGACTGTTAGACCCAAAGTCCGAAGTTAAACACCGGCATTAGGCCTGCTAGGCGATAAGCCCGAACTATTTCACCGGCACAAAGCCTGCTAGGCTCGAAGCCCAAAGTAACTCACCGGCACTAGGCCTGCTAGGCTTGAAGCCTGAAGTAACTCACCTGGCACAAGGCCTGCTAGGCTCGAAGCCTGAATATCAACATAATTAACCCTTCATTACATATTTGTTAATGCTAACATCACAACCAAACCATATACATCATATTACATCCACGTATCATGTCGAATATATATATATTTATTCATATCACATTAACAAAATATATTCAATCCGATTTAACACCTTTACATTCGGCTAACACATAAATTTATAGTCAAAATCCTAAAATGTCATCATTTAACATGTTCATAATTAACTCTTTAACATATAAGTGCTTAAGGACTTACCTCGACTATCGACGGACAACGTAGACCGACTATTCGATAAGCTTCGTCTTTCCCCGATCCAAATCCGTTTTTCTTTGTTCTTATCTTGAATTTGGCTTGAATGTTGCCGAAATTTCAAAGAACCTAGCTCCCCTTTCTTTCCTCAATATTCGGCCAAGAGAAGATGAGTAAACATGTTCCTTTTTTTTTATGTTTTAATTAACATATAATATGGTTTTAATTTATTTACTATTTTAACCTTATATCATAAAATTATATAATATAAAACTTAAGGTTAATCTTGTCATATACCACCCACTAACTTAGAAATGGGTTATTTACCCATTTAATACCTCATATTAAAAAGCCATCATCATTCTAGCACTTTACACTATAGTATGCAACTTTTACACTTTACGCGATTTAGTCCTTTTTGTTAAATTGAACACACAAACGATTAAATTTTTCTACGAAACTTTCACACACATTAATTCACATATAATAAACACAAAATATAATAATTAAATATTTCTCAGACTCGGATTCATGGTCCTGAAACCACCATTCCAATTAGGGTCAAATTTGGTCTGTTACAACTCTCCCCCCTTAGGGATTTTCGTCCCCGAAAATCTTACTGTTAAATAAAGTCGGATATTGTCGCCTCATTGAATCCTCAGGCTCCCACGTAGCCTTTTCAACTCCGTGCCAATTCCATAGTACTTTCACAAATGGAATTCTCTTGTTTCTCAACTCTTTCATTTCCCGAGCTAAAATACGGATCGGTTCTTCCTCATACGTCATATCAGATCGAATTTCAATCTTAGACGGAGCGATCACATGTGACGGATCTGATCTATATTTACGAAGCATCGAAACGTGAAATACGTTGTGTATCTTTTCTAATTCAGAGGGAAACTTCAATCTATAAGCAACAGGCCCAATACGTTCGATGATCTCGTACGGTCCGATAAACCTCGGGCTTAGTTTGCCTTTCCGACCAAATCGGAGTACTTTCTTCCACAGGGAAACTTTCAAGAATACCCGATCTTCGACCTGAAACTCTATGTCTTTGCGCTCAGCATAGGACTTTTGACGATCCGAGGCAACTTTCAAACTATCTCTGATTATAGCCACTTTCTGTTCTGCCTCCTTAATCAAATCAACCCCGTGTATCTTATTTTCACTGAGTTCGGTCCAGTACAACGGTGTACGACACTTGCGGCCATAAAGAGCTTCATATGGTGCCATTTTGATACTAGATTGAAAACTGTTATTATAAGCAAATTCAATCAAAGGTAAGTATCTTTCCCACGTACCTTCAAACTCAAGGACGCAACATCTCAACATGTCCTCAAGTATCTGAATGGTTCGTTCAGACTGACCGTCTGTCTACGGATGAAAGGTTGTGCTAAAGTGGATTTTAGTACCTAAAGCATCTTGCAACTTCTTCCAAAATCGCGATGTGAATCTCGGGTCTCTGTCTGAAGCAATGGAACTCGGCACACCATGTAATCTCACAATTTGAGATACATACAACTCAGCAAGTTTATCCAGCGAATAGTCTGTACGAACCGGCACAAAGTGAGCTGATTTGGTCAATCGATCCACTATAACCCAGACTGCATCTTTCTTGCTCGGTGTCGTAGGCAAACCGGATACAAAATCCATAGTGATTTTATCCCATTTCCAGTCAGGTATCATGATCGGCTGAAGTAATTCGGAAGGCACTTGATGCTCGGCTTTTACTTGCTGACAAATTAAGCACATTGAAACAAATTCAGATATATCCCGTTTCATGTCAGGCCACCAATAGAACTATTTCAAATCATCTGAATCAAATCCACATTCTTCGGAACACATATTCGGCCTTTGAAGTTCAAACAATCATTTGCATCAATTCGAAACTCTGACTCTGCATCATTTTTACACTGAATTCGTCTAGCAATCAAGTCTTTGTCAATTCTTTGTGCATCACAAATTTGCTGAATAAACATCGGTCTTGCTTTCAACTCGATTATGATCAATCCATCACCAGACATAACCATATGTGCGTTCAACGCACGAAGAGCAAACAATGACTTTCAACTTAAGGCATCTGCAACAACGTTAGCTTTCCCCGGATGGTAGTCAATCACTAATTCATAGTCTTTCAACAGTTCTAACCATCTGCGTTGTCTCAAGTTCAAATCTTTCTGAGTCATTAAGTACTTCAGACTTTTGTGATCTAAATAAACATGACATTTTTCACCGAACAAGTAATGACGCCATATTTTTAAAGCAAAAACAATGGCTGCTAGTTCCAAATCATGAGTCGGATAATTTCTTTCGTGAGGCTTCAATTGTCTCGAAGCGTAGGCTATGACTTTGCCTTCCTGCATCAAAACGCAACCCAACCCATTCAAAGAAACATCATTGAAAACAATAAATTCTTTACCCGATTGAGGTTGAGCTAACACTGGAGCTTCGGTTAAAAGGGCTTTCAACTGATCGAAACTTTTCTGACACTTTTCCGACCATTCGAACTTGACATCTTTCTGTAGTAGCTTTGTCAAAGGTGTAGCTATCATGGAAAAACCTTTGACGAATCGTCTATAGTATCCCGTAAGTCCCATAAAGCTTCGAATTTCGGAAACATTCTTTGGTGGCTTCCAATCAAGTATAGCCGATATTTTGTTCGGATCACCCCGAATACCTGACGCTGAAACAACATTACCCAGGAAGTTTTCTTCATTCATCCAGAACTCACACTTACTAAACTTTGCATGCAACTGTCGACCTCGCAAAGTTTGTAGTACTAATCTCAAATGCTCAGTTTCATCTTTGGAGTGGATCAATATATCATCAATAAACACTAATACAAACCGATCCAAAAACTGTCTGAAAACCCAATTCATCAGATCCATAAAAATAGCAGGTGCATTAGTAAGTCCAAAAGGCATAACCAGAAACTCAAAATGTCCGTACCTCGTTCGGAATGTAGTCTTTGGCACATCTGTATCTCTGACTCACAACTAATAATAACCCGATCTTAGATCTATCTTACAGAACACTGAAGCCCCTTTTAACTGATCTAACAAATCATCAATTCGAGGTAACGGGTATTTATTCTTTATTGTCACTTTATTCAGCTGCTGATAATCAATACACATTCGCATAGTCCCGTCTTTCTTTTTCACAAACAGAACTGGTACACCCTAAGGAGAGAAACTCAGTCGTGCAAAGCCCCTATCTGTCAACTCTTGCAACTGTGCTTTCAACACTTTCAACTCAGTAGGTGCCATCCGATACGGAGCTATCAAAATCGGAGTCGTCCCCGGTACTAATTCAATGCCAAACTCAATCTCTCGTACTGGTGGTAAACTCGGTAATTCTTCAGGAAACATATTTGGGTATTCACATACAACCGGTACAGATTCAATCTATTTTTCAAACACTTTATTATCCAATACATAGGCCAAATAAGCTTCGCATCCTTTTCTCACATACTTTCGGGCTAGCATCGAGGATATTACTGTAGGTAACCCATTTAAATCACTAGATTCAACTCGGATGATCTCACCGTTCTGACATCTCAAATCAGTGATCTTCCTTTTGCAATTCACCACTGCATCATGCAAAGTTAACCAATCGCTTCCCAAAATTATATCAAACTCGTCGAAGGGCAACAACATTAAATCGACTGGAAAGTAGGACTCCCGAATCATCAACGAGCAACCTTTACACACTTTATCAACGAGAATACATCTACCCAAAGGGTTGGACACACGGATTACAAACTCAGTAGACTCAACTGGAAGAGTCTTACTGGATACTAGAGTTTCACACACATATGAATGAGTCGAACCAGGATCAATCAATGCAATCACAGTAGTATCATAAAGGGTGAAAGTACCGGTAATAACATCGAGGGAGGAAGCATCCTCTCTGGCTCGTGTAGCATAAGCTCTAGCTGGAGCTCTAGCCTCAGATCGAACTGCAGTGTTCTTCGTTCCTCTCTCACTACCACCTACATTGCCTGAATGTCTGGGTGGCCTGCCTCGTACTGACGCGTTGCTCGACTTAATATTCTGAACTGGATTCTGCTCAACTAACATCGGACATTCTCTAATAAAATGATCTGACGATCCATATTTAAAACAAGACCGATCATGGAATCTACAACTCCCAGAATGCCATTTCCCACAATGCTTGCATTCAACTCGATTCTGTGGGGCGTTACCAACACTGGCCATCAAGGTAGCTCGGGAGCCCACTGGAGGTCGATCACGTCTAGGTAAATCTGAAGTAGCTTTATGTCGGCTGAAATCATCTCTAAACTTTTTAGATGTGGAATGGAAATTCTTACCCGACGATCTCTTTCGAGTGTCTCTAGCTTCTGTCTCAGCCCTTCTTTTCTCCTTCCCGAGCTCTTCAGCTTTGCAAGATCGCTCGACTAGCGTCACAAACTCTTTGATTTCAAGAATGCCAACAAGCAACTTTAAATCTTCATTCAAACCATCTTCGAACCTTTTGCACATAATAGCTTCAGTGGAAACACACTCTCTAGCATATCTGCTGAGCCGGACAAATTTCCGTTCATATTCTGTTACGGTCATTCGCCCCTGTTTCAGTTCAAGAAATTCTTTACGTTTCTGGTCGATGAATCTCTGGCTGATATATTTCTTGCGGAATTCATTCTGGAAGAAATCCCCTGTCACTTTTTCTTTCGGGACTACTGATACTAGTGTATTCCACCAGTGATATGCAGTGTCCCGAAGTAAAGATATAGCACACTTCAGGCATTCATCGGGAGTACAAGATAGCTCATCTAATACCCGAATAGTGTTATCAAGCCACATTTCAGCTCGCTCTGCGTCATCATCATCATTGGCCCTGAATTCTTTGGCCCCAAATTTCTGGATTTTGTCAACTGGAGGCCTACTAGATCTCATCGGATCTATCATCGGGGGTGCTGAAGGAATCGGAGTTGGATTATTCGGGGGTGGAGGTTGGGGTACAGCTGGGTCAGTCTGAATAAACTGGGTAAACCACTCGTTCATCATCTGATAGAAGGCTTGTTTAGCCTCCCCCTCGTGACTACCCGAAACTGGTCGAGAGACTACCGGCACTGATTCCCGTGCACGGTCAAGCGCGACACTCTCTACATCATCCGCTACGACTCTTTCAGGATCAGTGTCCATTTACTATATAAAACACAGTTCAGAGTGTCAGAAGTCACCACACTATCAATATATAACAAAGGCATGTATAGCTAGACTCTCACGCTCTACGGTAGTCCTAGAATCGACTAAACCGTAAGCTCTGATACCAATCAAATGTAACACCCCTAACCCGTATCCATCGCCGAATTAGGGTTATGAGGCATTACCAAACTAAGCTGAATTTCTAATAGACATTCAATTGAATGTAATACAAGCAATGCAATCTCCACCACATCATATAATATAATTTAATATTTACTCATAATACTATAATACATATTCATATTAAACCAACATAACCATTTATCGCATTTTCGTAGCAAATACATAAATATAAGCATATCAAAGTTACATCCTGACCGAACATACATCTAATGTAATGAACATATATCGCATGTATTTCCTTATAACAAAGGTCACATTTATACTTGTATATGATTATTCGTACCTCATACACCAAAATTTATATGTTTATTAATGTACCTAAACTTTGCAAGTTATTTTATTTTATTCGCCAAAGGTTCGGTCATACTATTACTAATATTATAAGCTAATTACAGTGGTTCAATTATTAAAACCAAACCATACTATTTTTACTTACCATTTGGATTCTTACCTAAACGGGATATTGCTTACCCTTACTACCTTAAACATGCATCATTTAATATAATACCAAAACACATATCAACTCAAGACTATCATTGGTAATGAATATTCAATGAGTAACTCGTGAATAAACCTTGGACAAAATCATACCTACAATGCAACAATTTCGTTCTACAAGTATAATTCAAAACTAGGTATATTAATCCAAACATATAACAAGATTATTACCTAACATATATATATATATATATATATATATACCTACATGAATCATTAAGCATCATCACCATTTTCCTTAATAGTCATAAAACATAACTGAACACCTCACACCTATTTTGTATAACTAATGTCACATTATTTAACATTATCTAAACCCAATATGTCATCACTCACAACATTTATTTATAATAACTATATTAGTCTATACCATAGCCGAATAAGAGATAAGCAATTCCATGCAACTTTAACATCATAATAACAAACGCAAAACATCTCAATATATATATCATGCTTATCCAAAAATGCATCACATCTATATATATAGGCATATTATTTGACCACATTCCAAACATGATTAAACCATGGCCGAATTTCACATCCCACAATAACCTAATCAATCCATTATATCAAGAACATAGGAATTAAACTTAAGCAAAAGAAATAGCCGTTTTCGCAAGGCTATTCATATATATACAAGACCGAATATCATTAATCTAAACCTTAGTCTAACCTATACATGCCTTCGATTCTAAACTAAGATTATGTACCAAAAGGGGTGATAGTGTGGTTGACTTTTCCGACGATCCTCAGATGCCAGTAGCTTGATGGAAATCTATAAAACAGAACCAAGAGCACACACGAAATAAGCTAACTACCTTAATAAGTCTTAAGCAAATTTAAAGAAATTAATCCAGCTTGCCACTTAAACTTTCCAATTTAAATATTTGATATTACTTCAAACATTAACAAATCACACATATGATGTCACATTATCAAACTTCAAAATCATCTATAACTTGACATTTCACATTATCCTACCTTTATCAAATAGTTCATTTAATCAACTCAAGTTCAAATGATAAACATCCATTTCTTGACCATTACTCAAGTCGTATGCACATCATTTTAAAATAGAATCATATACAAAAGCATATATATATATATATATATATATACGCTCATTCTCTTTACATCTTATCACTTCCAAAAGCCCAACATGCACGAAATATCAATATAATTTCCTAAACAAACAACCGAATATACATACATAATCATATACCACATTTTCGTCCATCATCGCACACATACACATTTATATATATATACATTTGTAATTGAACGATTATATATATATATTCGATTAAACATCTCACAGGTACTTACCCGTACAGCTCTGTAATTGAATTCATACAAATAAGCTTTAGTTTGTCCTTTATTTGCCAACATAACTCCACCAGTTTATATGCATAAGCTCGTATTTAAAAATCACCGGCATTTAGCCTGCTAGGTAATAAGCCCGAAAATCTTCACCGGCACAAGGCCTGCTAGGCTCAGAGCCCGATACATTTCACCAGCACTAGGCCTGCTAGGCTCAAAGCCCAATACATTTCACCGGCACTAGGCCTGCTAGGCTCAAAGCCCGATAATTTCCACCGGCACGAGGCCTACTAGGCTCGAAGCCCGAATATCAACACATTTAACATTTCAATACACAATGCTTAATAATGGGATCACAACATCTTATATTCTTTATACTACTTTCACTTGTCGAACCGAACTTACTTATTCAACTTGCATTAAACAAAATAAATTCACTTCAATACTATACATTAACATTCAGCTATATCATATATTTATACTCTAAATTTCCACAATTCATCATTCACTAAGTTCATAATTAATTTATTGACATTAGAATGCTTAGAGACTTACCTCGGCTGTCGATAGACCGTGCAAATCGGCTATTCGAGAACCTTTGCCTTTCCCCGATCCAAATCCGTTTTTCTTTGTTCTTGATCTAAACACATAAAAATTCAGCTCATTCAAGTACATTTCATTTCAATTTAGTCCCAAAACACATAAATGGGTAAATTACCATTTTACCCCCACTATTTCATAATTTTGCAATTTAGTCTTATTTGCATAAAACTCAAAATACACAAAATTTCACTAATTAACCCAAGGGCCGAATATCCAATAGGGCTATAAAAGTCCATATTTTCCATTTATTTTGCAAATAAGTCCCTACAAACTTTTATTTTTACAAATTAGCCCTAAATACTAAATTTCACCAAAATTCCTAATACAAAACTTGTAATTCTTTAACATATTTTTAATCTAAAACCATCAAATATCAAAACCACTTAAACATGTTAATGGCTGAATCCTATATACATACAAATTTCAAAAATTCAAGCATGGGTCGGGTAATATACGAAGCAACGATCACAAAAACGTAAAAATTATCAAAAACCGACTAAAACTCACCTTGAATTTTAGCCTAGAAATGCTGAAAATCAAAAGGGTTTAAAGCTTCTTCCTTTCCTCTACATTCGGCCATGGGAGCTAAAAGATGATGGCTTATTTTTTTATGTTATTTTAACATATAACATATTATTTAGTTTGTTTACAATTTTAACCTTAACATTAAAATAACTAATTAATATAACTTAAGGGCAAACTTGTCCATGACCATCCACTAACTCATAAAATGGGTTATTTACCCTTTTCATACCTCATAATTTAAAGTCATGCTCAAATTAACACATTTCACTTTAGAATGCTACTTTTACGCTTTACGCGATTAAGTCCTTTTTATCAAATTAAGCACTTAAACGATAAAATTTTCATACGAAACTTTCACACACATCAATTCACATATTATAGACTCAAATTATAATAATAAAATATTTCTCGGACTCGGATTCGTGGTCCCGAAACCACCGTCCCGATTAGGGTCAAATTCGGTCTGTTACAAACTCACTGGAGGTCGATCTCGCCTAGACAGGTCTGAAGTAGCTTTATGTCAGTTGAAGTCATCTCTAAACTTCTTAGGCACTAAATGGAAAGTCTTACTCGATGATCTTTTACGAGTGTCTCTAGCTTCTATTTCAGCCTTTTTTTTCTCTTTTCCGAGCTCTTCAGCTTTGCAAGCTCGTTCGACTAGTACCACGAACTCTTTGATTTCAAGAATGCCAACAAGCAACTTTATGTCCTCATTCAGACCGTCTTCAAATCTTTTTCACATAATGGCTTCAGTTGATATACACTCTCGAGCATAACGGCTCAATCTGACAAACTTCTGCTCATATTCCGTCACAGTCATACGACCCTGTTTTAGTTCCAGAAATTCTTTTTGTTTCTGATCGATAAATCTTTGACTGATATAATTCTTACGGAACTCGATCTGGAAGAAATCCCAAGTCACTTTTTCCTTCAGAACCACTGATACTAATGTATTCCACAAGTGATATGCAGTGTCCCGAAGTGGCGATATAGCACACTTCAGGCATTCATCAGGAGTACAGGATAATTAATCAAGTGCTCGAATAGTGTTATCAAGCCACATCTCAGCTCGTTCTGCGTCATCATCATCATCATTAGCTTTGAATTCTTCGGCCCCATATTTCCTGATTTTATCAACGGGCGACCTACTAGATCTCATCGGATCTATCATCGGGGGTGCTGAAGGTACCGGAGTTGGATTATTCGGGGGTGGAGGTTGTTGTACAACCAGGTTATTTTGAACAAACTGGGTAAACCATTCATTCATCATCTGGTAGAAGGCTTGTTTAGCCTCTCCCTCATGGCTACCCGAAACTGGTCGAGAATCTACCGGCACTGATACGCGTGTGCAATCAGGCGCTACGCTCTCTACATCATCCGCTACGGCTCTGTCAGGATCAGAATCCATTTACTATAGAAAACACAGTTTGAAATGTCAGAAGTCACCACACTATCGTATATACAACTAAGGCATGTATAGCTAGACTCTCACGCTCTACGGTAGTCCTAGAATCGACTAAACCGTAAGCTCTGATACCAATCAAATGTAACACCCTTAACCCGTATTCGTCGTCGGATTAGGGTTATGAGGCATTACCGGACTCAACTCAGATCATTACAGCCATTTATCACAATTCATACACTTATTAAACTCAAAGAGATTTAATTTATACTTGTACATTTCAAACCATTGAATCATCGAATATATGTTATTCAAATGTTTATCACATGTGTATCAAGTTACATATGTATAAATTATACCAATACAACTAAATTCAAAATGTCTGTTATACCATGAATTATAAACTTATCATCTTTACCAATTCATACCCATCACTAGATCAACCACATATACAAATTTCATATAATACGATCTTATCTCTTTCATTTCGTTTCATAACATTTAAACATACAATTTCATGCATTCCTAACCCGAACCTAACTACTCAAATAGTATATCCAAACATACAATGCATGCACATATACTTCTAACCAACTTTCCCATTCATGACAAAGATATCCCAGAACCCGTAGATTTATGAAGCTTAAATATAAGACTCGACCATCCCATCTAATATCATGCAAGCCGAGACATTTATTCATCTTCACACCCACACTTTATAAAAATACACTTCCAATAAGTTCATTTCATAACCGAACCACCATAATACTAATTTCTACTCAGAATTTACTATAACCCAAATCGTTTCAAGGTTATAAGTCATAAAACCTACCTATTCAGCATGAAACATATATAAATATAAGTACACATATATCATATACTCATTTATTTTTCCAACCAAAACATACACGCATCTCACATCAAGGATAGACCTATATCATCAAACATTAACATTAAAAGCTAGCCACTTTTGCATGGCTTTTATACATTACCCAAAATATCATTCAAAGACTAGCTAGCTTATACATGCCTTAAGAACCAAAAAGTCTAAACATTATAGGTACCAACAAGAGTCGATAGTGTGAATGACTTTTGACGATCCCCAGAGCTCAAAGCTTGAATGAAATCTAAAAAAAAATGAATAACAAACACAAATAGAGTAAGCTCACTAGCTTAGTAAGTCTTAAGCAACCACATTATATCATTTAATTATCCAAGCATTTAAACAACCAATTCATGACATTGAATAACATGACTTGAATTAAAATTTCATCAAAGCCGAATATTCTATCTCACTTAACCTGTCAACTATCATTTATTTACCAAGGTATAGTAATACAAAATATTATGCACATATACAAATACCTTGTGCATCATCATACATATCCATTCACTTATATGAAAAACTTTAACCACATGTGCTACCATATAAAAACTTTCTCCTAGCATAGTTCATGTATTTCATTTCCTACCACTCGATTATATGTCACATTTCTCATATCATTCTATTTACTTAATAGCAACATACACATACATGTACATATAGTACATGAATATAAATCATACATACCTTGTAACGAATTAACAATTCCACTTCTATAAGATTGAACATACATGATTCATCTCATGACCTTATTACCACATGAAATAAGCTTGAAATGGCAGCTCACCAGTTTAGAACCAGCTGGATATTAGTCTGAATCTTATACACTGGCACTAGGACTGTTAGACCCAAAGTCCGAAGTTAAACACCGGCATTAGGCCTGCTAGGCAATAAGCCCGAACTATTTCATCGGCACAAAGCTTGATAGGCTCGAAGCCCGAAATAACTCACCGGCACAAGGCCTGCTAGGCTTGAAGCCCGAAGTAACTCGCCGGCACAAGGCCTGCTAGGCTCGAAGCCCGAATATCAACATAATTAACCCTTCATTACATATTTGTTAATGCTAACATCACAACCAAACCATATACATCATATTACATCCACGTATCATGTCGAATATATATATTCATATCACATTAACAAAATATATTCAATCCGATTTAACACCTTTACATTCGGCTAACACATAAATTTATAGTCAAAATCCTTAAATATCATCATTTAACATGTTCATAATTAACTCTTTAACATATAAGTGCTTAAGGACTTACCTTGACTATTGACGGACAACGTAGACCGACTATTCGATAACCTTCGTCTTTCCCCGATCCAAATCCGTTTTTCTTTGTTCTTGATCTTGAATTTGGCTTGAATGTTGCCGAAATTTCAAAGAACCTAGCTCCCCTTTCTTTCCTCAATATTCGGCCAAGAGAAGATGAGTAAACATGTTCCTTTTTTTATGTTTTAATTAACATATAATATGGTTTTAATTTATTTACTATTTTAACCTTATATCATAAAATTATATAATATAAAACTTAAGGTTAATCTTGTCATATACCACCCACTAACTTAGATATGGGTTATTTACCCATTTAATACCTCATATTAAAAAGCCATCATCATTCTAGAACTTTATACTATAGTATGCAACTTTTACACTTTACGCGATTTAGTCCTTTTTGTTAAATTGAACACACAAACGATTAAATTTTTCTACGAAAATTTCACACACATTAATTCACATATAATAAACACAAAATATAATAATTAAATATTTCTCAGACTGGGATTCGTGGTCCTGAAACCACCGTTCCGATTAGGGTCAAATTCAGTCTGTTACACATTTGGTCCCATGTAGTGATTGATCCTCATGGTAACGAGTTCAACCATTGTTTATCTTTGTTTCTCAAAGAGAAGGGAAACAACCGAAGATGAATGGCATCATAAGAAATGCCATTAATTTTGAAAATGTCGCAAAATTCCACAAAGTTTGCCAAGTGATTTTTTGGATCCCCATCCTGCAAACCATTAAACTGAACAAATTGTTGAATCATTTGTATAGTGTTAGGTTTCAGTTCAAAATTATTTGCAGCAATAGTAGGTCAAACAATACTTGATTCAGTTCCTGTTAAATTAGGTTTAGCATAATCATACATAGTACGTGGAGCAGGATTTTGATTCACCGGGTTTGTGGCAACCACAGGAGGTAGCGTATTATTGTCGGCCATCACCTCGGTAGTATTAGTATCGTCCTCTTGCTCTTCTTCTATGTATTGTAGGCTTCACCTTATTTCCTTACGATTTCTGCGAATGATACCTTCTATATCACTGTCAAAAAGTAATAGTCCTGACGGGTTCCTTCTAGTCATAAACTAAAATTACCTGCTAGAAAAAAATAAAAGAAAAGTTAGAAATGTTAAAAATAAAATAAATGTAAATTGCAAATAAGTAAAATGGCTAAAGTAATAAAAAATTAGTTGTTCAAATATCTTAGTCCCCGGCAACGGCGCCAAAAACTTGATGGGCTCGAAACTAACTATTATTTCAATAAAGGCAAGCGCACCTATCAAACAGAAGTATAGTTGTGGTAAGTCCAGAAAATCGTATCCTCAAGGACTAAAATTACTAGTAATAACTATTTTTTATTATCTAGCCTAATAATTAAGGGGATTTATTTTTAATCTAAATTTAACAAACTAAATAATTATTAACGTGACAGAGAGAGAATTTGGAAAATACTTTTAGAAAACTTATATGAGATAGGCAATACCTAAGGAAGAATCCACCTAGACTTCACTTATTACTTTTGATTCATACGATTTATTCCCTTGACTTAATCCGTAGAAATCCCTGATTATGTTAATATCTCTTTTAATACTAAATAGAACTGACTCTAGATTGATTAATTGAAATCTCTTTCTAATTAAAACCCCTATTGTCGCATTAACTCGATCTATGGATTCCCTTATTAGATTTGACTCTAATTCGACGGATTTTCGTCGCCCTATTTCTAGGGTTGCAATCAACTCCGCTTAATTGTGTTGATCTTCTCTTAAACAAGTACTTTTGCTCCACTAAATAAGCACATTCGACTTGAATCAATAACATGAATTATCAAAACAAGAATAAGAACTCACAATTAAGAATAAGAACAAGTATTTATCTTATAAATCAAATATTAATAAGATTCGTCTTAGGTTTCAACCCCTTAGGTATTTAAGGGATTTAGTTCATACTGATGAGGGAAACATCTTAAAATAGAAAAAACAATAAAACATAAGAAACCCCAAAAACTTCTAAAGAACTTGATGGGAGATCTTCAGTGTTGATGGAGATCATTCTCCTAAGCTATTCCTGATGGCTGTCTTGGAGTATCTTCTGCCTTCTACTCAGCATCTACGTGAAGTCCTGTCGACCTCTATTTTTTAGGTTGCCCCCTAGGGTGTTTATATAGGCTTTTGAGATGCTTTACTTGGCCCACAAGTAGCCTTTTCTAAATAGAATTAAACCTAGGGTCGACAGGGAAACGCTCGTGTGACACGCCCGTGGTCGATAGTCCAGGCCGTGTTCGATCCTGTTTGTCACACACGGCCGTGTGGTCCACCTGTGTGTAGTGGTCTAGGCCGTGTAGGCCCATTTTGTCCCTTTTTGGCTCGTTCACACTCTTTCCGACTCCCTAAGCTCTCCTGAGTGTAAAACATGAAATTAAAGGATTAGGATCATCGAATTCATTAAATCTAATGAAAATTCATCCAAAATTAAGCCAAGCATGGGGTTAAAATATGTGTAAATTATGGTTTATCAGTATACCTAGAAACATTTTGCCATAACAGGGCCACACGCCCGTGTGAAATGGGACACGCCCGTGTGGGCAGGCCGTGTGGTCACACACGCCCATGTCCCTAGCCAGTGTGGAATTTATTTTCTTTTAGAACCAACAGGGGTTTTCACACGACCGGACACACGCCTGTGTCCTTGGTCCGTGTCCTCCACACGGCCTAGACACGCCCGTGTCATCACCCGTCTGTGAAAACCTGGGTATTCTATTTGTGATGTCAGCAACTAAATAAGGGGCACACGGCCTAGGCACACGCCCGTGTGTCTAGCCTCTGGTTGGCACTAACTTGCAACACTAACATGCAGGGGACACACGGCCTGGTCACACACCCATGGTACTGACCGTGCGTCACACACGGCCTAGACACACGCCCGTGTGCCTACCCGTGTGGACAAGAACAAGGCTATTTGCCAAGCTCTTTTTATCACCCTAATTCATACAACATCAATCACATTCAACCATTTACCAAGCAACTCAATCATGTATCATACACATTCATGAATAACCTCATCTGTTCATACATGTAATAATAATGAGCCATTAAATATGGCCATTTACAAAAGTGTACATCTTTAAAAGAGCCAACACACTTGGCCAAAACAACAAAACATTTCACTATGTCTAGCCCCTATACATGCCATACTTAAAATGCTAAGTCTAATATGCCGAGATGAGTTGATAGTGTGGATGATTTTCAAATTATCTTTGTATCCCGAGCCGGCTCTTTGACACTATAAAACAAGGGAAAAGAAAGGCAGTAAGCTTTAAGCTTAGTAAGTTTACATGTAAACAATAAACATCATAGCATGTGCTAATCAGTCAATAACATTTCATACGAAACAAGAATAATTCACATTTTCATAACCATGCTTACTCATCTCATCTCTTACCACCTTCTAACCGTATAACATTTATATTGCTAACATATCCTGTACTCATCACCACAAAGCCACATGAAATATTTACATAGACAATTTCCCAATGAACCATTCAGAATAATACTAAGTACCTGGTGGTTTCGCACACAACCCACCATTAATCAATAATAGGGTGGTATCGCACATAGACTACCAACAAAAATATTTACGGTGGTTACACACATAGCCCACCAAATAATAATACAAATGATGGTATCGCACACAGCCCAACAAAAAGAATAATTACGGTGGTATCACACGTAGCCCACCAATAAGAATATTTACGGATATTTTTCCGCACTTACATATCTATTCCGAGGTTCATACGAGAACTATTCACTATCTATCAATTTCAATCAATCTCAAACATAATTGATCTCATTCATACAATGCACCAATGAGTAACAACATATGTATTAAATATGTTTTGTTTACACATAAACTTACCTAGGTGCAAAATGTATTAATCGACGTTTTAGTCCGTAACCTTGCCTTTTCCTCGGTCAAGGTTGTTTCTACACTCTTCTTGATCTATAATAAAAAAAATTCACTCATTCAATCACTTTATAATTCATGATATATCAAAATTTCTACATAGGAAAAAATGACCATTTTGCCCTTCTACTTTGGCAAAATTACAATTTTGCCCCTAGGCTCGTAAATTGTTTTTCATCACATTTTCTCATAGAACAAGCCTAGTTGAACATTTATTTCTATTACAACAACTCATAAAACCAATTATTTCATGCATTTATTACACAAATTCAACCTTTACTAATAGGTCTCATTTAGGTGTTTTCATGGTAACACCTTTCACAAAAGTTGTTCCTTAACTCACTAACATTCATTTTCTTCCATAAAAACTTAGCATGCAACATGAACACTCTCATGGCAAGTCCCTAAAATTTCAACCATTTTGAAGAATAGTCTCTTCATTAGCTAGCTTAAGCTTTGGGGGTTTCAAAAAGTACAAAAATTATCAAGAAAGACCTCTAAAATCGCTTACTTGCTAGAGGATATGTTGGCTGCAAGTTTGAGCTTCAAAACCCCTATTTCTTGCCAAAAATTCGATAGAAGAATAAGAGAAATGAAAAAGATGATAGCTTTCTCTTTACTTATCTTATTTTATTCATTTTAGTCACCTAACACCACCAAATTTTTGACTCATTTAATGCTCTTGTCTCCCTTGGTTCCCTTGGCCGGCCATCATCTTTTGGGAGATCTGATTGCACTTTAAGAACCTCCAATTTAATATTCCATTGCTATTAGACACCCCTAGCTTGTAAAATAGAACTTTTACACTTTATGCGATTTAGTCCTTTTCCCCAATTAAGCATGCAATCGCTAAAATTAAGGCACCAAAATTTTCAGGCATCCTTAAAAACTTGCTATAACACATAAAATAACATTAAAATAATTTTCTTCAATCTCAGATTCGTGGTCCCGGAACCACTGTTTCGACTAGCCCCAAAATCGGGCTGTTACATTATCAACTAGAACATACTTGCCTAAGAGGTTTGATTCTTTAATCATAAATTCGGTAGACTCAACAGGCAAACTATAACATCCCATTTTTAGTGAAATCAGAATAATGGTTTCGGGACCACAAATCTGAGCCAAAAGTAAAATTTATTTTTATTTTATTGCATGGTCCGTATTATGATAGAGATGTCATGTGGAAAATCTGATAAGAAAGTTTTACTGATTATGTGCTCAATTGCGGGAAGGACCAAATCGTACAAAATGAAAAAGTTAAATTCTAGTAGCTAGAAGGATTAAATAGTTATGGAATTCAAAACTTAAGGTCCTTATATGATAATTAGACCATTAAAGAAAAGTATGTAGATATTTTGGTGACTCATCCATGGAAATTTAGAAAAAGGGCAAGGACTCAATTTGAAATTGAAATAATTTAACTAATTAAAAGATGATAAAAGAATTATCATCTTATTTTATGTTATCTTCAACCTCAAAAGACATGAAAACCCTAGTAGAGAGAGAAGAAACTTCCTTGGATTAATTGGGTAGGTTTTCTTGTCCCGTTTTTAGTAATTTTGATATTTTGAAACCGAGATAGCTTAACTATCTATTTGGGGGATCAATTTGAAAAGCTATCAAAGTATGGAAATTAGGTCATGGATGAATATGCTGCAAAATTTGAAATTTATGGTAGAAAATGAAAGGTTGTTGATAGAGAAACAACTTTTACAAAGTGGTTTTTGATGAAAACATGATTCAGGGACTAAAATGTAAAGTTGTAAAAATTGAAGAAAAATTCTGAATTTTATAGAATATATGTGCTGTAAATTTTATAGTGAAATTTTGGTTATGCTTGGAATAGGGAGTAAATTGCATAAATTTCATTTTTCGAGCCTAGGGACGAAAATAGAATTTATGAAAACGTTTTGGTGTTTAGCTTATGAATGAAAATTTTCTTTTCTTCTTTTTCGTGTTTATTATAGCCTTGAAAAGGGCGTAGAATTATTCGGGTATAGAATAATTTTTAGTATTGAGAATTTAGTGAAGTGGATCAAGTGACCCTGATACTTAATTTAAGTGTCTAAAATTAGCATAAGTTGAGCTATTGGCAAGGTGGTGTTGGCACATGAGTAATTGCATGAGGGGAGATGTTCGAATCCCTTGGATAGTAATTAGATGACTTTTATTTTTGCACTTGTATGGCAAGTGTCGGTCAAGTAATACTTATGGTAAGGATAGACTTTTTCATTTATGGAAAGTAGACTAAGGGAATAAGGTAAGTACTAACTTAAGGTATGGAATCAAGAAATTTTGGTATGATAAGGGGACATAAGGCTTGGATTAAGGAATGAAGTCCTAAGCTTATGGTAAGTTAGGGGGACATAAGGCACTCTTTATGGGGTGTGTTTTGGAAAGTTTGGCATGGCCAACTTGTCCATGAACTTGGACAGCATTATGGTCTAGGGGGGTGGCTGAATTTTTGTGGTAGACTTTGGTAAGGATGAGTGGTTGGGTGTATTCCCATTTGGTCATTTTTGTACTTCCAAAACACCTTTTCTTTTGTAGCCGAAATGTCTTAAGGGGGTTTAAGTGAATTTCGGGTTTCTTTTCTTTTCCAAATGTTGTGCCGAAAATAGTAGTCAGAATACTTTCAAAACCTATTTGCTTAAGCCGAATTTTAGAAGACCATTAAGGTCACATTCAACCTCTTTTTCGTCTTCTCTTTGCTCTCCATAAGATCAAACCCATCACTTTCTATTCTCTTTCTTTTAACTTATTCTAGTCGAAACCTCTCTCTCTCAAAGTACATTATTGCCAAATTCTTCTAGCCTTCTCCTATACTACTTTTCTTCCTCCCAAACTCAATTCTATACCTATTCTTTTGGTGGCCGAACATTCCATCTCCATTTGGGAGTCTCAACCGAATCTTATAGTCCCTCATTCTCTCTTCTTTTTTCGTAAACTCCAAAAGCCGAAACATATTACTGTCTAGTTGATTTCTTCATCTATTTCTCCTTCAAATTTAGCCACTTTTCTATAGTAGCCAAATCTCTTTGTGTTTCCAGGCAAGGGTGAAATCAATCTCAACGTTAGGGTTAAGGGTTAACTGTCATTCGATTTTCTTTCTTTTTCTTTTGGATTAGCCGAAATCTAGGGATCTAATCTCTATATATTTTCTCTTTGGCCGAAACCTTGAAGGAGGATTTCGGGATCCTTTTGTAGCCGATGATTAAGGGGAGATTATTCGGGATTTGAGTATCCAAGAACAAGTGATATTTCGGGATTTAGACAATCAAGGTAAGGGGTCTTAATATTCGGCCAAAGGCCAGATTGTCTATTAAGGTTGGCCAATTCAGACTATGGTCTTATAGGGGGAGTCGACTATGAAAAAGAAGGAGTGTCGGTATCGATAGTATCGTACTCACTGTTATCAGGTGTGTACCCCTACACTAAATTTTCGATAGATTGATAGTATTAATGTTAGTATGTGTTAATAAGAAATATGTATGATAATGGCCGCGGGTACCATTCAGTGGTACATGGTATTCAGGTATGTTAACCCCTAATACTTCGTTAATAATGCTATAAGCATGGATATGAAATGTGTATGACTCCGTTATGATTTTGGGGTATAATGCATAAAATCCAAATAATATGTATGTTGCATGGGTATATGGGTGATTTTGATAAAGGGGAAGTGTTTTCGGTGGTTTTTACCACATTATCCGGTGACTTATGTCACAATATTATGTATCCGGTGACTTTGGTCACATACGATGAATCCGGTGACTCTGTCACAATTATCCGGTGGCCATGCCACAATTTATAAGGGCGATGTGCAGTTGACTGCAGCGACTGCCTTCGATGGTGTGTAGCGGATGGCGGGTCAATTTAGTAATCCCCACGATGTGATTGGCAGGTACGGGTGGTGTGTAGCGGATGGATATCTAGGTGGGCTTGGGATTGCATGTCATTTCATATGTATATGTGATTTAATCTGTTGTTATTTGATTTGCTATGTTATAGGCTTATGGTTAAATGTGATTAAAATGGGCTTTGCCAAAAGGTTATCATTAAAGCTATGATCGATTGGGCTTTTAGTGTACAGTTACACATTGAGTCTATTGACTCACCCCTCGTGGGATATCTTTTACAGGTGACACTTAGCGTGATGGACCGGGTCAGCGAGGACTAGGTGGTGGCTATGCTCAACTCAGTATTTCAGGTTTCCTTTTTATTAAACTTACTGCGTTTTCTTTAATTATTTCGAGATTTATTTTGGGTTATGTTTTTGTAATAAGGCCACCATTAGCTGTGTTATTTATACGTTTTAAATTTTTATTCTGCTAGGATCAACTTCAACTAAATGATTAAATATTTCCGACAAACAACTTAAACTGTTTTGACATCTAAACACCTACGGTTTTTAAAATAATAGTAAGTTCTAAATTTGGTTTTCTTTTAACTTCTAAATTTTTTTCTAAAATCATAAATATAATGTTTTAATAAGATACAAACTTACTTAACAACACAATTTTCAACGCAACCACTAAGCAGATCTATTTTATACGAAACCATCATATTTTCTTATAAAACAAAACGAGATTTAATTGAAGTTTTACTCGAGGAACATACCAGATCCGGTCAGGGCATGTGGGCCGGGTTTGGGGTGTTTCAAAGAGCTTAGCAAATAACCTTGTTCTTGTCCACACAGGTAGGCACACGGGTGTGTGTCTTGGCCGTGTGTGACACACGGTCAATTGCATGGGTGTGTGACCAGGCTGTGTGTCCCCTTGCATGTTAGAATTGCAAGGCAGTAAGCTTAGTAGTAACACACGGGCAGAGACGTTGCCGTGTGTCTCAGCTGTGTAGGAGGCACGGCCAAAGGCATGGGCATGTGCCCAGGCCGTGTGAAGTCCGCACCTAAATTTAAGAATTTCATTCGACACACGGTCTAAGGACACGGGCGTGTGCCTTGGCCGTGTGACCATAGTGAGGTGATGACGTCATAAACAGAATGCCAAGGTTTTGGCACACGGGCTAAGACACAAGCGTGTGGAGGCCATGCGAGGGACACGGGCGTCTGTCCGGCCGTGTGAAATAAATCAGTGTCGACCACGGGTGAAGGACATGGGCGTGTGCAACCACACAGCCTGCCCACACGGGCTTATGGCCCCTATTTAGGTAAAATTTTCTAGGTGTGTAAAAGTTTCCGATTTATTTCCGAAACCTTCCGGAAGTATGTATAGGGCCTTGCAGGTCCATTATAAGGAGGTTAAATATGGAAATGGAAAAGTTTTAATTTGGAATGGATTTTGATAACCCAAAGTTGTATGACCATGTGAGTCAAGTACGGTAACGACTCGTACCCAGCTCTGGCTTAGAATACGGGTAAGGGGTGTTACACACAGTACTGTACCAATGCCATATCCCAGATATGGTCATATATGTAATCTCGTATCGATGCCAATAGCCTGGCTATGGTCTTACACGAAGTCTCATATCAATACCGTTTCCCAGATATGGTCTTACACGAAGTCTCATATTGATGCCATATCCCAGATATAGTCTTACACGTAATCTCAGTAACCCTAATGTCATGACATTTGTATCCTATCTATTCCTAAGGTTCAACCGGGACTTTCGCTCTATCGAATCTCTGTAGCTCATTTTCGTAATATTGTACTCAATAGCATTCATATTTCATTTCAATATTATAGCATTTATCATAATTATACCAATTAAGCATTTATACACAAATAATTTAATGCTTATGAACTTTCCCCAGCATAGAAATGGCAAAAAGGACTAAATCGTCAAATACTTGTTTTTCCCCCGTTCTAGGTCCGAACCTCATTTTTCTTGATCTATAATATCACATTTAACTTATTTAATCATTATACTATTCAAATCAACCCAAAATCACATTATGGAAAAAATACATTTCTGCCCCTAAAGTTTGACATTTTTACAATTTAGTCACTAGGCTCGTAAAATGATTCTCATTCAATTTCATTAGACCCAAGCCTAGTCGAACCTATATCATGCTCTTAACAGCCCAAACTTTTCATTTATTCACACTTTTACTACTCATTTTACAACTTTTAGAAACAAGTCCTTTTAGGCATTTCCACCGAAAATCACTTAGCAAAAGTCTTTTATCATACACCAAACATGCATCATGGGTAAAATTTTAGACCTTGACATCTCTTCAAATTGATGGTTGAAATAGAAAGATCGAGTTAAAACGACTTCAAAAATGTAAAGAGCATTAAAAACGGGGCTAGAACGAACTTACAGTCGAGCTTGGAAGCTTGAAAAATCCTAGCCATGGTTCCCCCTTGTGAATTTCAGCCATGGGAAGAAGATGGACAAAAATCGGCTTTTAATTTGGCTTTTTAATTCATTTTAATTACCAAATTACCAAAATGCCCTTAATGAAAAACTTTAGAAACATACCAAACCATATCCATTTTTGTCCACCAACTTAACCAATGGTCTAATTACCATTTAAGGACTTTTAATTTAAAATATCATAGCAACTAGACACCTTTAACATATAGAACCCAAGTTTTGCACTGTTTATAATTTAGTGAGTGCCCAAACGTCAAAATTTTAGAACGAAATTTTTGCGAAACCATTCCATGAAACTGTAGACCATAAAAATATAATAAAATGAATTTTACTGCATCGGATTTGTCGTCCCAAAACCACTGTTCCGACTAGACCCAAAATTGGGTTGTTACAACTATCCCCTCTTTAGGGATTTTCGTCCCCGAAAATCTTACCGGAATATAAATTCGATTTCCACATAGACTCCTCTTTCTCGTGACATTGCCAAAGAACCTTCACTAAGGTTATACTTTTTAATCTCTCGTGTCAAAATTTCGATCGATTATTTGTTATACAACACATCGGATGAATCTTAATCTCTATCGGAGAATTCATATTCAAAGAGCCCAATCAATACCATCGCGACATAGATACACAAAATACATTTTGAATATTTTCCAAGGCAATACTTTAGGAAATATGCTATCGCTGAACGGGAATTTCATATCCCTATGTTTAAAATTGACATACGTTTTCTGACAATCTGAAGTGGATTCTAAACTGCCACGAATCACTTTTACTTTCTGTATGATTTCTGATCAGATAGTTTCTAAAACATATAACTCAACTAATCTTTCATGTTGCATACCCGATCACCAGAACATCTATTTCAAATAACTGTACATTTTATTACTCCCAGAATGAACAAACAAGCTACTACTGAGCTTCGTACAAAATTTTCTGCATAAGCTCTGAATTACTCAATGCACAAATTCTATCTCAGAATAATGATAACATTCATCAGGTCTGACTTGAAACTCAAAATCAAAATCATCTCACACTGTACTCGTTTAGTTTACCACTTACTATCACATTCCTGAGGTTCTCAATCTTGCAAAGAAGACATCGCTTTAGCTTCTAATTTAGCTAGATTCAGACCATCATCAAATAACATTAATCATGTATCCAATACTCACAAAATAATCAAAGGTTTTCCATTCAAGCATTTGCAACTATATCTGCCTTCTCAAATGGTTAATCCATAATTGCTCACAATCTTTCAATAGTTCAAGCCATCTATGTTATTTTAAATTCAAATCCTTCTGTGACAGTAGATACTTTAAACTATTGGGATCAGGAAACATATGACATTTTTCATTGGACAACCAATGTTATCAAATTCTCAACACAGACATAAAAAGTGGCCGACTCCAAATCACTCGTCGGACAGTTCTTTTCATGTGACTTTAACCGTCTGAAAGCATAAACTATCACTTTACATTCTTGTATTAAAACACATTCCAAACCGTTTGATAGTGCATCATTGAAAAATTCACAAATTCTTTACTCAATTTAAACTGGACTCAGAATCAGTGCTTCGGTTAACAATACCTTCAACTATTTTCAACTTTGCTAACACTCAACAAACCGTTCAACATTTCACAAATGTGATAACTTTATCAATCAAAACAGCTTTAACTCATAATAATATCATCCAATTAGAACTGATCTAATAGGTATGTCCTTGTATCACACCCTTTTTGAATATAAATTCTTCATTCAGACTATTCGTCAATTTACCCACGAATGTACAAGATTTTATCCTCTTACTTGAGGATAAACTTAAATGCATATAGCTCAAATTACTTTTCAACTAACCAGCTCGCTCAGATAAAAAAACAACTGAGTTGGTCTCAACTATCAAATAATATCATATCAAAATACTCCCACCTTTATGTTGTTAAAACAACTCAAACATACAATCTTTCAAAATTTCCTTACATGCTAGTCATAGATCTTTACACTGCATTAGCTCAAGGAAACAAAATATCCTGATTGAACTCATTGACCTTAACCAAACTTACCTGAGAAAAGAAAACCATTGTACAATTTGAGCTTGAGCTTCCACCTTTGCCGGTGTCAATTCCTTTCACGAAAATTAGAGAAATCCTGATACCAGAATCACCACATTCCTATGGTCGAACCAAAAATACAACCATAATAGACATAGTTATCACAAGCCGATGAACACACTTTAAAGATGAGCCATGATTGATAATTTACGAAATAAGGATGATAAGAAAACCGAGATAAAGAAATCCAAGATGCGATATCATACTGGAAGTCCGAGAACATAACTCATAAGAAAATAATAAAGATCTTGATGATTTCTCAGAGAAAACAAGAAGAAAAACAATGCTTATACGCTCTGGAATCAATTGTAACAGAGATAATATATTTTCCAAATATATATATATAACAAAACAATATCCAGTAGAAACAGAAGAATAGAGTCACATAAATTTTCACCATCAACTTTTGTTCCAAACATAATAGAATAGAACCCCAAAGAGAGAGATAAGATATGGTGATCATCAACCAAACAGACCAACAGTGCTTTCATTTAACATTATAATCAGCTGGCATTCTCATACGGTAAGAATTTCATCAGAAAATGAACAATCACATATATATCTCTGAGGATAAAAGAATATATATAAAATACCCAAGAGAGATCTTCATAATCTATTCAATCACAATTGTTACACTCAGACATCTTTACAATTCGAATATCATTTCTTTGACTAATTTTGTCATCACTAATCCCGAATTATTCCATTCACTAACGAAAATCAATCCGAAAGAAATTCCAGCAAACATACTTTAGACATCATACTTGAATGAGTCGGTTAGCCGAGATTAACTTTTTCCTTAATCGTGACATCGCAAAATCTGAATAATCTTTAGAATAGCATGACATCTTTTCTAGAACTGTATTCACTTGCCAAACTATTCACAACTCTGACCACATCATCAGTTATTCCGCTACTGAACCCTTTAGTATCTTACTTGTGAGCTCATTCAATTTAAATCTCGTGAAATTTTGTTATAAAATACTACATTGGTAAGGAGGTGAGGTCGAAAAGCCTTTAACTCGACTCTCATAAATACACACATATAACTTGGCATTCATCATCAACATAATATCTTCACAATCATATAATTCACTTCAAGCTAATTAACATACATATTTAAGTTACACGAACTTTCTGATTATCTTATTCAAACAAGTGTACTTAATATACATTCCATAAATTTTGAGTAAGTTCACTTATCGCATTCACTTAATCAAACAAGTTAGGCAGATAACATCATATGAATGCCAAACAAACATGGATGAGTTTATCACAATATAAACTTTCATTTCATTTCACCTTTCCATATTTCAAGAATAATTCCCATTGAACTATTATAATTTCTATGGATTCTCGGGTAGTATACTCAAGGTATGCATGTCAACAATCTGTCAATTCATACTCAAAAGTTCCCTTTTGACACATATTCATGGAGCACACTCCCAAGCCACATATGACATAACAGGATTGCCAATTCAGGCTAAATCCTTTCGACAACGTATGCTCTAAAGGCTAACTCTGGATTACCCATCCGGGCTAAATCCATTTCATAACATATGCTCGAGAGGGCTTAATTCAGGATTGACGTTCCGGGCTAAATCCTTTTTGCAACATTTAAAATATTTTATCTATTTCATAAAATCGCCACAATCCATCGATATACAACGTTCAACCGGAACAATGACATTTTATCCATATTTCTCAACTTACATTTATTTCATTTTGTACATCATCATATACATATCATGAACTCTTATTCATACCAATCCAAGTTTCGACTCATCACAAACACATTTTCAAATATCTTAGTATCACTTTCAGTGTTTTCAAAAATAGCTCAATTGGAAAGCATCTCTACTTCAACAAAACATTTTCATCAAAGTTGGGAGATATCACTCGATCACAGGTAGTAATATGGCATGTATAGCTAGACTCACATATGCTACGTTAGCTTGAGAATTGACTAAATCGTAGCTCTAATACCACTAAATGTAACACCCCTTACCCGTATTCAACGCCGAAATAGGGCTCAAGGTATTACTGGACTTATAACATAAGCATTCACACAATCCCAAGTCATAAATTTCCATCCAAATTAAAACTTTTCATACACATCCATACCGTCCCTAAAATGAGCCTACGAAGCACAAAACATGCTTTGGAAGTGGTTTGAGACGAAACTGAGAACTTTAAAAAAATTTACTTAGAAAATTTTTACTAGAAGCAAGGCTCACACGCCTGAGTGGTCCAAGGGACACGCCGTGCTTTCGACCGTATTCAAATTAAGGTGCTCTCTGACTTGTACCACACAGCCGTGCCACAAGCCGGTGTGCTAGGCCGTGTAGCACACACGGCTGAGACACACGCCCATGTCTCTGCCCGTGTGCTCAAATCTGGACTTTGTGTTTTTCAAAATTAAGGTGCAGGGAACATGCGGCCAGAACACATGCCTGTGGGGCAGACCATGTGTCATACACTGCCTAGACACACGCCCGTGTGTCTACCCGGGTGGACAAAAACAAGGCTATTTACCAAGCCATTTTGCCACTCACACTTGCACACATCTACACAACATCTCATGGCACAAATTCAAGCATGTAAATACAACCAAACAACAACAAACAAGACAATAACATGTCATTCTTATAACATCATTTATCATGCTTAAAACATCATACTTAGCCCGATAATTACATACTAATTTCACATTCACAAGAGGGCATTAACATATGAATAAATTTATGATCAACATAAGCCATCATTCATGGCTATATAAAAGATGAAGCATTAACAAATACAAGCTAACACATATGGCAAAATTAATAATGACACACATAACAAATTAGCCTAATCCCTATACATGCCATAGATTCAAAATGCTTGGATTCATTTATACCCAAAATGATAGCTTGATAGTGTGATAGGATCTCCGGCGACCTCCAACCTAAGCTAGCTTAATAACCCTATAAGGTATGGGAAAATAAGGGGGTAAGCTAAATAGCTTAGTAAGTCTGCACGAAAATAATAAGCAACTCTTACAAATATTTTATCAAGTTCAACAATATAAACCCAAGATAATACAAATTGCTATGAATCTTACAATTATAATTTTTATTCAATCATAATGTTTACTCTATCAACTTATAAGCATAATTTAACATATCTTGGCATCAGCCTAACAACCATAATCTCTCCTTTGTATCTGATTATAGCAAATAACGAATCATTTCAAACTTCATTGTAATATCCCGAGTTAGGGGGCTATTTCGATGTTGCATGTTATTGCATGTTTGTAGTGTGCTATGTTGCTATTTTTATGTTTTAGGGGCTTAAGTGTAGCTTAGGGGTATGCCTGAGTAAATTAGAAAAATGTTGGTTTTGGGTATTAGGTGAAGGGAGCTGAGGAAGCTGGGGTTTAAGAATTATTTTTGTGGTTTTATTGCACAAATAAGGAGGTGGCAAGAGTGGCAAGAGGGAGTTGGTATGGCGTCACATGCAGATGGGGTGGTGATCCAGAGTTCAAGCTGCAGAGTTCCCATTTTGGCTCTTTTTGGGACGGCATAGAGGAAGTGGTAGAAGGCAAATCAAATTCTACCTTGGACTTGGTCAAACCGTTCAAATGGAAGGTGGGGAGTAAATAGTGGAGGAAGACTTGGTCATACTAATTTGAAGGTGTGGTTGTGAGTGTTTTGAGGGGTATGGCCGAATATTTGGGGCTTGGAATGGGGGGAAGTGGACGGCATAGTGGGGAGAAGGTGCTAGCCGAATTTCATTTTGGCTTTTTGGCATTTTCGGTCACAAACTCTTTTGGTAAGGCCACACTTTTGTTTTCTTTCTTTTTGTCAAAACAAACCGAAACTCTAAGCTTTTCTCTCATTTTTCTCTTTGACCGAAATTGTTTGTTTCTCTCAACTTTCTTTTCATGTGTTTGAAACCTTGGTAGCCGAAACCCATCCTCCAAAACCCTCTTCATTTTCTTCTCTCTTCTTGAAAAGCACTAGTGCCGAAACTCACCATTTCCCCAACCGATTTCTCCATTCCTCTTGTCCATTTCTTGGGTGCCGAAACTACCATCACCTTACTTCTCAAACTTCATTTTCTTTTTCTAAGCATTGTTGCCGAAACTCTGTTCTTTTTCATATTGGCTATTCCCCCAAAACCGAAAGCAGAGTGTTAGATAACTAGTGTCGATTTCTTCTTTTTATTTGTTCCCAACATAACCGAATATTTCCCTTTCCTCCTAGAAGTCCTAGTGGCCGAATATCAGTGGTGTTTGGAAGCTTTGCCTTAATCGTTGGTATTGGTAAGCTCTAGGTCGAATGGCCATATCTCCCTCTTTTGGTTCTTTATTTGGCTGTGTGTTGGTTAAGGGCCGATTATGGTTATGATGGAAGGGTATTAATCTCTTTGTTTTAGGGACTTTGGAGGTGTGAAGCAAGCAAAGGAATCATCATTCTTTTGTGACCGATTGGTAAGTAAAAGGGTAAGCAGTAGCATAATTGTGTTAGTACAATTAGTTGATTTCGATCAAGGTTCAGGTGATTAATGATTCCATTTTCTTTAGGTGGAGGCCGATTGTCAAAAAGAACCACTACTGGTTCGGGTTGGTAGGAAACCAAACCAAGTGAAGGTAAGGGTTCGACATTAATCCTCTTTGGTTAGTTGATGTTGGCCGAATATTGTGGTTGCTCAATGGTTTTTCTGTTTGGCCGATTGTAGGAGTTAGCAAACGAGGGATTTAGATCGTTTCGTGGGATTTTAGACTCGCGTATATCAGGTGTGTTTACTAACACACTTATATTTAGTAATATGTTTAATAATCTGTGTGATGACTAATGAAACAGTGGTGACTGTTATGATACCCTAATGGGTATGATTCTGGACTCGGGTAAGTCAGTATCATTCTTGTTATAAAATTTATTGACGATTTGCATGACATCATGATTGTGGTAATATGTGACATGGGGTATGAGATTGGACATATTGGCATGATATACATGATAGTATGATATGCATGATTACATGAGTTTGGCATGTTGATGGGTGATACGAGAGGAGGGAGCAGTGATATATTGTGCTGACGAGCACCAGTGCTTTGGTAGCACACTTTGTGACTTTGGGTCACCAGAGGTTTGGCACCTCCAGAGGTTTGGTACCTCAGCGTCTCGTCCCAGTGGCTCAGTACCACAGTGGGTTGGCCCCACAGATAATTATACGGGATTGACGCCAGTGTTTTGGTAACACACGATGGGTTGGCCCCATCACCAGATTTGTGACTACGGTCACCAGTGCTTTGGTAGCACATTGTGTCTTTGGGACACCAGAGGTTTGGCACCTCATTGCGACTTGTCCCTGTGGTTTGACCACCGTGGGTTGGCCCCACTTGAGATATGGGATCGTCTGCTAGTGTTTTGGTAACACACGATGGGTTGGCCCCATCATCATTGGATTTGTGACTTCGGTCACCAGTGCTTTGGTAGCACAACTGTGTCTTTGGGACACCAGTGCTTTGGTAGCACATTGACGGATATTGTGTCTTTGGGACACCAGTGCTTTGGTAGCACCTTGTGACTATATGTCACCAGTGGTTTGGCACCACCAGTGGTTTGGTACCACACGGGGTAGAAAAGGCGATATGGATGGTTAGGTTCGGGTTGCATTAATCATGTTGCTATGTATGATGTGTGTTAGTATGTTGATTCTTTGGGAGCGGGATTTACACACTGAGTCACTCGACTCACCCTCTCCTTTGACATTACAGGTGACTCGTAGACGCGGACAGGGAGCCGGGATGGACTCGAGGTGCTTATGCCATGCTGAATAAAGTTTTTACTCAGACTTTATATTTTTGGGTACTTTAGCTTATTTACTTTCACTTGGGTTTTTCTTTGGTTTGTAAAAGGCCTTTAAATTTATGTTTTAAGTTGGTTGATGTTTTAATTAGATTTAATATGCCTTAACAAAATAAGCCGGTATAAGTTTTACTAAAACCTAGGAAGATAATGTTTTCAAAATTATATCGCGACGTGTTTTTAACTATACCATCGGGTATCACACTAAATCTTTTTGACAAACAAATTCAACTGGTTTCCAATTCTAACTTGTAATTCACCTAAGTTCAAGAGTGTTTTATGTAACATTAAGTAACTAATGGGGTTTTAAATGGTTTAAACTCGTTTCAACTACAAATTCTGGCTAAGTTTTCAAAATCTCCGGGTTTCAAATATAGCAACTGTTTTTCAAACAAGACTACTCAAATTGTCTTCAAAATACACTGTGTTTTCACTAGGTTTTTAAACGAAAAATTTAACCTCTCAAAAACGATCTCCCCGTAGCATGCCAGATTCGGACGTGGTGTCTTGTCCGGGTTTGGGGTGTTACATTTGTGGTATCAGAGCCAAGTTCAAAGGCTCGGCTGTGGGCCTGAGGCCCAAAATGGTTTCAAAAGTCTGTTTAAGTGTTTGTTTTGAAAGTATGGTTTGAAAGGCATGGCACCGAGTCTCCGGCACCAGTTCGCCCAGGTAAGTACCCCGTACTATTACTTGTGATTTGATTGGAAATGATATGATTTGATGATTAACAGTAGTATACTACTTTAGAGATTGAAACTGATAGGATTCTGTGAACTTGCGAGAACAATCCTCTTTAAATATTCATAAGACTTGCTTTTTAAACAAGTGGAATAAATACTGATGCATAAAATTCTCTAATCAGATACGTAGAAAGATTAGTCATGAGCACTCGAGGCGGACGTGGTCTTAATACTCGTGGTAGAGGTAGGGGTAGAATGACGGTTTCTGAGCCCGTAGGATCTGGGCAGGGTTCAAAAAACGAGGTACCGGTTCCGCCACCAGCTGGAGGTGGTGAGTTCCAAGATCAGACTGGAGACGACGCAGTGTCACAGGCGATGCTGCGAGTGTTGGAAAGGGTAGCTGGGGCAGGTGGTGGTGCAGGAGTTAGGAAATCAGTTCCTGAGCGACTCCGGGCTAATGGGGCTGAATTCTTTCGAGGGGTATCTGGTGTTGCTCCTAGCACTGCTGAATATTGGCTGGAGGCAACTGAGCGGATCATGGACGATCTGGACCTGACAACTGAAGAGAAGCTGAAGGGTATCGTGTCGCTTCTCCGGGATGAGTCATATCAGTGGTGGCTCACGGTTCGAGACAGTGTGGCAGCAGAGGATTTGACATGGGACTATTTCAGGGCTGCATATCAAAAGAAATATATCGGGGCTAGTTACATCGACTCCCAGAGAAAGGCGTTTCTGAGGCTTGTTCAGGGGAGTAAATCCGTTGCTGAGTACGAGGCTGAGTTCCTGAAGCTGAGTAGGTATGCCAGGGGCATTGTAGCCACTGAGCATGAGAGGTGTGTTCGTTTTGAGGATGGTCTGCGAGACGAGTTGAGGCTGCTGATTGCTCCACAGCAGGAGCGCGAGTTTGCTGTCTTGGTTGAGAAAGCTAAGGTGGCTGAGGGTGTTAAGGAGTCAGTGAGGCAGAGTATGGACAGGAGTAGGCTTAAGAGGAGCTTTGGGTCTTCTGGTTCGTCTGGTAATCCGCAGAAGAGGGCTAGACCGAGTGGGCAGAATCAGTCTTCTAGATTTGTTGCTGCGAGGCAGGGACCGCCGCAGTGTAACCAGTGTGGGAAATCTCATTGGGGTGGTTGTTGGACTGGTGGTAAAGGGTGCTTCGAGTGTGGGTCTCTGGAGCATCGCATTAGGGACTGTCCGCGTAGGATGGCCAGGATTCAGTCGGAGAGTCAGGGCCGTAATCAGTTCAGAGGTAATGGACCGCCACCGCAGAGAGGCCGTGGTAATGGCAGAGGTGGTTATGGATCTGGTCGGGGCCGTGGAGCACCGGGCAGAGGTGCGGGTAGTTCTGATGCCAGACAGCCTGGATTGGTATATGCTGCGAAGCGCCGAGAGGAGGGCGACGCACCGGACGTCATAACCGGTACGTTTCTGATTTTTGGTACTCCTTATACTGCTTTAATTGATGTGGGTTCTACGCACTCTTATGTTGCCAGTAGTATAGTAGAGACAATGGACTTAGACTCTGAGATATCTTCTAGGCAGATGACTGTGATTAGCCCTCTAGGTCACTCTGTAGTGGTAGATAAACTGTTTAGAGAGGTACCCCTAGAACTCCAAGGGGTAGTGTTTGCTGCTGATCTGATGGAACTGCCGTTTGGGGAGTTCGATTTGATTCTCGGGATGGATTGGCTGGTTAAGTACCAGGCGAGGTTGGATTGCGCGGCTAAGCGCATGGTTCTTAAGACGGTTGATGGTGTTGAGGTCGCTATGATAGGTAATAGGAGAGATTACTTATCAAATGTGGTATCTGCTCTAAAAGCGGAGAAGATGGTCAGGAAAGGCTGTGAAGCGTATGTGGTTCATGTGTATGCCTTGGAGGCTAAAGAGTCTGCTGTTGAGAAAGTTCGTACTGTTAAGGAATTTGCTGATGTGTTTCCTGAAGAGCTTCCGGGTCTGCCGCCAGATCGAGAGGTAGAGTTTGGGATTGATCTGTTACCCGGGACTGCGCCAGTGTCTATTGCTCCGTATAGGATGGCACCAAAGGAATTGGTGGAGCTTAAGGCTCAGATCTAGGAGTTATTGGATCGAGGTTTTGTCAGGCCAAGTGTTTCGCCGTGGGGTGCGCCAGTTCTTTTCGTTAAGAAGAAAGATGGTACGATGCGGATGTGCATAGACTACCGCCAGTTGAACAAGCTGACGATTAAAAACAAGTATCCGTTGCCACGGATAGATGACTTGTTTGATCAGCTGAAGGGTGCTGCGGTATTCTCTAAGATTGATCTAAGGTCTGGGTACCATCAGCTAAAGGTTAAGGAGGCTGATATCCATAAAACAGCGTTTCGGACTCGGTATGGGCACTACGAATTCCTGGTAATGCCATTCGGGTTGACAAACGCACCGGCAGCGTTTATGGATATGATGAATAGGGTGTTTCAGCAGTATCTGGATCAGTTCGTCGTGGTTTTCATAGACGATATCTTAGTGTACTCAAGGACAGAGGAAGAGCATGATAAGCATTTGAGGGTGGTGCTGCAGATTCTGAGAGAAAAGCAACTCTATGCTAAATTCAGTAAGTGCGAGTTCTGGCTGAGGGAAGTGACATTTTTTGGGTCATGTAGTGTCAGCTGAGGGTATTCGAGTAGATCCTCGCAAGATTGAGGCAGTTCTGGATTGGAAGCCGCCTAGGTCAGTGGCTGAGATTCGTAGTTTTCTGGGTTTGGCAGGATACTACCGAAGGTTTGTTGAGGGTTTCTCATTGATAGCAGCGCCGATGACCAAGTTGTTAAGGAAAGAAGTTCCGTTTGTTTGGACGGAGAAACAACAGGAAAGCTTTGACAAGTTAAAGAAGATTTTGACTGAGGCTCCGGTTCTAATTCAACCTGAGGCTGGTAAGGAATACACAGTCTACTGCGATGCATCACATATGGGTCTGGGTTGTGTATTGATGCAGGAAGGTAAGGTTGTGGCTTACGCTTCTAGGCAGCTGAGGCCACATGAGGTCAACTATCCGACGCACGATTTGGAGCTAGCGGCTGTAGTCTTCGCCTTAAAGATTTGGAGGCACTACTTGTATGGAGAGAGATCGATAGTCTACACGGATCATAAGAGTCTGAAGTATTTACTGACTCAGAAGGATTTGAATTTGAGGCAGCGTAGATGGGTTGAGTTGCTGAAGGATTACGACTGTTCTATTGAGTATCATCCGGGCAAGGCTAACGTGGTAGCAGACGCATTGAGCCGTAAGGTTGTTTCGGACTTAAGAGCACTGTTTGCCCATTTGAGCTTGTACGACGACGGGAGTATTTTGGCAGAGCTGCAGGTTAAGCCTACTTGGGTTGAGCAGATCAGAGAGAAACAGTTAGAGGATGAGGTTCTGGGTGCGCGAAGGTTGCAAGTGCAGAATGGTGGTGTGGATGGTTACAGCTTGTCTAGTGATGAGGTTCTGTGTTTTCAGGGTAAGGCTTGTATGCCTAAAGATGTTGAGCTGAGGCAGAAGATTCTTCAGGACGCATATAGCAGTCCCCATGCTATGCATCCTGGAGGTAGCAAGATGTATAAGGATCTTAGAGAGCAGTTTTGGTGGCCTGGGTTGAAGAAAGAGGTAACAGAGTTTGTTGGAAGATGTCTGACTTGTCAGCAGGTCAAGGCTGAACATCAGTTGCCGTCGGGTTTGCTTCAGCCTGTGAAGATTCCGCAGTGGAAGTGGGAAAGGATAACCATGGATTTTGTCAGTGGGTTACCGCTTACGCCAAGCAAGAAGGATTCAGTTTGGGTAGTAGTGGATCGTCTGACCAAATCAGCTCACTTTATTCCGGTGAGGGTTGACTACTCGCTTCAGAAGCTAGCGAAGCTGTATGTTTCAGAGATAGTAAGGTTGCACGGTGTGCCAGCTTCGATAATCTCGGATAGGGATCCCAGGTTTACGTCAAGGTTCTGGAAGGCTTTGCATCAGGCTTTGGGTACTCGTTTGGATTTCAGCACGGCTTTTCACCCGCAGTCCGACGGACAATCAGAAAGGGTCATTCAGATCTTAGAAGACATGCTGAGAGGTTGTGTCCTGGATTTCAGGGGTAGTTGGGAGGAGTTTCTACCGTTAGCTGAGTTTGCCTACAACAACAGTTACCAAGCGAGCATCAAGATGGCACCGTATGAGGCGTTATATGGCAGGAAGTGTCGCTCACCTACGTGTTGGACGGAGTTAGGTGAACGCCAGTTATTGGGACCCGAGTTGGTAGCTGAGACTGAAGACAAGGTTAAGTTGATTCAAGCTAGATTAAAGGAAGCTTCGGACCGGCAGAAGTCTTATGCCGATCTTAAGCGAAGAGATATAGAGTTTGCTGTTGGGGATCGAGTATTTCTGAAGGTCTCGCCTTGGAAGAAGGTTCTGAGGTTCGGGAAGAAAGGCAAGCTAAGTCCGAGGTTCATTGGGCCGTATAAGGTTTTGAGGCGAGTTGGACCAGTAGCGTATCAGCTTGAGTTGCCAGCAGAGCTTAGTCAGATTCACGACGTGTTCCATGTTTCAATGCTTCGGAGGTATCGTTCAGATCCGTCGCATGTGGTAGCAGTGGAAGAGATCGAGGTAAATCCAGACTTGACTATGGAAGAAGAGCCTGTGCAGATTCTTGATCGGGATGTGAAGGTTCTGCGTAGGAAGACTGTGCCGTTGGTTAAGGTACTTTGGCGGAATCATGGCGTGGAAGAAGCGACGTGGGAACCCGAGGATATGATGAGACAGCAATACCCGCAACTCTTTTGACCAGGTAATTTCGAGGCCGAAATTATTTTTAAGGGGGGTAGAACTGTAATATCCCGGGTTAGGGGGCTATTTCGATGTTGCATGTTATTGCATGTTTGTAGTGTGCTATGTTGCTATTTTTATGTTTTAGGGGCTTAAGTGTAGCTTAGGGGTATGCCTGAGTAAATTAGAAAAATGTTGGTTTTGGGTATTAGGTGAAGGGAGCTGAGGAAGCTGGGGTTTAAGAATTATTTTTGTGGTTTTATTGCACAAATAAGGAGGTGGAAAGAGTGGCAAGAGGGAGTTGGTATGGCGTCACATGCAGATGGGGTGGTGATCCAGAGTTCAAGCTGCAGAGTTCCCATTTTGGCTCTTTTTGGGACGGCATAGAGGAAGTGGTAGAAGGCAAATCAAATTCTACCTTGGACTTGGTCAAACCGTTCAAATGGAAGGTGGGGAGTAAATAGTGGAGGAAGACTTGGTCATACTAATTTGAAGGTGTGGTTGTGAGTGTTTTGAGGGGTATGGCCGAATATTTGGGGCTTGGAATGGGGGGAAGTGGACGGCATAGTGGGGAGAAGGTGCTAGCCGAATTTCATTTTGGCTTTTTGGCATTTTCGGTCACAAACTCTTTTGGTAAGGCCACACTTTTGTTTTCTTTCTTTTTGTCAAAACAAACCGAAACTCTAAGCTTTTCTCTCATTTTTCTCTTTGACCGAAATTGTTTGTTTCTCTCAACTTCCTTTTCGTGTGTTTGAAACCTTGGTAGCCGAAACCCATCCTCCAAAACCCTCTTCATTTTCTTCTCTCTTCTTGAAAAGCACTAATGCCGAAACTCACCATTTCCCCAACCGATTTCTCCATTCCTCTTGTCCATTTCTTGGGTGCCGAAACTACCATCACCTTACTTCTCAAACTTCATTTTCTTTTTCTAAGCATTGTTGCCGAAACTCTGTTCTTTTTCATATTGGCTATTCCCCCAAAACCGAAAGCAGAGTGTTAGATAACTAGTGCCGATTTCTTCTTTTTATTTGTTCCCAACATAACCGAATATTTCCCTTTCCTCCTAGAAGTCCTAGTGGCCGAATATCAGTGGTGTTTGGAAGCTTTGCCTTAATCGTTGGTATTGGTAAGCTCTAGGCCGAATGGCCATATCTCCCTCTTTTGGTTCTTTATTTGGCTGTGTGTTGGTTAAGGGCCGATTATGGTTATGATGGAAGGGTATTAATCTCTTTGTTTTAGGGACTTTGGAGGTGTGAAGCAAGCAAAGGAATCATCATTCTTTTGTGACCGATTGGTAAGTAAAAGGGTAAGCAGTAGCATAATTGTGTTAGTACAATTAGTTGATTTCGATCAAGGTTCAGGTGATTAATGATTCCATTTTCTTTAGGTGGAGGCCGATTGTCAAAAAGAACCACTACTGGTTCGGGTTGGTAGGAAACCAAACCAAGTGAAGGTAAGGGTTCGACATTAATCCTCTTTGGTTAGTTGATGTTGGCCGAATATTGTGGTTGCTCAATGGTTTTTCTGTTTGGCCGATTGTAGGAGTTAGCAAACGAGGGATTTAGATCGTTTCGTGGGATTTTAGACTCGCGTATATCAGGTGTGTTTACTAACACACTTATATTTAGTAATATGTTTAATAATCTGTGTGATGACTAATGAAACAGTGGTGACTGTTATGATACCCTAATGGGTATGATTCTGGACTCGGGTAAGTCAGTATCATTCTTGTTATAAAATTTATTGACGATTTGCATGACATCATGATTGTGGTAATATGTGACATGGGGTATGAGATTGGACATATTGGCATGATATACATGATAGTATGATATGCATGATTACATGAGTTTGGCATGTTGATGGGTGATACGAGAGGAGGGAGCAGTGATATATTGTGCTGACGAGCACCAGTGCTTTGGTAGCACACTTTGTGACTTTGGGTCACCAGAGGTTTGGCACCTCCAGAGGTTTGGTACCTCAGCGTCTCGTCCCAGTGGCTCAGTACCACAGTGGGTTGGCCCCACAGATAATTATACGGGATTGACGCCAGTGTTTTGGTAACACACGATGGGTTGGCCCCATCACCAGATTTGTGACTACGGTCACCAGTGCTTTGGTAGCACATTGTGTCTTTGGGACACCAGAGGTTTGGCACCTCATTGCGACTTGTCCCTGTGGTTTGACCACCGTGGGTTGGCCCCACTTGAGATATGGGATCGTCTGCTAGTGTTTTGGTAACACACGATGGGTTGGCCCCATCATCATTGGATTTGTGACTTCGGTCACCAGTGCTTTGGTAGCACAACTGTGTCTTTGGGACACCAGTGCTTTGGTAGCACATTGACGGATATTGTGTCTTTGGGACACCAGTGCTTTGGTAGCACCTTGTGACTATATGTCACCAGTGGTTTGGCACCACCAGTGGTTTGGTACCACACGGGGTAGAAAAGGCGATATGGATGGTTAGGTTCGGGTTGCATTAATCATGTTGCTATGTATGATGTGTGTTAGTATGTTGATTCTTTGGGAGCGGGATTTACACACTGAGTCACTCGACTCACCCTCTCCTTTGACATTACAGGTGACTCGTAGACGCGGACAGGGAGCCGGGATGGACTCGAGGTGCTTATGCCATGCTGAATAAAGTTTTTACTCAGACTTTATATTTTTGGGTACTTTAGCTTATTTACTTTCACTTGGGTTTTTCTTTGGTTTGTAAAAGGCCTTTAAATTTATGTTTTAAGTTGGTTGATGTTTTAATTAGATTTAATATGCCTTAACAAAATAAGCCGGTATAAGTTTTACTAAAACCTAGGAAGATAATGTTTTCAAAATTATATCGCGACGTGTTTTTAACTATACCATCGGGTATCACACTAAATCTTTTTGACAAACAAATTCAACTGGTTTCCAATTCTAACTTGTAATTCACCTAAGTTCAAGAGTGTTTTATGTAACATTAAGTAACTAATGGGGTTTTAAATGGTTTAAACTCGTTTCAACTACAAATTCTGGCTAAGTTTTCAAAATCTCCGGGTTTCAAATATAGCAACTGTTTTTCAAACAAGACTACTCAAATTGTCTTCAAAATACACTGTGTTTTCACTAGGTTTTTAAACGAAAAATTTAACCTCTCAAAAACGATCTCCCCGTAGCATGCCAGATTCGGACGTGGTGTCTTGTCCGGGTTTGGGGTGTTACATTCATAGTAACCATGCACATTGATTATGAGTATATACATTTCAGGCATATACTTTAACATCTTTCAATTTCTTAATCTCTTATCTTCCTATACTTACATAACCTTTTTAATGGGCAATTATGCCAATCTTCCCTTTTTCTCATATCTGATAAATCACAATTTGTGTGAATAAATCATGCTATATCATAACTCAGTTTGGCCCAAAATCCAATCACATAATCGTCAATCGAATTTACCATGAAATTCATACATCACAAGGTTTTCACAAAATCATTCTCGTGGAAATCATGAACTCACAATTTCATGAAGTCAATGCTTATAAACTTTACGTACATACCTGTACCATTTCGTAATACTTATATACTCTTTCTCGTCTTTGACATACCTTTTGAATTTCCCGTTGAACCATTTGGATTACTAAAGGATACTCAGGGATCTCGTACACACAGTACCGTACCAATGCCATATCACAGATATGGTCTTACATGTAATCTCGTATCGATGCCAATAGCCTAGCTATGGTCTTACACGAAGTCTCATATCGATGCCATATCCCAGATATGGTCTTACACAAAGTCTCATGTCGATGCCATATCCCAAATATGGTCTTACACGTAATCTCAGTAACCCTAATGTCATGACATTTGTATCCTATCTATTCCTAAGGCTCAACCGGGACTTTCGCTGTATCGAATCTCTGTCGCTCATTTCCGTAATATCGTACTCAATAGCATTCACATTTCATTTCAATAATATAGCATTTACCACAATTATATCAATTAAGCATTTATACACATATAATTTAATGCTTATTAAACATACGAACTTACCCCAGCATAAAAACGGCAAAAAGGACTAAATCGTCAAATACTTGTTTTTCCCCCGTTCTAGGTCCGAACCTCATTTTTCTTGATCTATAATATCACATTTAACTTATTTAATCATTATACTATTCAAATCAGCCCAAAATCACATTATAGCAAAATTACATTTTTGTCCCTAAAGTTTGACATATTTACAATTTAGTCACTAAGCTCGTAAAATGATTTCCATTCAATTTCATTACACCCAAGTCTAGCTGAACCTATATCATGCTCATAATAGCCCATATTTTTCATTTATTCACACTTTTACTACTCATTTTACAACTTTTACAAAAAAGTCCTTTTAGGCATTTTCTCTGAAAAATCACTTAGCAAAAGTAGTTTATCATACACCAAACATGCATTTTCTCCCATTAGACATCAAAATACATAAACATCCATCATGGGTAAAATTTTAGACCTTGACATCTCTTCAAATTGATGGTAGAAATAGAAAGATCGAGTTACAATGACTTCAAAAATGTAAAGAGCATTAAAAACGAGGCTAGAATGGACTTACAATCGAGCTTGGAAGCTTGGAAAACCCTAGCCATGGTTTCCTCTTGTGAGTTTCGACCGCGGGAGGAAGATGGACAAAAATTGGCTTTTACTTTGGCTTTTTAATTCATTTTAATTACCAAATTACAAAAATACCCTTAATGAAAAACTTTCGACTCTCAAATTTCATTCTAATAAAAAATCTTTCATTCACATTCATAGCATTCTTATTATGGGCCTACGATGTAACACCCCTTACCCGTATACTACGCCAGAACCGGGTACGAGGCATTACGAGACTTAACAATACATTCTACCAAATCTCGAGCCACAAAATTTCACTTATAATTTAAACTTTAACAAACACATGCATACACAAGCATTATAACTCCATGACCAACATGAGCCACAACTCGTGGCTAAATACAGAATAATCCTTATTACCGTTATGAAGCAATACATTTAATCAAATTAATTAACACATATACAAAATGACTTAGTGAAGCCCCTATACATGCCATAACTTAAATCATTTATAAATAAAGATACCCATAGATAGCTTGATAGTGTGAAACGATCTCCGACGACCTCCAACCCGAGCTTTTTTAGTAGGACTCTGTAACATGGGAAAGAAAAGGGGGTAACTTATAAAGCTTAGCAAGTTCACATGTAAAAATAATAAGCATTAGCAATGAATTTAGCTTACTACTAAGTTGTCATAACTTGCATAAATAATGCTAAGTTCTTACTTTCCCAACATACTCATTTGTAGCCTTATCAAAGCCTCAACATGACAAATCTTCACAACAAGTTCTCAAATTGATACAATCATTAAATCACATGCTTATACCTTATTACTCATGTTCACATTAATTTGTCTACTTAAATCGCTGTCACTAAATTATTTATTTCTTGAGCTACAGAGTTCCGAATTCCAAACCACTAATTTTACCTAAAACTAGGCTCACATATCTTCATACCATAAAATTTCCAGAATTTTTGGCTTAGCCAATTAGTACAGTTTATTCATTAAAATTTTCCATGTTTCATTGTTAGACTATTCTGATCACTTTTTACTACGAATCAATTTTCTCCTTGTACAGAATTGAAATGATGTTATAATTTATTTCATTTGAAACTAGACTCATTAATAATTTCAAGAATATAACTTATATCCCATAATCATTTTTGTACAATTTTTAATGATTTTTCCAAGGCAGAATAGGGGATCACGTAATCATTCTGAACCAATCTCACAAGAATTTAAATATCTCAAAATATAAAAATCCTTATTTTTCTCTGTTTCTTTTATACGAAAATAGACTCAATAAGATTTAAATCAATATCTCATCCAGCTTATAATTCAATTTCTACTATTTTTGGTGATTTTTCAAATTTACATCACTGCTGCTGTCTAAAACAGTTTTATTGTAAATTTTTGCTCTACTCACTTTAGTTGTATTCATTACTTACCTATAACAATCTTTCCAATTTTCGATTACATATTGAGCATATCGCTCATATGTTACACATGCATATACCTACACTTATCACTACAAGCCACACATAATTTCACTTAATCGATTTTCTCGGTGAACTCATCGGTAGCCTTACCAAAGGCTCAGAATACAAAGGGCACCTTACTTAATAGCTTGCTTACATACCTGCAACATTCTCATTTAACACATGAGTACTCTTTCATAATATAGGCATATTGCCAATTATGTCATAAAGTGTCACAAGCATAACTGAAAACTCATCACTTACTTAATACTTGATAATCTCAATTACTTACGATCTCAATATTAAATAAGCCTTAAAAGCATACATGTACTCTTTCTCCATGTTCTAACCTTGTCATTTCTTTGACTTACTCTTTGGACTACTTGGGAACCTTTTCCTTTTTGAACTTACCATTGCCATGTCTTGACATGGTCTTACGTGGTATCCTTGCCTTATAAACTCACCAATGCCATGCCTTGGCATGGTCTTACATGGGACCTTTGCCTTATAAATTCACCAATGCCATGTCTTGACATGGTCTTACATGATTTCCTTGCCTTATAGAACTTATCAATGCCATGCCTTGGCATGGTCTTACATGATATCCTTATCTTACCAAATGCCATGTTCCAAACATGGTCTTACATGGTATCCTTGTCTTACCAAATTCCATGCTCCAAACATTGTCTTACATGGTATCCTTGTCTTAGTGCCAATGCCACATCTTGATGTGGTCTTACATGGAGTCCTTAATCAATGCCGATGCCATGTCTTGACAAAGCCTTACACGGGATCCTTGCCTTACCAATGCCATATCTTGACATGGTCTTACATGGTATCCTTAACCGTTAATTCCTCCTTAAATGCCATGTTATGAACATGGAGTTTTCCGTCAATTCTTCCTTAATTGCCACGGTATAGCCATGGACTTTGAGATATCAATGCCTTGTCAAGTCATAGCTGAAACATACTTGTTCAAATTCTCAAGGTTAGTCGCATAACTCAATAATAACATTACTAATAACAATAATTGCATAATAATAAAATGCTACTCAACTTACATACTTACATTCTAAATCTCATCATATCATCAACTTAACTTATTCTCATCAAACTATGCTAGTCAATACTTTCTTGTTATCATACAAAGTCATAATACAAAATATGGTCTAACATATAAATTATACAAGTTCTCTTTCCAATATCGAATTATTATCGAACATTAATCATTATATTTGAAACTCAATACTATAGTATTTATGGCCAAAATATCTATTTATCATTCAAATATGCATAATTAAATGCTTATTAAACATATCAACTTACCTCGATACCAAAACAGTCATTTTACCAACTTTCCTGATTTTTGATTTTTCTCCCGTTCTAGGTCCAAATCTCATTTTTCGGGGTCTAAGACATCACATTTAACTTATTTAATTAATGTACTACTCAAAACAGTCCCTAACTCAAACTTTGGCAAAATTATAATTTTGCCGCTAAACTTTTGCATAATTATGATTTTGCCCCTAGGCTCGAAAATTAAACTTCATCCCTTATTCTTATGTTTTATAACATGCTGATCATTTTCCCATCTATGGCAACATCAAATTCTTGCTCTAACATGCACTTATGTACATTAGGTATTTTTGTCGATTATGTCCTTTTACTCGTTTTCACTTAAAATTGCTTAGTAAAAGTTGTTTAACAAAATTCTAAGGTTCATATTCTACCATAAAACATCAAAATAAACACATTTCACCTATGGGTATTTTTCCAAATATGAACCCTAGGTTAAATTATTGCTAGAATAAGCTAAATCAAGTTACCGGGACTCCAAAAACGTAAAGAACATGAAAAACGGGGCTAGAATGGACTTACCATGAAGCTTGGAAAGCTTGAAAACCCTATCCATGGCTTCCCACATGTTAAATTCGGCCTAAGCTTGAAGATGGACAAATTTGGCATTTAAATTTTGTTTTTAATTCATTTAATTCACTAAATTACCAAAATACCCCTTAAAAAATCTTATAAAACATACCCATCCATGTCCATTTTTGTCCACCAACTTAAACAATGGCCTAATTATCATTTAAGGACCTCCAATTTAAAATTTCATAACAATTGGACACCTCTAACATGTAGAACTCAACTTCTGCACTTTTTACAATTTAGTCCTTTTGACTAAATTGAGTGCCCAAACGTCAAAATTTTCGACTGAGATTTCCACGAAATCATTCCGTGAAATTGTAGACCATAAAAATATAAATAAAATAAATTTCTCCACATCGGATTTGTGGTCCCGAAACCACTGTTCTGACTAAGCCCAAAATCGGGCTGTTACATACGAGGCCTTACACATGCAAACGGAGGGCCTCGGAATCAAACTGGGATCTTTTGTATATCTAGAAAAATTTTGCCATAACAGGGCCACACGCCCGTGTGGGCAGGCCGTGTGGTCACACACGCCCAAGTCCCTAGCCAATGTAGAATTTATTTTCTTTTAGAACCTACAGGGGTTTTCACCCGACTGGACACACGCCTGTGTCCTTGGCCGTGTCCTCCACACGGCCTAGACACACCCGTGTCATCACCCGTGTGTGAAAACCTGGGTATTCTATTTGTGACGTCAGCAACCAAATAAGGGGCACACGGCCTAGGCACACGCCCGTGTGTCTAGCCCGTGGTTGGCACTGACTTGCTACACTAACATGCAAAGGACACACGGCCTGGTCACACACTTATGGTACTGACCGTGCGTCACACACGGCCCAGACACACGCCCGTGTGCCTACCCGTGTGGACAAGAACAAGGCTATTTGCCAAGCTCTTTTTATCACCCTAACTCATACAACATCAATCACATTCAACCATTTACCAAGCAACATAATCAAGTATCATACACATTCATGAATAACCTCATCTTTTCATATATATAATGATAATGAGCCATTAAATATGGCCATTTACAAAAGTGTTCATCTTTAAAAGAGCCAACACACTTGGCCAAAACAACAAAACATTTCACTATGTCTAGCCCGTATACATGCCATACTCAAAATGCTAAGTCTAATATACCAAGATAAGCTAATAGTGTGGATGATTTTCAAATTATCTTCGTATCCCGAGCCGGCTCTTTGACACTATAAAACAAGGGGAAAGAAGGGGAGTAAGCTTTAAGCTTAGTATGTTTACATGTAAACAATAAGCATCATAGCATGTGCTAATCAGTCAATAACATTTCATACGAAACAAGAATAATTCACATTTTCATAACCATGCTTACTTATCTCATCTCTTACCACCTTCTAACCGTATAACATTTATATTGCTCATATCTCTTGTACTCATTAGCACAAAGCCACATGAAACATTTACATAGACAATTCCTTGATAAATCATTCAGAATAATACTAAGTACCCGATGGTTTCGCACACAACCCACCATTAATCAATAAAAGGGTGGTATCGCCCATAGCCCACCAACAAGAATATTTACAGTGGTTACGCACATAGCCCACCAAATGATAATACAAATGATGGTATCACACACAACCCATCGTGAATAAATAAAAAGGTGGTATCGCACACAGCCCACCAAAAAGAATAATTACGGTGGTATCGCACGTAGCCCACCAATAAGAATATTTACGGATATTTTTTCCGCACTTAAATATCTATTCCGAGGTTCATACAAGAATTATTCACTATCTATCAATTTCAATCAATCTCAAACATAATTGATCTCATTCATACAATGCACCAATGAGTAACAACATATGTATTAAAGATGTATCATTTACACATAAACTTACCTGGGTGCAAAATGTATTAATCGACGTTTTAGTCCGTAACCTTGCCTTTTCCTCGGTCAAGGTTGTTTCTGCACTCTTCTTGATCTATAATAAAAAAATTCACTCATTCAATCACTTTATAATTCATGATATATCAAAATTTCTACTTAGAAAAAATGACCATTTTGCCCTTCTACTTTGGCAAAATTACGATTTTGCCCTTAGGCTCGTAAATCATTTTTCATCACATTTTCTCATTGAACAAGCCTAGTTGAACATTTATTTCTCTTACAACAACTCACAAAACCAATTATTTCATGCATTTATTACACAAATTCAACCTTTACTAATAGGTCTCGTTTAGGTGTTTTCATGGTAACACCTTTCACACCTTAATTCACTAACATTCATTTTCTTCCATAAAAACTCAGTAAAAAACATGAACACTCTCATGGCAAGTCCCTAAACTTTCAACCATTTTGCAAAATAGTCTCCTCATTAGCTAGCTTAAGCTTTGGGGGTTCCAAAAAGTACAAAATCATCAAGAAAGACCTCTAAAATCACTTACTTGCTAGAGGATGTGTTGGCTGAAGGTTTGAGCTTCAAAACCCCTATTTCTAGTTGAAAACTTTGGTAGAAGAAGAAGAGAAATGAAAAAGATGATAGCTTTCTCTTTACTTATCTTATTTTATTCATTTTAGTCACCTAACGCCACCAAACTTTTGACTCATTTAATGCTCTTGTCTCTCTTAGTTCCCTTGGTCGGCCATCATCTTTAGGGAGGTCTAATTGCACTTTCAGAACCTCCAATTTAATATTCCATAGCTATTAGACACCCCTAGCTTGTAAAATAGAACTTTTACACTTTATGTGATTTAGTCCTTTTTCGCAATTAAGCATACAATCACTAAAATTAAGGCACCAAAATTTTCATGCATCTTTAAAAACTTGCTATAACACATAAAATAAGATTAAAATAATTTTCTTCAACCTCGTATTAGTGGTCCCGATAACCACTATCCCGACTAGCCCCAAAATCGGGCTGTTACATTATCAACTAGAACATACTTGCCTAAGAGGTTTGATACTTTAATCATAAATTCGGTAGACTCAACAGGCAAACTATAACAGCCCATTTTTCAGTGAAATCGGAATAGTGGTTCCAGGACCACAAATCTGAGCCAAAAATAAAATTTATTTTTATTTTATTGCATAGTCCGTATTATGATAGAGATGTCATGTGAAAATTCTGATAAGAAAATTTTACCGATTATGTGCTCAATTATGTGAAGCACCAAATCGCATAAAATGCAAAAGTTAAATTCTAGTAGCTAGAGGGATTAAATAGTTATGGAATTCAAAACTTGAGGTCCCTATATGGTAATTAGACCATTAAAGAAAAGTATGTAGATATTTTGGTTACTCATCCATGGAAATTTAGAAAAAAGGCAAGGACTCAATTAGAAATTGAAATAATTTAATTAATTAAAAGATAAAAGAATTATCATCTTATTTTATGTTATCTTCAACCCCAAAATACATGGAAACTCTAGGAGAGAGAGAAGAAACTTTCTTGGCTTAATTGGGTAAGTTTTCTTGTCCCGTTTTTAGTGATTTTGATATTTTTGAAACCGGGATAGCTTAATTTATCTATTTGGGAGATAGATTTGAAAAGCTATCAAAGTATGGAAATTAGGTCATGGATGAATATGCTGCAAAATTTGAAATTTATGGTAGAAAATGAAAGGTTGTTGATAGCTAAACAACTTTTGCTAAGTGGTTTTTGATGAAAACATGATTCAGGGACTAAAATGTAAGGTTGTAAAAATTGAAGAAAAATTCTGAATTTTATAGAATATATGTGCTGTAAATTTTATAGTGAAATTTTGGTTAGGCTTGGAATAGGGAGGAAATTGCATAAATTTCATTTTTCGAGCCTAGGGACGAAAATAGAATTTATGGAAAAGTTAGGGGCAAAATGGTAATTTTGCCTAGGATTTAAATTGAGTCCACTTGAATATGAAACGTGATAATTGATGAATAAATTCTTTTATATAGATTCGGGCAACACAAATTAAAGGTTAGATCGAGGAAAAGAAAAATTTTCGGATTAGTAGATTTTTAAATGCGAACAAGTGTCGAGGTAAGTTCGTGTAACTTAATCGAGTAAGTAAATATGTTAAATTGAATGTTCTGTTTGCATGGAATTGTAATTTATATTGATGTGAATTATTTTTAATGCTATAATGGAGAATTGATTACATGTTTGAACGGTGAAAAAGGGTTCAATTCCGTTTGAATATTGAATTTCGATGAATATATGTGCTTTCCCGAAATGAATGAGGACCTGCATTTGTTACTGACGGGATTTGTCTTGGATGAGTAATCCTATTGACCTCATTATAGAAAGAATTTAGCCCGGACAGGTAATCCTTATATAATCCCTCTCGAGCGTATGTTACAATTAGGATTTAACCTGGACTGGTAATCCTTTTGATCTCTTTTGAGCATACGTTACATAAAGGATTTAGCCGGGACTGGTAATCATGTTATACTATATGTTGCTTGAGAGTGTGTTCTTCGATTAATTGCCCTAATGGGTACTCTTGAATAAGAATTGATGGGTTATTGAATTGTACACCTTGAGTGTACTACTTGAGTATCCATTGGAATTTCGATGACTCAACGGACACAAAACTCTTGGCATGATAAGAGAATTATGGAATGAAATGAATGATGTCTTGAAGGAATATAGTATGATGACCTCATCTATGCTTACTTGATGAATGTGTGAACACTTATGTAACTAGTTTGTTTCATTGAGTGTTTGTGTATTGGTAAATTTGCCAAATTGATGAAAGAGCATGTTATTGAATGCTTAATGTTAATATATGTATATTGGTAAGCTTTAATTCCTGTTATACAAACTTACTAAGCATGTAATGCTTACTCAGTTTTATTTTCCCTATTTTATAGTACTCAGAAGCTCGCGAAGGTTGGAGATCAGTTGGAGCATCATCACACAATCCACTAGTTTATTTTGGGTATATATAATATAATCATTTTGATGTAATGGCATGTATAGGATAACTTGGCCATTATGGGCTTGAAAATGATGCTTGTAATCTAGCCATTGGAATGGCTAGTAATGATTTGTTTTGATATGCTTGTAATGTTATACTATGGTAGCTACATATATGTTAAGTAGTTGATCAAATTATGTCTAAATATGGACTAAACCAAGGTAAGTTTATAAACATAGATGCTTGAAATGATATGCCATGTTGAATGATATAATTTGCTTAATTTGAATGCTAGAATTGGTTGGTTTATGGATATAAGTTTTGATACAGATCATTGGTAAAATTTTTGGATGAGAAATGAAGCTAGAGAAGGTTTTATTTCGTCCACACTGGCATGTGTCTAGACCGTGTGTGGCACACGGCCTGGTAGATGGGTGTGTGGTTAGGCCGTGCGTCCCCTCCACCTTAAATTTAAGAAACAGAATGCTCAGCATTGAGCACAAGGGCAAAGACACGGGCGTGTGTCTCAACCATGTGTGCTACACGGCCTAGAGCACGGGCGTGTGTCTTGGTCGTGTGAAACCTGTACTTACTTTTGAAAAATAAAATTAACCACACGGCCTAGCACATGGGCGTGTAGTCGGCTGTTGGCACAAGTCAAAGAGTTACACGGGGTCGAACACGGCCTACAGCACGGGCATGTGAACCCTGCATCTTGGAAAATTTTAGAATTTTGCAAAAATTTCTCTCAGTTCCCAATTTAGGCCCGATTCGATTCTAATACTCGTTTTAGGCCTCGAGGGTCCATTTCAGGAACGTTATGAATAATCTTGAAAAATTAATAGTGATTGACATGATTTATCTGTAAATGTTCCATAAACTCCGGTAATGCTCCGTAACCTTGTAACACCCCCTACCCGTACCCAATGCCGGAACAGGACCAAGGTATTTGATAAATCGTAATAGTAACATATTTTAGGCCCACATTTAGTATGTTTTTTGGATGATTTAATCCTTGTTTTTTGGATGATTTAATCCTTGAATTGTGCAATTTGGTGCTCTTAATCCTTTGTTTTCATGTTTTATACCCAAGAGAGCACCAAAGGATGAAAAGAACGAGAAACGAGCCCAAAACGGAGTAAATGGGTCATATCACGAAATCCACACAGCCTGGGCCCAAGACCACATGGTCGTGCCTCATTCAACAGTGTCGAACACGGCCTGGCCACGACTTACACGGGCGTGTGCCATGGGCGTGTCCCTGACGCGGCCAAGAGGAGTTTTACTCGGAATAGGATACTTGGAGGCAAAGAAACACATTCCAAGCCTATTTAAACACCCTAGGAAGAATTCTACTCGAATTAGGATACTTAGGGGCCAAGTAAGACATCTCAAAGCTTATATAAACACCCTAGGGGGCAACTTAAGGGGGAGTTCTGCAGAAGCCTTCTGCCAGGGCTTTTGTCAGGGGAACCCAAGGCTTTAGTCAGGGGGGATCCAGCTAGGCAAAGAGGGCAAATTTGTGGGGATTTACTTGAAGATAGCCAGTTGAATCATCTCAAGAAGCCGGAATCATACTCAAGGCGGAGGATCTCTCCTTCAATTCTTTCAGGGGGTTTTAGGGATTTCTTATGTTTTATTTTATCTTTTCTTTTGAGATTTTTTCTTTTATTGTTATGAACTAAACCCTCAGATACTTGAGGGGGATGAAACCTAAGATGAATCTTGTTATCGTTTGCTGAACTATATGATAAATATTTGACTTGTTATTAATTATGTGTTCTTAATTCTTGTGTTGATATTTCCGAGATATTAATTCAAGTGTGATGTGCTTAGGTGGAGGAGCAAAAGTCCCTACCAAAGAGTAGATCTAGCATAATTAAGTGGAGTTGATCGCACGCCTAGAGATAGGGTGATGAGATTTTGCCGGATTAGGGTGAAACCTAATATGGGAATCCAAAGATCGAGTTAATGCAATTTTAGGGGTTTTAATTAGAAAGAGATTTCAATTAATCAACCAAGGGTTAGACGTTAGTTGCCTCAAGAGAGGGATTAATATACGTTAGGGAATCTTATGGATCAAGTCAAGTGAATAAATCGTCTGGTTCAGAGTTAGATAACAAGTGAAGTCTAGGTGGATTCTTCCTCGGGCATTGTCTTAATCAATTGGTTTTTCCCAAAGTTATTTTCCAAATTTCATTCTTCTTTGTTTTAGAGTCTTTAGTTTAGTAGTTAGTTAATTTTAGATTAGGTAAAAATTCATTCAGTTCTTAGGCTAAATAATAAAAAGAAAGTTAGTATTAGTACTTTTAGTTCCTTTGGGTTCGAGAATCCGGTCTTGCCTTAACTATACTACTGTTCGATAGGTGCGCTTGCCTCAAATCGTTGTCATAGTTAATTTCCAGGTTCGATCATTCTTTATATAAATTTTAAGACTTTGACATCGCATAAAACAATGATCAAGTTTTTTGCGCCGTTGTCGGGGAACTAAAATATTAAGAACGCTTAATTTTTATTACTTTAGCCATTTTTTTATTTTCTGCAATTTATTTTTATTTTTATTTTTTTTACTTTGCTAATTTCTCCTCTATTTACTTTTGGAAGATAATTTTAATCTATAGAGAAGATGGCACTGAATAATTATTAGTGGCAAGTCATGAGGACAATTCCTACAAAAGCAGCCGGAGTTTTAAACCTCGACGCAGTAGCCATGCTATCAAATCAGGTAGAGATGTTACATAAAAAATTTGATGGTTTATACGGTTCTTCACAGGCACATCCAATTATGCAGTGCGACACAAGCGGAGGCATGGCGAATCTTGAGTACCCACCCTACGGACAGGGCATGGAGAGCGAACAAATGAACTATATGGGTAACAATTTCCGATCTCAAAATAACCCTTATAGTAATACTTATAATCCAGGTTGGAAGAACCACCCCAATTTCTCATGGGGTGGTCAAGGAAATCAAAGGCAACAACCATCCCAAAACTTCCAACAACAGCCCTATCAACAAGAAAAGAAGTCGAACCTCGAGGAGATGCTGACAAAATTCATAGCAGCCATAGAAACACGTTTCCAAAATATAGGAACGAAACTTGAGGCATCGACACAGGAGCTCAAGGATTAGTTAGGTCAGCTTACTAAACTGATCTCAGAACAACTACAAGAAAGCTTGCCAAGCAACACTGAAACTAACCCAAAAGAGAAAATTCAAGCCTTAACAGCTCATGACAGTGAAAGGTTAGTGGAATCTGACCCAAGGCAAGAGCCTGTGGTAAGTGGAGGTAAGGTTGATGTAAGCAACACTGAAACTAACCCAAAAGAGAAAATTCAAGCCGTAACAGCTCATGACAGTGAAAGGTTAGTGGAATCTGACCCAAGGCAAGAGCCTGTGGTAAGTGGAGGTAAGGTTGATGTAAGCCAGGATTTACCAAACCCGATAATTACAAAGTACCAACCCCATGTGCCATACCACAATACGATAAAGAAAGACCACACAAAGGAACAATTCGGTAAGTCTCTTAAACCTCCAAAAAAATTTCATATTAACTTGCCGTTTCTTGAAGCTCTTTCGTAGATGCCAGATCCTAGACCTTGTGTCGATAAAGAAGAAATTCATGAGGAACGAAGACTTTGGATCGATGAACAAGACGAATGGAAGACACACTTCAAAGAGATACTAAAAACACACGAAGCAAAAACGAGGCAACTCCACGATGAACTTAATGATAGGACAACCCAACTCAAGATAGGAGATCAGGTACTCAAAATCCTCCCAGATGGAATAGTCGAGGTAACTAGTCCTAAAATCAGCACCTTTAAGGTAAACACTACTCGACTTAAACTTTATATCAATAACTGAATTGATCGCATGAGAAAGGATTTTCACCTCCTCAAACCACCATGATTATGCGAATGAGAGGTAAGTCTAGTTCAAGACTTTAAACAAGCGCTTCTCGGGAGGCAACCCGAGCACTAACTCTACTAACTAGTTTCATTTTCTTTCTTTTCGTATTTAGGCGTAGGTTTCCAAACCCACACGGCCTTGCACACGGCCATGGCCATATCTATTTTAAACACGGGCTGCATATCTATTTTAAACCCCCTTTTTCCTTTCCCTTTTTCCAGTTGTCTTTCTTCTTTCATTTTCCATTATTCACTTTTATTTTATTTTGATTTTTATTTTGATTTTTATTTTCTTTATTATTTTCTTCTTATTCTTCATGCCATTTAGATTTAGCTTAGGATACAATAAAATCAGGACGGTTGCTTCGAGGATTCAACATTCAAACGGTTCGAGGCGCTTCCCCACGTTCACCTCCAATCCTATTCGATTTCTTTTCATTGACTTCATCCAAAATTCAGGAAGTTTGACTTCTCTCCCCATCTTATGATTTTATGACTATTTTGCTATTATCTATCTTTGTACATTGAGGGCAACGTACATCTTAAGTGTGGGGGGTTAACTATAGTATTATTTGAAAATCGCTGAATTAAGCCTTGTTCTAAAGTAAGCTTCTCATATTATGATTAGAATTAAAGTAAGCTTCTCATATTATGATTAGAATTAAACTTCCTTTGATTTATGATTTTTATTGATACGTCTTGGATTAAGTCATTGATAATTGTACATTGGTGATGTAAACTTTAGGAGACTAGAGAATCAAGCATGACGAGTCTATTTTCAAAAATTAAAATTCTGTTAGGTTGTCTACCTAATTCTGAATGTTACCTTGAAGTTTGAAATTTACGATGTTGATATCAAACACCCATAATTTTTGTGAGATTTTGAGCCTTTTAGAGCATGTATTCTTTTCCTTGCTCACTTTTTGATTATGAGTATGTCAACATTGATTTGTTATTCTAGAACTTGCTTCGATTATACATGTCGAGACCACACCTTTGGTTTGATATACAGAGATGATAAAGGCACCTAAGTTTTAACCCACTTACTCCACTAAAAGCCTACCTTCATAATTAACCCCTAGTGAACCCCTTTGATCCTAACAACCCTTTTATTGGCTCACCCACTAATATTAACCTAAAACCCTTTGTATTTGTTATCACCATCCCTTGACTACCCTTTTTGTCGAGATCTGATTTGATCGGTTGCCTAATTATTTTATTAGATGAATTCATATTTTATTATGTATTTGACTTGTTCTTAAAAAAAATCGAAGTATAGTCATTACTAGTTCTACTAAGTGAGCTTACATGTTTAAATTCCAAATCTTGAAGAAAAAGCTTGTATTATTAGTTTTCAATTGATGTAATTATTTAGAATCAGTTCATTTTTCTAGTTAGGTAAATTGTCAATTCAATCTCGATTCTAACCTTCTAATTCAGCCTTTATCCACACCCTTAACCTAAACCCCATTACAACCATTTTTAAAAACCTTTTAATCTGTGTATCATCTCATTTTACAATGGTGGAGATTTGATTTTCAGGCAAGCCTATGGGATTAACTTTTCATGTTCGACTTTTGAGTGCTTAATTCTGAACCTTAAACACTTTGAGTGATTTGAGTGAATCTTTAGTGAGGATGTCAACTCTTGTCGATTTCGAATCAGAGGTAATTGTTTAGGTAAGGGGAAACACCTAATGTTTTTAGGGATATAAATGTATGGCTTTGATTGTTTGAATCTTTAGGACCCTTTGAGTTGAATTAGCCATGTATAAATTATTTATGAATTATGATGGATCACTGTTGATGAATATTATGAATCAAGGAAGTTTGTTTTAATTATGAATTGAGAATTTTGCTTGAGGACAAGCAAAAGCTTAAATGTGAGGGTATTTGATAAACTGTAATAGTAACATATTTTAGGTCCACATTTAGTATGTTTTTTGGATGATTTATTCCTTGAATTGTGCAATTTGGTGCTCTTAATCCTTTGTTTTCATGTTTTATACCCAGGAAAGCACCAGAGGATGAAAAGAACGAGAAACGGACCCAAAACAGAGTAAATGAACCATATCACGAAATCCACACGGCCTAGGCCCAAGACCACACGGTCGTGCCTCATTCAATAGTGTCGAACACGGCCTGGCCACGACTTACACAGGCGTGTGCCATGGGCATGTCCCTGCCGTGGCCAAGAGGATTTTTACTCGGAATAGGATACTTGGAGGCAAAGAAACACATTCTAAAGCCTATTTAAACACCCTAGGAGGAATTCTACTCGAATTAGGATACTTAGGGGTCAAGTAAGGCATCTCAAAGCTTATATAAACACCCTAGGGGGAAACTCAATGGGGAGTTCGGCAAAAGCCTTCTGCCAGGGCTTTTGTCGGGGGAACACAAGGCTTTAGTCAGGGGGCATCCAGCTAGGCCAAAGAGGGCAAATTTGTGGGGATTTACTCGAAGATAGCCAGTTGATTCATCTCAAGAACCCAGAATCATACTCAAGACGGAGGATCTCTCCTTCAATTCCTTCAAGGGGTTTTAAGGATTTCTTATGTTTTGCTTTATCTTTTCTTCTGAGATGTTTTCTTTTATTGTTATGAACTAAACCCTCAGATACTTGAGGGGGATGAAGCCTAAGATGAATCTTGTTATCATCTGCTGAACTATATGATAAATATTTTACATGTTCTTAATTATGTGTTCTTAATTCTTGTGTTGATATTTCCGGGATATTAATTCAAGTGTGATGTGCTTAGGTGGAGGAGCAAAAGTCCCTGCCTAATAGTAGATCTAGCATAATTAAGCGGAGTTGATCGCACGCCTAGAGATAGGGTGACGAGATTTTGCCGGATTAGGGTGAAACCTAATATGGGAATCCATAGATCAAGTTAATGCAATTTTAGGGGTTTTAATTAGAAAGAGATTTCAATTAATCAACCTAGGGTTAGACGTTAGTCGCCTCGAGAGAGGGATTAATATACATTAGGTAATCTTACGGATCAAGTCAAGTGAATAAATCATCTGGTTTAGAGTTAGATAACAAGTGAAGTGTAGGTGGATTCTTCCTCGGGTATCGTCTTAATCAATTGGATTTTCCCAAAGTTATTTTCCCAATTTCATTCTTCTTTGTCTTAGATTCTTTAGTTTAGTAGTTAGTTAATTTTAGATTAGATAAAAATTCATTCAATTCTTAGGCTAAATAATAAAAAGAAACTTAGTATTAGTACTTTTAGTTCCTTTGGGTTCGACAATCCGGTCTTGCCTTAACTATACTACTGTTCGATAGGTGCGCTTGCCTCAAATCATTGTCATAGTTAGTTTCTAGGTTCGATGATTCTTTATATAAATTTTAAGACTTTGACATCGCATAAAACAACGATTAGTATTACCGGACTTATAACATAAGCATCCATACAATCCCAAGTCATAAATTTCCATCCAAATTAAACCTTTTCATACACATCCATACTATCCTTAAAACGAGCCTACGAGGCCCAAAACATGCTTTGGAAGTGGTTTGGGTCTAAACCGAGAACTTTAAAAATTATACAAAACTTAGAAAATTTTTGCTAGAAGCAGGGCTCACACGCCCGTGTGGTCCCAAGGACACGCCCATGTCCCCGGGGACACGCTCGTGCTTCAGACCGTGTTCAAACTAGGGTGCTCTCTGACTTGTACCACACAGCCGTACTACACGCCAGTGTACTAGGCCGTGTAGCACACAAAGCTGAGACACAAGCCTATGTCTCTACCCGTGTGCTCAATTCTGGACACTTTTTTTTTCAAATTTAAGGTGCAGAGGACACACGGCTGGAACACATACCCGTGGGGCAGATCGTATGTCACACAAGGCCTAGACACAAGCCCGTGTGGATAAAAACAAGGCTATTTACGAAGCCATTTTGCCACCCATACTTGCACACATCTACACAACATTTCATGGCACAAATTCAAGCATGTAAATACAACCAAACAACCATAAACAAGACAATAACATGTCATTCTTATAACATCATTTATCATGCTTAAAACATCACACTTAGCCCGATAAAAACATACTAATTTCACATTCACAAGAGGGCATTGACATATGAATAAACTTATGATCAACATTAGCCATCATTCATGGCTATATATAAGATGAAGCATTAACAAATACAAGCTAACACATATGGCCAAATTAATAATGACACACATAACAAATTGGCCTAATACCTATACATGCCATAGACTCAAAATGCTTCGATTCATTGATACCCAAAATGATAGCTTGATAGTGTGATAGGATCTCCGGCGATCTCTAACTCGAGCTAGCTTAATAACCCTATAAGATATGGGAAAATAAGGGGAGTAAGCTTAATAGCTTAGTAAGTCCGTACGAAAATAATAAGCAACTCTTACAAATCTTTTATCAAGTTCAACAATTTAAAAACAAGATAATACAAAATTGCTATGAATCTTACAGTTATAATTTTTATTCAGTCATAATGTTTACTCTATCAACTTATAAGCATAATTTAACGTATCTTGGCATCCGTCTAACAACAACAATCTCTCCTTTGTATCATATTACAGCAAATAACGAATCATTTCAAACTTCATATGAAACACCCCAAACCCGGCCCACGAGCCGTGACCGGATCTGGTATGTTCCTCGATGTAAACCAATTCAAAACTCTTTTATTACTTAGGAAAAACTTGGGCGTTTAGAAAGAAAGTTTGTTTGGGTTGGGCTTGAGTTGAAAATGTATTAATAATATATTAAATCTCTTTTTCTTTTTCTTTTTTTTAATTAAGGTGACAAAACACTTGGAGTTTATTTTTAAAATAAATTTGTTTGATCAATAAATAATAATTTGTAAACATAATAAATAAAAGTAAAAAGAAATAAAGAAATAAAGAAATCCAACTACGGCATTATGGCCTTATTTCATCAAATAATTCCCAAAATAAACTTAAAATACTTAAAATAAAATAAACGTCCAAATCGTAAATTTCTTACTGTGCATGGCCATCCCTAAGCTTCTGCCGAGCCCGGTCCATTACTGTTCGTCACCTGAAAATAGTCCCACAACGGGGTGAGTCAACAGACTCAATGTGTACACAACGCTAAGTCCAAATAAATTTAGGCATAACATACATATCATATTCACATAATAATTTACGATAATGATGCAACCCAAAACCCAAACCTAGTCAACCATCCGCTACACTTCCCCCGTACCAACCTGCACACCGTGGGGACTAATAAGTCAACCCTCCATCCGTTACACTCCATCGAAGGCAGTCGCTGCAGTCGACGTGCTCATCACCCTTATAGTCTCGTGGTCTTAGGTCACCACGTTCAGATATTGTGGTCTTAGGTCACCACATTCAGATATCGCGGTCTTAGGTCACCGCATTCAGATAGCGTGGTCTTAGGTCACCACATTCACTTCCCCTTTTCAATAACCCATATGCCCCATATCATAAATATTATGCATTAACATGCCAAATTTCACATTCTTATCTTTATTCACATGTTACATATAACATATTTCATAATCCTAATAGGAGTAGGAAACGTACCTGAGTACTTTTGTACCATTACATGATACTTAGCCATATTCACATTCTTATAAACATACACATACTAATTATAGCCATAAATTTTATTAAGAAGAAGTGTGGGTACACACCTGATTTGCTTAGCAGTTCACTTAAATCCCGAAAAGCTTGATCTACGCTTTAGATCTTGAATGCCTATATTCGGCCATCCATAATATTTTAGTAAAGAGCCTATTCGGCTATAAAACCAAACCCTAATAGGATTTGTACATTTAAAACCTACCTTGTTGCCGATTGGAACACCAACAAATCCCGAAATCTTTACTTTAATTCCTCCTTGTATTCGGCCAAGCATGAAATTGACAAAGGGGTTAGTTTTCGGCTTTTTAAACGATTATCAAATAGATCTAGATATCATATCAGGCCTTGGACGAACATATCTATGTGCTTACCTTCCAAATCTTAAATCCCGAAACCTTGTGTACCACTGTCGACTGTCCCTACACATCCATAGTTAGATTCGGCCCTTCATACAAAAATCTATTAGATTGGCCTATGGCCGAATACATGCCTTACCTTTAATCTTAGAAATCCCGAAACCTTCCTTCTTGTAGTCGACAGTCACAGAATCCCGAAGCTTTCCTTCAAAGTTTCGGCCAACAAGTATATGGCATTAGAATCTTGGCTTTTGATTTGGAAAAAGAAAATAATATCAATAGATCCTTACCCTTTCTTGAAGAAGTCGACAGCCTCTATGCTTGGAGCCCCTTAAAGATTCGGCTTTTGGATGGATTGGAAAGAAAAGGAATAGGAAGAAGAGAAAGGTGAAGAAATTGGCTTGCTTTGCTAGAGTTTTAGGTTTTGACAAAATAGCAGAGAAGAGAGGATTTTGCTAGGGAAAAATTCGGCAGAGAGAGGAGAATTGCTTAAGGAATTTCGGCAAAGGAAAAAGTGAATGGATGAATAGCCTCTTTTCCTCTAGTAGCCGTAATTACTAGCTAGAGTCCCTTACTTGGCCACCACTCTTCTATGTTGATAGCTTTTATCCCTTGATTTATCACTTTATTAAAAGAATAATCCCTTATTATCTCCTTGAAAATAATTTAAGATAAACCATCATTTATCCATCTATTAGCCGAAATTTTAAGAGAATTAAAACTCCTCTTTTAAAAGCCTTGTGCCGTCCACCTCTCTACTCCTTGTAGCAAAATAAAATTTCTTTTATTTGCTTTCCATGTGACTCGAACTCAGGCCCACTTGGATAGCTTGTGGTGTCACCTACCTGGGCCTTAAGTGATATCTTCAGGCCACTTTTCCAAGCCTGTTTGTGTGTCAAATTCCTCCTATTAATTTTCTTAAGGCCACCCTGCCTTAGTTTCCTCTTTTTAACCTTTAAAACTTGACATTTCTTTACATTTCCAAGTTTCCAAAAATTTTCGCTTGCCTCCTTTAAACTTAACATTTCCTTACATTTCCAAGTTTCCCGAAATGTTTACTTTCCTTTTTTGAATCATTTCTAAATCATTTCCTTACATTTCCTAGTTTCCAAAAATGTTCACTTTCCACTTTTAAACTTAACATTCCCATACATTTCCAGGTTTCCAAAAATGTTCAAAATACATTCATAACACATAAGACATGTCATTTCGTACAATTAAACCGAAAATGCATAAGCCCTTTTGGGGATGTTACAGTTTTACCCCCTTAAAATAATTTCGTCCTCGAAATTTCCTAGCTAAAATAATTGAGGGTATTACTGTCGCATTGTCTCTTCTGCTTCCCACTAAGCTTCCTCCGATCCATGATTGCGCCATAACACTTTGACCAACGATACTGATTTTCGTCGTAACACCTTCACATCTCGTTCTAGAATCTGAATCGGCTCTTCCTCGTAGGATAAATCCGGGCTTATCTCCACTTCTTCAACTGGAACCACATGAGATGGATCCGATCGATATCGACGTAACATGGACACATGAAATACGTCGTGCATCTGCTGCAACTCTGGTGGCAACTCTAACTGATATGCCACTGGTCTAACTCGCTTCAGTACTCGATAGGGCCCTATAAACCTTGGGCTTAACTTCCCTTTGCGACCAAACCTCATCACCTTCTTCCAAGGCGAGACTTTCAGAAACACTTGGTCTCCCACTTCAAACTCTATTTCCTTCCGCTTAAGGTCAGCGTATGACTTCTGCCTATCAGAGGCTTCCTTTAACCGTGCCCTGATTATCTCAACCTTTGCTTCAGTTTCTGCCACTAACTCTGGACCCAAAACTCGACGTTCTCCTAACTCAGTCCAACAAGTAGGAGTTCGACACTTCCGACCATACAACGCTTCATATGGTGCCATCCGAATGCTAGCTTGATAGCTGTTGTTGTAGGCGAACTCTGCTAAAGGCAAATAGTCTTCCCAACTTCCTCGGAAGTCCATCACACAGCCTCTCAACATATCCTCCAACACTTGTATAACCCGTTCAGACTGCCCGTCTGATTGTGGATGAAAAGTCGTAGTGAAGTCCAACTTAGTGCCTAAAGCTTGATGAAGTGCCCTCCAAAACCGAGACGTAAATCTTGGGTCTCTATCCGAAATGATTGATACCGGTACTCCATGCAACCTTACAATCTCCGCCACATACAACTTCGCCAACTTCTGTAGAGAATAATCAACTCTAACGGGAATGAAATGTGCGGACTTAGTCAACCTATCAACTATCACCCATACCGAGTCCTTCTTAGTAGGCGTAAGGGGAAGCCCACTAACGAAGTCCATGGTAATTCTCTCCCACTTCCATTGCGGAATCTCGATTGGCTGAAGCAATCCCGATGGAACTTGGTGTTCAGCCTTAACTTGCTGACACGTCAGACATTTTCCCACGAATTCCGTAACTTCCCGTTTAAGATCAGGCCACCAAAACTGTTCCCTTAGATCTCTGTACAGCTTAGTGCCTCCGGGATGCATAGCATAAGGGCTACTATGCGCCTCTCGAAGAATCCTTTGTCTTAACTCTTCGCTCCTCGGCATACAGACTTTTCCTTTGTAACACAATACTCCTTCAACATTAACGCCATAATCCTATAACTCTCCGTTTTGTACTTGCTGTAACTTGGCACTTAGGTCCTTATCAGCCAACTGTCCCCTTTTCACCTCACTCAGCCATGTGGGCTTGACTTGCAACTCTACCAACAGGCTTCCATCATCATACAAACTTAAGTGTGCGAACATAGCCCTTAGATCCGACACAACCTTCCGACTTAGGGCATCAGCTACCACATTCGCCTTGCCCGGGTGGTATTCTATCGAGCAATCATAATCCTTCAATAACTCCACCCACCTTCGCTGCCTCAAGTTCAACTCCTTCTGAGTCAACAGATACTTAAGGCTCTTGTGGTCTGTGTAGATTATCGACCTTTCTCCATAAAGGTAGTGCCTCCAAACCTTAAGAGCGAAAACTACTGCTGCCAATTTCAAGTCATGAGTTGGGTAGTTAACCTCATGCGGCCTTAACTGTCGAGACGCATAAGCGGCTACTCTTCCTTCTTGCATTAGCACACAGCCTAATCCCGTGTGAGAAGCGTCACAGTATACCACAAAATCCTTCCCTGCCTCCGGCTGAATTAACACTGAGGCTTCTGTCAACACTTTCTTAAGCTTCTCAAAGCTCTCCTGTTGCTTATTCGTCCATACAAAGGGTACTTCCTTCCTTAACAACTTTGTCAAAGGCGCGGTTATTGACGAGAACCCTTCCACGAACCTTCTGTAGTAGCCTACCAAACCTAAGAAACTTCGGATCTCAGCCACGGACCTAGGTGGTTTCCAATCCAACACCGCTTCGATCTTCCTAGGGTCCACTCTTATTCCCTCTGCGGATACCACGTGCCCTAAGAATGCCACCTCTTTAAGCCAGAATTCACACTTGCTGAATTTGGCATAGAGCTTCTTCTCCCTTAATACTTCCAACACAACCCGTAGGTGCTCATCATGCTCCTCCTCCGACTTCGAATACACCAGGATGTCATCGATAAACACGACAACGAACCTATCCAAATAGGGTTGAAAAACCCGGTTCATCATATCCATGAACGCGGCTGGAGCGTTCATCAACCCAAACGGCATTACTACAAATTCAAAATGGTCGTATCTTGTCCTAAAAGCTGTCTTATGCATATCTGCCTCTTTTACCTTCAACTGATGATATCCCGACCTTAAGTCTATCTTTGAAAATACTGCGGCCCCCTTCAGTTGATCGAACAAGTCATCGATCCTTGGCAAAAGATACTTGTTCTTAATGGTCAGCTTATTCAACTGACGATAATCTATGCACATCCGCATAGTTCCGTCCTTCTTCTTTACAAACAGGACTGATGCTCCCCATAGAGACACACTAGGTCGAATGAACCCATGATCCAGCAATTCTTGGATTTGAGCCTTGAGCTCAACCAACTCCTTTGGTGCCATTCGATATGGGGCAATTGACACAGGAGCTGTTCCCGGCAGCAAGTCTATTCCAAATTCCACCTCCCTATCTGGAGGTATCCCTGGTAATTCCTCCAGAAACACATCTTCAAAATCCCTTACAGTTCTAACTCTACTGAAACCTTCTTCCTTTCCACCCAACGCACTTACAAAGGCTAAGAATGCCTTGCACCCTTTCCTAACCATTTTCTCAGCCTTTAACGCCGAAACTACGTTAGACAGGTAGTTTCTTCTTTCTCCGATCATTACTACTACTTCATCCTCCGGGGTCTTTAGTTCCATATGTTTAGCCGCACAATCCAACACGGCTCGGTGCTCTACTAGCCAGTCCATTCCAAGTATGAGTTCAAACTCCCCAAAGGGTAGTTCCATTAAGTCAGCCCGAAAGTTCACTCCCTGAATCTCTAGGGGTACATTCCGAAAGATCTTATCCACCACTATAGTTTGGCCTAATGGGCTTACTACAGTCATCTGCCTATCAGAAAGTTCAGAGTCTAGACCTAGTGTTTCCACTATACTACATACAACATAAGAATGGGTCGAGCCCACATCAATCAGAGCAAAATAGGGCTTGCCATAAATAAAGAACGTACCGGTTATAACATCCGGCGCGTCTCCATCCTCCCTCCGGCGAACCGCATAAACCAAACCTGGCTGCCTCGCCTCAGCACTAGCAGCACCTCTGCCCTGTGTTCGACGTCCTCTGCCAGCACCATTACCTCTGTTACTAGAACCACGACCTCGTTGAGGCTGCTGTCCCCCTCTACCAGCCTGATTAACATTCTGAGCTGCTGGTCGACTTTCATCTGGTATCTTAGGACAATCCTTGATCATATGGTCCTTGGACCCACACCTAAAGCATCCTCCCGTCTTCTTCCAGCACTCTCCTAAGTGCTTCTTTCCACACAGATCACAAGAACGGTACTGCCCTCCTGTACCAGCTTGCTGACCTCGCGGCCCATCCACTTTAGGCCTCTTTTGAAACTTCCTAGACGATCCAAAACTTCTATTCCGATCCATGGTCTACTTGGTAGAATCCTTAATTCCCTCGGCTACCTTGGCCTTTTCTACTAAAGCAGAAAACTCCCGCTCCTGATGCGGTGCTATCAACAATTTCAGATCATCCCTTAGTCCGTCCTTAAAACGGATACAGCGCTCATGCTCAGTTGCCACTACTCCTCGAGCATACCAGCTCAACCTCAGAAATTCAGTTTCATATTCCGTAACGGACTTGTTTCCTTGAACCAGTCCCAGAAATGCTTTCCTTTGCTCATCAGTATACTTGGTTCCAACATACTTCTTTTGATACGCTTCCTTAACATACTCCCAGGTCAGATCCTCAGTCGTGGCACCATCTCGAACAGTTAACCACCATTGATACGCTTCATCCCGTAGCAGTGCCACCATTCCTTTCAACTTCTCCTCAGGGGTCAGATCGAGCTCATCCATAATTCGCTCAGTTGCCTCTAACCAATATTCAGCCGTGCTGGGTGCCACCCCAGATACTCCTCGAAACATTTCAGCCCCATTGGCTCGGAGTCGCTCGGGTACAGATTTCCTAGTTCCCATATTTCCACCGGTGCCAGCCACCATTTCCAAAACTCGCAGCACAGCCTGCGACACAGCATCATCCCCCGTCTGAGCCTGCTGCTCAACACCAACAGCTGGGGGTGGTGGTGGCGGTGGTATCTCATTGTCTGACCCTTGACCCGATCTAACGGGTTCCGACACGGTCATTCTTCCTCTACCGCATCCACGATGGCCACGTCCTCTAGAACTCATTTCTATCATCGCGATCTGATTAAAAAGTTTTATGAATTAGTCCTTGTTTCACTTATTACCCGCGAAGAAGTTTTATGAAAAGAGTTTTAGGAGTGGTTCTTTCGTATTCATACATGCACATAGTCTTTTCATTCATACATCCATCAATCAATTATGAACTTTCGTTCATTCAAAGAAATGTTGTAGTTTTCATTATTGTTGTTGTTTTCCTACTACCCAGGGGTATTTTCGTAATTTGTCCTACAGGGGTATTTTCGTAATTTTTTCAAAAGTAAAAGTTCCTTGGTGATTTTGTCAAAAAGTATTTTGGAATTTTAAAATTCCCGGGGTATTTTGGAAAATTTTGAAATCCGGGGGTATTTCGGTAATTTTGGATCTCGGGGGTATTTTGGTAATAAACCAGGGTAAATTTGTAAAGTTTAATAATTCCGGGGTATTTCCAAATTTTGCAAAACTTTGAGAGTTCTTTTTGAGAATTGTACTTTTCAAAACGATGATGTTGCAAAAATTTTGGAAATCAAGGTCATTTTGGCAATTTTGTAAGTTAGGGGCAGTTTTGTAATTTTTTCCAAAATCAAGGTATTTTGATATTTTGCAAATTAGGGTTTTTGAACATTTACAAGGTAATGAAATTTTGGTAAAACTGTTGGGTAGTTGGACATTTTATAAACCAAGGCATTTTTTGTAATTTTACCACTAGGGGTAGTTTTTGTAATTTCATAAATCAGAAATTTTTCGGAAATTTTTTTTTTAGAGATAGTTTTCACAAATTAAGAGAGTGATTTTAAGAGTTTTAAAACTAGGGTTTCCATAAAAACACGGCTAGTTCCCTTTCGGGTTTTAGTTATTGTGTTTAGCCTATGACCGAGTCCTCTTGGTCAGGGTAAACCAAAGCTACGCACCAGGTAGGATTCAAATGGAGAGGAGGTGAGTCACACGGACTGCTTAAGTACCAAGCTCCCACTGAAACCATTCCTAGACATGCGCACAGAGGTTACCACACTCTCTGAGTCCTTTTGGTTAGGGTGAACCGAAGCTACGCACCAGGTAGGAGTCCAGCGAAGAGGAGGTGAGTCACTAGGACTGCTTAAATACCAGGCTCTTCCGGATCCAATCCTAGACATGCGCACAGGGGTTGCCACACCCTAACTCGGTGACTTAGCCATAGGTTTGTTTAAGTAGGTATTAAATCTTATGTATTTGTTGGGGTACACTAGTCCTAGGGTTCACATACTTATCGTACTAATCTACGTTCCATTCCATTTCTACCCTTCTACAGATCACAATATAAATCACACAAAGGTTAGGGGTACTTACCTGGTGGACTGAGGGTCGGAGACTTAGGTGCCATGCCAGAAAAACCTGCTTATTTCCAAAAATATTTTCATAAAAACTCATTTGGGCTCGATTTGAAAACGTTTTGGGCCTTAAACCCGAGGCCGAGGGTTTGAAACTGGGCTCTGATACCAAATTGAAACACCCCAAACCCAACCCACGAGCCGTGACCGGATCTGGTATGTTCCTCGATGTAAACCAATTCAAAACTCTTTTATTACTTAGGAAAAACTTGGGCGTTTAGAAAGAAAGTTTGTTTGGGTTGGGCTTGAGTTGAAAATGTATTAATAATATATTAAATCTCTTTTTCTTTTTTTTAATTAAAGTGACAAAACACTTGGAGTTTATTTTTAAAATAAATTTGTTTGATCCATAAATAATAATTTGTAAACATAATAAATAAAAGTAAAAAGAAATAAAGAAATCCAACTATGGCCTTATGGCCTTATTACATCAAATAATTCCCAAAATAAACTTAAAAAACTTAAAATAAAATAAACGTCCAAATCGTAAATTTCTTGCTGTGCATGGCCATCCCTAAGCTTCTGCCGAGCCCAGTCCATTCCTGTTCGTCACCTGAGAATAGTCCCACAACAGAGTGAGTCAACAGACTCAATGTGTACACAACACTAAGTCCAAATAAATTTAGGCATAACATACATATCATATTCACATAATAATTTACGATAATGATGCAACCCAAAACCCAAACCTAGTTAACCATCCGCTACACTTCCCCCGTACCAACCTGCACACTGTGGGGACTAATAAGTCAACCCTCCATCCGCTACACTCCATCGAAGGCAGTCGCTGCAGTCGACGTGCTCATCGCCCTTATAGTCTCATGGTCTTAGGTCACCACGTTCAGATATTGTGGTCTTAGGTCACCACATTCAGATATCGCGGTCTTAGGTCACCGCATTCAGATAGCGTGGTCTTAGGTCACCACATTCACTTCCCCTTTTCAATAACCCATATGCCCCATATCATAAATATTATGCATTAACATGCCAAATTTCACATTCTTATCTTTATTCACATGTTACATATAACATATTTCATAATCCTAATAGGAGTAGGAAACGTACCTGAGTACTTTTGTACCATTACATGATCCTTAGCCATATTCACATTCTTATAAACATGCACATACTAATTATAGCCATAAATTTTATTAAGAAGAAGTGTGGGTACACACCTGATTCGCTTAGCAGTTCACTTAAATCCCGAAAAGCTTGATCTATGCTTTAGATCTTGAATGCCTATATTCGGCCATCCATAATATTTTAGTAAAGAGCCTATTCGGCTATAAAACCAAACCCTAATAGGATTTGTACATTTAAAACCTACCTTGTTGCCGATTGGAACACCAACAAATCCCGAAATCTTTACTTTAATTCCTCCTTGTATTCGGCCAAGCATGAAATTGACAAAGGGGTTAGTTTTCGGCTTTTTAAACGATTATCAAATAGATCTAGATATCAAATCAGGCCTTGGCAGAACATATCTATGTGCTTACCTTCCAAATCTTAAATCCTGAAACCTTGTGTACCACTGTCGACTGTCCCTACACATCCATAGTTAGATTCGGCCCTTCACACAAAAATCTATTAGATTGGCCTATGGCCGAATACATGCCTTACCTTTAATCTTAGAAATCCCGAAACCTTCCTTCTTGTAGTCGACAGTCACAGAATCCCGAAGCTTTCCTTCAAAGTTTCGGCCAACAAGTATATGGCATTAGAATCTTGGCTTTTGATTTGGAAAAAGAAAATAATATCAATAGATCCTTACCCTTTCTTGAAGAAGTTGACAGCCTCTATGCTTGGAGCCCCTCAAAGATTCGGCTTTTGGATGGATTGGAAAGAAAAGGAATAGGAAGAAGAGAAAGGTGAAGAAATTGGCTTGCTTTGCTAGAGTTTTAGGTTTTGACAAAATAGCAGAGAAGAGAGGATTTTGCTAGGGAAAAATTCGGCAGAAAGAGGAGAATTGCTTAAGGAATTTCGGCAAAGGAAAAAGTGAATGGATGAATAGCCTCTTTTCCTCTAGTAGCCGTAATTACTAGCTAGAGTCCCTTACTTGGCCACCACTCTTCTATGTTGATAGCTTTATCCCTTGATTTATCACTTTATTAAAAGAATAATCCCTTATTATCTCCTTGAAAATAATTTAAGATAAATAATCATTTATCCATCTATTAGCCGAAATTTTAAGAGAATTAAAACTCCTCTTTTAAAAGCCTTGTGTGACAGACCAATTTTGACCCTAATCGGAACGGTGGTTTCGGGACCACGAATCCGAGCCCGAGTAATATTCTAATAATTTATTTTATGTCTATTATATGTGAATTAATATGGGTGAAAGTTTCGTAGAAGAGATTTATCGTTTAAGTACTTAATTTGATAAAAAGGATATAATCGCGAAAAGCGTAAATGTTGCATGCTAAAGTGTAATGTACCAAATTGCTTGTGGCTTTTTAAGTGAGTGTCCTAAAAGGGCAATTAGCCATTTACCATAGGGATGGACGGCAATGGGCTAAGTTAGATAGGAATATGTGTTAGTTTAATTATATTTTTATTTTATGCTTATGTTAGTATTTTATAAAGAAATAATGTTAGTGTGCATGTTAAATAAAACATAAGATAATGCCACAATCTTCTTCATTCTCTCATGGCCGATTTTAGCTAGTGAAAAGGGGTAAATTGATTTTTCTCTTGCTTGGGAGGACTTGCATGTCAAGTTCCCCACAATTTAGTATGGTGGACGGCAAGCATGCTATGAAAATTATAGTTTTAGTATTTTATAGCTAAAGTAGTATTATTATAATGAGCATGCTAATATGTGTTAGGAAATTAAAAACAAAAAGAAGTGTTTTCCTATTTTAATTTCTCTTCTCTCCCCACCTTCTTCACCGATTCAAATTGAAAGAGGAGAAGAAAACTTGAAACCTCCATTGTTTCGGCTTGCATGTGGTAGTAAGGTGAGTAGTTTAGCTTGAGTGTGGAAAAATTTTTACATATTGAATTCGGTTACTTGGAATGCAAAGGAAATCATGTTAAAATTTTGATATTTGGCATGTTAATATTCGGCCTAGGATGAGTACTCTTATGTGTATTTTGATTTGAAAAAATGTTTAATATTGATTCAAAAACAACATGAATTACTTATGAGACTTAAATAAGTTTAAGACTTGTGATTTCAATTATATGGGAATTATAGAAATTATTTTTGGAATTGAGCATAATAATGCTCTTATTATTCGGTTGAAATGGATGATTATAAATGGTGAACATTTAGCTTGTTGTTCGGTCTTATATTGAAGAATACACATGGGTACATTGAGTTAACAAAATTCGATTATAAAAGAAGTAGTTAAGAGTGTAAAAAGATTGTTTTAATTTATGCATGATGGTGCCTTATATTCGGCCTAAAGTGAAGAAGATTGTTCATGAAATTTTTCTATGAATTTGATACTAGGATATATATATATATTGTGAAATCGGTCAAGGATGAATGATTATATTTAGATAGGATTATTGGGTGAAATGGTATGAGAAGTCAATTGCCTAAATTAAATATAAGAAGGACTAAAATGATAAAAGGGAAGACTTTGGAGACTCGTAAGAGTCTAATAGCCATTCGGCCATTGAGGAGAAACCTCAATGTGTTGTGTTTTTGCATCGTGGTACATTACGGATTAAATTGAATAAGTTGAGTGTTTAAATTTTTGGTATGATTACTGTTTTAAATTATGTGCATCTTGAGTTGAGCAAATGGATAGAATGGATGTAAATAAAACTTACTTGATATTTCATAGATCGGGATCAAAAGAAGAAAGAACTTGATCGAGGGAAGGCTAAGGTGACTGAATAGCAGAAAATTTTAAGCATATCGACAACCGAGGTAAGTCCTTTAGTTAAAATATGTCAATAAATTAATTATGAATTTAGTGAATAATGAATTGTGAAAAATTAGAGTATAAATTCATATATAGCCGAATGTGAATGTATAGTATTGAAGTGGATTTATTTTGGCTAGTGCAAGGTGAATAAGTAAGATCCTGAGCTACCTTATGTTTAAGGGTTATTTATAAATCTAATGAATGATAAAATTTATATAAGTTTGGTGTAAAATCATGAGTTGACCGAATGTGATGATGATGGATTGGATTGATTTTCAATTTTTTTTTAATGCAATGTAAATAAATACATATGATTCGATATGTGATAATGAAATGTGAAAAGTATGTAAAACCATTCTGACCTTCGGGCTTTGAGCCTAGCAGGCCTCGTGCCGGTGACATAATCGGGCTTATGCCTAGCAGGCCTTGTGCCGGTGTTAATTATCGGGCTTTATGCCTAGCAGGCCTTGTGCCGGTGTTACTTTTCAGGCTTTTACGCCTAGCAGGCCTTGAGCCGGTGTTACCTTTCAGGCTTTTAAGCCTAGCAGGCTTCATGCCGGTGATGTATTTTACAAAAGGGAAGTTGAATCTTAACTCAAGACAATTTAAAGCTAACTGATTGAGTATACGGTTCAGGTAAGTATGTAAGGTATGTTATGCCTACTACTACTACTATGGAAATTCGGTTTGCATGTATAAATGCTTGGAATACAAGAAATTTTAATATGGTAGTGTGATTGTTATAAATGCTATAGTTACATAACTTGGGGTATGTGATACTTGTAAAATATATTAAGTCGTATTGCGAAGTAATACAGGTTTATGGAATCGAAGTATAATTTCTTCGGTTAATGTACTAATAAGATTCGGCTTTATATAGATAAATTATCATAATTAAATGTTTGTGGAAAATGTCATAAGTTGATTAATTTAAATGTTATGCTATTATAAATTTAGGACTTACTAAGCTAGTAAGCTTAATTATGTGAAATATTTCCTCTGTTTTATAGATTTTGGGTTACGCTACGGGCTCAAGACGGATCGTCAAGGAAGTCGCCAACACTATCAATCTATATTTTGGTACTCTTTCATTTTGGTTTTAAACAAAGGCATGTATAGGAAAAAGGCTTGGTTTTTGTTTGACAAAATTTCACGGTTCATGTATATAATGGCCATGCGAAAATGGCTAAATTTCTAGTTAAGTACGTCGTTGTGTTTTTGATATGTATGTTGGTTTATGATGGCAAGGTTTATGCTTTCTTAATCAAAGTTTAATCATTTTGTTAAGGAAATGTTTATATACGAAATGAATCCTTGAATTAGGAATGTAGGTAGGTTCGGTTAGAAGCTAGTCTTTCATAAAATGCAACAAAACAGCTTGTAGTAACAGCAGTGATGTGAGTTAGAAAAATCACCAAAAATAGGGTATATTGAATTAGGAGGTGAATGAGATATGAAATTAAACCTTATTGTGTCTATTTTTACCTGAAAGAAACAGAGTAGGTAAAAGATTTATAATTTATAGGATAATTAAGTTTCAGTGAGACCTGCTCTGAATGAATTCGTGAGTCACTGTTCTGTTTTGGAAAAATTGTCACAAATTGTACAAAAATAATTAGGAATCATGGTTTATATGTGTAGAACCCTTAATGAGTCTATTTTTCATTGGTATAAACAAGAACAGTATATGAAATTTGTGAAATGAGATAACTGCATTTTTGTAGAGACAGGTCAGAATTGTCAAGCTGTGTAATAAGGGTAGCTTTGATGAATAAACTGTACTAATTGGTCACATGAAAAATTCTGGAACAATTATGGTGAAAATTTATATGAGTCTAGTTTCAAGAGAAATTTACGGATCTAAATTTTGAGTTTTGTAATTCGAGTTATAGTCAAATTAGTCGGCATAACACAGTTTGACAGCTTTAAATTTTTATGTCCTGAACTTGTAGCCAAGTCTAGTAACGCCTCTTGCTCAACTCCGGCGACGGTCTCGGGTAAGGGGTGTTACATTTGATTGGTATCAGAGCTTACAGTTTAGTTGATTCTAGGACTACCGTAGCGCGTGTGAGTCTAGCTATACATGCCTTTTGTATATATATTGATAGTGTGGTGACTTCTGACAGCCTGAACCTTGTTTTATTTAGTAAATGGACTCCGAACCAGAAAGAGCTGTAGCTGATGATGTGGAGAGCGAGGCGCCTGACCGTACCCACGGATCAGCGCCGATAGACTCTCGACCTGTTTCGGGTAGCCACGAAGGAGAAACTAAGCAAGCCTTTTATCGGATGATGAATGAGTGGTTTGCCCAATTTATTCAAAATAACCCAGCTGTACCCCAACCTCCGCCCCTGAATAATCCAACTCCGGATCCTCTAGCTCCCCCAATGATAGACCCAATGAGATCTAGTAGGCCCCCAGTTGACAAGATTCGAAAATATGGGGCCGAAGAATTTAAAGCCAATGACGATGATGATGCTGAGAGAGTCGAAATGTGGCTTGATAACACTATTCGGGTACTTGATGAGTTGTCTTGTACTCCGGATGAATGCTTGAAGTGTACTATATCCTTATTACGGGACACTGCATATCACTGGTAGAATACACTAGTATCAGTGGTTCCGAAAGAAAAAGTGACATGGGATTTCTTCCAAACTGAATTTCGCAAGAAGTATATTAGCCAAAGATTTATTGATCAAAAACGAAAAGAGTTCCTTGAGCTGAAACAAGGACGAATGACTGTAACGGAGTATGAAAGAAAATTTGTCAGGCTCAGCCGTTATGCTAGAGAGTGTGTCTCTACTGAAGCCATTATGTGTAAAAGATTCGAAGACGGCCTAAATGAAGATATAAAGATGTTTGTTGGCGTTCTTGAAATCCAAGAATTTGTAACTTTAGTTGAGAGAGCTTGCAAAGCTGAAGAGCTCGGGAAAGAGAAAAGAAAGGCTGATACAGAAGCCAGAGACTTCCGAAAAAGGTCTTCGGGTAAAGTTTTTCATTCCACGAGCAAGAAGCCCAGAGATGACTACAGCCGACAGAAAGCTACTACAGATCCGCCTAGACGGGATCGACCTCCTATGAGCTCCCGAGCTACCTCAATAGCCAGTGTTGGTAACATTCCACAAAATGTTGAATGCAAGTACTGTGGGAAATGGCACTCAGGGAGTTGTAGATTCCATGATCGGTCTTGCTATAAGTGTGGATCATCAGATCATTTTATCAGAGAGTGTCCGAAGTTAGCTGAGCAGAATGCAGTTCAGAACATTACACCGAGCAACGTGCCAATGCGAGGTAGACCACCCAGACATTCAGGCAATGTAGGTGGTAGCCAGGAAGGAACGAAGAACACTACAGATCGATCCGAGGCTAGAGCTCCAACTAGAGCATATGCTGCGCGAGCTAGAGAGGATGCTTCCTCCCCCGACGTCATTACCGGTACTTTCACTCTTTTTGATACTACTGTGATTGCACTAATTGATCCTGGTTCGACTCATTCTTATGTGTGTGAAACTTTAAAATTTGGCAAGACTCTGCTAGTTGAGTCTACCGAGTTTGTAATTCGTGTGTCCAACCCTTTGGGTAGATGTGTGCTTGTTAATAAAGTGTGTAGAGGTTGCCCGTTGATGGTACGAGACTATTGCTTTCTAGCTGATTTGATGTTGTTGCCCTTCGATGAATTTGATATAATCTTGGGTATGGATTGGTTAACTTCACATGAGGCAGTGGTGGATTGCAAAAGAAAGTTTATTGATTTGAAATGCCGAAATGGTGAGACAATCAGAATAAAATCCTGTGATGTAAATGGGTTACCTACGGTAATATCTTCAATGGTAGCCCAAAAGTATGTGAGAAAAGGGTGTGAGGCCTATTTGGCTTATGTACTGGATAATAAAATGTCCGAGAAACTAATGAAATCGGTACCAGTTGTATGTGAATACACCGATGTGTTTCCTGAAGAGCTACCGGGCTTACCCCCAGTACGAGAGATTGAGTTCGGCATTGAATTAGTGCCGAATGCGACCCCAATTTCGATAGCCCCGTACCGAATGGCGCCTACTGAATTAAAAGAATTGAAAGCGCAGTTGCAAGAATTGACAGAGAGGGGTTTCGCACGACCGAGTTTTTCCCCATGGGGTGCACCAGTTTTATTTGTGAAAAAGAAAGATGGGACAATGCGAATGTGTATCGACTACCGGCAACTAAATAAGGTAACTATAAAGAATAAGTACCCGTTACCTCGGATTGACGATTTATTTGACCAGTTGAAGGGGGCTTCAGTGTTTTCGAAAATAGATTTGAGATCGGGCTATTATCAATTACGAGTCAGAGATTCAGATGTGCCAAAGACGGCATTTCGAATGAGGTACGGACATTATGAGTTTTTGGTTATGCCTTTTGGACTTACTAATGCGCCTGCTGTTTTTATGGATCTAATGAACCGGGTCTTCCGACGGTTTTTGGATCAGTTTGTAGTAGTGTTTATTGATGATATATTGATCTACAACAAAAATGAAGCGGAACACGCTGAGCATTTGAGAGTAGTACTACAAACTTTGAGAGATCAACGGTTATATGCAAAGTTCAGTAAGTGTGAGTTCTGGATGAATGAAGTCAGCTTCTTGGGTCATGTTGTTTCAGTGTCAGGTGTTCGGGTGGATCCAAACAAAATAGCAGCTATACTCGAGTGGAAACCACCAAAGAATGTTTTCGAGATCCGAAGTTTCCTAGGCCTCGCGGGATATTATAGACGATTCGTAAAAGGTTTTTCCGTAATAGCTACACCCTTGACGAGACTACTACAGAAAGATGTCAAATATGAGTGGTCAGAAAAATGTCAGAAAAGTTTCGAGCAATTGAAAGCCCTTTTAACCGAGGCTCCAGTGTTAACTCAGCCCGAATCGGGTAAAGAATTTACTATTTTTAGTGATGCTTCTTTGAATGGGTTGGGTTGTGTTCTAATGCAAGAAGGCAAGGTGATAGCCTACGCTTCAAGACAATTGAAGCCACATGAAAAAAATTATCCAACTCACGATCTGGAGTTGGCAGCCATTGTGTTCGCATTGAAAATTTGGCGTCACTATTTATTCGGTGAAAAATGTCATGTTTATTCAGATCACAAAAGTCTAAAATATTTAATGACTCAGAAAGATCTAAATTTGAGACAACGCCGATGGTTAGAATTGCTGAAAGACTATGAATTAGTGATTGACTACCATCCGGGGAAAGCTAATGTTGTTGCGGATGCGTTGAGTCAAAAGTCGTTATTTACTCTTCGTACATTGAATGCACGGGTGACTATGTCTGATGATGGTTCGATCTTAGCAGAGTTACAAGCGAGACCGATGTTCATTCAGCAGATTTGTGATGTACAGAAAGTCGACAAAAAGTTGATTGCTATTCGGAGTCAGTGTGGAAGTGGTACAGAATCAGATTTTCAGATTGATGCAAATGATTGTTTGAATTATAAAGGCCGATTGTGTGTTCCGAAGAACTCAGAATTGATACAGATGATCCTGTGCGAGGCCCATAGTGGTCGACTATCGATACACCCGGGTAGCACAAAAATGTATAGCAATTTGAAGCAGTTTTATTGGTGGCCTGGCATGAAACGGGACATATCTGAGTTTGTTTCCAAGTGCTTAATCTGTCAACAAGTGAAAGCCGAGCATCAGGTACCGTCCGGATTACTTCAACCAATCATGATACCCGAATGGAAATGGGATAGAATCACAATGGATTTTGTATCTGGTCTTCCTATGACACCGAGTAAGAAAGATGCTGTATGGGTTATCGTTGATAGACTGACTAAATCAGCCCATTTTGTACCGGTACGCACCGACTATTCACTTGATAAGCTTGCTGAACTATATGTGTCACAGATTGTGAGGTTGCACGGCGTACCGAGTTCCATTGTTTCAGATAGGGACCCGAGGTTTACATCACGGTTTTGGAAGAAATTGCAAGATGCTCTAGGTACTAAACTTCATTTTAGTACAGCCTTCCATCCACAAACAGACGGTCAGTCTGAGCGAACTATTTTGATACTTGAGGACATGCTGAGGTGTTGCATTATCGAGTTTGAAGGTACGTGGGAACGATACCTACTGTTGGTCGAATTTGCTTATAATAATAGCTTTCAATCTAGCATAAAAATGGCACCTTATGAAGCCTTATATGGTCGAAAATGTCGCACACCATTGTATTGGACTGAGCTCAGTGAGAATAAGATACACGGGGTTGATTGGATTAAAGAAACTGAACAGAAGGTGGTTGTAATTAGAAGTAATTTGAAAGCTGCTTCGGATCGTCAAAAGTCCTATGCCGATTTAAAATGCAAGGACATTGAATTTCAGGTCGGAGATCGGGTGTTCTTGAAAGTTTCTCCGTGGAAGAAAATACTCCGATTCGGTCAGAAAGGCAAGTTGAGTCCGAGATTTATCGGACCGTATGAAATCATCGAGCGTATAGGGCCTGTGGCTTATCGATTGAAATTGCCCCTTGACTTAGAAAAGATACACAATGTATTTCACGTTTCGATGCTTCGCAGATACAGATCGGATCCGTCCCATGTGATCACCCCGTCAGAGATTGAAATTCGATCTGATTTGACTTATGATGAGGAACCGATCCGTATCTTAGCTCGGGAAACCAAAGAGTTAAGAAATAAAAGGGTTCCATTAGTAAAGATTCTATGGAATCGTCACGGAGTTGAAGAGGCTACGTGGGAGCCTGAAGATTCAGTGAGGCAGCAATATCCGAATTTGTTTAACGGTAAAAATTTTCGAGGACGAAAATCCTTAAGGGGGGAGAGTTGTGACAGACCAATTTTGACCCTAATCGGAACGGTGGTTTCGGGACCACGAATCCGAGCCCGAGTAATATTCTAATAATTTATTTTATGTCTATTATATGTGAATTAATATGGGTGAAAGTTTCGTAGAAGAGATTTATCGTTTAAGTACTTAATTTGATAAAAAGGATATAATCGCGAAAAGCGTAAATGTTGCATGCTAAAGTGTAATGTACCAAATTGCTTGTGGCTTTTTAAGTGAGTGTCCTAAAAGGGCAATTAGCCATTTACCATAGGGATGGACGGCAATGGGCTAAGTTAGATAGGAATATGTGTTAGTTTAATTATATTTTTATTTTATGCTTATATTAGTATTTTATAAAGAAATAATGTTAGTGTGCATGTTAAATAAAACATAAGATAATGCCACAATCTTCTTCATTCTCTCATGGCCGATTTTAGCTAGTGAAAAGGGGTAAATTGATTTTTTCTCTTGCTTGGGAGGACTTGCATGTCAAGTTCCCAACAATTTAGTATGGTGGACGGCAAGCATGCCATGAAAATTATAGTTTTAGTATTTTATAGCTAAAGTAGTATTATTATAATGAGCATGCTAATATGTGTTAGGAAATTAAAAACAAAAAGAAGTATTTTCCTATTTTAATTTCTCTTCTCTCCCCACCTTCTTCACCGATTCAAATTGAAAGAGGAGAAGAAAACTTGAAACCTCCATTGTTTCGGCTTGCATGTGGTAGTAAGGTGAGTAGTTTAGCTTGAGTGTGGAAAAATTTTTACATATTGAATTCGGTTACTTGGAATGCAAAGGAAATCATGTTAAAATTTTGATATTTGGCATGTTAATATTCGGCCTAGGATGAGTACTCTTGTGTGTATTTTGATTTGAAAAAATGTTTAATATTGATTCAAAAACAACATGAATTACTTATGAGACTTAAATAAGTTTAAGACTTGTGATTTCAATTATATGGGAATTATAGAAATTATTTTTGGAATTGAGCATAAAATGCTCTTATTATTCGGTTGAAATGGATGATTATAAATGGTGAACATTTAGCTTGTTGTTCGGTCTTATATTGAAGAATACACATGGGTACATTGAGTTAACAAAATTCGATTATAAAAGAAGTAGTTAAGAGTGTAAAAAGATTGTTTTAATTTATGCATGATGGTGCCTTATATTCGGCCTAAAGTGAAGAAGATTGTTCATGAAATTTTTCTATGAATTTGATACTAGGATATATATATATATTGTGAAATCGGTCAAGGATGAATGATTATATTTAGATAGGATTATTGGGTGAAATGGTATGAGAAGTCAATTGCCTAAATTAAATATAAGAAGGACTAAAATGATAAAAGGGAAGACTTTGGAGACTCGTAAGAGTCTAATAGCCATTCGGCCATTGAGGAGAAACCTCAATGTGTTGTGTTTTTGCATCGTGGTACATTACGGATTAAATTGAATAAGTTGAGTGTTTAAATTTTTGGTATGATTACTGTTTTAAATTATGTGCATCTTGAGTTGAGCAAATGGATAGAATGGATGTAAATAAAACTTACTTGATATTTCATAGATCGGGATCAAAAGAAGAAAGAACTTGATCGAGGGAAGGCTAAGGTGACTGAATAGCAGAAAATTTTAAGCATATCGACAACCGAGGTAAGTCCTTTAGTTAAAATATGTCAATAAATTAATTATGAATTTAGTGAATAATGAATTGTGAAAATTAGAGTATAAATTCATATATAGCCGAATGTGAATGTATAGTATTGAAGTGGATTTATTTTGGCTAGTGCAAGGTGAATAAGTAAGATCCTGAGCTACCTTATGTTTAAGGGTTATTTATAAATCTAATGAATGATAAAATTTATATAAGTTTGGTGTAAAATCATGAGTTGACCGAATGTGATGATGATGGATTGGATTGATTTTCAATTTTTTTTAATGCAATGTAAATAAATACATATGATTCGATATGTGATAATGAAATGTGAAAAGTATGTAAAACCATTCTGACCTTCGGGCTTTGAGCCTAGCAGGCCTCGTGCCGGTGACATAATCGGGCTTATGCCTAGCAGGCCTTGTGCCGGTGTTAATTATCGGGCTTTATGCCTAGCAGGCCTTGTGCCGGTGTTACTTTTCAGGCTTTTACGCCTAGCAGGCCTTGAGCCGGTGTTACCTTTCAGACTTTTAAGCCTAGCAGGCTTCATGCCGGTGATGTATTTTACAAAAGGGAAGTTGAATCTTAACTCAAGACAATTTAAAGCTAACTGATTGAGTATACGGTTCAGGTAAGTATGTAAGGTATGTTATGCCTACTACTACTACTATGGAAATTCGGTTTGCATGTATAAATGCTTGGAATACAAGAAATTTTAATATGGTAGTGTGATTGTTATAAATGCTATAGTTACATAACTTGGGGTATGTGATACTTGTAAAATATATTAAGTCGTATTGCGAAGTAATACAGGTTTATGGAATCGAAGTATAATTTCTTCGGTTAATGTACTAATAAGATTCGGCTTTATGTAGATAAATTATCATAATTAAATGTTTGTGGAAAATGTCATAAGTTGATTAATTTAAATGTTATGCTATTATAAATTTAGGACTTACTAAGCTAGTAAGCTTAATTATGTGAAATATTTCCTCTGTTTTATAGATTTTGGGTTACGCTACGGGCTCAAGACGGATCGTCAAGGAAGTCGCCAACACTATCAATCTATATTTTGGTACTCTTTCATTTTGGTTTTAAACAAAGGCATGTATAGGAAAAAGGCTTGGTTTTTGTTTGACAAAATTTCACGGTTCATGTATATAATGGCCATGCGAAAATGGCTAAATTTCTAGTTAAGTACGTCGTTGTGTTTTTGATATGTATGTTGGTTTATGATGGAAAGGTTTATGCTTTCTTAATCAAAGTTTAATCATTTTGTTAAGGAAATGTTTATATACGAAATGAATCCTTGAATTAGGAATGTAGGTAGGTTCAGTTAGAAGCTAGTCTTTCATAAAATGCAACAAAACAGCTTGTAGTAACAGCAGTGATGTGAGTTAGAAAAATCACCAAAAATAGGGTATATTGAATTAGGAGGTGAATGAGATATGAAATTAAACCTTATTGTGTCTATTTTTACCTGAAAGAAACAGAGTAGGTAAAAGATTTATATTTTATAGGATAATTAAGTTTCAGTGAGACCTGCTCTGAATGAATTCGTGAGTCACTATTCTGTTTTGGAAAAATTGTCAAAAATTGTACAAAAATAATTAGGAATCATGGTTTATATGTGTAGAACCCTTAATGAGTCTATATTTTATTGGTATAAACAAGAACAGTATATGAAATTTGTGAAATGAGATAATTGCATTTTTGTAGAGACAGGTCAGAATTGTCAAGCTGTGTAATAAGGGTAACTTTGATGAATAAACTGTACTAATTGGTCACATGAAAAATTCTGGAAAAATTATGGTGAAAATTTATATGAGTCTAGTTTCAAGAGAAATTTACGGATCTAAATTTTGAGTTTTGTAATTCGAGTTATAGTCAAACTTGTAGCCAAGTCTAGTAACGCCTCTTGCTCAACTCCGGCGACGGTCTCGGGTAAGGGGTGTTACACCTTGTGCCGTCCACCTCTCTACTCCTTGTAGCAAAATAAAATTTCTTTTATTTGCTTTCCATGTGACTCGAACTCAGGCCCACTTGCATAGCTTGTGGCGTCACCTACCTGGGCCTTAAGTGATATCTTCAGGCCACTTTTCCAAGCCTGTTTGTGTGTCAAATTCCTCCTATTAATTTTCTTAAGGCCACCCTGCCTTAGTTTCCTCTTTTTAACCTTTAAAACTTGACATTTCTTTACATTTCCAAGTTTCCAAAAATTTTCGTTTTCCTCCTTTAAACTTAACATTTCCTTACATTTCCAAGTTTCCCGAAATGTTTACTTTCCTCTTTGAATCATTTCTAAATCATTTCCTTACATTTCCTAGTTTCCAAAAATGTTCACTTTCCTCTTTTAAACTTAACATTCCCATACATTTCCAGGTTTCCAAAAATGTTCAAAATACATTCATAACACATAAGACAGGTCATTTCGTACAATTAAACCGAAAATGCATAAGCCCTTTTCAGGATGTTACATCATAGTAACCATGCACATTGATTATGAGTATATACATTTCAAGCATATACTTTAACACCTTCCAGTTTCTTAATCTATTATATTCCTATACTTACAAAACCATTTTAATGGGCAATTATGTTCTCATATCTGATAAATCACAACTTGTGTAAATAAATCATGCTATATCATAACTCAGTTTGGCCTGAAAGCCAATCACATAATCATCAATCGAATTTACCATAAAATTCATACATCACAAGGTTTTCACAAAATCATCCTCGTGGAAATCATGAACTCACAATTTCATGAAGCCAATGCTTATAAACTTTACGTACATACCTGTACCAATACGTAATACTTATATACTCTTTCTTGTCTTTGACATACCTGTTGAATTTTCCGTTAAACCATTTGGAATACTAAAGGATACTCGGGGATCTCGTACACACTGTGTAACAGCCTGATTTTAGGGCTAGTCGGAACAGTGGTTTCGAGACCACTAATCCGAGGTTGAGGAAAATTATTTTGATATTATTTTATATGTTATGGCACTAATACATGGCTATATGAAAATTTTGGTGCTTTAATTTTAATGACTGCATGCTTAATTGTGAAAAAGGATAAAATCGCATAAAGTGCAAAAGTATCATTATTCAAGGTAGAGGTGTCTAATAACTATAGAATATTAATTGAAGGTCCTTAATGTGCAATTAGGCCAACTGGGAGGTGTTGGCCAGCCATAGAGGCTAGGGAGACAAGGGCATTAAATTTTTGGTCAAATTTGGTGAAATTAGGTGATGAAAAGATGAATAAAATAAGATAAAAAGAAAAGATATCATCTTTCACTATTCATCTTTCTTCTTCCACCGAAAATTGAAGGGAAAATATGGGATTTTAGAGACCGAACTTTCAGCCAAGCTATCTTCTTGCAAGTAAGTGATTTTGGTGGTTTTATTTGATAATTTTTATACTTTTGGAACCCCCAAAGCTAATGAGGGGAGTAATTTGCAATATGGTTGGAAGTCTAGGGACTTTCCATGAGAGATTTTATGTTTTTTTCTGATTTTTTATAGAAGAAAATGAATGTTAGGGTAATGAGCAACAACTTTTGTGAAAGGTGTTAGCATGAAAACACCTAAATAGGACTTGAATGCAAAGATTGAAAATGTGTAATAAATGCATGAAATAATTGGAATTATGAGTAGTTGTAAGAGTAATAAATGTTCAGCTAGGCTTGTTTAATGAGAAAAGATGATGAAAAATGATTTACGAGCCTAGGGGCAAAATCGTAATTTTTCCATAGTACAAGGGCAAAACGGTCATTTTTGCCTAAGTAGAGATTATGATGTATTATAATTATAAAATGATTGAATGAGTAAGTTTTGTTGTTATAGACCAAGAAGAGCGTGGAATCAACCTTGACCGAGGGAAAGGCAAGGTTACGGAATAGACCGTTGATTAACGCGTTTTGCACCGAGGTAAGTTTATGTGTAAACGATGCATCTTAAATACACATGTAATTACTTATTGGTGCATTGTATGATTGAGAACACGTACGATTTAAATGGATGGAAATTTGGTAGAAAGTGAATAAACTTCATATGAACGTTGAAATAAATATGTAGATGTGGAATATTATCCGTAGTAAATAATGGTGGGCTATGTGCGATACCACCTTAATTATTTTTGTTGGTGGGCTATGTGCGATACCACCTTATCACTTGTTCACGATGGGTTGTGTGTGATACCATCGTTATTATTATTATTCGGTGGGCTAAGTGCGATACCATCGTAAATATTCTTGTTGGTGGGCTATGTGCGATACCACCCTGTTAATAATAAATGGTGGGCTAAGTGCGATACCACCGAGTATTTGGTATTACTAAGAATGGTTTATTGTGTAATTGTGATGTGTTGTTTCATGTGATCATGTGGTGATCAAGTGCAGGGATGTATGTTAAATAATAAAAGCATTTGGTTGTGATATGGTTGGATTGTGGTAAGAGATGAATGAGTAAGCATGATCTTGGATTGTGAAATGCTATTTCTTGATTAGCACATGTTATGATATTTATTGTTTACATGTAAACTTACCAAGCTTAAAGCTTACCCCTTTTCTTTTCCCTTGTTTTATAGTGACAAAGAGTCGAGTTCGGATATAGAGATAACTGGAAGATCACCCACACTATCAGCTCATCTCGGTATATTTAGAACTAGCATTTTGAGTATGGCAATGGCATGTATAGGAGCTAGACTAGGTATATTATTTTGTTACTTTGGCCAAATGTGTTGGCTCCTTATAGATGAAATCTTTTGTATATTGCCATAGTAAATGGCTCTTTACTATCAATCAATGGAATGAAATGTTATTCATAAGTGTGTAGAGTATATGGTTGGGTTGTTGGGTATGAATATGCATGAATGAATTGATGGTAGAGGGTGAATTATGCTTGAGTGAGTTAGGGTGATGAAAGAGCTTGGCAAATAACCTTGTTCTTGTCCACACGGTTAGGCACACGGGCGTGTGTCTAGGCCATATGTGACACACAGTCAATTGCATGGGTGTGTGACCAGGCTGTGTGTCCCCTTGCATGTTAGAATTGCACGGATAGAGACATGGTCATGTGTCTCAACCGTGTAGGAGGCACGGCCAAAGGCATGGGCGTGTGCGCAGGCCGTGTGAAGTTTGCACCTGAATTTAGGAATTTCATTCGACACATGGTCTAAGGACACGGGCGTGTGCCTTAGCCATGTGACCATAGTGAGGTGATGACGTCATAAACAGAATGCCAAGGTTTTGGCACACGGGCTGAGACACAGGCGTACGGAGGTCCTGAGAGGGACACGGGCGTGTGCCCGGTCGTGTGGAATAAATCAGTGTCGACCACAGGTGAGGGACATGGGCGTGTGTAACCACACAGCCTGCCCACACGGGCGTGTCCCATTTCACACGGGCGTGTGCCCCCTGTTTAGGTAAAATTTTCTAAGTGTGTAAAAGTTTCCGATTTATTTTCAAAACCTTCCGGATGTATGTAGAGGGCCTTGCAGATCCATTATAAGGAGGTTAAATATGAGAATGGAAAAGTTTTAATTTGGAATGGATTTTGATAACCCAAAGTTGTATGACCATGTGAGTCAAGTACGGTAACGCCTCATACCCGGCTCCAGCGTAGAATACGGGTAAGGGGTGTTACACACAGTACCGTACCAATGCCATATCCCGAATATGGTCATACATGTAATCTTGTATCGATGCCAGTAGCCTAGCTATGGTATTACACGAAGTCTCATATCGATGTCGTATCCCAGATATGGTCTTACACAAAGTCTCATATTGATGTCATATCCCAGATATAGTCTTACACGTAATCTAAGTAACCCTAATGTCATGACATTTGTATCCTATCTATTCCTAAGGTTCAACCGGGACTTTCACTGTATCGAATATCTGTCATCATTTCCATAATATCGTACTCAATAGCATTCACATTTCTTTTCAATAATATAGCATTTACCATAATTATATCAATTAAGCATTTATACACATAATTTAATGCTTATTAAACATACGAATTTACCCCAGCATAGAAACGGTAAAAAGGACTAAATTGTCAAATACTTGTTCTTCCCCCGTTCTAGGTCCGAACCTCATTTTTCTTGATCTATAATATCACATTTAACTTATTTAATCATTATACTATTCAAATCAACCCAAAATTACATGGAAAATTACATTTTTGCCCCTAAAGTTTGACATTTTTACAATTTAGTCACTAGGCTTGTAAAATGATTTCCATGCAATTTCATTACACCCAAGCCTAGCCGAACCTATATCATGCTCATAACATCCCACATTTTTCATTTATTCACACTTTTACTACTCATTTTACAACTTTTACAAACAAGTCCTTTTAGGCATTTTCACCGAAAATCACTTAGCAAAAGTCTTTTATCATATACCAAACATGCATTTTCTGCCATTAGTCATCAAAATACACAAACATCCATCATGGGTAAAATTTTAGACCTTGACATCTCTTCAAATTGATGGTAGAAATAGAAAGACCGAGTTACAACGACTTCAAAAATGTAAAGAGCATTAAAAACGGGGCTAGAATGGACTTACAATCGAGCTTGGAAGCTTGGAAAACCCTAGCCATGGTTTCCCCTTGTGAATTTCGGCCATGGAAAGAAGATGGAAAAAAATTAGCTTTTAATTTAGCTTTTTAATTCATTTTAATTACCGAATTACCAAAATGCCGTTAATGAAAAACTTTAAAAACATATCAAACCATATCCATTTTTGTCCACCAACTTAACCAATGGTCTAATTACCATTTAAGGGCCTCTAATTTAAAATCTCATAGGAACTAGACACCTTTAACATATAGAATCCAAGTTTTACACTTTTTACAATTTAGTGAGTGCCCAAACGTCAAAATTTTCGAACGAAATTTTCACGAAACCGTTCCATAAAACTGTAGACCATAAAAATATAATAAAAATGAATTTTACTACATCGGATTTGTGGTCCCAAAACCACTATTCTGACTAGACCCAAAATTGGGTTGTTACAACTCTCCTCCCTTTAGGGATTTTCGTCCCCGAAAATCTTACCGGAATATGAATTTGATTAGACTCCTCTATCTCGTGACACTGCCAAATAACCTTCACTAAGGTTATGCTTTTATTTCTCAACTTTTTAATCTCTCATTTCAAAATTTCGATCGATTCTTTGTTATACAACACACCGGCTGAATCTTAATCTCTATCGGAGAATTCATATTCAAAGAGTCCAATCAATACCATCGCAACATAGATACACAAAACACATTTTGAATCTTTTTCCAAGGAAATACTTTAGGAAATATGTTATCGCTGAACGAGAATTTCATATCCCCATCTTCAAAATTCACATACGTTTTCTGACAATCTAAAGTGGATTCTAAACTGTCACGAATCACTTTTACTTTCTGTACGATTTCTGATCGGATAGTCTCTGAAACATATAACTCAACTAATCTTTCATGTTACATACCCGGTCACCAGAACATCTATTTCAGATAATTGTACATTTTATTACTCCCTGGATGAATAAACAAGTTACTACTGAGCTTCGTACAAAATTTTCTGCATAAGCTCTGAATTACTCAGTGCACAAATTCTATCTTAGAATAATGATAACAGTCATCAGGTCCGACTTGAAATTCAAAATCAAAATCATCTCACACTGTACTCGTTTAGTTTACCACTTACTACCACATTCCTGAGGTTCTCAATCTTGCAAAGAAAACATCGCTTTAGCTTCTAATTTAGCTAGATTCAGACCGTCATCAAATAAGATTAATCATGTATCCAATACTCACAAAATAATCAAAGGTTTTCCATTCAAGCATTTGCGGCTATATATTCCTTCCCAAAGGTTAATCGATAACTGCTCACAATCTTTCAATAGTTCAAGCCATCTATGTTGTTTTAAATTCAAATCTTTCTGTGACATTAGATACTTTAAACTCTTGGGATGAGGAAACATATGACATTTTTCATCGGACAACCAATGTCATCAAATTCTGAACACAGGCATAAAAAGTGGCCGACTCCAAATCACCCGTCGGACAGTTCTTTTCATGTGACTTTAACCGTCTGAAAGCATAAACTATCACTTTACATTCTTGTACTAAAAAACATTCCAATTCATTTGATAGTGCATCGCTGAAAAATTCACAAATTATTTACTCAACTTAAACTGGACTCAAAACCAGTGCTTCGGTTAACAATACCTTCAACTATTTTCAACGTTGCTAACACTCAACAGACCGTTCAACATTTCACAAATGTGATAACTTTATCAATCAAAACAGCTTTAACTCATAATAATATCATCCAATTAGAACTGATCTAATAGGTATGCCTTTGTATCACACCCTTTTTGAATATAAATTCTTCATTTAGACTGTTCGTCAATTTACCCACGAATGTACAAGATTTTATCCTCTTACCTGAGGATAAACTTAAATGCATATAGCTCAAATTACTTTTCAACTAACTAGCTCGCTCAAATAAAAAACAACTGAGTCGGTCTCAACTATCAAATAATATCATATCAAAATACTCCCACCTTTATGTTGTTAAAACAACTCAAACATACAATCTTTCAAAATTTCCTCACATGCTAGTCATAGATCTTTACACTGCATTAGCTCAAAGAAACAAAATATCCTGATTGAACTCATTGACCTTAATCAAACTTACCTGAGAAAAGAAAACCATTGTACAATTTGGGCTTGAGCTTCCACCTTTGCCGGTGTCAATTCCTTTCACGAAAATTAGAGAAATCCTAATACCAGAATCACCACATTCCTATGGTCGAACCAAAAATACAACCATAATAGACATAGTTATCACAAGCCGAAGAACACACTTTAAAGATGAGCCATGATTGATAATTTACGAAATAAGGACGATAAGAAAACCGAGATAAAGAAATCCAAGATGTGATATCATACTAGAAGTCCGAGAACATAACTCATAAGAAAATAATAAAGATCTTGATGATTTCTCAGAGAAAACCAGAAGAAAAACAATGCTTATACGCTCTGGAATCAATTGTAACAGAGATAATATATTTTCCAAATATATATAACAAAACAATATCCAGTAGAAACAGAAGAATAGAATCACATAAATTTTCACCATCAACTTTTATTCCAAACATAATAGAATAGAACCCCAAAGAGAGAGATAAGATATGCTGATCATCAACCAAACAGACCAACAGTGCTTTCATCTAACATTATAATCAGCTGGCATTCTCATACGGTAAGAATTTCATCAGAAAATGAACAATCACATATATATATCTCTGAGGATAAAAGAATATATATAAAATACCCAAGAGAGATCATCATAATCTATTCAATCACAATTGTTACACTCAGACATCTTTACAATTCGAATATCATTTCTTTGACTAATTCTGTCATCACTAATCCCGAATTATTCCATTCACTAACGAAAATCAATCCGAAAGAAATTCCAGCAAACATACTTTAGACATCATACCTGAATGAGTCGGTTAGCCGAGATTAACTTTTTCTTTAATCGTGACATCGCAAAATCTGAATAATCTTTAGAATAGCATGACATCTTTTCTAGAACTGTATTCACTTGCCAAACTATTCACAACTCTGACCACATCATTAGTTATTCCGCTACTGAACCCTTTATATCTTACTTGTGAGCTCATTCAATTTAAATCTCATGAAATTTCGTTATAAAATACTACATTGGTAAGGAGATGAGGTCGTAAAGCCTCTAACTCGACTCTCATAAATACACACATATAACTTAGCATTCATCATCAACATAATATCTTCACAATCATATAATTCACTTCAAGCTAATTAACATACATATTTATGTTACACAAACTTTCTGATTATCTTATTCAAACAAGTGTACTTAATATACATTCCATAAATTTTGAGCAAGTTCACTTATCGCATTCACTTAATCAAACATGTTAGGCAAATAACATCATATGAATGCCAAACAAACATGGATTAGCTTATCACAATATAAACTTTCATTTCATTTCACCTTTCCCTATTTCAAGAATAATTCCCATTGAACTATTATAATTTTGATGGATTCTTGGGTAGTATACTCAAGGTATGCATGCCAACAATCCGTCAATTCATACTCAAAAGTGCCCTTTTGACACATATTCATGGAGCACACTCTCGAGCCACATATGACATAACAGGATTGCCAGTTCAGGCTAAATCTTTCGACAACGTATGCTTTAAAGGCTTACTCTGGATTACCTGTCCAGGTTAAATCCATTTCATAACATATGCTCGAGAGAGCTTAATTCAGGATTGTCGTTCCGGGGCTAAATCCTTTTTGCAACATTTCAAACATTTTATCTGTCTCATAAAATCGCCACAATCCATCGAAATACAACGTTCAACCGGAACAATGACATTTTATCCATATTTCTCAACTTGTGGTTATTTCATTTTGTACATCATCATATACATATCATGAACTATTATTCATACCATTCCAAGTTTCGACTCATCACAAACACATTTTCAAATATCTTAGTATCACTTTCAGTGTTTTCGAAAATAGCTCAGTTGGAAAGCATCTCTACTTCAATGAAACATTTTCATCAGAGTTGGGAGATATCACACTATCACAGGTAGTAATATGGCATGTATAGCTAGACACACATATGCTACGTTAGTTCGAGAATTGACTAAATCGTAGCTCTAATACCACTAAATGTAACAGCCCTTACCCGTATTCAACGCCGAAACAGGGCTTATGGTATTAATGGACTTATAACACAAGCATTCAGACAACCCCAAGTCATAAATTTCCATCCAAATTAAAAATTTTCATACACATCCATACCGTCCCTAAAATGAGTCTACGAAGCACAAAACATGCTTTAGAAGTGGTTCGAGACTAAACCGAGAACTTTAAAAAAATTTACAAAACTTAGAAAATTTTTACTAGAAGCAAGGCTCACACGCCTATGTGGTCCAAGGGACACGCCCGTGCTTCCGACCGTGTTCAAATTAAGGTGCTCTCTGACTTGTACCACGCAGTCGTGCCACACGCCGGTGTGCTAGGCCGTGTGTGCGACACACCCTGTGTCTCTGCCCGTGTGCTCAATTCTGGACATTGTGTTTGTCTAAATTAATGTGTAGGGGAAACACGGCCAGAACACATGCCTGTGGGGCAGACTGTATGTCACGCACGGCCTAGACACATACCCGTGTGTCTACCCGGGTGGACAAAAACAAGGCTATTTACCAAGCCATTTTGCCACCCACACTTACACACATCTACACAACATCTCATGGAACAAATTCAAGCATGTAAATACAACCAAACAACCACAAACAAGACAATAACATGTCATTCTTATAACATCATTTATCATGCTTAAAACATCATACAAGTAGCCCGATAAATACATACTAATTTCACATTCACAAGAGGGCATTAACATATGAATAAATGTATGATCAACATAGGCCATCATTCATGGCTATATATAAGATGAAGCATTAACAAATACAAGCTAACACATAAGGCCTAGTTAATAATGACACACATAACAAATTAGTCTAATCCCTATACATGCCATAGACACAAAATGCTTGGATTCATTTATACATAAAATGATAGCTTGATAGTGTGATAGGATCTCCGGTGATCTCCAACCCGAGCTAGCTTAATAACCCTATAAGATATGGGAAAATAAGGGGGTAAGTTATATAGCTTAGTAAGTCTGTACGAAAATAATAAGCAACTCTTACAAATCTTTTATCAAGTTCAACAATTTAAACACAAGATAATACAAACTGCTATGAATCTTACAGTTATAATTTTTATTCAGTCATAATATTTACTCTATCAACTTATAAGCATAATTTAACATATCTTGGCATCAGCCTAACAACCATAATCTCTCCTCTGTATCTGATTACAGCAAATAACGAAACATTTTAAACTTCATAGTAACCATGCACATTGATTATGAGTATATACATTTCAAGCATATATTTTAACATCTTTCAATTTCTTAATCTCTTATTTTCCTATACTTACATAACCTTTTTAATGGGCAATTACGCCAATCTTCCTTTTTCTCATATCTGATAAATCACAATTTGTGTGAATAAATCATGCTATATCATAACTCAGTTTGGCCCGAAAGCCAATCACATAATCGTCAATCAAATTTACCATGAAATTCATACATCACAAGGTTTTCACAAAATCATTCTTGTCGAAATCATGAACTCACAATTTCATGAAGCCAATGCTTATAAACTTTATGTACATACCTGTACCAATTCGTAATACTTATATACTCTTTCTCGTCTTTGACATACCCGTTCAATTTCTCGTTGAACCATTTGGAATACTAAAGGATACTCGGGGATCTCGTACACACAGTATCGTACCAATGCCATATCCCAGATATGGTCTTACATGTAATCTCGTATCGATGCCAATAGCCTAGCTATAGTCTTACACGAATTCTCATATCGATGTCATATCCCATATATGGTCTTACTTGAAGTCTCATATCAATGCCATATCCCATATATGGTCTTACACGTATTCTCAATAACCCTAATGTCATGACATTTGTATCCCATCTATTCCTAAGGTTCAATCAGGACTTTTGCTGTATCGAATCTCTGTCGCTCATTTCTATAATATCGTACTCAATAGCATTCACATTTCATTTCAATAATATAGCATTTACCATAATTATATCAATTAAGCATTTATACACATATAATTTAATGCTTATTAAACATACGAACTTATCCCAGCATAGAACTGGCAAAAAGGACTAAATCGTCAAATACTTGTTTTTCCCCCATTCTAGATCCGAACCTCGTTTTTTTTAATCTATAATATCACATTTAACTTATTTAATCATTATACTATTCAAATCAGCCCAAAATCATATTATGGAAAAATTACATTTTTGCACCTAAAGTTTGACATTTTTACAATTTAGTCACTAGGGTCGTAAAATGATTTCCATTCAATTTCATTACACCCAAGCCTAGTCGAACCTATATCATGCTCATAACAGCCCACATTTTTTATTTATTCACACTTCTACTTCTCATTTTACAACTTTTACAAACAAGTCCTTTTAGGCATTTTCACCAAAAATCACTTAGCAAAAGTCTTTTATCATACACCAAACATGCATTTTCTACCATAAGACATCAAAATACACAAACATCCATCATGGGTACAATTTTAGACCTTGACATCTCTTCAAATTGATGGTAGAAATAGAAAGATCGAGTTACAACGACTTCAAAAATGTAAAGAGCATTAAAAACGGGGATAGAACAGACTTACAATCGAGCTTGGAAGCTTGGAAACCCTAGCCATGGTTTCCCCTTGTGAATTTCGGCCGTGGGAGGAAGATGGACAAAAATTGGCTTTTAATTTGGCTTTTTAATTCATTTTAATTACCAAAATACCCTTAATGAAAAACTTTAGAAACATACCAAACCATGTCCATTTTTGTCCACCAACTTAACCAATGGTCTACCATTTAAGGACCTCTAATTTATAATATCATAGCAATTAGACACCTTTATCGTATAAAATCCAAGTTTTCACATTTTATAATTTAGTCCTTTCAACTAAATTGAGTGCCCAAACGTCAAAATTTTCGAACGAAATTTTCACTAAATTGTTCCATAAAATTGTCAACCTTAAAAATATAATAGAAATGAATTTTACTGCATCAAATTTCTTGTCCCGAAACCACTATTCTGACTAGACCCAAAATTGGGCTGTTATATACAGAAACTCTTACTAGTCATTAAATTCATACAGATATATGAATGAGTCAATCCAGGATCAATCAAGGCAATTAAATTAGTGTCATAGAGAGAAAATGTACAGGTGATAATATCTGGTGATGGTGCATCTTCGCGAGCGCGAATAGCGTAAGCTCTGGCTAGTGGTCTAGCTTCAGATCTCACAGTAGAGTCCTTTGTTGTTCCTTTGCTACTGGTCACTTTTTCTGTATTTCTAGATGGTCTCTCTCAAACAGTTGTGTTACTCGGTCTTGCATTCTGATATTTATCTTTCTCGGGTAACTCAGGACAATCCCGAATAAAGTGATCTTTCGAGCCACATTTAAAACAACCTTTATTATTCATCCAGCAATCTCCAAAATGTTGTCTTGTACACTGTTGACACTCAGGTTTATTGTTTCTCACACTACCCACACTAGATACTAAAGTAGCTTGAGCTTTAGGACTCGTATATTGCTTCCCACGATCTCTATTTCAATATCCCACAGAAGCTGTCTAATGATTATACGAATCCCATGATTTCTTTGACGAAGAGTGATATGGTTTACTCATCTAGCTCTTTCTCGAATCTCTAACCTTGAAATCAGTTTTTCTCTTTTCTTTGCCAAGTTCTTCGGCTTTGCAAGCTCTACCGACTACCACGACAAATTCCTTCAATTCCAAAATCTCGACTAGCAATTTGATGTCTTTGTTCAATCCATCTTCGAATCTCTTACACATAATTGCCTCAGTGGAAACACATTCTTGAGCATATTTACTGAGTCTCACAAACTCTCTCTCGTATTCGGTCAGAGACATTCGACATTGTTTCAACTCGAAAAACTCTGTTCACTTTTGATCAATAAACCATTGGTTGATGTATTTCTTTCTGAACTCGGCTTGAAAGAATTCCCACGTGACCCATTCTCTCAGCACCACAGATATCAAAGTATTCCAGCACTAATATGCAGTGTCTCTCAAAAGTGATACGGCGCATTTTACACATTTAGCTGGTGTGCAAGATAGTTCATCAAATACCCAGATCATATTCCCAAGCCAAAACTCGACTCTCTCAGGATCGTCATCAACGGTAGCTCTAAACTCTTCGGCCCCATATTTTTAAATTTTATCAACAGGTGGCTTCCTCAATCGTAAAGGTTTCAATCCTTGAGGAGCTACGGGGATCGGTTGGGGAATAGGTCGGGGTGAAGGCTGTTGAGCAGCCGGATTAGTTCGGACAAACTCAGTAAACCACTCGTTTATCATTTGGAAGAAGGCTTTCTTGGCCTCTCCTCCCTGACTACCCGATACGGGTCTCGACTCAGATTGCGCTACTCTGTGAATGGAGGTTGATGCATTACTCTCAACATCATCAGCCACTGCTCCATTAGGATCCATTTACTATATGAAAGCATAATTTAAACTGTCAGGAGATATCACACTATCACAAGTTATATATGGCATGTATAGCTAGACTCTCACATATGCTATGTTATTCCTAGAACCAACTAAACTGTAGCTCTGATACTAATAAATGTAACACCCTTAACCCATACCCGTCACCAGAAAAGGGTTACAAAGCATTACCAGATTTATTACTTAAACAAACATACATTTCACATACATTTTCTATTTCCATACAAACATCATTCATAATCAATCACATTGTCCCTAATACGAGCCTACGAGGCTCAAAACATGCATTAGGAGTGGTTCGGGACTAAACCTATAACCTAGGAAACTTTTAGAAAACTTAGAAAATTTTTCAAAATAAAGGGGACACATCCTTGTGTGTCTCACAAGGCCAAAGACATGCGCGTCTCACAGGACGTGTGGACATTCGAAATGGGATCACATGGCCTTGTCCCAGCCCATGTCCGACCTCGTGTAACTCCCTGACGGGTCACACGACCAACCACATGCCCATGTGCCAAGCCACGTGCTAGGCCGTGTCAAACCTGTAGGGTATACTAACTTATGCCACATGGCCAAGTCACATGCCCGTGTGCTGGGCTTTGAGGAGCATACTGAATTGATTTCAAATTAAACACCAAGAGACACACGGTCGTGTCACTTGACCGTGTGTCACACATGCCCGTGTCTCTGCCCGTGTGGACAAAAATAGGTTATTTTCCAAGCCATCTTTCTCAGCCAAATCTCATACACTTATACTAAACCAATTGGCACATAACATGGCAAAATTAGGCATTCAACCAATCTCAACCAAGCATAGTTTATACCATTTCAATACCAAAAGCAAAAAGGCACACATATACCAAAATATGCATTCAATTTCATACCAAAGTTCACATACTCAATTCATCAATAAGGTCACTTTCAATTATGCATTATTTTACCTAATTTCACAAGCATGCCATTCTCAATTCTCAACCATTTGGTATTCCAAATACCAATTCACAACAAGTATATAAAATGGAAATTATCAGCCACACAACAAAATGTCATTTGCACAAATATATACATCATCAAATATATCAAATAAGCCAACTCTCATGACTATACACAAAACCAAACACTTATCATTTTCAAGCCAACTCAAATGGCTACCAAAATGACCATAACTCCTATACATTCCATATTAGACCCTTCATTATTTTTCATTATTTTTATGTTTTTGAAGTTGCCTCAACCTAATCTAGCTATTTTAAGGACTAATTTGAAGAGATGTCAAAGTCTAAAATTTTACCCATGTTAGATATTTTTGTATTTTGATGTTTAATGGTAGAAAATGTATGTTAGTTGTAAGATAAACAACATTTACCAAGTGATTTTTGATGAAAATGCCTAAAAAAGAACCTATTTGTAAAAGTTGTAAAATGTGTGTAAAAATGTGAATAAATGAAAAATGGTGGCTGTTTTAAGCATAGATAAAAGTCGGCTAGACTTGGGATGAGAAGAAATTGAAAGAAAATCATTTTACGAGCCTAGGGGCTAAAATGTAAAAAGTTGAAAAGTTAGGGGCAAAAATGTAATTTTTCATAGTGATTTTTGGCTTGAATTGAATAATTTGAGTATTAAATGAGTTAAATTTGCTATTATAGATCAAGAAAAACAAGGTTCAGACCTAGATCGGGGGAAAAACAAGGTGTTTAACGATTAGGTCTATTTTTACTATTTTTGTACCGAGGTAAGTTTGTATGTTAATAATGCAATGTTATAATTGTATTTATATTGTTTTGATGATGCATAAATTGTATGATTGACTCTATGGATGAAATTGTCAAATTTTTGACAAGCGAGAAAATCTCGGTTGAACCTTAGGAATAGATTAGGATACAAGTGACATGTCACTAGAAACCCATGTGAATATGTAATCATGTGATTTATGTTTCCCAGGTGTTGGTCTTGTGCATCCTACCGGTGGCTGGGTATACCGACATGAGTTGTAGATACCTAACAGCTTGTGTGAGCAGCACTGTGTAGCTACGTCTTGACTGATAGCTTGTGTGAGTAGGCCCGTGGATAGCTCGAGAGTGAGCCTATATGTGTTATGAGATTTGTGGTAGCATTGGCTACATATGTGGCACTTATGTGCAAACTTTTCTGTGTATCCGATAGTATTCCAAGTGGTTTAACGGGTATGTCAAAGATGAGAAAGTATGTGATTATGTTACGAGTTGGTACAGGTATGTACGAAAAACTCAAAGGAAATGGATTCGGTATATGATGAACTATTGGTAAGATTGTAATTGAGTAAGTTATGCTCATGAAGTTTTGATGACATTTATGTTGATGTATGTTATGTTATTTATATGATAAATGTATAATTAATATTGTTTATTATTTGCATATGAACTTACTAAGCTATATAGCTTACTCCCCTTCCTTTCCCTTGTCTTATAGTGTCACCAAGCTAGCTCGGGATTGGAGATCGTCGAAGATCCATTCACACTATCAATCATTACTTTGGGTACCATGTCAAAACTATTCCCGTTGAATTTATTTGAAATATCGATGGGTACACATGTAGTACACTTGAAGTGTACAAATCTGTAACACGTCAACTCATAATCAGGGGTACCCAATTAGGGCACATACTTAGGAAGCACTCTCTCGAGCCATATAATAGGATGCTCATGTGAGCCATGTAACATGAAGCTTATCTGGGCTAAATCAAGAAACTCATAAGAGTTTAGAACAGGAAGTTCATTGAACTTAACAGGTAACTCCGAAGAGTTATTATCAGGGAGCTCCGAATAGCCATATAACAGGATGTTCAAGCGAGCCATGTCAAGAAGCTCACAAAGAGCCTATATTAGAACGCACATAAAGAGTTGCGTTTGTGTCCGCAATATATGGAGGATCACAACCGATCATATAACAGGACCCTCACAAAGAGCTACGGTAGTCCAAAACACATGCAGGATCACTACCTATCAGGATGCTCGTAAGAACCATATAACGCGAAGCTCGAGAAGACTTATAACAGGATGCTCATAAGAGCTATGGTGTGTCTGCAACTTATGCAGGACCACAACCAATACGGAAAATATTGTATCCATCCAATTTCCATCTATTCAAACGAGACTTATCATGTATCGGGCTTTGTCAAATATAATATTTATTTCATATTCATGACAATGATACAATTCACATACATATTATTCAATTTAAAACATAGAAATACACAATTTAGTTACACGAACTTACCTCGTCATTTGTTCGTATACGGAAATCTACTAATCCGACACTTTTCTTTTCCTCGATCTAACTTCGTATTTGAGTTATCCTGATCTATATAAATGAATTTAACGTCAATTTAATCCATTTCATATTCAATTTAATTCAATTAACATCCTAAGAAAAATTAGCATTTTGCCCCTATACTTTTCATAAATGACAATTTTGTCCCTTGGTTCGGAAAATGAAATTCATGCAATTTAATCCTTATTCCAAGCCTAATCGATTTTTACTTATAACTTTTATAGCATCGAGTTATGGCATGTATAGGGACTTGGTCATTTTGTTATATGTGTCATTATGATTTGGCCAAAGGTATTGGCTTATAATGGTTAATGATTTCATTTCGTATATGGCCATGAATGATGGCTTATGCTGGTGGAAGTATATTTATATGTTGATACCATTCATGAATGTGGAAATTTGCATGATTTGTGTTGATAAATTATAATGTTAAACCATGTTAGATGTTAGCATGTGGATGGGATGTTAATACCTTGGTTGTGATTGTTTTGTTTGCTTGTATATGCTTGAATTGGTATTATATGATGATGTGTAGGTATGTGCATGGAAGGGTGGCAAAAGGCTTTGTAAATAGCCTTATTTTGTCCACATGAGTAGACACACGGACGTGTGTCTAGGCCGTGTGTGACACATAGCTTGCCCCATGGGCGTGTGTATTGGTCGTGTGTCCCCTGCAACTTAATTTTGAAAAACAGAATGTCCAGAATATAGCACACGAGTGTGTGTCTCAGCCGTGTGTGCTACACGGCCTAGAACACGGGCATGTGTCTTGGCCTTGTGAAACCTGCACTTAGTTCGAATTAAATTAATTAACCACACGACCTAGCATAAAGGTGTATGGCACGGTCATGTGGCACAAGTCAGAGAGCACCCTAAATTGAACACGGTCTGAAGCATGGGTGTGTCCCAGGGTCACAGGGGTGTGTCCCTTGGACCACACGGGCATGTCAGCCCTGCAGTTAGCAAAAATTTTCTAAGTTTTGTAAAAATTTCCTAAGTTCTTGTTTTAGTCCCAAACCACTTCCAATGCATGTTTTGGGCCTCGTAGGCTCGTATTAGGGACTTTATGATTGAATATGAATGGTTTTAAATTGGACGCAAATTTATGACTCGAAATTGTGTGAATGCTTGTGTTGTGAGTCGGTAATACCTCGTACCCTGTTCCGGCGCTGAGTACGGGTAAGGGGTGCTACATTTAGTGGTATCAGAGCTATAGTTTAGTCGATTTTCGGACAAATGTAGCGTGTATAAGAGTCTAGCTATACATGCCATAAATAAATTGTGATAGTGTGATGACTCCTGACAACTTTAAATTGTGTTTTTATATATTAAATAGATCCCAATCGAGCTAAGGCTAATGATGTAGAAAGTAATGCGCCGGCTCCCGCTCAAGGGACTGCGCCATCTGAAAGTAGACCTGTGACAATTGGTCAAGGAGAAGGGGCTAGGGAAGCCTTCCTCCACATGATGAATGAGTGGTATACGGAGTTTGTTCGAACAAATCCGACTGCTCAACCCCCTCTACCCCCACCTATTCCTTTGTCGGTTCTCGTAGCTCCACAAGGTATGGAATTTATGAGATTAGGTAAGCCTCCGGTTGATAAGATCCGAAAGCATGGAGCTAAACATTTCAGAGCTAATGTTGATGATGATCCCGAGAGAGCCGAGTTGAGGCTCGAAAACTCCATCAGGGTATTTGATGAACTGTCATGTACACCGGATGAATGTCTGAAATATGCTGTATCGCTTCTAAAAGACTCAGCATACTAGTGGTGGAAAACTCTTGTGTCAGTAGTACCGAGAGAGAGGGTTAACTAGGAATTCTTCTAAGATGAATTTAGGAAGAAATATATCAGCCAACGGTTCATTGATCAGAAATGTAAGGAGTTTTTAGAGCTGAAACAGGGCCAAATGTCTGTAACCGAGTACGAACGAGAGTTTGTTAGGCTCAGTAAATACGCTCAGGAGTGTGTTTCCACCAAGGCTATCATGTGCAAAAGGTTTGAAAATGGGTTGAATGAGGATATCCGATTGTTAGTTGGAGTTCTTGGGCTAAAAGAATTTGTGGAGCTATTCGACCGAGCTTGTCAAGCTGAAGAATTAAGTAAAGAGTAGAGAAAAGCGTAGTCTGAGGCTAGAGATGCAAGAAAAAGGCCGATCAGGGAGTCATTTCAATCTCAGTCTAAGAAACTGAGAGATTTGTATGCTCGTTCGAGTGCTTCAGCTGGGTATTCCAACAGAGATCGTGGGAAGCAATACTCGGGTTCTAAAGCCCAAACTACATCAGTAGCGAGCGTTGGTAACGCTAGGTCTAGTAGGCCTGAATGTCAGCACTGTGGCAAACGACATCCCGGTGAATGTAGAATGAATGACCGGACTTGCTTTAAGTGTAACTCAGAAGACCACTTTATTCGGGACTACCTTGAGATGGTTGAGAAAGATAAGATTTAGAATGCAAGACCGGGCAACACTGCCACTAGAGGGAGACCCCCGAGGAATACGGGGAATGCGACCAGTAGTAAAGGTGTAACTAAAGATTCAACTGTAAGATCTGAGGCTAGAGCACCTGCTAGAGCCTATATTATCCGTGCTCGCGAAGAAGTGACATCTCCTAATGTTATCACTGGTACTTTTTCTCTCTATAATACTAATGTAATTGCATTGATTGGTCCTAGATCAACTCATTCTTATGTTTGTATGAAGTTGGTAGCTAGTAAGAGATTGCCTGTTGAGTTTACTGAGTTTGTGATTAAAGTCTCAAACCCCTTAGGCAAGCATGTATTAGTTGATAGAGTTTGCAAGAATTGTCGCTTGATGATTTGAGGTCACTGTTTTCTGGCTGATTTAATGTTGTTGCCAGTTGATGAGTTTGATGTTATTTTGGGTATGGATTGGTTGACACTGCATGATGCTGTATTGAATTGAAGACGGAAAATTATTGAATTGAAATGTGAAAATGGTGAAATTCTTCAGATTGATTTAGATAAGTCGGGTTAGTTACATGTTGTAATTTCTTCGATGTCTACCCAGAGATATGTGAGAAAGGGTTGTGAAGCTTATCTTGCTTATGTGTTGAATACAAAAGTGTCTAAATTAAAAATTGAATCAGTGCCTGTAGTTTGTGAATATCCAGATGCTTTTCCAGAAGAGTTGCCTAGTTTGCCACAGATTAGAGAAGTGGAGTTTGGTATTGATTTAATACCAGGGACTTCACCGATATCGATAGCTCTGTATAGAATGGCTCCGACTGAATTGAAAGAATTAAAAGCTCAGCTGCAAGAGTTTACATATAAGGGTTTTGCAAGACCGAGTTTTTCTCCCTGGGGTGCACCAGTATTATTTGTAAAGAAGAAAGACGGATCTATGAGACTCTGTATCGACTATAGATAGCTCAACAAAGTAACGATAAAGAACAAGTACCCTTTGCCAAGAATTGATGACTTGTTTGATCAGTTGAAAGGGGCAACAGTATTCTCGAAGATTGATTTAAGATCTGGCTACTACCAATTGAGAGTTAAAGAGTCGGATGTACCGAAAACCTCTTTTAGAACAAGGTACGGGCATTATGAATTTCTTGTCATGCCTTTTGGAGTAACTAATGCTCCTGCTGTTTTTATGGACTTGATGAACCGAATTTTCTGACCATATTTAGATAAATTTGTGGTCGTGTTTATTGATGATATTCTGATTTATTGTCGAGATGAGACTGAGCATGCCGAGCACTTAAGAAATGTATTGCAAACTTTAAGAGATAAGAAATTATTTGCTAATTTTAGTAAAAGTGAGTTTTGGCTCCGAGAAGTCAAATTTTTGGGACATATTGTTTCAGGAGATGGTATTCAGGTTGATCCGAGTAAGATTTCGACAATTGTTGATTGGAAGCTACCGAGAAATGTAATAGAGGTTGTAACATCCCCAAACTCGGCCCATTCACTACGGCCGAATCTGGTTATGTTAGTGGAAATATTTTTGACTTAGAATAAAATAGTAGAAATTTATTTGCTCTTGGAAACCATGTTCTTTTGAAAATATAGCCACATGTTTAATAATTCCACATTTGAATAAGTAAGTTATAAAAATATAACCATCTTCACATAGTGTTTCAATTTAAACAAATCATAATAGAGTTAATAATAAAATAATACCAAAATAATAAAATAAATCCTTATTACAACCATTATTTAAATAAAATACTTAATATTTAATATCACTAAAAACATCTCCTTCGGCATGGGCCACCATGTGTCCTCTCCGATCCCGGTCCATCTCATGAATCACCTGAAATGGTTGAGAAAATTCGGGTGAGTCCACAGACTCAGTGCATAATCATTACACATGTTTCCACACGTATGGGCTTAACCCATACCCACACAGTCCATACCAATAGATATGCAAAATGTATCCTAGCCCAATCTTAAGTCCATCCGTTACACCAACCTTAGCAGACTCCCTGCCTAAGGCCGTGGCTAATCCACCGATCACAACCGAGTGATCCCACATATCCTACCTCGGCAGACCTGCTGCACAAGGCCGTGGCTGAGCCACCGATCACATCGTGATCCTCAAATCCTACCTTGGCAGACTTGCTGCTCAAAGCCGTGGCAGAGCCACCGATCACGTAAGTGATCCCAACAGTAATCTGTCCACGGTGATGCACTCAGCTATCAACCGCCGAGATGGGCACCTAGCCAACATCTCCCTTGATGAAGCACACAGCTAATCATCAAGCGCTAATGTAGCACGAGGCTAACATTAGACCACGTACATAATATGTACACCCCGTCCTTCCTTGATCAAAACCAATCCCCATGCACATATGTTAATGTATCATGTCAAATCAACATATAGAGTGAGTATAATCACATGCTCATTACCATATCAAACAGGCACCATAAATAATTTAATATCACAATTTACTAACCTGTTAACCGATTACCCCAAACATGGGTATCCACCACTTTAGCCTTTATTGTCGGCTACCATACATCATACACAAGTATATACATCAATACACAAATAACAGGAGAAACAGTGCGATAATTACGTACCTGATTAGCACAGTTGACTAAACCCCGAAATCACACGTGGCTCCTAAAAGTCTCAAGTCTCCAAATCTCGGTAGATCACTACTACAAATGCTGACTATACGCCTCCTAAAAAGGTTCTGCCTTCCCTACAATCGGCCAAAACTAAACAACATAATCATTCTAATCAACCTCTAAGGGTATAACCGTAATTTTACCTACCAAGGGCATTTTCGTAATTTACCCACCAAGGGTATTTTCGTAATTTACAACTGTAATGGCCTTTCCGAAGGCCTAATGTCGCCACTAGCGACTCAGCTACCATTTCCGGTCGTACCGGATGATTGGGCCTAAAACTCGATTTCGGCCCATCCGGGCCCACATGCTCGTGTGGCCCACCTAGAACAAATCTAGCCACGTATATAAGTTCCACCTAGTCTAATACTAACCAATCATACAATTTACTCATATGGGCCCACGGGCCCATTGGGCCCACTTCGGCCCATCGAGGCCCAAGCAGCCCCAACCCACGAGAATACTACTGATGGCCTCAACTATCGCGTCGAAGCCCCACACGTGCGCTCGCACGCTCGTGTGGCTACTAATGCCGTGTAACCGGCATTTCGGCATTTTGCCGCTCTACAACTAGAGTAGAGAGAGTTACACACCTGATAGGACTCTGGGGCTAATCCGCGCTCCGATCACTCTTGTGCCCAAACGCCCTCCAAGATGTGTTTACTCTCCTCCTAGGATGCTCCTTATATAGCTAGCTCTTCACCTTCATTCTTTGTGTCTTTCCGATGTGGGATCCCTTCGTCAGTAGAGTTTAAATTCAACTGAAACTCTTGCCGTCCAATTCGCAAAATAAATACTCCATTGCTTCTCATGAGATTCGAACCTAGGCTCCCCTGGAACATAATCCATGCCGCTAACCACTTGTCCACAAGCTCCTCTTGTGTCTTAAACCATGCGCAACTAAATATAAACTATGGGCCAAATTCTAAGGTCCAAGCAAAAAGAAACCAAAATGCAAAAGCCAAGACTTGAACCTTGGACTTCCTTCCTTCCTTGTGGCGTCACCCCTTATCTCTTATGTGGCGTCACTTTGCCACTACACCACACACTCCACTTGTGTCATTTTCCTCCATATTTTATTCTTAAGGCCTATCTGCCAACTTCCAGGGTTTTTTTCACCTAAAACCAAAATTTCCCCAAAGCCAATATTTGATCCCGGGACTTCATAGAAGCCCTCTAACCTTCCAAAATCACTTATCCAATAGGTCTAACTTGCATTTAAGCCGATCTCTTATTCTCCAAAAATTTGAACGCTACTACGCCTAAGGCCCATTGGGCTCAATTCTCCTAGGCCCAATTTTGGGATGTTACAAATCTACCCTCCTTAAAGAAATTTCGTCCTCGAAATTTCCAACTAACTAATAGTCGCACATCCTAACCTACCACACTACGCTCTTGCTGCGCACTCTGATCTTAATAAAACTAATATACTTCTAACTAGAATTTAAAACTCCTACCCATACTCAAAAACACCTAGCAATTAAAACAGACGAATATTTCATACGTTCCCAACTCTATGTCTAATGTCTTGACTTATCTGGTTTAAAAGTTTTATGCATTAGAAATTTTGTTCCTCTATTTATCCACGAGCAAATTTTATGAATAGAAGTTCCGGAAGTGGTTCTTTCGATCACACAAAGTTTCATCTCAAGTTCTCTATTCTAATTCAAACATTCACATTCTTCACTAAAAACACATCCATTCAGTGGTATCTACCACACACATTCACTATTCGGACATTTCTGCCTGTTTTTACCCCAATGTATTTTCGTCATTTGTCCTACGGGGGTATTTTGGTAATAAACTGGGGTCAATTGGAAAAATCTTTACAAATTAGAGGCATTTCAAAAAAATTGTTAGAACTTAAAGGTATTTTGAAAATTTCCAAATTAAAGATGTCGCTGAAATTTCAGAAATTGGGGGTTATTTTGGTAATTCTGTAAGTCGGGGGTATTCTTGTAAACTTCCAATCTGGATATCTCAATATTTTGCAAAAATAGGATTTTCTGATATTTTGTAAAATAGGAATATTTTAGTAAAAGTCGAGGATCATATGAAAATTTAGAAACCAATGGCATGTTCGAAATTTTATCAACCAGGGGTATTATCGTAAATTTCCACAAACCAGGGTATCTTAATATTTCGAAACCTCAAGATTTTGATATTTTGAAAAGTAAAAATCATTTTATCAAATGTTGAGGGTGGTACGGTAATTTTGCAATACAGGGGCATTTTTGTAATTTTGCCACTAGGGCATTTTGGGAAATTTTGTAAATCGACAAGTGTCTTTCAAAATCAGATTTAGGGCTTTACAAATCAAAGGGGTAAGTTTGAAAAATTTTAAAACAGAAGGTTTTAAAAACAGCAAGGCTAATTCCCTTTCGGGTTTTAATAACCGGTTTAGCCCATGAACAAGTCCTCTTGGTTAAGGTGAACCGTAGCTACGCACCAGGTAGGATTCAAGTAAAGAGGAGGTGAGTCGCTAGGACTGCTTAAATACCAAGCTCTTACTGAATGCCACTCCTAGACATGCGTACAGTGGTTACCACACCTTAACTCGGCGACTTACTTCACAGGTTTGTTTAATAACCTTAAGTTTTATGCATATGTTTGAGTAAACTAATCATAGGGTCCAATAGCCTTAATATTCTAATCTACGAGCCCAATCTAAGCCCATAATAGATCACACCAACAAATCATTTTAAAAGCTAGAAGTACTTACCTGGTGGACTTCGGGTCGGAGGTACAGGTGCCATGCCAGGATAACCTGAAAACTTTTTATAAAAGCCCATTTTTCAAAAAGTCCATTTTGAAAACTGTTTCGGGCCCAAAAACCCTCAAAGCCGAGTTTTGAACTTGGCTCTGATACCAATTTGTAACATCCCCAAACTCGGCCCATTCACTACGGCCGAATCTGGTTATGTTAGTGGAAATATTTTTGACTTAGAATAAAATAGTAGAAATTTATTTGCTCTTGGAAACCATGTTCTTTTGAAAATATAGCCACATGTTTAATAATTCCACATTTGAATAAGTAAGTTATAAAAATATAACCATCTTCACATAGTGTTTCAATTTAAACAAACCATAATAGAGTTAATAATAAATTAATACCAAAATAATAAAATAAATCCTTATTACAACCATTATTTAAATAAAATACTTAATATTTAATATCACTAAAAACATCTCCTTCGGCATGGGCCACCATGTGTCCTCTCCGATCCCGGTCCATCTCATGAATCACCTGAAATGGTTGAGAAAATTCGGATGAGTCCACAGACTCAGTGCATAATCATTACACATGTTTCCACACGTATGGGCTTAACCCATACCCACACAGTCCATACCAATAGATATGCAAAATGTATCCTAGCCCAATCCTAAGTCCATCCGTTACACCAACCTTAGCAGACTCCCTGCCTAAGGCCGTGGCTAATCCACCGATCACAACCGAGTGATCCCACATATCCTACCTTGGCAGACCTGCTGCACAAGGCCGTGGCTGAGCCACCGATCACATCGTGATCCTCAAATCCTACCTTGGCAGACTTGCTGCTCAAAGCCGTGGTAGAGCCACCGATCACGTAAGTGATCCCAACAGTAATCCGTCCACGGTGATGCACTCAGCTATCAACCGCCGAGATGGGCACCTAGCCAACATCTCCCTTGATGAAGCACACAGCTAATCATCAAGCGCTAATGTAGCACGAGGCTAACATTAGACCACGTACATAATATGTACACCCCGTCCTTCCTTGATCAAAACCAATCCCCATGCACATATGTTAATGTATCATGTCAAATCAACATATAGAGTGAGTATAATCACATGCTCATTACCATATCAAACAGGCACCATAAATAATTTAATATCACAATTTACTAACCTGTTAACCGATTACCCCAAACATGGGTATCCACCACTTTAGCCTTTATTGTCGGCTACCATACATCATACACAAGTATATACATCAATACACAAATAACAGGAGAAACAGTGCGATAATTACGCACCTGATTAGCACAGTTGACTAAACCCCGAAATCACACGTGGCTCCTAAAAGTCTCAAGTCTCCAAATCTCGGTAGATCACTACTACAAATGCTGACTATACGCCTCCTAAAAAGGTTCTGCCTTCCCTACAATCGGCCAAAACTAAACAACATAATCATTCTAATCAACCTCTAAGGGTATAACCGTAATTTTACCTACCAAGGGCATTGTAACACCCCAAACCCGGACAAGACACCACGTCCGAATCTAGTATGTTACGGGGGAAAAGCACTTTCGAGAGGTTAAATATTTCGTCTAAAAACTGGGTGAAACATCATGTATTTGAAGAAAAGTTGAGTAGACTTGTTTGATGTCGGAGGATGTATTTGAAACCAGGATATTTTAAAAACTTGTCCAAAGTATGTGGTTAAAACGAGTTAAATTCATTTAAAACCTCATTAGTTTCTTAGTGTTTCTTAAATAATTTTTTTTGACTTAGCAGGAAATAAAGTTTGATTCGAAAAGCATTTGAGTTTACTTTATATCAAAACATAGTGAGATACCCGATGGTATAGTTTAAAACACATTGCGTTATAGTTTTGAAAACATTATCCTTCCAAATTTTAGTAAAATTTATACCGAGTTATTTTGTTAAGCAGATTAAAATCTATTCAAGACATAAACATCATAAAACCTAATTAAAAAGGCCTTTACAATCCAAAATAAAACCCAAATGAAAGTAATTAAACTAAAGTACCCAAATGGAATGGTCTGAGTAAAACTTTATTAAAGCATGGCATGTGCACCCCGAGTCCATCCCGGCTCCATGTCCGCGCCTACGAGTCACCTGAAATGTCAAAGGAAAGGGTGAGTCGAATGACTCAGTGCATAAATCCCGCTCCCGATGAAACAACATGCTAACACACATCATACATAGCAACATAATTAATGCAACCCGATCCTAACCATCCATATCTCCTTTTCTACCCCGTGTGGTACCAAACCACTGGTGGTGCCAAACCACTGGTGACATATAGTCACAATGTGTTACCAAAACACTAGTGTCCCAAAGACTCAATATCCGTCAATGTGGTACCAAACCACTGGTGTCCCAAAGACACAATTGTGCTACCAAAGCACTGGTGACCGAAGTCACAAATCCCATGATGATGGGGCCAACCCATCGTGTGATACCAAATCACTAGCAGACGATCCCATATCTCAAGTGGGGCCAACCCACGGTGGTCAAACCACAGGGACAAGTCGCAATGAGGTGCCAAACCTCTGGTGTCCCAAAGACACAATGTGCTACCAAAGCACTGGTGACCGTAGTCACAAATCTGGTGATGGGGCCAACCCATCGTGTGATACCAAATCACTGGCGTCAATCCCGTATCTCACAAGTGGGGCCAACCCACGGTGGTGTTAACCACAGGGACGAGACGCTGAGGTACCAAACCTCTGGAGGTGCCAAACCTCTGGTGACCCAAAGTCACAAAGTTGTGTTACCAAAACACTGGTGCTCGTCAGCACAATACATCACTGCTCCCTCCACTCATATCACCCATCAACATACTATACTCATGTAATCATGCATATCGTACAATCATGCATATCATGCTAATATGTCTAATCTCATATCCTATGTCACATATATCCATAGCCATGATATCATATAGATCATCAGTAAATTTATAACAACACTGACTTACCCGAGTCCAAGATCATACCCAAATGGGTATCATATCAATCCATCAAACTGCCATGATTTTAATAGGCAAACAGGTTTACTAATAATAATATCACTAAGTATGGGTGTGTTAGTTACACACCTGGTAAATACGAGTCTAGAATCCCAACGAAAACGATCTAAATCCCCTTGATTATCTGGCTCCTATAATCGGCCAACATAGGGGTTAGCACATATAAACCATTCGGCCAAAGACTTATAAACCCAAAGGGGTTAATTTCAATCCCTACCTTGAAGATGATCTGGTTCTTACCAAACCTGAACCAAGCAGTGGTTCTCCTTTAACAATCGGCTACACCTAAATAGAAGAACCATTAATCCTTAATAGCTTGGCTAAACGAGATAAAAGAATTAACTAATAGTACTGGCCCACACCAATACTTACCCCACTTGGCTAATCAGAGAACGAAGGCTCCACTTGATTGCTTCAAACTCCTGAATATCCCAACAAGAAATCGGTTTAACAAAGAGGAATAACACCCATCAATGGTTGCCATATTCGGCTCTTAAACAACCAACATCGACAAAGTATAAGGAGAAAAAGGAGATGGCCATTCGGCCAAGGACTTACCAATCTCCAAACGATTGAAGCAACACCCCAACACCATCAAAGATTCGGCCAAGATTTTTGAGAAGAAGAAAGAAAGTGATTATGAGGTAGATGCTTTTCGGTTTTAAGGGAAAAATCGATATGAAATGGGAGCAAAGTTTCGGCAAGAATTGAGAAGGATGAATGGAAGAATCGGTTGGGAAGAAAATGGTAAGTTCGGCTCTTAAGAAAATGAAGAAACTATGTAAGGGAGAGAAGAGAGTATTCGGCTTGCAAAGTAGAGGAAACCAAAGCAATTTCGGCTACCAAAAGATGTTGAGAGAACAAATGCACAATCAGCTAAGTGCAAAAGAAATGAGAAGAAAACGGCAATGTATGTTTGCTTTGGTCTTACGGTTTTCAAGAAGTAAAGAGGATAAGAAAGAAATTGAAGTTTCGGCTGGCTAGAAGACAAAAGAGAGAATTTGGTTTACCAAGCTAGTGATCGAAAATGCTAAGAAAAATATGCCAAAAGAGATGCTTAGACTTTCGGTTTTGGTAAGGCACAAAGAGAGAATTGCTTCTAAAGATTTTGACCGAAAACACCCCAAAACTCAAAGTGAATTTTTGGCACTAGCTCACACCCACACCATGCCGTCCACTCCCCCACTCCAACACCCCACAAATTCGGCCATATCCCCAAACACACTCACCACCACTCATTTCAAATGAGTGGACCAAGTCACACTCCCCTTTTTCCTCTCTTCCCACCACCTCATCACTTGACCAGGTCTTAAGCAGAGTTCGAACTGCCACAAACTCCTCCCTCCATGCCGTCCAAAATAAGTGACAAAAAGGGGACTCTGCTGCTTGAACTCTAGACCTCCCTCACATGCAGATGACGCCACACCAAGCTCCTCCCTTGCCACTCTGCCATCTCTTCACTTGCGCTTTAAAACACCAATTAAAATTCTTAAACCCCAGCTCTTCCAACTCCTCTCACCTAAGCCCAAAAATCAAATTTTTCCTACCTACTCAGGCACACTTCTAGCCCACATTTAAACCCCGAAACTACACAAACAACAACACAGCACACTAAACACATACAGTAACATGCAGCAACAAAATAGCCCCTAACCTGGGATATTACAGTTCTACCCCCCTTAAAAAATAATTTCGGCCTCGAAATTACCTGGTCAAAAGAGTTGCGGGTATTGCTGTCTCATCATATCCTCGGGTTCCCACGTAGCTTCTTCTACGCCATGATTCCGCCAAAGTACCTTAACCAAAGGCACAGACTTTCTACGCAGAACCTTCACATCCCGATCAAGAATCTGCACAGGTTCCTCTTCCATAGTCAAGTTTGGATTTACCTCGATCTCTTCCACCGCTACCACATGCGACGGATCCGAACGATAACGTCGAAGCATCGATACATGGAAAACGTCGTGAATCTGACTAAGCTCTGCTGGCAACTCAAGCTGATACGCCACTGGTCCAACTCGCCTCAGAACCTTATACGGCCCAATAAACCTCGGACTTAGCTTACCTTTCCTTCCGAACCTCAACACCTTCTTCCAAGGCGAGACCTTCAGAAAAACTCGATCCCCTACAGCAAACTCTATATCTCTTCGCTTAAGATCGGCATAAGACTTCTGCCGGTCTGAAGCTTCCTTTAATCTAGCTTGGATCAACTTAACCTTGTCTTCTGTCTCAGCAACCAACTCGGGTCCCAACAACTGACGTTCACCCAACTCCGTCCAACACGTAGGTGAGCGACACTTCCTACCATACAATGCCTCATATGGTGCCATCTTGATGCTCGCTTGGTAACTGTTGTTGTAGGCAAACTCAGCTAATGGTAGAAACTCCTCCCAACTACCCCTGAAATCCAGGACACAACCTCTCAGCATATCTTCCAAGATCTGAATGACCCTTTCTGATTGACCGTCAAACTGCGGGTGAAAAGCCGTGCTGAAATCTAAACGAGTACCCAGAGCCTGATGCAATGCTTTCCAGAATCTTGACGTAAACCTGGGATCCCTATCCGAGATTATCGAAACTGGCACACCGTGCAACCTCACTATCTCTGAAACATACAGCTTCGCTAGCTTCTGAAGTGAGTAGTCAACCCTCACCGGAATAAAGTGAGCTGATTTAGTCAGGCGATCCACCACTACCCAAACTGAATCCTTCTTGCTTGGCGTAAGCGGTAACCCACTGACAAAATCCATGGTTATCCTTTCCCACTTCCACTGAGGAATCTTCACAGGCTGAAGCAAACCCGACGGCAACTGATGCTCAGCCTTAACCTGCTGACAAGTCAGACACTTCCCAACAAACTCTGTCACCTCTTTCTTCAAGCCAGGCCACCAAAACCGCTCTCTAAGATCCTTATACATTTTGCTACCTCCAGGATGCATAGCATAAGGACTGCTATGTGCGTCCTGAAGAATCTTCTGCCTTAGCTCAACGTCCTTAGGCATACAAGCCTTACCCTGAAAACACAACACCTCATCACTAGACAAGCTGTAACCCTCCAAACCACCATTCTGTACCTGCAACCTTCGCGCACTCAGAACCTCATCCAACAACTGTTTCTCTCTGATCTGCTCAACCCAAGTAGGCTTAACCTGCAGCTCTGCCAAAATACTTCCGTCGTCGTACAAGCTCAAATGGGCAAACATAGCTCTTAAGTCCGCAACAACCTTACGGCTCAACGCGTCTGCCACCACGTTAGCCTTGCCCGGATGATATTCAATAGAACAGTCATAATCCTTCAGCAACTCAACCCATCTACGCTGCCTCAAATTCAAATCCTTCTGAGTCAGTAGATACTTCAGACTCTTATGATCCGTGTAGACTATTGATCTCTCTCCATATAAGTAGTGCCTCCAAATCTTTAAGGCGAAGACTACAGCCGCTAGCTCCAGATCGTGTGTCGGATAGTTGACCTCATGTGGCCTCAGCTGCCGAGAAGCGTAAGCCACAACCTTACCTTCTTGCATCAGCACACAACCCAAGCCCGTATGTGATGCATCGCAGTACACGGTGTATTCCTTACCAGCCTCAGGTTGAATTAGAACCGGAGCCTCAGTCAAGATCTTCTTTAACTTGTCGAAGCTTTCTTGCTGTTTCTCAGTCCATACAAACGGAACCTCTTTCCTTAACAACTTAGTCATCGGCGCTGCTATTAGCGAGAAACCCTCAACAAACCTTCGGTAGTATCCGGCCAAACCCAGAAAACTCCGAATCTCAGCCACTGACCTAGGCGGCTTCCAATCCAAAACTGCCTCAATCTTACGAGGATCTACACGAATCCCCTCAGCCGACACTACATGACCCAAGAACGTCACTTCTCTAAGCCAGAACTCGCACTTACTAAACTTAGCATAGAGTTGCTTTTCCCTCAGAATCTGCAGCACCACCCTCAAATGCGCATCATGCTCTTCCTCTGTCCTTGAGTACACCAAGATGTCGTCTATGAAAACCATCACGAACTGATCCAGATACTGCTGAAACACCCTATTCATCATATCCATAAACGCTGCCGGTGCGTTAGTCAATCCGAATGGCATTACCAGGAATTCGTAGTGCCCATACCGAGTCCGAAACGCTATTTTATGGATATCCGCCTCCTTAACCTTTAACTGGTGATACCCAGACCTCAAGTCGATCTTCGAAAATACCGCAGCACCCTTCAGCTGATCAAACAAGTCATCTATCCGTGGCAACAGATACTTGTTTTTAATCGTCAGCTTGTTCAACTGGCGGTAGTCTATGCACATCCGCATTGTACCATCTTTCTTCTTGACAAAAAGTACCGGCGCACCCCACGGCGAAACACTTGGCCTAATAAAACCTCGATCCAATAACTCCTGGATCTGAGCCTTAAGCTCCACCAATTCCTTTAGTGCCATCCTATACGGAGCAATAGACACTGGCGCAGTCCCGGGTAACAGATCTATCCCGAATTCTACTTCGCGATCTGGCGGCAAACCCGGAAGCTCCTCAGGAAAAACATCAGCAAATTCCTTAACAGTACGAACCTTCTCTACAGCAGACTCTTTAGCCTCCAAGGCATACACATGAACCACATACGCTTCGCAGCCCTTCCTGACCATCTTCTCCGCTTTCAAAGCAGATACCACATTTGATAAGTAATCCCTCCTATTACCTATCATAGCCACCTCATCACCATCAACCGTCTTAAGAACCATGCGCTTGGCCGCGCAATCCAACCTCGCCTGACACTTGACCAACCAATCCATCCCAAGAATCAGATCGAACTCCCCAAACGGCAGTTCCATCAGATCAGCAGCAAACACTACCCCTTGGAGTTCTAGGGGTACCTCTCTAAACAGCTTATCTACCACTACAGAGTGACCTAGAGGGCTAATCACAGTCATCTGCCTAGAAGATATCTCAGAGTCTAAATCCATTGTCTCTACTATACTACTGGCAACATAAGAGTGCGTAGAACCCACATCAATTAAAGCAGTATAAGGAGAACCAAAAATCAAAAACGTACCGGTTATGACGTCCGGTGCGTCGCCCTCCTCTCGGCGCCTCGCAGCATACACCAATCCAGGCTGCCTAGCTTCAGAACTACCTGCACCTCTGCCCGGTGCTCCACGGCCCCGACCAGAACCATTACCACCTCTGCCATTACCACGGCCCCTCTGCGGTGGCGGTCCATTACCTCTGAACTGATTACGGCCCTGACTCTCCGACTGAATCCTGGCCATCCTACGCGGACAGTCCCTTATGCGATGCTCTAAAGAACCACACTCGAAGCAACCTTTTCCACCAGTCCAACAACCACCCCAATGAGATTTCCCACACTGATTACACTGCGGCGGTCCCTGTCTAGCAGCAACAAACCTAGCAGGCTGATTCGGCCCACTTGGTCTGGCCCTCTTCTGCGGATTACCAGACGATCCAGAAGACCCAAAGCTCCTCTTAAGCCTACTCCTGTCCATACTCTGCCTCACTGACTCCTTAACACCCTCGGCTACCTTAGCCTTCTCATCTAAGACAGCAAACTCGCGCTCCTGCTGTGGAGCAATCAGCAGCCTCAACTCGTCTCGCAGACCATCCTCGAAACGAACACACCTTTCATGCTCAGTGGCCACAATGCCCCTGGCATACCTACTCAGCTTCAGGAACTCAGCCTCGTACTCAGAAACAGATTTACTCCCCTGAACAAGCCTCAGGAATGCCTTTCTCTGGGAGTCGATATAACTAGCCCCGATGTACTTCTTTTGATATGCAGCTCGAAAATAATCCCATGTCAAATCCTCTGCGGCCACACTATCCCGAACCGTGAGCCACCACTGGTATGACTCATCCCGTAGAAGCGATACGATCCCCTTCAGCTTCTCGTCAGCCGTCAAGTCCAGATCATCCATGATCCGCTCAGTTGCCTCCAGCCAATATTCAGCAGTGCTAGGAGCAACACCAGATACACCTCGGAAGAATTCGGCCCCGTTTGCCCGGAGTCGCTCAGGAACAGATTTCCTGACTCCTGCACCACCACCTACTCCAGCTACCCTTTCCAACACTTGCAGCATCGCCTGTGACACCGCGTCGTCTCCAGTCTGATCTTGGAACTCACCACCTCCAGCTGGTGGCGGAACCGGTATCTCATTTTCTGAACCCTGCCCAGATCCTACGGGCTCAGAAACCGTCATTCTACCCCTACCTCTACCATGAGTATTACGACCACGTCCGCCTCGAGTGCTCATGACTAATCTTTCTACGTATCTGATTAAAGAATTTTATGCATCAGTGTTTATTCCACTTGTTTAAAAGCAAGTCTTATGAACATTAAAGAGGATTTGTTCTCGCGAGTTCACAGAATCCTATCAGTTTCAATCTCTAAAGTAGTATACTATTGCTAGTCATCAAATCATATCACATCCAATCAAGTCACAAAAAAATAGTCCGGGGTACTTACCTGGGCGAACTGGTGCCGGAGACTCGGTGCCATGCCTTTCAAACCATACTTTAAAAACAAACACTAAAAACAGACTTTTGAAAACATTTTTGGGCCTCAGGCCCACAGCCGAGCCTTTGAACTTGGCTCTGATACCACAATTGTAACACCCTAAACCCGGACAAGACACCACGTCCGAATCTAGTATGTTACGGGGGAAAAGCACTTTCGAGAGGTTAAATATTTCGTCTAAAAACTGGGTGAAACATCATGTATTTGAAGAAAAGTTGAGCAGACTTGTTTGATGTCGGAGGATGTATTTGAAACCCGGATATTTTAAAAACTTGTCCAAAGTATGTGGTTAAAACGAGTTAAATTCATTTAAAACCTCATTAGTTTCTTAGTGTTTCTTAAATAATTTTTTTTGACTTAGCAGGAAATAAAGTTTGATTCGAAAAGCATTTGAGTTTACTTTATATCAAAACATAGTGAGATACCCGATGGTATAGTTTAAAACACATTGCGTTATAGTTTTGAAAACATTATCCTTCCAAATTTTAGTAAAATTTATACCGAGTTATTTTGTTAAGCAGATTAAAATCTATTCAAGACATAAACATCATAAAACCTAATTAAAAAGGCCTTTACAATCCAAAATAAAACCCAAATGAAAGTAATTAAACTAAAGTACCCAAATGGAATGGTCTGAGTAAAACTTTATTAAAGCATGGCATGTGCACCCCGAGTCCATCCCGGCTCCATGTCCGCGCCTACGAGTCACCTGAAATGTCAAAGGAGAGGGTGAGTCGAATGACTCAGTGCATAAATCCCGCTCCCGATGAAACAACATGCTAACACACATCATACATAGCAACATAATTAATGCAACCCGATCCTAACCATCCATATCTCCTTTTCTACCCCGTGTGGTACCAAACCACTGGTGGTGCCAAACCACTGGTGACATATAGTCACAATGTGTTACCAAAACACTGGTGTCCCAAAGACACAATATCCGTCAATGTGGTACCAAACCACTGGTGTCCCAAAGACACAATTGTGCTACCAAAGCACTGGTGACCGAAGTCACAAATCCCATGATGATGGGGCCAACCCATCGTGTGATACCAAATCACTAGCAGACGATCCCATATCTCAAGTGGGGCCAACCCACGGTGGTCAAACCACAGGGACAAGTCGCAATGAGGTGCCAAACCTCTGGTGTCCCAAAGACACAATGTGCTACCAAAGCACTGGTGACCGTAGTCACAAATCTGGTGATGGGGCCAACCCATCGTGTGATACCAAATCACTGGCGTCAATCCCGTATCTCACAAGTGGGGCCAACCCACGGTGGTGTTAACCACAGGGACGAGACGCTGAGGTACCAAACCTCTGGAGGTGCCAAACCTCTGGTGACCCAAAGTCACAAAGTTGTGTTACCAAAACACTGGTACTCGTCAGCACAATACATCACTGCTCCCTCCACTCATATCACCCATCAACATACTATACTCATGTAATCATGCATATCGTACAATCATGCATATCATGCTAATATGTCTAATCTCATATCCTATGTCACATATATCCATAGCCATGATATCATATAGATCATCAGTAAATTTATAACAACACTGACTTACCCGAGTCCAAGATCATACCCAAATGGGTATCATATCAATCCATCAAACTGCCATGATTTTAATAGGCAAACAGGTTTACTAATAATAATATCACTAAGTATGGGTGTGTTAGTTACACACCTGGTAAATACGAGTCTAGAATCCCAACGAAAACGATCTAAATCCCCTTGATTATCTGGCTCCTATAATCGGCCAACATAGGGGTTAGCACATATAAACCATTCGGCCAAAGACTTAAAAACCCAAAGGGGTTAATTTCAATCCCTACCTTGAAGATGATCTGGTTCTTACCAAACCTGAACCAAGCAGTGCTTCTCCTTTAACAATCGGCTACACCTAAATAGAAGAACCATTAATCCTTAATAGCTTGGCTAAACGAGATAAAAGAATTAACTAATAGTACTGGCCCACACCAATACTTACCCCACTTGGCTAATCAGAGAATGAAGGCTCCACTTGATTGCTTCAAACTCCTGAATATCCCAACAAGAAATCGGTTTAACAAAGAGGAATAACACCCATCAATGGTTGCCATATTCAGCTCTTAAACAACCAACATCGACAAAGTATAAGGAGAAAAAGGAGATGGCCATTCGGCCAAGGACTTACCAATCTCCAAACGATTGAAGCAACACCCCAACACCATCAAAGATTCGGCCAAGATTTTTGAGAAGAAGAAAGAAAGTGATTATGAGGTAGATGCTTTTCGGTTTTAAGGGAAAAATCGATATGAAATGGGAGCAAAGTTTCGGCAAGAATTGAGAAGGATGAATGGAAGAATCGGTTGGGAAGAAAATGGTAAGTTCGGCTCTTAAGAAAATGAAGAAACTATGTAAGGGAGAGAAGAGAGTATTCGGCTTACAAAGTAGAGGAAACCAAAGCAATTTCGGCTACCAAAAGATGTTGAGAGAACAAATGCACAATCGGCTAAGTGCAAAAGAAATGAGAAGAAAACGGCAATGTATGTTTGCTTTGGTCTTACGGTTTTCAAGAAGTAAAGAGGATAAGAAAGAAATTGAAGTTTCGGCTGGCTAGAAGACAAAAGAGAGAATTTGGTTTACCAAGCTAGTGACCGAAAATGCTAAGAAAAATATGCCAAAAGAGATGCTTAGACTTTCGATTTTGGTAAGGCACAAAGAGAGAATTGCTTCTAAAGATTTTGACCGAAAACACCCCAAAACTCAAAGTGAATTTTCGGCACTAGCTCACACCCACACCATGCCGTCCACTCCCCCACTCCAACACCCCACAAATTCGGCCATATCCCCAAACACACTCACCACCACTCATTTCAAATGAGTGGACCAAGTCACACTCCCCTTTTTCCTCTCTTCCCACCACCTCATCACTTGACCAGGTCTTAAGCAGAGTTTGAACTGCCACAAACTCCTCCCTCCATGCCGTCCAAAATAAGTGACAAAAAGGGGACTCTGCTGCTTGAACTCTAGACCTCCCTCACATGCAGATGACGCCACACCAAGCTCCTCCCTTGCCACTCTGCCATCTCTTCACTTGCGCTTTAAAACACCAATTAAAATTCTTAAACCCCAGCTCTTCCAACTCCTCTCACCTAAGCCCAAAAATCAAATTTTTCCTACCTACTCAGGCACACTTCTAGCCCACATTTAAACCCCGAAACTACACAAACAACAACACAGCACACTAAACACATACAGTAACATGCAGCAACAAAATAGCCCCTAACCTGGGATATTACAGGCATTTTCGTAATTTACCCACCAAGGGTATTTTCGTAATTTACAACTGTAATGGCCTTTCCGAAGGCCTAATGTCGCCACTAGCGACTCAGCTACCATTTCCGGTCGTACCGGATGATTGGGCCTAAAACTCGATTTCGGCCCATCCGGGCCCACATACTCGTGTGGCCCACCTAGAACAAATCTAGCCACGTATATAAGTTCCACCTAGTCTAATACTAACCAATCATACAATTTACTCATATGGGCCCACGGGCCTATTGGGCCCACTTCGGCCCATCGAGGCCCAAGCAGCCCCAACCCACGAGAATACTACTGATGGCCTCAACTATCGCGTCGAAGCCCCACACGTGCGCTCGCACGCTCGTGTGGCTACTAATGCCGTGTAACCGGCATTTCGGCATTTTGCCGCTCTGTAACACCCCAAACTCGGACAAGACACCACGTCCGAATCTGGTATGTTACAGGGAAAAACGTTTTTGAGTGATCAGGTTTTTCGTTTAAAAGCGGGGTGAAAACACAGTGTACTTGAAGAAAATTTAAGTAGGCTTGTTTGAAATCAAATGGTGTATTTGAAACCCGGATATTTTGAAAACTTAGCCAGAATGTGTAGTTAAAACGAGTTTATACCATTTAAACCTCATTAGTTTCTTAGTGATACATAAAACACTTTTAAACTTAGGAGAACTACAAGTTTGAATTGAAAACCATTTGTATTTGTTTATCATAAAGTCTTAGTGTGATACCCGGTGGTATAGTTTAAAAACACATTGCGTTATGATTTTGAAATCATTATCTTTCCAAGTTTTAGTAAAACTCATACCAACTTATTTTGTTAAGGCATATTAAAATTTAATTAAAACATAAACATCACAAAACATAAATTAAAGGCCTTTTACAAATCCAAATTAAAACCCAAATAAAAGTAAATAAGCTAAAGTACCCAAATGCAATAGTCTGAGCAAAACTTTTATTAAAGCATGGCATGTGCACCCCGAGTCCATCCCGGCTCCATGTCCGCATCTACGAGTCACCTGAAATGTTAAAGGAGAGGGTGAGTCGAGTGACTCAGTGTGTAAATCCCGCTCCCGATAAAACAACATGCTAACATACATCATACATAGCAACATAATTAATGCAACCCGATCCTAACCATCCATATCGCCTTTTCTACCCCGTGTGGTACCAAACCACTGGTGGTGCCAAACCACTGGTGACATATAGTCACAATGTGTTACCAAAACACTGGTGTCCCAAAGACACAATATCCGTCAATGTGGTACCAAACCACTGGTGTCCCAAAGACACAATTGTGCTACCAAAGCACTGGTGACCGAAGTCACAAATCCAATGATGATGGGGCCAACCCATCGTGTGATACCAAATCACTAGCAGACGATCCCATATCTCAAGTGGGGCCAACCCACGGTGGTCAAACCACAGGGACAAGTCGCAATGAGGTGCCAAACCTCTGGTGTCCCAAAGACACAATGTGCTACCAAAGCACTGGTGACCGTAGTCACAAATCTGGTGATGGGGCCAACCCATCGTGTGATACCAAATCACTGGCGTCAATCCCGTATCTCACAAGTGGGGCCAACCCACGTGGTGTTAACCACAGGGACGAGACGCTGAGGTACCAAACCTCTGGAGGTGCCAAACCTCTGGTGACCCAAAGTCACAAAGTGTGTTACCAAAACACTGGTGCTCGTCAGCACAAAATATCACTGCTCCCTCCACTCGTATCACCCATCAACATACCATACTCATGTAATCATGCATATCATACAATCATGCATATCAGGCTAATATGTCAAATCTCATATCCCATGTCACATATATCCACAGCCATGGTAACATATAGATCATCATTAAACTCATAATAATAATACTGACTTACCCGAGTCCAGAATCATACCCATTTGGGTATCATATCAATCATCACTGTTTCATTAATCATCTCCCAGATTATCAATCATATTACTAATATAAGTGTGTTAGTATACACACCTGATAAAAACGAGTCTAGAATCCCAACGAAACGATCTAAGTCCCTCGAGTACTAACTCCTACAATCGGCCAAACATTAGGGGTTAGGCATCTATGACATTCGGCCATCAACAATTAACCAAAGGGGTTAATATCGAACCCTTACCTTGCTCTTGTGAATGGTTTGGTTTCCAACCAACCCTCGAACCAACAGTGGTTCTTCTGATAATCGGCCAACACCTATCAAGAACATAGTTAATCCTTAGTCACCCTTGCCTTAACCGAAACCAAAGAATTGGACTAATAATAATATATCAACCACTTACCCTTACTTACCAATCAATCAACAAAAGAATGACGATTCCCTTGTTTGCTTCACACTCCAAAGACCCTAAAACAAAGAGATTAGAACCCTTCCACATGGCCATATTCGGCCCTTAATCAACCAAACGATCAAGAACAGAACAAGAGAAGAAGTGGCCATTCGGCCAAGAGCTTACCAACACCAACCGATTGAAGCAAGGCCTCCAATACACCACTGCTATTCGGCCAAAAGAGACTACTAGGAGAAGGAGAGAATATTCGACTATGTTGGAAACAATAAAAAGAAGAAATTGGCACTAGGTGTTTAACTCTTCTATTTTCGGCTTTGAGGGAAAACAATGTGAAATGGGAGCAGAGTTTCGGCAATCCTGAACAAGAAAAGAAAGGAAGAATTTGAGATGCAAGTGGTTGTGGTTTCGGCACCAAGAAATAAGGAGAACAAATGAGTAATTTGGCTATCACGGTTTAAAGAAGAAAAAGGAAATGTTGAGTAAAGAAGAAACTAGTTTCGGCTTACCTACATGAAAAGAAAAGGGAGAGAAATGGGAAGGGATATTCGGCTACCAGGATGTTTGAGAAAACAACACAGAGAAAATTCGGCAAGACTGCTTGCACTTTTCGGTTCAAGAAGAAAGTGTGAAGAAACTTTGTTGAAGAAACTCGGCTTTCAAAAGACTAGAAGAGAACTTTCTCTCTTTTACCAAATGTGACCGAAAACAACCAAAAAGAATGCCAAAATGCCAAAATGCATTTCGGCTACCAACTCCCCATACCAAGCCGTCACTTCCCCCCACTCCAAACCCCAAAAATTCGGCCAACTCCCTCCATTAACTCCCCTCCACTCATTTGAAATGAGTGGACCAAGTCACACTCCTATCTTCACTCTCCACCTTTCATTTGAAAGTGAAGACCAAGTCATAGGAGGAATTCGAACTCCATCCAACTTCTCCCTCCTATGCCGTCCAAAATGAATGACAAAATAGGGGACTCTGCAGCTCGAACATTAGACCTCCACTCCCTTGAAGTTGACGCCATAGCAAGTTCCCCCTTACCACTCTGCCAGCTCTTCACTTGTGCAACAAAATACCAAAGAAAACCCTTATACCCTAGCTCCAACAGCTCCCCTGACTTAACACCCAAAACCAAAATTTTCCCATTCACTCAGGCACACTCCTAGCCTACAATTAAGCCCCTAAAACCCCGAAATAGCAACACAGCACACCAAACACATGCAATAACATGCAACAACAAAATAGCCCCTAACCCGGGATATTACAGTTCTACCCCCTTAAAAATAATTTCGGCCTCGAAATTACCTGGTCAAAAGAGTTGCGGGTATTGCTGTCTCATCATATCCTTGGGTTCCCACGTAGCTTCTTCTACGCCATGATTCCGCCAAAGTACCTTAACCAAAGGCACAGACTTCCTACGCAGAACCTTCACATCCCGATCAAGAATCTGCACAGGTTCCTCTTCCATAGTCAAGTCTGGATTTACCTCGATCTCCTCCACTGCTACCACATGTGACGGATCTGAACGATACCTCCGAAGCATTGAAACGTGAAAAACGTCGTGAATCTGACTTAGCTCTGCTGGCAATTCAAGCTGATACGCTACTGGTCCAACTCGCCTCAGTACCTTATATGGCCCAATGAACCTCGGACTTAGCTTGCCTTTCTTCCCGAACCTCAGGACCTTCTTCCAAGGCGAGACCTTCAGAAAAACTCGATCCCCAACATCAAACTCTATATCTCTTCGCTTAAGATCGGCATAAGACTTTTGCCGGTCCGAAGCTTCCTTCAAGCGAGACTGAATCAACTTAACCTTGTCTTCTGTCTCAGCAACCAACTCGAGTCCCAACAACTGACGTTCCCCTAACTCTGTCCAACACGTAGGTGAGCGACACTTCCTACCATACAACGCCTCGTACGGTGCCATCTTGATGCTCGCTTGGTAACTGTTGTTGTAGGCAAACTCAGCTAATAGTAGAAACTCCTCCCAACTACCTCTGAAATCCAGGACACAACCTCTCAGCATATCCTCTAAGATCTGAATAACCCTTTCTGATTGCCCGTCAGACTGCGGGTGAAAAGCTGTGCTGAAATCCAAACGAGTACCCAGTGCTTGATACAATGCTTTCCAGAATCTTGACGTAAACCTGGGATCCCTATCCGAGATTATCGAAACTGGCACACCGTGCAACCTTACTATCTCTGAAACATACAGCTTCGCTAGCTTCTGCAGTGAGAAGTCAACCCTCACTGGGATAAAGTGAGCTGATTTAGTCAGACGATCCACCACTACCCAAACTGAATCCTTCTTGCTTGGCGTAAGCGGTAACCCACTGACAAAATCCATGGTTATCCTTTCCCACTTCCACTGAGGAATCTTTACAGGCTGAAGCAAACCCGACGGCAACTGGTGTTCAGCCTTGACCTGCTGACATGTTAGACACTTCCCAACAAACTCTGTCACTTCCTTCTTCAAGCCAGGCCACCAAAACTGCTCCCTGAGATCCTTATACATCTTGCTACCTCCAGGATGCATAGCATGAGGACTGCTATGTGCGTCCTGAAGAATCTTCTGCCTTAGCTCAACATCCTTAGGCATACAAGTCTTACCCTGAAAACACAACACCTCATCACTAGACAAGCTGTAACCCTCCAAACCACCATTCTGTACCTGCAACCTTCGCGCACTCAGAACCTCATCCAACAACTGTTTCTCTCTGATCTGCTCAACCCAAGTAGGCTTAACCTGCAGCTCTGCCAAAATACTTCCGTCGTCGTACAAGCTCAAATGGGCAAACATAGCTCTTAAGTCTGCAACAACCTTACGGCTCAACGCGTCTGCCACCACGTTAGCCTTGCCCGGATGATACTCAATAGAACAGTCATAATCCTTCAGCAACTCAACCCATCTACGCTGCCTCAAATTCAAATCCTTCTGAGTCAGTAGATACTTCAGACTCTTATGATCCGTGTAGACTATCGATCTCTCTCCATATAAGTAGTGCCTCCAAATCTTTAAGGCGAAAACTACAGCCGCTAGCTCCAAATCGTGCGTCGGATAGTTGACCTCGTGTGGCCTCAGCTGTCGAGAAGCGTAAGCCACAACCTTACCTTCTTGCATCAGCACACAACCCAGACCCGTATGTGATGCATCGCAGTAGACTGTGTATTCCTTACCAGCCTCAGGTTGAATTAGAACCGGAGCCTCAGTCAAGATCTTCTTTAACTTGTCGAAGCTTTCCTGCTGTTTCTCAGTCCAAATAAACGGAACCTCTTTCCTTAACAACTTGGTCATCGGCGACGCTATTAGCGAGAAACCCTCAACAAACCTTCGGTAGTATCCGGCCAAACCCAGAAAACTACGGATCTCCGCCACTGACCTAGGCGGCTTCCAATCCAAAACTGCCTCAATCTTACGGGGATCTACACGAATCCCCTCAGCCGACACTACATGACCCAAGAACGTCACTTCCCTAGGCCAGAACTCGCACTTACTAAACTTAGCATAGAGTTGCTTTTCCCTCAGAATCTGCAGCACCACTCTCAAATGCGCATCATGCTCTTCCTCTGTCCTTGAATACACTAAGATGTCGTCTATGAAGACCACCACGAACTGATCCAGATACTGCTGAAACACCCTATTCATCATATCCATAAACGCTGCTGGTGCGTTAGCCAACCCGAATGGCATTACCAGGAATTCGTAGTGCCCATACCGAGTCCGAAACGCTGTTTTATGGATATCCGCCTCCTTAACCTTCAACTGATGGTACCCAGACCTCAGATCAATCTTAGAGAATACCGCTGCACCCTTCAGCTGATCAAACAAGTCATCTATCCGTGGCAACGGATACTTGTTTTTAATCGTCAGCTTGTTCAACTGGCGGTAGTCTATACACATCCGCATTGTACCATCTTTCTTCTTAACAAAAAGTACCGGCGCACCCCACGGCGAAACACTTGGCCTAATAAAACCTCGATCCAATAACTCCTGGATCTGAGCCTTAAGCTCCACCAATTCATTTGGTGCCATCCTATACGGAGCAATAGACACTGGCGCAGTTCCGGGTAACAAATCTATCCCGAACTCTACTTCGCGATCTGGCGGCAAACCCGGAAGCTCCTCAGGAAACACATCAGCAAATTCCTTAACAGTACGAACCTTCTCAACCGCAGACTCTTTAACCTCCAAGGCATACACATGAACCACATACGCTTCGCAGCCCTTCCTGACCATCTTCTCTGCTTTCAAAGCAGATACCACATTTGATAAGTAATCTCTCCTATTACCTATCATAGCCACTTCGTCACCATCAACTGTCTTAAGAACCATGCGCTTGGCCGCGCAATCCAACCTCGCCTGATACTTGACCAACCAATCCATCCCAAGAATCAGATCGAACTCCCCAAACGGCAGTTCCATCAGATCAGCAGCAAACACTACCCTTGGAGTTCTAGGGGTACCTCTCTAAACAGCTTATCTACCACTACAGAGTGACCTAAAGGACTAATCACAGTCATCTGTCTAGAAGATATCTCAGAGTCTAAGTCCATTGTCTCTACTATACTACTGGCAACATAAGAGTGCGTTGAACCCACATCAATCAAAGCAGTATAAGGAGAACCAAAAATCAAAAACGTACCGGTTATGACGTCCGGTGCGTCGCCCTCCTCTCGGCGCCTCGCAGCATATACCAATCCAGGCTGCCTAGCCTCAGAACTACCTGCACCTCTGCCCGGTGCTCCACGGCCCGACCAGAACCATTACCACCTCTGCCATTACCACGGCCCCTCTGCGGTGGCGGTCCATTACCTCTGAACTGATTACGGCCCTGACTCTCCGACTGAATCCTGGCCAACCTACGCGGACAGTCCCTTATACGATGCTCCAAAGAACCACACTCGAAGCAACCTTTTCCACCAGTCCAACAACCACCCCAATGAGATTTCCCACACTGATTACACTGCGGCGGTCCCTGTCTAGCAGCAACAAACCTAGCAGGCTGATTCGGCCCACTCGGTCTAGCCCTCTTCTGCGGATTACTCGACGATCCAGAAGACCCAAAACTCCTCTTAAGCCTACTCCTGTCCATAATCTGCCTCACTGACTCCTTAACACCCTCGGCTACCTTAGCCTTCTCAACTAAGACAGCAAACTCGCGCTCCTGCTGTGGAGCAATCAGCAGCCTCAACTCGTCTCGCAGACCATCCTCGAAACGAACACACCTCTCATGCTCAGTGGCTACAATGCCCCTGGCATACCTACTCAGCTTCAGGAACTCAGCCTCGTACTCAGCAACAGATTTACTCCCCTGAACAAGCCTCAGAAATGCCTTTCGCTGGGAGTCAATATAACTAGCCCCGATGTACTTCTTTTGATAAGCAGCCCTGAAATAATCCCATGTCAAATCATCTGCTGCCACACTGTCCCGAACCGTGAGCCACCACTGGTATGACTCATCCCGAAGAAGCGATACGATGCCCTTCAGCTTCTCTTCAGCCGTCAAGTCCAGATCATCCATGATCCGCTCAGTTGCCTCCAGCCAATATTCAGCAGTGCTGGGAGCAACACCAGAAACACCTCGGAAGAATTCGGCCCCATTAGCCCGGAGTCGCTCAGGAACATATTTCCTGACTCCTGCACCACCACCTACACCAGCTACCCTTTCCAACACTCGCAGCATCGCCTGTGACACTGCGTCATCTCCAGTCTGATCTTGGAACTCACCACCTCCAGCTGGTGGCGGAACCGGTATCTCGTTCTCTGAACCCTGCCCAGATCCTACGGGCTCAGAAACTGTCATCCCACCCCTACCTCTACCACGAGTATTACGACCACGTCCGCCTCGAGTGCTCATGACTAATCTTTCTACGTATCTGATTAAAGAATTTTATGAATCAGTATTTATTCCACTTGTTTAAAAAGCAAGTCTTATGAATATTAAAGAGGATTTGTTCTCGCGAGTTCACAGAATCCTATCAGTTTCAATCTCTAAAGTAACTTACTATAGCTATTCATCAAATCATATCACATCCAATCAAATCACAAGTAATAGTACGGGGTACTTACCTGGGCGAACTGGTGCCGGAGACTCGGTGCCATGCCTTTCAAACCATACTTTCAAAACAAACACTTAAACAGACTTTTGAAAACATTTTGGGCCTCAGGCCCACAGCCGAGCCTTTGAACTTGGCTCTGATACCACAATTGTAACACCCCAAACTCGGACAAGACACCACGTCCGAATCTGGTATGTTACGGGGAAAAACGTTTTTGAGTGATCAGGTTTTTCGTTTAAAAGCGGGGTGAAAACACAGTGTACTTGAAGAAAATTTAAGTAGGCTTGTTTGAAATCAAATGGTGTATTTGAAACCCGGATATTTTGCAAACTTAGCCAGAATGTGTAGTTAAAACGAGTTTATACCATTTAAACCTCATTAGTTTCTTAGTGATACATAAAACACTTTTAAACTTAGGAGAACTACAAGTTTGAATTGAAAACCATTTGTATTTGTTTATCATAAAGTCTTAGTGTGATACCCGGTGGTATAGTTTAAAAACACATTGCGTTATGATTTTGAAATCATTATCTTTCCAAGTTTTAGTAAAACTCATACCAACTTATTTTGTTAAGGCATATTAAAATTTAATTAAAACATAAACATCACAAAACATAAATTAAAGGCCTTTTACAAATCCAAATTAAAACCCAAATAAAAGTAAATAAGCTAAAGTACCCAAATGCAATAGTCTGAGCAAAACTTTTATTAAAGCATGGCATGTGCACCCCGAGTCCATCCCGGCTCCATGTCCGCATCTACGAGTCACCTGAAATGTTAAAGGAGAGGGTGAGTCGAGTGACTCAGTGTGTAAATCCCGCTCCCGATAAAACAACATGCTAACACACATCATACATAGCAACATAATTAATGCAACCCGATCCTAACCATCCATATCGCCTTTTCTACCCCGTGTGGTACCAAACCACTGGTGGTGCCAAACCACTGGTGACATATAGTCACAATGTGTTACCAAAACACTGGTGTCCCAAAGACACAATATCCGTCAATGTGGTACCAAACCACTGGTGTCCCAAAGACACAATTGTGCTACCAAAGCACTGGTGACCGAAGTCACAAATCCCATGATGATGGGGCCAACCCATCGTGTGATACCAAATCACTAGCAGACGATCCCATATCTCAAGTGGGGCCAACCCACGGTGGTCAAACCACAGGGACAAGTCGCAATGAGGTGCCAAACCTCTGGTGTCCCAAAGACACAATGTGCTACCAAAGCACTGGTGACCGTAGTCACAAATCTGGTGATGGGGCCAACCCATCGTGTGATACCAAATCACTGGCGTCAATCCCGTATCTCACAAGTGGGGCCAACCCACGGTGGTGTTAACCACAGGGACGAGACGCTGAGGTACCAAACCTCTGGAGGTGCCAAACCTCTGGTGACCCAAAGTCACAAAGTTGTGTTACCAAATCATCTCCCAGATTATCAATCATATTACTAAATATAAGTGTGTTAGTATACACACCTGATAAAAACAAGTCTAGAATCCCAACGAAACGATCTAAGTCCCTCGAGTACTAACTCCTACAATCGGCCAAACATTAGGGGTTAGGCATCTATGACATTCGGCCATCAACAATTAACCAAAGGGGTTAATATCGAACCCTTACCTTGCTCTTGTGAATGGTTTGGTTTCCAACCAACCCTCGAACCAACAATGGTTCTTCTGATAATCGGCCAACACCTATCAAGAACATAGTTAATCCTTAGTCACCCTTGCCTTAACCGAAACCAAAGAATTGGACTAATAATAATATATCAACCACTTACCCTTACTTACCAATCGATCAACAAAAGAATGACGATTCCCTTGTTTGCTTCACACTCCAAAGACCCTAAAACAAAGAGATTAGAACCCTTCCACATGGCCATATTCGGCCCTTAATCAACCAAACGATCAAGAACAGAACAAGAGAAGAAGTGGCCATTCGGCCAAGAGCTTACCAACACCAACCGATTGAAGCAAGGCCTCCAATACACCACTGCTATTCGGCCAAAAGAGACTACTAGGAGAAGGAGAGAATATTCGGCTATGTTGGAAACAATAAAAAGAAGAAATCGGCACTAGGTGTTTAACTCTTCTATTTTCGGCTTTGAGGGAAAACAATGTGAAATGGGAGCAGAGTTTCGGCAATCCTGAACAAGAAAAGAAAGGAAGAATTTGAGATGCAAGTGGTTGTGGTTTCGGCACCAAGAAATAAGGAGAACAAATGAGTAATTTGGCTATCACGGTTTAAAGAAGAAAAAGGAAATGTTGAGTAAAGAAGAAACTAGTTTCGGCTTACCTACATGAAAAGAAAAGGGAGAGAAATGGGAAGGGATATTCGGCTACCAGGATGTTTGAGAAAACAACACAGAGAAAATTCGGCAAGACTACTTGCACTTTTCGGTTCAAGAAGAAAGTGTGAAGAAACTTTGTTGAAGAAACTCGGCTTTCAAAAGACTAGAAGAGAACTTTCTCTCTTTTACCAAATGTGACCGAAAACAACCAAAAAGAATGCCAAAATGCCAAAATGCATTTCGGCTACCAACTCCCCATACCAAGCCGTCACTTCCCCCCACTCCAAACCCCAAAAATTCGGCCAACTCCCTCCATTAACTCCCCTCCACTCATTTGAAATGAGTGGACCAAGTCACACTCCTATCTTCACTCTCCACCTTTCATTTGAAAGTGAAGACCAAGTCATAGGAGGAATTCGAACTCCATCCAACTTCTCCCTCCTATGCCGTCCAAAATGAATGACAAAATAGGGGACTCTGCAGCTCGAACATTAGACCTCCACTCCCTTGAAGTTGACGCCATAGCAAGTTCCCCCTTACCACTCTGCCAGCTCTTCACTTGTGCAACAAAATACCAAAGAAAACCCTTATACCCTAGCTCCAACAGCTCCCCTGACTTAACACCCAAAACCAAAATTTTCCCATTCACTCAGGCACACTCCTAGCCTACAATTAAGCCCCTAAAACCCCGAAATAGCAACACAGCACACCAAACACATGCAATAACATGCAACAACAAAATAGCCCCTAACCCGGGATATTACACGCTCTACAACTAGAGTAGAGAGAGTTACACACCTGATAGGACTCTGGGGCTAATCCGCGCTCCGATCACTCTTGTGCCCAAACGCCCTCCAAGATGTGTTTACTCTCCTCCTAGGATGCTCCTTATATAGCTAGCTCTTCACCTTCATTCTTTATGTCTTTCCGATGTGGGATCCCTTCGTCAGTAGAGTTTAAATTCAACTGAAACTCTTGCCGTCCAATTCGCAAAATAAATACTCCATTGCTTCTCATGAGATTCGAACCTAGGCTCCCCTGGAACATAATCCATGCCGCTAACCACTTGTCCACAAGCTCCTCTTGTGTCTTAAACCATGCGCAACTAAATATAAACTATGGGCCAAATTCTAAGGTCCAAGCAAAAAGAAACCAAAATGCAAAAGCCAAGACTTGAACCTTGGACTTCCTTCCTTCCTTGTGGCGTCACCCCTTATCTCTTATGTGGCGTCACTTTGCCACTACACCACACACTCCACTTGTGTCATTTTCCTCCATATTTTATTCTTAAGGCCTATCTGCCAACTTCCAGGGTTTTTTTCACCTAAAACCAAAATTTCCCCAAAGCCAATATTTGATCCCGGGACTTCATAGAAGCCCTCTAACCTTCCAAAATCACTTATCCAATAGGTCTAACTTGCATTTAAGCCGATCTCTTATTCTCCAAAAATTTAAACGCTACTACGCCTAAGGCCCATTGGGCTCAATTCTCCTAGGCCCAATTTTGGGATGTTACAAGGTTAGAAGCTTTTTGGGCTTAGCTGGTTATTATCAAAGTTTTGTTAAGGGTCTTTCAATGATTTTGCTACTCCTATGACTAAGCCATTGCAAAAAGATGTTAAGTTTGAATGGTCCGAAAAATGTCAGCAAAGTTTTGAGAAGTTGAAAGCATTATTGACAGAGGCACCGGTATTAGTGCAACCTGATCCGGGAAAAGAGTTTGTGATTTATAGCAATGTGTCACTGAACGATCTTGGTTGTGTGTTGATGTAAGAGGGCAAGGTGATAGCTTATGCCTCGAGACAGTTGAAACCGCATAAGAAGAATTATCTGACGCACAATCTAGAATTGGCTGCCATAGTGTTTGCTTTGAAGGTTCGGAAACATCACTTGTATGGTGAGAAATGTCATATCTTTTCAGATCATAAAATTTTAAAGTATTTGATGAATCAAAAAGATTTGAACTTGCGGCAATGGAGATGGCTCGAGCTACTGAAAGATTATGAGCTAGTGATCGACTACCATCCCGGAAAGGCGAATGTAGTCGCACATGCTTTGAGTAGAAAGTCCTTGTTTTCTTTGAGAGCTATGAATACGAGGTTGACTTTATGTGAGGATGGTTCGATTCTAGTTGAGTTGAGAGCTAGACTGTCATTTCTTCAACAAATTTACGAAGCTCAGAGAAGTGACAAAGAACTTCAAGCTAAAAGAGTTCAATTCGAATCGACTAGTGATTCGGACTACCAAATTGGGACCGATGATTGTTTGATGTTTCGAGGTAGGATTTGTGTACCGAAAGATACCAAGATTATTCAGAAAATTCTTCACGAGGCACACAGTGGTTGTTTGTCTGTTCATCCGGGCAGTACAAAAATGTATAATGATTTAAAGAAATTGTATTGGTGGTCGGGTATGAAGCGAGATTTTACAGAATTTGTTTCGAGATGTTTGATTTGTCAACAAGTAAAAGCCAAACACCAATTACCTTCGGGTTTACTTCAACCAGTGATGGTACCCGAGTGGAAATGGGACAAAATTATGATGGACTTCGTAACGGGTTTACCTTTGACTCCAAAAAAGAAAGATGTTGTTTGGGTCATTGTTGATAGATTGACGAAATCGGCTCATTATTCCGGTACGTACCGACTATTCACTTGATAAGCTAGTTGAATTGCACATTGATGAGATTATTAGATTACAAGGAGTGCCTGTTTCTATTATTTTGGATAGAGATCCGAGGTTTACGTCGAGATTTTGGAAGAAATTGCAAGAAGCTTTGGGTACAAAGTTGAACTTTAGTACCGCTTTTCATCTGCAAACCGATAGTCAATCTGAAAGAGTAATACAGATTCTCGAAGATATGCTCTGATGTTGTGTTCTTGAGTTCGAAGGTAGTTGGGAGAAATACTTACCGTTAGCCGAATTTTCTTATAACAACAGTTTTCAGTCGAGTATAAAGATGGCACCGTATGAGGCATTGTATGGTCACAAATGTTGGACACAATTGTATTAGACCGAACTTAGTAAGAAACAGATTCACGGGGTCGATTTGGTTAGAGAGACCGAAGATTGTATGAATACTTGTGTTGTAAGTCTGATAATGCCTCATACCTTGTTCCGACACTGAATACGGGTAAGGGGTGTTACAAAGCACATATATTCAATCCAAAGATTACACACAATTTCCATCAACTTCTTCAATTTGATGATTGTATAGTTCACGTACGTACCTGTACAAGCTCATATCAATCTCATACTCGTCCATATTTTTGATATACACGTTGAACCATTTGGAATACTATCGGATACTCGGGAATCTCGCACCCTAAGTGCCAATACATAGCCAAAGCTATCTCAATCTCATATCACATATAATGCTCACTCTCGAGCTATCAACGGGTCTGCTCACACAAACTGAAGGTCATACGTAGCTACACAGTGCTGCTCACACAATCTGACGAGAATCCACAACACATGCCGGATAACTCAGCCACCGGTAGGACGTACGGACCAGCACCCAAATCACATAACCCCTAATAACATGTCATTCGTATCCTAATCTATTCCTGAGGTTCAACCGGGATTTCTCAATGTCGAATCTTTGTCGAATATATCCGTAAAGTCGTATTCACAAATAATTCAATAATAAAGCATTTAAAACACAATTATATTAATGCTTATTAACATACGAACTTACCTCGAATGCAAAAACGATGAAATTAGTCGATTAGTCCAACACTTAATTTTTCCCCCGATCTAAATCCGAACTTCATTTTTCTTAATCTATATAATATCAAAATTAACTTATTTAATTTTCATTCTATTCAATTTAGCCCAAATTGCATATTATGGCAACTTTACAGTTTTACCCCTAATATTTCAATATATTTACAATTTAGTCCTTATCTCATAAAAACACAAATTCATGCAATTATGTCCCTACCCATGCTAGTCGAATTTCATATAGAGCCATAGCAACCCATATTTTTCATTTATTTCATGATTTAAATACAAAATTTACACATTTCACAATTTAATTCCTAATTGACAATTTTATCAAAAACCACTTTATAAATGTTGTTTATCTAACAACAACCATACATTTTCTATCATCAAACATCAAAATAAACATGTATTCATCAATTGCAAAACCCTAAACCTTTAACAGATTTTCAAATTAGTCTTTGGGCTATCTAGATTAAGCTGCAGCGACTTCGAAAACATAGAAATCATTAAAAATGGGACAAAAATGAACTTACATGCACTAGATGAACATGGCCGAACCTTCAAACACCTCCCTTGGAGTTCCTTAGGTTAATTTCAGTCAAATATGGACAAAACAAAGATGATGACCTTTGTTTTGGTTATTTTACTTATCTTATTAATTAAATTACCTATATAACCTTATACATTAACCTTTAAAATTCACATAAATGATGTCCATCTTTGTCCACTAACATTAACAATGGTCTAATTACAATATAAGGACCTTTAATTTAAGATTCCATAGCTATTAGACACCTTTAACTAATAGAACCCCACTTTTACACTTTACGCGATTTAGTCTTTTTTATTAAATTAAGCATTCAAACGATAAAATTTCTTAACAAAATTTTCATACAATCATACAATCATATTGTAGACCTCAAAATAATAATAAAATAATTATTTTGACCTCGAATTTGTAGTCCCAAAACCACTATTTTGATTTGACTAAAAACAGGCTGTTACATGCATCATCAAAAACACCATTAATCTTGAATGTGTCGCAAATCTCTAGAACGTTGTCCAAATGAGCATTCAGATCTTCATCTTGTAACCCATCAAAATGGACATATTTTTGTACCATTTAAATTATGTTCGGCTTCAGTTCAAAATTGTTTGCAGCAATAGTCAGTCTGACGATACTCTATTAAACCCCCAATAAAAGTAGGCTTAGCATAAGCATACATAGTCCGAGAAGCAGAATGTGCAAGAGACTAATGATTATTTTGATTATCATCCATCTCACAGTAATGTCCTTTTTCTCTTAATTGTCTATTAAAATCTACTGATATTGTCTTGCTTCTCTAACTTCTCTCTGATTTTTGCGAGCAGTTCTTTCAATCTCAATGTAAAAAATTAATAGTTCCAACAAGTTGCCTCTAGTCATAAACCAAAAAGAACCTGTTAGAATCAAACAAACGAAAAAAATTACAATGTAAAAATTAAATTAAAAACAAAAATATTAAAATAAAAATAAAAATGGCTAAATTAATAGAAATAAAGTTTTCCTAATATTTTAGTATCTTGCAGTGGTACCAAAAACTTAATGCCGTCGTAAACCAACTAAATATCTGATTAAGGCAAGTGCACCTATCAATTAATAGTATAGCTACGGTGAGCAAAGATATCATTCCCACAAAGACTAAAAGTACTAGTAATTACTGTCTTTCTATAATTTAACCGAAAAATTTGAGTGATGGATTAAAAAATAAAATTAACTAAATTAATTAACTACGAATGCGACAAAGAACAAATCAGGAAATAATCGAGTAAACAACCAAGAAGCGAAACAATACCCAAGAAAGAATTCACCTAGATTTCATCTTTCATTATCAATCTAAATTACACAATTTCTTCACTTAGTATCTTGATCCTTAGAAATCACTAAATTATGCTAGTATCTCTCTTCAAGAATCAGAAAAACTGACTCTAAGTTGATTAATTGAAATTTCTTTCTAATTAAAAGATCTGTTATCGCATTAACTCGATTTATGGATTTCCCATATTAGATTTGACTCTAATTCGGTAAATTTATGTAGTCCTATTTTTAGGATTGCATGCAACTCCACTCAATTACACTATATATACTCTTAAACAGGTTCTATTCCTTCTATAATTTAAGCACATCAAGCATGGATAAATAGTCTAGAAATATTAAACCAAGAATTAAGCACACATCATTGAGAACAAGATCTAAGTATTTATTGCGTAAAATAAAAATCAAACGATAGAATCCATCGTAGGGTTCATCTCCCTAGGTATTTAGAAAATTAGTTATTGCTAGAAAATAAAAACATCCAAAATACAGTATAACCACAAGAAAGAAAGAAACTCATAATAATCTCCAAAGAAATCAAAAGGGAATCTTCAATCTTGATGGAAATCTACTTTAGAATCGCCTTCAATAATGTTTTTCGAGTTGTTTTCTTGAGTATTTTATGACGGCTCACTCCTATCTTCTTATTTTTGTCATATATAGGTCTCAAAATGCCTAAAAAACCCTAAAAATCGTGTTTTTCCATTGTTCGGAGTGCAATTTACGAAATCAACACAGCCTACCACATGATCTTGTGGCAGCCCATGTGGCTCACGTACCTTGCTCCCATTTTTCGGTTTTAGCTCATTTTTTGCTCCTTTTGCTCCCAAATGCTCTCCTAAGTATAAAAACATGAATTTAAAGGATTAGGAGTATAAAATTCATCGTTAACATTGAATAATCACCCAAAAAATGCATTAAGAATGAGATTGAAACATGCTACTTGTAGCACTTATCAAGGGTTTGGACAAAACACAAAGCCCAAAAAATGGGCTTGGGTAAAATATAATGCCCGTTTTTTATAAGGGTCGAATCTTGGGCAAGATTTTTTTGCCCGAGCCCGGCCCAGCCTGAATATATTATGTTATAAAAATATTATATTAATTATATACATTAAATAATTATTATATATATTTATATTAAACCGCTAACCCAATAACAATTAAATCCGTTACTCAAAACCTAAAAAAAAAAAAACTTATTCAACTAAATAACCCGACCCAAAATATAAAATTATAAAAAATATATTTAATAAAATAAAATATATATTATATTTATTTGTGTTTTTAATATAATAGAACATTTATTATATGTCAATTGAGTTTTACCTTGATTGGTATAGGCATTATTGTCAATGTAGGAAGACGTGGGTTCGAGCGCGCTGAAACATATTATTCTACTATTTATGGGTTAGAGATGGATTATGGGTAGTTCTACACATTATGTCAAAAATAACATATATGATCAGAACTTATAATGAGATTATTCAAAAAAATATTATATTTATGGTGGTGTTTTTCGATATAAATACTTTTTAATGTGTTAGAAAAGTTTTACTTTAATTTTTTAGTACATTTAGTGTATTATATTTTTTAAAATTTTATTTTTAAATAAAAACTAATTTAAAATAATTAAATATGAACAGAACGATTCGAATCCGAATTTATTTTCCTTAAGTTAGACCAGGCTTAAACAAAAAAATAAATCCAATTTTCAGATCCAACCAAATTTAAATTTAAAAAATTAATCTTGGATAACCTCCGCGGAGCAAATCAACATCTCCGCATCTTAATAAGAAGATCAATTAATTGTAAAGTGAAAGCAGGCAAAAGCAATGAGTGTGGCTACACAGTATAGAATGGTTTGGTAATGAGTAGGGAGATTTCTATTTGCGAGGTTTTTTCTTTAAGAATGTTTAAATCGTACGGAGAAGTAGGAAGCTAGTTGATTGCCAATAATTAGGATAACTATTTCATCCACTACACCATATTCCACAGTCATAAAAAAAAAGGTATGAACTTTTATTTTATCTGTTTCTCTTTCGAACTCGTGATAGTTAACATGTTTTTTAATTTCTAATGAAATTCTTAATCAGATGGCCATTTTCCATTTCTTTGTTTAAATAAATTTCAATATAGGCGTACAAATGATAAATAAATTTGACGGTGGCAGAATCAACATTTCTCATTCATTTGTCAATTGCTATATATATTTTCTATTGGTTTCATTCCAATTAAAATGCTCTTAAAAACAAACAAATCTTTCCAGTCAATTATTATGCTCCGGCAATAAATTGGATAACTAGTCTGCTTATCATTATCATTTTAATCATCTAAAAATAATTTTTGTAATTTTGTCACCTAATTTTTAGGATATTTTCATTTTATTCACTTAAATATTAAATCATTAATAGTAGTTGACTGTACACATCAAATCATGTCCATATCATATTTATATTTTCATTTTAGTCACCCAATTTTAAGGTCGCTTTCATTTCAATAAAAAAAAAAGCATTCCCCTATGTCTTGATCCGGGTATAAAAGAATTAAGGATTAAAATGGAAAACGATGAAACTAAAATAATGTATAAAAAATTTGTCAAAATTTGTAACACCCCAAACCCGGCCTAGAAGTTTAGATTGAATTCCGGATGCTACATTGATCACCGAAGTGATCGTAGGTAAATTTTTACAAAACAAGTTAACATGTTGAATCGTGCCACTTAATCGTTCAAAATCCGGTCAGAAAAATTTCAGTTGAAATATATGTTTATATAAACGGAATAAAAGTGTATAAAACTTAAAAACAAAATTTGTACCACAGCTTTATAAAATCTTACATTCCAAAAATAGTTTAACCACATACAACTAGCAAAATAAACTGATAGTCCTTTATTTTCCACCGAGACCTCCGCATACTGAGTCCAGCGTCAGAATCCAGAAAGGATACCTGAAAAGAAACGCTAAGATAGGGTGAGCTACTTGAGCTCAGTGTGAGTCCAAAACCAACTACTACAGAATCAGAAACAGAAAACCCGTGGCAGTTCAAAAGTGGAACATACTTACAGAATCAGACGGTAACTTCAAAACAGAAGTCTCAATCAGATAATCACAGTTCACAAATGAGTCACCAGTTCTGTTCAGTTAGTCAGATACAATCAGAGTTACAAAGCACATAGAACCACAAAAGTTCTTTTTAGTCAAATAGTACAATCAGATATCCTAGCGCATAGAACAATCAAACAGATGCTTATGAATGCAATTAAGTTATAAAACCCACCCATCCAGTCAACACACCACTCCGTCCCCCATCACTCCACATAAGAGTTGTTTGAGTTCATCCAACCAATCACACCACATAGGATGTAACAGCCTGATTTAGGGGCTAATTGGAACAGTGGTCTCTTGGGACCACTAATCCAAGGTCAGAGAAAATTATTTTAATGTTATTTTATGATTTATAACATGATTGTAAAGGTGCATGAAAATTTTGGTGCTTTAATTTTAGCGATTTCATGCTTAATCGCGAAAAAGGACTAAATCGCATAAAGTACGAAAGTTCTATTTTATTTGCTAGAGGTTCCAAATAGCCATAGAATATTAAATTAGAGGTCCTCAATGTGCAATTAGGCCATGGGGAAGTGATGGCCGGCCATAGGGGGGACAAAGAAAGGACTTTGTCAATTGGTTAGGTAAAAATTTGGTGATAAAAACTTGTTTTTATCATAAAATAAAGAAAAGAAAAATATCATCTTTTCTCTCCATCTTCTCCACCGAAAATTAGCAGCAAAATGGGGGTTGAGAACTCAAAAATTTCAGCCAAGCTTTCCTCTTTACAAGTAAGTGATTTTGGTGGCCTTTCTTGAAAATTTTTGTACTTTTGGAACCCCTAAAGCTTAAGCTAGCTAATGAGGACTATTTTGCAAAATAGTTAAGAGTCTAGGGTTATTCCATGAGAGCATTGATGTTGTTTGCTGAAATTTTTATGGAAGAAAATAAGTCTTAGTTGTTAAATACACAACATTTGTGAAAGGTGTTTCCATGAAAACACCTAAAAGGACATTTTTGTAAAGGTTGTGAAATAGGTGGTAAATATGTGTAATAGTTGTCGAAACCATTTTTTTGAGAAAACGGGGTCGACTTTGTTTTGAAAATGAAAACGAAAAATGGGAGTCACCACTAATCCTCTTTGATGAGGTGTGATCGGGTCACCTCGTAAAACGGTTATTTTTAATAAACAGTTTGATTTATCAAAATAACGATTTTGGTCTACAAAACTCAGAAAATGGGTTCGGGGTCGGTTATGCACGAGGAAGGGTTAGCACCCTCGATACACCCAAAATTGGTACCTAATTGATTAATTAATGTCTTAATGTCAAAAATTTGGAAAGATTTCAAAATATGATCCTCTTTATTTGAAAACCCGAATGAATTAAAATGAAAGCTGAGGCCCGCTTATTTCGAAGAAGTAAAACGTCATGCCCAGTGAGTTAGGATACGACATTTTTGGAACCCTCGAAACTAAGCTTGTCTTTTGACCTTTAAAAGTCGTGCATTTAAGCTTGAGAAGGATATTCGGTTATTTGGGTCAAATGAAAAACCAGAACCCAGTAAGTTAGGGCACGATTTCTCGAAGTTCCAAATACAGAATATTGCCTTTATTTTAAGAAATCTTTTCCCGAGGTAATAAAATGTCACATCCAATACGTTAGGACACAACATCTCGAATTCTCAAGAAATAGCTTTCTTTTTATTCAAAACTTATTTATTTTAAAAGGATATTCCGCTATTTAGGTTAAACGAGAAAAATCGAAACCCAGTAAGTTACGGCACGAGTTCTCGACTTTCCAAATACGGAATATTACCTTTATGAAAAGAATCAATTCTGTATCGGGTAAAATGTAACACATTTTGGTAGTAAATATGAAATGAATTACAATGCTAATGTGAATAACAGAGTAATAATCGCTATAATACGAGTAACAATAACGAAAGCAAAAAAGAATCAATAAAATAAAATAATAAACTAAAAAGAAGGTAAATCAATGAAAACTAATAAAATTTTAAATAAAATAAAAAATGAAAATTATAATAAAATAAAATGAAAATTATAAAAAATGAATAATACTAATTATAATTAAAATAATAATTATAATAATTATATGTAAGTAAATACAAAAAGAGAAATATATAATATAATAAAAATAGTATTAGAATTAAGTAATTTAATAATATAAATAAATATGTTAATAATAATAATAACAATAAAAGTAGAAAATAATAGTACATTAATAATAATATGCATGTTAATAATAATAATGAAAAGAAAAAATGTTATAGTAATAAGAATAAAAATAGTACGTTAGTAATAATAAAATAATACCATAATAATAAGGTAGAAATAATACACTAATAGGAATGATAATAATAGTAGAGAAATAAAATAATAATAATAATAATAATAATAATAATAATAATATATTATTAATATATAAATAGAAGTATAAAAATATAAAAATATAATAATAATAGAAGTGGAAATAGAAGTATATATATAAAATAATATAAGTATAAATAGATAAATAAAAAGTTAAATAAATAATAATAGTATTAAACTAAGAAATAAATATAGATAGAAATATCGTAATAATAGTGAAAGGAATACTAATAGTACTATTGATGAAAATACTAACAGTAATATTGATGATAAAAATAAAAATAATAAACATTAGAAATAATAGTGAAAGTGATAATATAAAAATAGTAATAATAGCGATAGTAATAATGATAGAAAATAACAATAATGAAATAAAGAATAATATATTAATAATAACAATAATAGTAAAGAAAATAATAATAATAATAATAATAATGATAATAATACTGATAATAAGATGATAATAATAAAATAGAGAATGATAACATATAAAAAATAATAATAATAGTAATAATAATAAGCATGATAATAATTAATGATAATAAATATAATAGTAAAGAAAATAAAAAAATTAATTGATTTAATAACAAAGTAACTAAATAACTAAAAAAAAAGACTAAATTGGACATAAAACAGAAGTTAAGGGGTAAATTCGAAATAAAAAGAAAGGGAAAGGATCAAAATTGTAACGTGTGAAAGAAGTGGAGGGACTAAAATGGACAATAACCCCTTCCTTCAAAATGCGTAGCATTAGGGAGGACTCAATTGAAATCAGAATAAAAGTTTGGGGCCAAAATTAAAAAACGAAAAGAGCTTGATTGCAAATCAATAAAAAGGCGGAAGGGCTAAAAGTGCAATTAGCCCCTCCGATGAAAAAAAGGCGGACCCTAGGAGCGGGTCAGGTCCGTGCACGGGTCGGGGCAAAACGACGTCGTTTTGGGGCTTAGGGACGCCGACCAAAACAGCGTCGTTTTGTAAAGCCTATATAAGTTAAAAAAAATTTTAAAAATTTTCATTTGCATCAGTTTTTTAAAAAAAAAAAAACTCTCCTCTCTTCTTTTCTCTCTGCAGGCCTAAGGGCCAGTGGGATTTCCAGCCGCTGGACCGCCGCTCCTCCGTCGCTGGCGTCGCCGTACAGGTAAAAAATTTCACCTCTTTTTTTTTGTATATATATATATGTATATAGTTTAAAAAAATGGGAAATCTTTATGTATAAACGGTTTCGAAAGGAAAAAAGGGAAGATAAAATAGATAAAATAAAAGAACCTTTGCTCGTTGTTTGTTTTTTTCTTTCGAATGCTTGCTATTTTTCTTGTATTAATCTCTGTTTTAGTGTTTGAAAATATCGATCGTTTCTCTTTTTATTCAAATCCTTTTCCTCCTTTTTTTACATTTGGTTTTATAGCCATATTTCCTTTACAACTTGTTCTTTAATGATTTCTCTGTTCTTCTTGCAGGCAAGTGGGCGGTGGACGTGACAAGGGCGGTGGTGCAGGTGGCGTCAGACTGGTGCCTGGTCAGAGGATAGGGGCGGCACACCTAGGGGGCTAGGGTTTCTTGGAAGAGTTTAGGATAGTGGGCTAGGGTTTGTTTAATTTGAAATTGGGCTGATATTTTGGGTTTGGGGTTTGTTTGTAAAGTGGGCTGTTAATTGGGATTTGGGTCTAGACTTTATTAGGTTTTAGTTGGGTTGGTTTAATTGTAATTAAATGGGCTCGGGTAAATTGGGCTTTGTATAATAGTTGAAATCTTGAGTTGCTATAAGAGGGAATATGAATGGCTAGACTTGATTAATAAGGAAATTTGATGAAAATCGATATACGAGCCTAGGGGCAAAATCATAATTTTGCTAAAATCTAAAGGCAAAATGACAATTTTGCCAAAATAGAAATTTTAAAATGTATCGATTAGTGTGGTGATTAAATAAGTAAATTTTATTGTTATAGATCAAAGAAAACGGTATTCGGACCTAGAGCGGGGGAAAAGAGAGATATTGACGAATAGGTCTCTTTTTACCCTTTTGGTATTGAGGTAAGTTCTTGTGCAAATAATGCAACCTTAAGTGAAATATTTGATATTTCGATGTTGTATGAATTGTATATTATCTTTATGAAATATATTCTTTACGATTTTGACTAGATGTCATGAAATGAAAATCTTCAATTGAACTTTAAGAATGGATAGAATGCAAATACTATGATACTAAGGTTATTAAGGTTCCGTGTAAGACCATATTTGCAATATGGCCTTGGTGTGAGATTTCGTATAAGACCATGTCAGGGACTTGGCATCGATATGACAGTTCATGTAAGACCATATCAAGGATATGGCGTTGATATGATATCTTATGTATGAGACTCAAGAGTATCTTTTAGAAATTTGAGCGATTTAACAATAATGTTAAAAATGAGAAAGTATGTAGATATGTCATGAATGGTACAGGTATGTACTCAGAACTCATATGAAGTGAATTCGGTATATGATGAATCCATAGCAAGTTTATGTGTAAATGATGCATTCCTTATTGCATATGTGTTACTCATTAATGCATTGCGTGAATGCGAATAAGTATTGTAGAGATCTATTAAAAATGATAGAGAGTGAGGAAATCCTCGGATGAACATTCGAAATAGGGAAATGGGTGCGAATAAGTATCTGTGAATATGAGATTAATGGTGGGCTGTGTGCGATACCACCTTGTTAATTATTAAATGGTGGGCTGTGTGCGAAACCACCGAGTATTTATTATTATTCTGAGGTGTTATCGAGAAACTTGACCAAGCGAAATTCATAACATGTAACTTTGTGGTGATAATGCAGGGTATAAGTGCAAGTAAAGGTGAACAATGTTTTATGTTATGTGTTTGTGATATGTGAAGATTTGGAATGAGTAAGATTATGAATGATTGAGTGGGAAACTATGAGCTTAAATGTAAATCTCATTATGATCCCTTTGTGGTTGAGTAAAATAAATGAATATCAATAGTTGATTATTATTTGCATATGAACTTAGCAAGCGTCATTGCTTACTCCTTTTCCCTTCCTATCTCTTATAGGTTAACTTAACTAGCTCAGGTTGAAGATCACCGGAGATGCTTTCACACTATCGAGCAGTCATTTGGGTATCAGTTTTCAAGTCTTCTTGAGATATGGCATGTATAGGGATCTTATCTTTTGATTAATTAAGTCATAGTTAATGTAGCCAAATGTGTTGGCCTAAAACAGTTCATGGATCGATTGTTATAGCCATGGATGATGGCTTATGTCGGCTATAGTTATGCTAATGATAGCACTCTCTTGTGTATGTGAAGCTAGTACGGTTATCATAGATTAAATGTGAAAATTAAGTATTATAAATGATGATGTAAGAATGATACGTGGTGTTGCATGAATGTGTGAATGTGAGGGTGACAAGATGGCTTGGAAAATAGCATAGAATTTGTCCACACAAGTAGACACACGGGCATGTGTCTAGGCCATGTGTAACACACGGTCAGCCCCATGGGCATGTTAATTGGCAGTGTGCCCCTTGCATGCTAGTTTAACAAGTCAGTATGCTCAGTAGTAAACACACGGGCAGAGACACGACCGTATGTCTCAGCCGTGTGGAAGGCACGGCCATGGACATTGGCGTGTGCCCAGGCCGTGCGAATTCTGCACCTGAATTTGGAATTTAATTCGCCACACGGTCGAAGGACAAGGGCGTGTAACTGGCCGTGTGATGCAAGTCAGTGTCAACCATGGGCCAGACACACGGGCGTGTGACAGGCCGTGTGATGCAAGTCAGTGTCGACCACGGGTGGAGCACACGGGCGTGTCGAGGCCGTGTGAAGGACACGGGTCAGGGACACGGGCATGTGTCCGGTCGTGTGAAAACCCCTGTAGGTTCGAAATGAGAAATAAATCGACACGAATGTGGAACACGGGCATTTGAAATTCCACACGGGCGTGTCCTTTCCTCTACACGAGCGTGTCACCCTATTTAAAGAAAATTTTCTAAGGTCTTCCAGAGAGCTTCAAAGGAGCTCGATTTGATTCTGAATCATTCCTAAACTGTGAATTGGGCCTTGTAGGCTTGTTTGGGAGATGTTAGTAAAAATTGTAAATTGGGGAGGAAGGTTAAGTTTCTAAATTGCCTGATTGATTGCGTGTAAGCTTAGTAATGCCTCGTACCCTGTTCCAACATTGAATATGGGTAAAGGGTGTTACATAGGACCTCGTAAGGCCCATCCATCCCTACACTCCAATAATGTCCACAACCCTCAAGGTATTAGGACTGCCCACGACCCTCTAGGTATTAGGGGCTATCAGTAACCAACAGATCAACTGCCAGTTCAGTCAATCTTCCTTCTCTTCAAAATTCCACCCAAAAATAGTATATGCATATATATATGTATACAGTCAGATGTACACGATCAGAATACCAGTTTCAGATAGTTAATCAGAAGCAGACACTCACATCCAATCAGTCAGTTACAGAATCAGACATGTGCACACTCATAATTCGAGTTCAGTATCAAGCTTATCGTACAACCAAACACAAATAACACACACATCAAGCCCAGATCAAAGTCACAACTACCCTCAGTAAAGTTCAGTCGAGGGTTGGAACACACGGAGTTACGATTACATTTACATTTGACCTACAACCATTATTTGGCGAGATAGGGCCACACGCCCGTGTGCTCCGTCTGTGTGGAGCAATCCAAGCCATGTGGGGGTCCAAAAGCCCGTGTGAAGGGTAGCACACAGCCGTGTGACAGAGGCACACGCCCGTGTGGAGCAGGGACACGGCCGTGTGAACAGGCCGTGTAACTCACTGTCCAGTTTAGCTAAAATCAAGTGTAGGGCAGACACAGCCGTGTGAGGATCTCACACGCCCGTGTGCCCATCAGACACGGCCGTGTGTTCCGAAACACACGGCCGTGTGAGATCCCTAAATCCCCAAATCAGTCACACGGTCGTGTGGCCAGGCCGTGTAACACTAAATCTCTGAAACTCTAATTCCCAATCTCACACGGCCATGTGAAAATCGACAAAATCCCCAAACTAGCCACACAGCCATGTGGCAAGGCTGTGTGGCACCCAATTTGGCCCGAAAACCTTAACGCCCAATTTCATACGGCCGTGTGGGTTGACATATGCCCGTGTGGCCGTCGGGATGGTCATGAAACCATTCTTACACAGCCCCAAAAACGTCACTTCAGCCACTGAAACCGTCCCCAACTTTAGTAATATCGAAGACACATAAGATATTGGAGTATTTCACTCACTTTCAGCATTCAAAAAATCCAAAACCAAAGAGTTAGAACACACACAAAATAGGTCAAATCGAGCATTTGGGAAAACTAAAATAGTGTAGAGAAGGTTCGAATCCCACACCTGTTTTGCAATCGGAGATGACGACGGAGGAGCGAGATTCCCGAGATCAACCAGCGAAACTCGTATTCAAAAGAAAAAGACAGGAAATAGGGAAGAAGAGAAGAAGGAACAAAAAACGTTCCAGAAAAAAACAAAAAATAAAACCAAAGTAGAAAATACCAAATAAAAATAAAAATAAAATAAAATAAAATAAAATCCAAAACAAATAAGTTATTAAAATAAAACTATTAAACCTCAAATCGTGCTTGCAAAGACTCGAACTTGCGACCTTGGGGTTCACCATCACTCACACCACCACCAGACCAGTAGGCCCATTCTGTCACTAAATTGCACGACTAAACACATATGTGCTGCCTCCCCACTGTCCCTATATTCAATTCTCAAAACTTCTAAGCCCAAAATTCGGGGCATTACAAAATTTCCTTGTTTATCCTATTGTCAAAATTTTATTTTTTTTTTCAATCTTGAAATTTTAAATTTCAAAACATCAAAATCAATAAAATAAATTATTGAAACTTTTTTTTATCCCTTGATAATATCAACCAATTTGTTTCTATAATATCAAAATTAATTAATTTAATCTTCTACTAAATTTCAATAATTTTATTTCATGTTTCTAAATCATCCTTAACAAAATAAAGGGTAAACTACCAAAATAGTAACTTTTGGTTACCTCAAGTTACATTTTAATAACTTATGTTTGAAATATTACGTTTTAGTCACTTACGTTATCACATTGTAACATTTTAGTCACTCAACAGTTAATTGTCGTTAACGGTGTAATAGTAAGCTGACGTGGCACGTTAAACCATCATTTCAAACGGAAATTTTAGGTTAAATTCTACAATTGGTCAATATATTTTTTTCATTTTGAGCAATTTAATTTTTTCTTTTATGTTCTGTTAACTTTACTTTTCTTTTCTTTATTTTTCATTTTCTTTTGATTCTCCCTCTATTTTCCTCTCTTATTCATTTCTTTTAACGTAGTTTTCCTATGTTCTATATTTGTTAAAACTAGCCCACAAGCTCGCCTCACTCAAAAAAATTAAATTGTTTTAAAAAATAAAAGTATAGAGACTAGTTTTAACAAATGGAAAACATAAAAAAAAACTACGTTAAAAGAAATGGAGAATGGAGGAAAACAGAGTAAAAAGCAGAAGAGAATGGAAAATAAAGAAAAAAAAAAGGAAAGTTAAAAGAACATAAAATATAAAAATTAAATTGTTCAAAACGAAAAAATATGTGGACCGATTGTATAAATTAACCTAAAAATTTTATTTGAAATGATGATTTAACGTGTCACGTCAACTTAGTGTTACACTGTTAACGACAATTAACGGCTCAGTGTCTAAAATGTTATGACGCGATAACGTAAATGACTAAAACATAACATTTCAAATATAAGTGACTAAAATATAACTTGACGTAAACAAAAGTAACTATTTTGATAGTTTACAAATAACTAATATTTAACAATTTTCTAAAAAATTAAAAATTTTTAATTATATAATTCCAAATCTATTTAGGAACGGACGCACGTCAACTAAATAGAGACTACTTGAATTTGATTGAAGAAGGCTGGGTTATAGAGGTTAGGCACATCTCTCGTGAGGAAAATAAATGTGCTGATTTGCTTGCTAAATTGGTGCAAGAAATGGATTATGGCTATGCTCAATTGATTTGCTACAAGCTAATGCTGGTGGCTTTGGGGAAGTTATATTTAGGGGTTTTTTTTAATTTCGTTTTGAACCATATATATATATATATATATATATATATATATAATGTTGAGTTTTCTTTATTAAGCTAAAACTAAACAAAAATTGGTGCAATTAAGTAAGAAGTGATGAAAAATATAAGTTTTGTTTGGTATGAGAGAAAAATTAATTAATTGTAATATTTTTTGTTTGTTTTTATTATTATATAAAAAGAAATTTAGTTTCGTAAATAATTATTAAATATGAGTTATTTGAGTTGATTTATTTTGAAAACATAAAATAAAATTTTAAATTTTAAAAGAGATTAATTTAATTAATTTTAATATTACATTAACAATCAACTGACACTATTAAGAGGTAATTTTTTTAACAATCTATTTAATTAATTTTAATGTTGGGAAATTAAAATTTTAATGTTGGAAGAAAAATAAGTTTAGAAATTTTGGCAATGGGGTAAACAAGTAGAGTTTCACTAATTTTTAATGCATTACTTTAGTTTTTACTACTTTTTTATTTTAATTTTTAATGGGTTTTTACTCTAGTCAATATTTAAAATATTTTTGAATGATGAAAATGAAAATGATTTAAAAGTTGGATGACCAAAATAAAAATAAAAACAAAAACATAATATGATATGTATAATCAATTATTATTAGAAATTTAACGTTTGAGTGGTTAAAAGAAAATTTCAAAAAATTGAATCTCTAAATAGTTTAGTTTTTCTGATTTAATGAAAAATCTAGCTTGTATGGGTCAAATCATTACATTTCACCTTATTCTGCCCTTATCAGCCGAAATAATGTGTCTTTAGTCTCTAGACTACTACATAGCCCATGAATTTGAATAAGACTAAAATATATATTATATATAAATTTGCGCCTGCTTAATTTGATTGGAGTTAATGATTATTTTTATAAAATACATTATTCTAATTAAATTTAAGGTATTAACAAATACAAAGTCAAAGATTTTCTTTTAAGGGAATCAAAATTAAATTATTTTTATCGTAGCACGTATATCTTAGTTTGCAATTTCTTACATGATTGTTTTGTTTTCTTCCTTCTCTTGAGATCTTCTTGGCAGCGATTGATTCTGTTGAGAAAACCTGCAGCATAATTGGTGGATGTTAGATGGAAGAAGAGTTAGCTAATCTCAATATTGATGAAATCGAAGACATACCAGTCAGATTTGTCGAAGAGGAAGTAGGGTTTGATGAAGACTACAACTTATGTTTGGTGGGACGAGTATTAATGAAAAGTGTTGAGCACTTTCCATCGCTGAGGAACATGTTAGCAAACCTATGGCATCCTTTGGGGGGGGAATTTCAATAACGGATATAGATGAAAAAAAGGTGTTGTTTTAATTCTATTACATAATTGATTTGAAGCAGGTGATGGATGGGATGCCATGGTCTTTAATAAGCATCTTATAATTTTCCTCAAAATGAAAATTGAGGAGGATCCAATGCAAGTCTTGTTGTTTTATGCCTTGTTTTGGGTTCAAAATCATAATCTGCCTTTAGGGTTTTTTTCGAAAGGGATGGCACAGCAATTTGGAAACTTTATAAGTCAATTTGTGGAATATGATGCGACGCTAATTACAAAGGAGGTGAGAAAATTCATGCGAATTAGGGTAAAATTGGGTGCTAGAATTTCTTTGAAAAGAAAGAAAAAAGTTATTCTTGACCAAAAAAATTCAATATCTGCCAATTTCAATATGAGAAGATTACAATGTTCTATTTTTTATGTGGGAGGCTAGGTCATGGAAAGGGTTTTTTCCTATTCATTTAACATTAGGTGATTAGGTGGTGGAATTTGGATGGGATATCTCCTTAAGGGTGCCACCAAGAATAATGATGTGAATTACTAGTCCCTGGTTGCGAGATGATCCGAGAGAAGAAATTAGAATAGAAGAGAGCGTAATGAACACAACCATTCAACAAAATCTAATGGAGTCAATAGAGGAAGAATGGAGGGATATCATGCACAATATGGTATGGGTACAGTACATTCGAGGGCTAGTTATTTTAATGTGCTTATTGATGAAAGAAGTTCATTCAAAGGTAAAGAGGTGGTGCAAGAATTCGAGGACAGACCCATCGCTTACAGGGATGGTAAAAAGAGGCAAAGAACACAAAGTGAGGGGTAAGAAGTTTTGAATCAAGTAGAAGCAATAAGTTTGGACAAGAATAATGAAATAGTACCAGTTGCCAGAAAGCAAACCGACCGGTCACAATGAAAACTCTAAGTTGGAATGTACACGGATTGGGGCAATTGCGGGCGGTTCGTTGTCTCAAAAATTGTCTGAGACATTGTCGGCCCCAAGTTTTGTTTCTAATCGAAACAAAAGTTGATACAAGAAAAATGGAGAAAATTAAAAGTTGTGGTTTCACGTATAGGATTGATGTCGGTGCAAATAGATCAAAAGGAGGCTTATCTTTAGGTTGGAAGGAGGGGATTGATGTAAAGTTATGAAGTTTTTCTAATTATCATATTGACGTGATGATTAAAGAAGAGAATGAAGTAATTTTCTGGAGGTTTACTGGATTTTATGAAGCACCAGTGGAGGGATTAAGGAAGGATTCTTGAAAACTTTACGACAGTTAGAAAGTGTGTAACCTGCCATGGGTAGTGATGAGGGATTTCAATGAGGTAATGTTTTATTTTGAAAAGAAATGAGGGCATATACGAGAAGAGAGGCAAATGAGCGCTTTTCGAGATGTGTTAATGGATTGTAACTTAAGTGATTTAGGGTTTTCAGGACAATGGTTTACATAGGAAAGAGAGAGGTTGTAACGGCCTAATTTTCAGTGGTGTCGGAAATGGTGATATGATATCACTAAATCCGACAGGTAAGATTGAATAAGATAGTAATTTAATATTTATGAGCCAAGTGAGAATTTAGAAGAATTTGTGGATTGGTGAATTTGGTCAATTAAAAGAATTCAATAGGTCAAATGGGTCAAAAATGAGGTATCGAGACCTCGAATTTGAAAAACGAGCCATAAAAATATTTTTAGAAATATTTATGGAGTGTTATTAAGTTAGCATTAAAGTTTGGTTGAGAAATTTAAATGTTTGGGTAGTCAATTAAATAAAAAGGACTAAATTGTAACAAATGCAAAATTGCTAGAAGAATTAAATAGCTTAAGTGTTAAAAGAAAGAGGATTTATAGGGCAATTAAACCTAAAGGTGAAAAGGTTGGACGGCAAGGGGAAGAAAATCATCAGAAAGATAAGGGAAATAAGGGCAAAATTGGAAATTTAATAATTTTAACATGTATAATAAAGACAAAATTGAAAAACCTAGAGATATCTTCACATTATCTCAGTCAAAACGCCATAGGAGTTCTGGAGAAAGCTGGTTATTCATATTTTTACATCATGTGAGTTTGATTCTTGCTTTTTCTTGATAATTTTTATGTTTTTATGACTTTTACAACTAGATCCACTTATAGAATTCATTAGTTTTTGATTTGGTGGGTAAAATTAAAAGTTACCCTTGCTGAGAAATGGAAGTTTATGATGAATTATTATAAAATTTAAATTCTAATTTCATATTAAGGTGGTTTTATTAAGTGATTTTGATAGGAAATGGTATTTAGAACCTAATTGTGAAAAAGTTGTGAATTAGAGGTTGGTGTTAAAATTCAGAATAGAAAAGGTTGTGAAATAGTTTGTAATGATAGAATAAAGTGTTGATTGAGAAAAATTAGTTCAATTGATGGCTGAATTGAACAGGGACTAAATTGTAAAAACTGTAAATTTTGGGGTAAAAGTGCAATTTCAAAAATGGAAGAGCATAAATTATGAAGTGAAATAGAAATGAAATAAATGCTAATGAGTGAAAATATTTTACATTATAGATCAAGAATCCAAAGAAGAACGAGGAAAATAAAAAGTTGCAGAATAGTCCCTAAATTTCAATATCTACTACAAATCAGCCGGGTAAGTTCATATGGTTGAATTTATATGTTTATTTGTGAATGATTGAATGATATAGTGTGTTGTTAAATATGAATTTGCTGTGGAATTATGAAAATCATGATAAAATGAAGAATAAAAGTGGTAATTCAAATTAGGAAAAACGCAGAATTGAGTACGTTCGTACCGTGACATGTGATGAATTGACGGGTAAGACCATGGTTAATCCATGGAAAAGTGTTAAATGTAGGTATGGTATTATCCATACTGAGTTAAGAAATGTAGGTATGGTATTATCCATACTGAGTTGTGAAATGTAGGTATGGTATTAACCATACTGAGTTGTGAAATGTAGGTATGGTATTAACCATACTGAGTTGTGAAATGTAGGTATGGTATTAACCATACTGAGTTAAGAAATGTAGGTATGGTATCATCCATACTGAGTTGTGAAACGTGGCACTGAGCAACGACATACTCAAATTCGTAAGACGTTTCCTAATTTGATAATAAGTAATATAAAAGAAGTGAATCAAATGGAAGAGATTGAGTAGTTGTTAATGTTGAGCTCAACTATGTGAAGTATTTTAACAATGGCTGTGAATGGCAGGGAACTTTAGTAAATGTTTTGTTATAGTTTGGAAATACTATGTGTGGTAAGCATTACTTTTAAACTTATGAACTTACTAAGCTTCATTAAGCTTACTTGTGTGTGTTTGATATTTTTATGTAGATTGAATTAAAGAGAAGTTGGTAGATCGGATCATCACAGCAAAGCTCACTATCCAGATCAATTCCGGTAGCTTTTGTTTTATGCTTAAAGATTTATATGGCATGTATAGAGTTTAAATGAGATGGAGTAAAGATGTTATAAACTAGTTAACAATATTTTGCAATGAAACAGTTTTTGAATTACAGTAGTGACGTGATTTTGAAAAATCACCAAAAATAGAAGAAATGGAATTAGAAAGTGAATAAGATATATAATTGAAGCTTATTGAGTCTATTTTTGCATAAAAGAAACATAACAAACAAATTATTCTTATGTTTTGAGATATTTGAATTTTTGTGAGACTAGTTCAGAATGATTACGTTATCCCCTGTTCTGTCTTTGAAAAATCATTAGAAATTGTACAAAAATAATTGTGGGATATAGTTTATATGTATGGAATCCTGAATGAGTCTATTTTCAAAGGAACTAAATAAGAAGGTCATATGAATTCTGTACGAATAGTAATTTGATTTATAGTGAAGAGAGGTCAGAACAGTCGAACAGTGAAATAGGGGAAACTTTAATGAATAAAATGTACTAATTGGCCACATGAAAAATTCTGGAAAAATTATAGTAAAAAGATATATGAGTCTAGTTTCAGGGAAAATTAACGGATCTTAATTTGGAGTTCTGTAGCTCCAGATATAATTAATTTAGTGACTATGACGCAGATGGACAGTTTTAAATTTTATGCTGAATTAGTAATAAAGTCTAGTAATGCCTCGTGCTCGACTCCGGCAACGGTCTCGGGTAAGGGGTGTTACAGAGGTTTCTTGGTAATTATATAATGGAAAGACTTGATAGAGGAGTTTCAAATTCTAGGTGGTTGGAGATTTTTCCAGGCTACTCTTTCGAACATCTACAACATAGCATGTCAGATCAATGCCCAATTATGATAAATAAGGTTGGAAGAATCAGAGTTAGATCATTGACAAGACCGTTTTGCTTTTGTTTCAACTTAGAGTGGGTAATGGAGAAGAACTTTGATGAACAAATAGTAGAAAGTTGGGGTTAAGTAGGGGAGATGTTCTAGAAAAATTAATAATGCTTGGATCAAAGCTAAGTAGGTGGGCTAGCACGAACAAATTAGTGAGAGAAGGTAGAAAGCAAAGCATACACTCTAAACTAAAAGAATTATAGGAAGAGGAAGTTAATGATGATGTTTTAGCAGAAATAACGATATAAAACTAGCGCTAAACTTGGAAGCAGATAAAGAAGAGATTTTCTAGGAATAGAGAACAAGGGTGAACTGGCTCAAGCTGGGGGATCAGAATACGTCTTTCTTTCATAAGATTGCATGTGGTTGAAAGAAAAGGAATATAATTCATGGTTTAAATGATGGGAATAGAAGATGGGTTGAAGGAGATAATGAATTTATTGAAATTGCCTCCTATTACTTTCAAGAGTTGTTTATGTCAAATACTATAGTGAATGTGAAAGGGTTTTTAAAAGCATCTAGCCCTATATTTCAGATAGGATGAATAAGGAGTTAACGTCTGATTTTCAAAAAGAAAAGGACGTTGAAGTAGTTAAATCGATGGCACCATTAAAAGCTTCAGGAAATGATGGGTTTCCAGCCTTATTCTATCAAAAGTATTGGCACGTAATAAGAGACGACGTTACTCGATATTGCCATGATGTGCTAAAAGGAATAAGGGACTTAAAAGATATCAATGGCACCAACATTGTGTTAATCCCCAAAATTAATTCACCAAACAATATGGGCTAGTTTCGTCCGATAAACCTTTGCAATGTGATTTACAAAATAATCTCTAACGTGTTGGTAAACAGGTTCAGAAGGGTGTTGGACTTTTGTATCGATGGGAACCAAGGTGCTTTCATTCTAGGTAGACAAATTACCAACAACATCTTAGTGGCTTACGAGATTTTGCATTCATTTAAAAAAGAGGGATTGGTTGGTTCTTTCACCTTAAAACTCAATATGAGTAAGGCCTGTGATAGGATGGAATGGGGCATATTGAAAAGTTGCTGAGAAAATTGAGCTTTTGCAACGATTGGATTAATTTAATTATAAAATCTGTAACCATGGTGTCTTATTCAGTAGTGCTTAACGGGATTCAATGAGGAGAATTTAGACCTAGTAAGGGATTGAGACAAGGTGATCCTCTAAGTTCTTATCTTTTTATTATTCGCGTTTAAGGATTCTCTAAATTAATTACAAGGGCAAAGAACGAATGACATATTAAGGGTGCTAAAGTGGGCAGGAATGGACCGGCAATAACGCATCTATTTTTTGCTGATGATAGTATATTGTTTTGTGAAGCAACGAAGGAAGGAGCAAAAGCAATGACAGAGGTGGTGGCTAATTACGAAAAAGTATTAAGTTAGTTGGTTAATTTTGATAAATCTTTAATTTATTACAATAATAACACATGTATTGAACAAAGGGAGCAAGTAGAGAGAATTTTTGGGGTAAGGATAGCAAATAACCTTGAGAAATATCTTGGGTTGCCTACAATGGTGGGGTGATGTAAAAAATACACATTTATTAGAATAAAAGAAAGAATAACAAGAAAGTTAGAAAATTGGAGCATGAGATTCCTTTCAGTAGGAGGAAAAGATGTGTTGATTAAGTCGGTTTTACAAACTATTCCGATTTATGCTATGTAGTGTTTTATGTTGCCAGTTTCCTTTTGCCGTGAATTAGAAAATATATTTAACAAATTTTGGTGGTGAATTTCAACAACAAATAAGGGCATACATTGGTGCAATTGGTCAGCCATGTGTACAACAAAATCGCATGGAGGTATGGGGTTTAGGGACTTATCCAAGTTTAACATTACCTTGTTAGCAAAACAAGGATGGCAGTTAATTATGAAACCCAACAGTTTACTAGCACATGTTATGAAAGCCAAGTATTACCTAAGAGGAGAATTTTTAAGTGCAAAGTTGGGATCTTACCCTTCGTACACTTAGCGAAGTATATGGAATGCCCGACAACTTTTGGAATAGGGGATAGGTTGGAAAGTGAGGAATGGTGCCTCTATAAACATTTGGAATGGTGCATGGCTTTCTGGACTTGGGGAAGGAAAAATACGTAATCAGAATATCAATGTGAATTTTTCAAAAGTTATGGACTTAATAGAGATGGAATCATTTACTTGGAATGTTGATGCTCTCAAGTTATTGTTTAGCGAAAAACAAATCAAGCGGATTCTGGAGATTCCTCTGGTTGATCGAAGCCAGCCAGACGTATTGTTGTGGAAAGGTGATGATTCAGGTAAGAAACAGTTAAAAACGGATACAAATAGCTTATTACAACTGACATAATTAATACGGAAGCCAACCTTACAATATACCAAGCAGAATCGAAGACTTATTATACACAATTGTGGAAACTAAAGTTGTCTAACAAAATAAAAATAGGTATGTGGAAGCTATCTAAAGAATTCATGCCTACGCTCCACAATTTGAAGAAGAGAGGGCAGGTAAAAGATAACCAGTGCCCATTATGTAAGTCGGATGTGGAGTCAGTGGCCCACTTGTTTCGAGACTGTAACTTCACAATTAAGGTCCTGCAAGGACTGGGAGTGGCAAACTCCACCATTAACAGAAATTAGAGTTGGCATAATTGGTTAGTGGAAAAGTTCTTGAGTTATGATTTACTGAAATGCAAAACTATAGCAATTGCCTGTTGGGCGATATGGTACAACAAGAATAGAGTGTATCATGAGGGTTTAAAACCGAATGTGTGTGAGGTGGTCTCTTGTATTAAAGCTTACATGATGGAAAATGAGTTAATGGAAAGTGTTCTGGTGCCAAAAACAGTACTAAAAAATGTTAAATGGGAACCACCCAATGAAGACACGATTAAGATCAATTTTGGTGCATCTTTTCATCAGGAATCAAACACTTCAAGAGCAGGTATTATTGCTAGAAATAAAGAGGGACTTGTAATGGCAGCACGTATTTACTTGGGCGTGTTTGCATGCTGTCAAATTTAGGGTAAGATCTGGGCTTTCGAGATATCTGTGTGGAAGGAGACTCCCTGATAGTAATCAAAGGGATTAACGATGCAAAAGATGACAGATCTCATATCAGTTATGTCCTTAAGGCAGTCCAAAACAAAACCAATAAATTCACACACATAAAGTTTTGATTTGAACCTCGTCTGGCTAATAGCGCTGTGCATACGCTGGCCAAAGCAGGATGGCACCACAAACAACTGGAATACTGGATGGAGAAGCCCCGGCTTTTGTGGTGGAGTTGGTTGAAAGAGAACGAACAGGGAACGAGACGGGGGGATTAGAGTGTGAGGGCTGAGACCAGAAATATATCAGGCTAGTTCCGAAGAACTCAGTCATTTTACAGAGGGCTTCTAAAGAGCTTTTAACGTTTTTTCTTTTTTCGCCGGAAATGGGTGGGAAGCTTTTACCTCTAGTGCTGATGCAGTTTAGGGGCTCATAGGTTAAGGAAATTAATCGAATGCCTCTTTTTTAGTTTAGTTTAGGGTTTTCTTTTCTTGCTTTTTGGATTTGACTGTTTTGTTTTTTCTTTTATTTGATGGTTTTAATGGTGTGCCGTTTGGGTGCCAAATAGGTGGTGAACAAGTACTTTGTGTTGGGTGATAGGATTGAGGCTATTTGATTTCTTTAATTTTAATGCATCAGTTTTGGTTAAAAAAAATTAAAAAATTTAAGGTATAATGATATTTTGTGTTCCAATTTTATAAAAAAATATTTCTTTCATTTAATTTTTTTTATTACTTGAATTGCCACATGATAAATCAACATTTAATTACATTTTAAATTTTTAAAATTTAAAAAGAAACTATAAAACTATTTGAAATTAAAAATTATTAAAATTATTTTTAAAAATTTAAAAATGTTTTAAAAAATTAATTAAAAAATTTATGTATAATATACGTGACGGTCCACGTGTATGTCACATTAGTAAAATTAAAAAAATATTAAAATTTTCATACATTTTGGAGTGATTTGACCAAAAATACATGTTCAAGAGCTAAAAAGCAAAAATTTAAATGGACGGCTAAAATGACTTTTTTTGTAAAGTTGGATAGCCAAAAAAGTGATTATGCCTAAATTTAATCATAGAGTAAATTGTAGAATTAGTCACCTAACTATTAGCGTGTTTCTATTTTGGTCACCCAACTATGAAAGCTTTCAATTTAGTCACTAATATTTTAGATCATTTTTATTTTGGTCACTCATGTTTTAAATCATTTTTATTTTGGTCACTTTTTGTTAAATGGTTAATGAAAGTGATGATGTGGCCATTTTCTAACTGGTATAATAACACATCTAGTCCTCAATACTTACACATTTTATAAATTTGATCTTAATTCTAAATAATTCAAAACATTTAACCCTCCACATTTACAAATTCTATCAATTTGATCCTTAAACACATATAATTAAATATAAATTATATATTATGAAAATGTACAAATATAATAATCATAAAAAATATTATATGTGTTCATATTTAATTATAATTATAAGGCTAAAATATGCATTTAGTCACTCGAACTTGATACATTCTCCCAAGTTAGTACTTATTATTTTTCTTGTCCCAAGTTGGTACCCGAATTTGTATTCCATCAAGGGTTTTGGTACTTTTTGTAACAATGTTAAATATAGGACATATGGCACTCTTGGGTTATGACACGTGGCATTGATGATGCCATAATCTATTTTTTATAATTGTTTTGAAATTTTTAAAGAATATATAAATTATATAATTTTTAATATAAAATAAATTATAAATTAAAAATATATGTATCTAAAAATAAAAAAATATTATTAAAAAATCTAAAACTCAAGTTAGAAAAATAAAACCCCCAAAAAAATTACATATTTTTCTAAATAAATTGCAAACAAATTGGATGAAAATCAATTTTAGAATAAATTTATGCTTAAAATGGGTCCTAGAGGTGTCCATGGGCTGGATTGGGCCCAACCAAAATTTTATGCCCGTTTGCTAGGCCCGGGCTCGACCCGAAAAATGGGCCTAAAATTTTGCCTAGGCTCGGCCTAGATAAAAATGTTAAAATCTGATCCATACATCAAAAATACTAAAAACATTAAAATAAATGTTTCCCAACAAATTGAAAATAAATTTTAAAAAATATATATACCTAAATAACACTAAGATAAGTTCAACGTAACAAGCAAATACCTCTAAAATAGTAACAAAATTTACAATAAAACAAGAGTTATATAATATCCAAAAAAAATACAACACAATAGTAGCAACATAATAGTAAAATGGTAGCAAAATAGTGAAAACACAACAAGAAAATAACAACAAACCAGTAAAAAATAGCAAGAAAAGAGTAAAAAAAAAGTTTTTTTTTTTGCATATTCAGGGCGGGCCCGTGTAACAGCTCGATTTAAGGGCTAGTCGGAACAGTGATCTCGGGATCACTAATCTGAGATTTGAGAAATTTATTTTCGTGCAATTTTATGAATTAGTATATGGTTGTATAAGTACATGAGAATTTTGGAATTTAAATTCTAGCGATTTCATGTTTAATCGCGAAAAAGGACTAAATCCCATAAAGTACGAAAGTTCCATTTTATAAGCAAAAGGTACCAAATAGCCATAGATTAATAATTGGAGGTCTTTAAAAGGCAATTAGACCCCCAATACATGCTTGGCCGGCCATAGGGGACAAGAATTGACCAAGTTGGTCAAAGTTGGTGATGTTTGGTGGATTAAATTGATAGTTTAATATTAAAATAAAGAAAAGATGATGTCCATCTTTCTTCTTCATTTTCTTCCACCGAAATTTGCAAGAGAAATAAGGGTTGAAAGCTTCAAAAATTTGAGCACACTCATCTCTTCATTAGTAAGTGTTCTAGTGATCTTTTCTTGAAAATAGTTGTACTTTTGAAACCCCTAGAGCTTAAGCTTTCAAATGAGGGGACTATTGTGCAATATGGTGAAAAGTTTAGAGTTTTTCCATGAGAGCTATCATTGTTATTTGCTACATTTTTATGGAAGAAATCGAGTCTTAGTTGTTAGATGAACAACTTTAAGGTGTTGTCTTGAAAACACCTAATTGGACCTTGATGAAAAGGTTACAAATTTGTAGTAATTATGTGAAATGTTGAGTTTTGATGATAGCTATAAGAGTGCTAAATGTTCACCTAGGCTTGTTGAAGATAGAAATGTGATTAGAATTTATTTCCGAGCCTAGGGGCAAAATGGTCATTTTGCCAAAGTCTAGAGGCAAAATAGTAATTTTGACAAAGCATGATTATCGAAATGCTTTTATTAATGTGATGATTAAAATGAGATAAATTATTATTATAGATCAAGAAATACAAAGCCTGGATCAAAACCGAGGCTAGAACAAAGTCGAGGACTAGATTGCATATCTATATACATTTTGAATACCGAGGTAAGTTTGTATGAATTAAAATTTTACGTGAATTCTCATTCAATTACTTGTTATGTTAGATAATGTATATTATTTCTATGAAGTAAAATTATTGATATTATGAAGAGAAAAGTAAATGAGAATATGTATGAAAAAGTCTCGGTTGAAGTCTCGAAATAATGAGGATACTATTATCACAACATGTGATAAGGAAAGTCCATGTAAGACCATGTCAAGACATGGCATCGGCATAAGGCAAGGATATCATGTAAGTCCATGACAACTCATGGCATTGAAAAGTTATTATAAGGCAAAGGTCTCATGTAAGTCCAAGCCAAGGCTTGGCATTGGTGAATTCATAAGGCAAAGATGTCATGTAAGTCCATGTCAAGACATGGCATTGATAAAATTCATAGGGCAAGATACCACGTAAGCCCATGTCAAGACATGGCAATTGGTAAGTTTCCAAAGGAAACACATAAGGAGGGCCTCGTGTAAGACCATGTCTGGGACATGGCATCGACACCGAACTAAGGATCCCATGTAAGACCATATTTTGGATATGGCATTGGCATCATAAGGCAATCCCATGTAAGACCATGTCTGGGACATGGCATTGGCATCGAGATACATGTTTGATGAGATTGAGTAACCTCAACTATTTCGGGAAATTCAACGGGTAAAAGAGCTAAATATGAAAGAGACAACAAGAAAGTCAAGTAAGTAAAGATGCATTAAGATAAGTTATACAAGGTTAATGTAAAACATTTTTCATGTTAAGAAAGATGAAAGTTGAGTTTACTTTTGCATAAGCAAAATGTACTAATCTATGTGATCAAGTGACACAGGTACCATGATTATAATGCAAGTATGAAATTATTATGTATCATGGGAGGAGTAAGTAAGCCATGCACTTAAGTTTTATGTTATTCTTAACTCGAAATGGATGAGTTATAATGAGTTAATATATTGCTATATGAGTTTCATGCAAACTTACTAAGCTATATGCTTACCTCTCTCCCTTCTTCTTTCCTCGCAGTCTTGCCAAGCTAACTCGTGGATCATTGACGTCGGAGCTCGGAGCACACTATCCATCACTATTTTGGTATAGTCAAGTTGTCTTTATTAAGTATGGCATGTATAGGAATTATTTGATCTTGATGTAAGTCCTAAAAGGGACCAAAGTGTTGGCTACTAAGTTACTATTCTTTTGTATATGGCTAAAGAGATTGGCCAATATTTACTAAGTTTATACATCAATTGATGATGAGTTATGCATTGTTATTCATGTTTTTGATGAAGTATTTAAGTGGTTAGATTGAGTATATGAATGATTTTGATTTCAGGGTGGTAATTGGCTTGGAAAATAGCCTTTAAGTGTCCACACGGGTAGACACACGGGTGTGTGTCTAAGCCTTGTGTGACACATAGTCAACCCACATGGGTGTGTTAATAGGCTGTGTGTCCCCTGTATGTTAGTGTTTTAAGTCAGTGTCGACCACGGGCTAGCCACACGGGCGTGTGCCTTGGCCGTGTGCTAATTAAGGGTCGATGACATCATAGTCAGAGAGCTCCACGGGTAGAAGACACGGACGTGTCTAGGCCGTGTGAAAGACACGGGCCATTGACACGGGCGTGTGTCAAGCCGTGTGAAAACCCCTATAGGTTGTAATAAAAATAAATTGTACACGGGCTAGGGACATGGGTGTGTAAGACCACACGGCCTGCCCACACAAGCGTGTCCCAGGTCACACGGGCATGTGACCCCTGTTTAGACAAGAATTTTCAAAGAGAGTAAAAGTTTTCGGTTAATCTTCGAAACCATCGGGATGTATGTTTATGGCCTCGTAGGCCTATGAGACAAATGTTATGACCACGAAAAGAAAGTTTTTAAATCGGAACGAAATTTTACCGCCCGTTAATACATGTTTAAGTAAGGTGAAGGATAGTAATGCCCTGTATCCGGTTTCGGCATCGGACATGGGTGAGGGGTGTTACATCCCATTCCAAAAAACCCTTACCCGAGGCTCGACCCGTATTCTTAATAGTCGTTATTTTTTTGCCAAACCCATTTTTCGGGCCTATGTTTTTACCCAAACCCTTCCACTTTTCAGGCCTTCGGGCCGAGCCCATGAATAGGTCTAATGGGTCCTAATTATTACATGATTCTTCAAGTCAATAAAGATTGCAAAAGAAGTTGATTTGAAAAAAGCTTATAGGAAGCTTTTTCGTTTTTATTTTTATTATTTTTTAATTATTTGATAGGTTTCATAGGAAACTTTGGGTTCCTCTATTGAGAATGCTATTAGTACGATCATGAATAAAGTTTATAAAAATAACAAATTTATTGAGTTTTAGGGGGTTTTGCATTTTTGAGTTTATCAAAACCACAGATTTACATATAAGTTTACCAAGATTTAATTAATGTGTTTAAGGATCAAATTGATAGAATTTGTAAATGTGGATGGTTAAATTTATTGAACTATTTAGAATTTGGATCAAATATGTAGAATTTGTAAGTATTGAGGACGAAATGTGTTATTGTACTAGTTAGACTAACGCCACATCATCACTTCCATTTACTATTTAACAGAGAGTGGTGAAAATAGAAACAATCTAAAATGTGAGTGACAAAAATAGAAATTATCTAAAACATCAGTGACTAAATTGAAAATTTTCATAGTTGAGTGACTAGAACAGAAACACACTAATAGTTGGGTGACTAATTCTATTGTTTACCTTTAATTATAATATACTAATAAGTGTTAGGTGCAATACTAAAGTATATTGCACTCTCAAGGAGAAAACAGAGTTCAAATATTGGAAGCGACCTTGTTTTGAGGACGACCACAAACCTTAAACCTGAACTGTAAAACATATATGAAAAATACCAAAAAATTAATTATAATACATAAATATTAATATTGAAAACTAATATCTTGTTATTTTTAATTAGTAAATTGAATTATCAAAATAATTTATGGAAATTATTTATTATATGGAGTGATTTTTTTCCTTCTCTCGTTTGGATTTGTTGAATGACGCGAACTGATGATATTTTATATTTGAAATTTATTTAATCTCAATTATTTGTTATTTTTAATGTATTTCATGTATGTTATATATATTAAGGGTTAATATTTGATATATTGGCAGTGTTTTTTTTTATTTTACAAGTAGTTTTAAAAAATTGTTATGTGATTTTTTAAATATTTATTCTTTTAATATTTTACTATACATCTATAAGACATTTGTCAACTTCCTAACTTTATTTGTAGAGTTTAAAAACTTTACTGGTACTGTACCAAATATTATTATTTTTAATATCAATAAATCAAAAACATTATAACAAATTATATTGATACCAATACATATCAATTCCAATAAAAATGATACATTCATGGATACAATACTCAATACCATATAACCCCTTTACAATTCTCTTATTTAAAAAACCTTTAATTGAGTTGGTATTATTAATAAAGTAACACTAGTTAGACTAATCAAAAAATTAAAATTATACTAATAAAATAAAATTAAGAATATCAAGTGTTTTAAAATTTAAAATTAACTACCTGTTTTTATAAATGGTTACGTATCCTTTCTCTACCAAAATTCTACTTCTGATAATTCATGGAAATGAATCGTAGTTATACCTAAATCCTCTTAAAAAAATATAAATAGAAAATAAAAAGAAATGGTCTAATTAGTGGTGCCCCCAAACCAAAACCCGCATCTGTTGGGAGTACTTTAAAATCAATGTAATTTGAGGATGCTATAAACCAAAAGCGAGTGCTTAGGGAAAATAATAATAATAATAATAATAATAATCACGCCAGACATCTCTTATAAAAAGGGCACAACCATCTGCAACAACCCACAAGCCAAGCCTTCCCATATTCCAAACAAGGGCAACTTAACATGTCCTGCCCAACAGTTGGCGCCACCACCCACATAACAAATGGGGTTACCTCTGTTGACTGCCAGAAACAAGTTCGGTCATGGCGGCTTCTTCGTTCCCTTATGGAACTCCTCATCCCAAGTTGCTACTGCGCCTTCATCGACAAACACCATGAAATCAAACACCAAAATTACCTTCAGAGATATTATCAACCACCTGTCTGTACCTCTTCTGGTGTTATTACAGGTACCATCTTTGGTTACCGCAGGGGAAAAGCCAGCTTTTGTATCCAGCCAAACACCAAGTCCAACAACCCAATTCTCCTCCTAGAATTTGCGGTACCTACAGCAGTTTTGGCAAGGGAAATGCAAGGTGGTATCCTCCGAATTGCTCTGGACTGCACCAGCAAAGGAAATAGTAGTGGAAATCCAGACTCGGTTCTGTCGATGCCATTGTGGACTATGTACTGTAATGGAAAGAAAGTTGGGTATGCAGTTAAGCGGAAGCCATCGAAAGCTGATATGGATGCTTTAAGGCTAATGAATTCAGTTGTTGTTGGCACTGGATTGATCAGTGGAAAGGAGCTTGATCATCATGACGATGAACTAATGTACCTGAGGGCTAACTTTGAAAACCTTCGTACTTCACCTGATTCTGAATCTTTCCATTTGATTGATCCCGACGGAAACATTGGTCAAGAGCTTAGCATTTTCTTTTACCGGTCAAGGTGACCTTTAGACCAGTTTTTAGCTTGGCCCCTATAGTTTTTTGAGCTATGTTCATTAGCGTGGCTTTACAACCCTTTGTATTTGATAAACAATCTCTATGTTTTTAGGGGGGACTATGAAGCTCTGTTATTTCTTTTTGCATTACTACGAAATAACTAATTTGGTATAATGTTTTAGCATAAGGATTCAATAGTTTGGATGATGAGATTGGAATCGTGTACATGGTGTTAACATCAAAGATTCAAAACAGCGAAAGCGCATTTAATTTCAGAACCATGATGTTATTACCAGTTACCCTGTGGACAAGGTTGTCCCCATTAAGGCCGATGCCCAAATGACCCGACCACCCGACAATGCCATGTAAAATCTCCATCTCACTATGCAAATTTGGGAAAACAATAATGAAGTATGTCCCATAAAAACAATAACCTTGCCTGGATAACTTTCTCAAGGCTTAATTGAATTATAAATATTATGACAGAGCAACGTGTTCCATGCAGGAGTGTTTTGAGTATGAAACAAATAAATTCATTAAAGATGCTGATTTGCGGATCATGAGAATTTAAACAGTTCACACTTCCAACACATCAAAACACATATAAACATCATCCTCAACATCATCATTATTTGTTTAATTGTTTAGCATATGCTTTTTGTTTTTTTCCCCCTCCAATTGAAAAAATTAAAATTGGACAGCTGCGCTTAAAATCTGTATGAGAAGAATATATGATGATGTACATCATTGAATAAAAGAAACAGTAATATTCCAAAAGAATATATGATTTGATTAATATTGACATTTTTCAGTGTTAGAAAATCCGACAACTTGAGATTACAATCCATTCTCAATTTTGTTGTAGCGATTAAAGTGGATGGGCAATAAAATTGTAATTTCAACACGCAAATCTGGTTATGTATTATCCACATTAAAATATAAATCTAAATTAATTAAATTTATTAAGTATGACTCCTATTTCAGTCAAATTTGAGAAATAATCTTCTAGTTAAATTCTGTTTATTTGTTTCAATCAAACACTGATTAGTTTAGATTATTTTATTATTATTTGACCTATGAATTCAGCCTATAAATAGTCTCTTTTACAACCTTAGAAAAAAACACCCATTAGATATTAGGACTCATAACACATTTAGAGAATTTTGTGTTTACGTTTTGAGAGTTCTTTGTTTTCGGGTTTTCGGGGTTTAGTTTTTATCTCCATCTTTTGTACTTTTCGTTCTATTGCTATTATAGTAAAATTATCTTTGCCCGTGGTTTTTTATCCTCTTTGGAAGGGTTTTTCCACGTTAAATTTGTGTCTTCAATTTCTCAATTTATTTCGCTTTTTTTACTTGTTGCTTAATCGGGTCGATCCTGACAAGTGGTATTAGAGCTAGTTCAATTTCATAGATCAGCCCATTCAGATATGGCAGCAACAAGGTTTGAAATTGAGAAGTTCGATGGTGAGACAAATTTCAATATGTGGCAAGTTCGGATGATGGCAATTCTAGTTCAAACTAGCTTGAAAAAGGTTGTTACCAAGAAAAAGCCTGAGAATTTAAATCAAATAGAATGGGAAGAGCTTGATGAAAAGGCCCTGTCTGCAATCTAGTTATGCCTCGCGAATACGGTATTGCAAGATGTATTGATGGATAAAACCTCATCCGCCTTGTGGAAAATGTTAGAAACTCTTTATGCGACTAAGTCTTTGGCTAACCGTTTAGTGTTGAAACAACGTCTATTTACGTTTCGCATGAACGAAGGTGAGCTTTTTAGAGATCACATCAGTCAATTCATTACTCTTTTAAATGATTTAAAGAATGTTGAGGTTCATATTGACGATGAAGATCAGGCTACGCTATTATTGTGCTCTTTACCCCCTTCATACAAATCTTTCAGGGAGACCCTAATTTATGGCAGAGACAAACTCTTATTCGAAGATGTGAATGGTCATTTGTTGAGTAGAAACAAACTCAACAATGAGTTTGGTTTGGATAGCAAGGCAGATAAGCAAGCTTCCGTTTTGGTAGCATCAAAGAAATAAGACAAAATGTGTCGCTATTGTAAAAAGTTAGGTCAAGTCAAAGTAGATTGTTGTAAACTGCGAAATAAAAGAGCTGCTAAAAGTACGAGGAAGATGTAGCTGGTGCTAATTTGGTCGATGAAAGTGATGATGATTTCTTATTAGTGTCAATGAGCGATAACTCTAAGCTCACGTCCTAATGGATCCTAGATTTGGGATGTTCTTTCCACATGTGTCCCAATAGAGAATGGTTCTCCACATACAGGTCAGTTGAAGGCGGAGTTGTGCACATGGGAAACGATTCATCTGGTAAGGTAATTGGTATTGGTACTGTTAAAATTAGGATACACGATGACGATTAGGACACTCTCAGATGTCAAGTATGTACATGATTTACGAAAGAATCTCATCTCATTGAGTATTTAGACTTGAAAGGATGCAGAATCAACATCTAGTCGAGCAGCATTAAAGTATCTCGTGGAGCTCTCGTTTTGTTAAAAGGTAAAAGAACTGACAGTCTTTATATTCTGGAAGGTTTGTAACACCCCTTACCCGTGTTCAACGCCAGAATCGGATACGAGGCATTACCGAACTTAACTTGTTTAAACATACAACCTTGATCCATAAAATTTCGTTTCAAAATAAAACTTTTCATTCAAGACCATAATGTCCTTATTTTGGGTCTACGGGACCCTAAACATACATAGGAATGGTTTGGGATTAAATCGGAAACTTTTACACACTTAGAAAATTCTTGCTTAAAATAGGGCCATATGCCCGTGTGAAATGGAACACGCCCGTGTGGTCATACACGCCCATGTTCCTAGCCCGTGTGGATTTTATTTTCTAATTCGAACCTACAGGGGTTTTCACACGGTCGGACACACACCCGTGTCCATGGCCCATGTCCCTCACATGGCCATGACACTGCCGTGTCCTTGCCCGTGTGTGAAAACCTTGGCATTCTGTTTATGACGTCATCATCTCAATAAGGTCACACGGCCAAGACACACGCCCGTGTCCTTAGACTTTGTGTCGAATTAAATTCCTAACTTTAGGTGTAGACTTTACACGGCCTGGGCACACGCCCATGTCCATGGCCGTACCTCCACACAGCTGAGGCACACAGCCGTGTGTTTACTACTAAGCATACTAACTTGTAAACCTAGCATGCAAGGGGACACACATCCAATCAACACGCCCATGGGGCTGGCCATGTGTCACACACGGCCTAGACACACGCCCATGTGTCAATCCGTGTGGACATTTGAAAGGCTATCTACCAAGCCAAATGCCACCCTACACAACAACCATACTTATACCAATTCAATCCAACATGTATCATAACTATAAAACACTTCTAGAGACTCAAAATCAAGACATCCATACAAGCATACCCTTAATAATTTCATCATCAATGAATATATATAACTTGTCAAGTATTGGCCCAATTCCAATGACCACTTACAAAATGAATTTGATAACATTAATAGCCAACACTTTGGCTAACAAATATGACATAATAAAAGAGACCAAGTCCTATACATGCCATACTCAAAATGAATCTAACTTTGTTATACCAAAGAGTAGTCAATAGTGTGACTCCCGAACTCCGACGTTTCCATGAATTCTCGAGCTAGTCTTGGCAATGCTACAAGGAAAAGGGAAATGAAAGGGGTAAGCATAAAGCTTAGTAAGTTTGCATGAAGTAAATAGCAACGTAAAGCTCATAATGTCATCAATCCATTACATGAAATAAAAACACAAGTCTTAAGCTCATTTCCATATATTACACGTACTTACTTTTACCAATTACATACCATGCCACATATTGTAATCCATTCTCGTGAATTACTCACATATACCTGTAATCACTTCATCACATAGCCTTAGCACTAATCTCATCTCTATTATACGCTTAACTAGTTATCCCATTGAATCACTTGGGATACTCAAAGATACATGATCATCATCATTCACATAATTTCGACGCCAATGCCACATCCCGGATGTGGTCTTACGTGGGGTCACCACTAGATGTCGATGCCATATCCCATATATGGTCTTATACGAGATCTCATATCTATTATCGATGCCATATCCCGGATATGGTCTTATACGATTCTCATTTTCGATGCCGATGCCATATCCCCGATATGGTCTTATACGGGATCTTAATTAGGTGTCGAGGCCATGTCCCAAATACAGTCTTATACGGGACCTTACCCATCTTAAGTCTTGTTGACATTATTCTCTCATTTATTAAAGTCCAACTGGGATTTCAACATCACAATTCTCATCATTTTCGCATTCAACATCATTACTCAAATTCATAGGAATATTATACATTTTAAATCATACTAGCACGATGTTGAACTTATTACATACAAACTTACCTCAATTTCAAAATAAGCTAAATTGTCGATCTAATTCGACACCTTGCCCTTTCCTCGGTCAAGGTTAATTCTTCGTTCTTTTTGATCTATAACAACAACTTAGCTCATTTAGTTGCCACATTAATAAACACATTTCAATAATCACGTTTTGACAAAATTACCATTTTTCCCTTAAGCTTTCTTAAAATGACCATTTTACCCCTAGGCTCGGAAATCATTTCTAATCAAATTTCTTTCTTTAATGAGCCTAGGTGAACATTTATTACTCTTATGGCAACCCTCAATACTCCTTATTTCACACATTTACCACATATTTTACAATCTTTACAAAAAGTCCTTTTAGGTGTTTTCATGATAACTCCTTTCACAAAAGTTGTTTATCTAATAACTAAGACTCATTTTCTTCCATAAAAATGTAGGAAACAACATAAATGCTCACACGACAAAACTCTAAACTTTCAACCATTTTGCAAAATAGTCCCCTCTTTAGCTAGCTCAAGCTTTAGGGGTTCCAAAAGTACAATTATTATCAAGAAAAATCACCAAAATCACTTGCAAAGAGGACAAGTTGCTGCAAATTTGAAGCTTTCAAATCCCTATTTTGCTGGTATTTTCGGTGGAGAAGAAGAGAGGAAAGATGATATATTTTTCTTTTCTTTATTTTATTATAAAACATCAATTTAGTCACCAAATCTCTACCAACTTTGACTCATTTTTCAAATCTTTGTCCCCTATGGCCGGCCAACCATTACTAGAGGGGTTAATTGCACTTTAAGGACCTCCAATTAATATTCTATAGCTATTAGACACCTTCAGCTTGTAAAAATAGAACTTTCGCACTTTATGCGATTTAGTCCTTTTTAGCAATTAAGCATGAAATCGCAAAAATTAAAGCACCAAAATTTTCATGCACCTATATAATCATGCTATAACTCATAAAATAATATTAAAATAATTTTCTCCAACCTCGGATTAGTGGTCCTGGAACCATTGTTCTAACTAGCCCCTAAATTGGGCTGTTACAAGGTTCTACAGTGACCGGTGAAATCGGACGTCCCTCGTCCGTTACAGAGTCGAAGTCAACTCAGTTGGAGTAGAGGCAACTTGGTCATAGGAGGGAAAAAGGTATAACCGTTTCGTTGAAGAGAGGTTCTCTTTTGGATGTAGGTTTTGAAAAGTTAGGGCACTGTGTTCGTGAAAATCAAACCCGGGTTAGTTTTTATTTGGTAGTGTACAAGTCGAAAGCTAGAAGTCTTCCAGTTCCTAAGCACAGATTCGACTCAGTTAATTCCCTGCATGGTTTAAGATAGGCTCGTGGCGAGCTTTGGCAAAGATGGCGTCGTGGAAATATGAGTCAAGGTGGAGATTTGTTAAGAATGACTCCTATTTCAGTCAAATTTGAAAAATAATCTTCTAGTTAAACTCTAATTATTTGTTTCAATCAAACACTGATTAGTTTAGATTATTTTATTATTATTTGACCTATGAATTTAGCCTATAAATAGGCTATTTTACAACCTTAGAAAAAAACACCCATTAGATATTAGAACTCATAACACATTTAGAGAATTTTGTGTTTACATTTTGATGGTTCTTTGTTTTCGGGTTTTCGGGGTTTAGTTTTTATCTCCATCTTTTGTACTCTTCATTCTGTTGCCATTATAGTTAACTTATCTTTGCCCGTGGTTTTTTATCCTCTTTGGAGGGGTTTTTTCACGTTAAATTTGTGTGTTCAATTTCTCAATTTATTTCACTTTTTTTTACTTGTTGCTTAATCGGATCGATCCTAACAAAATTATTGTTGAATATCTAAATATGTTAATGTTGAGGGGAAGTTAGACTCTCTCTTTAGAAAAATCTTTAAAGTGTTATTCGCTTGAAAGCCGACGAATCCTTCAACAGAAAGTTTTGTCCTTAGCCTTTGCGAAGCGCTAATGTACAATTTATGGAAGAAGGGACACTTCAGTTGGTGGAGATAGGTACCTGCTAGTCCAACTGGTACCATTATTGCAACGTAAAGGCTACACATGCCTTAGTTGGTAGTTCGAATCTCTGCACGTGCATTCTCCATAATTAATATTTTGTACAACACTAAAACCTTTCCTGTGAGCTTGGAGGTACTTATCTCCACCAATTGAAGTGCCCTCTCCATGAACTATACAACGACTCTCTATGGAGGTTAGGGACAAAATCCTAACACGAGGACAATATCTTTTGTTGAGGGGTCCATTAACTTCCAAGCAGTTGAGACTTCGAAGATTTCTCTCAAGAGAGAATCAATCCGACTTCCCAATAGTTAAATATTAGAATTTAGCAAGTCCAAATATTTTATATTTTATATTTTTTAAAATATAATACAAATAATGGATTCAAATGTTTGAATTCGAATCTATTTGTAAAAGTAAAATGAATTTAAACAACCAACACCAAAGGTACATATTCTTGTTATAAATAATAATTAAAATATCCTAATCCATGAATGAAACTATTCATTACCATTGATGTTAAGAACTTTGTAGAAATGTCGGGGTGGGGGCTTAAGATGGTGTTGCATGAGCTGTTATGTTGCTTTCGTTGCGTCGTTTAGCAAAAGAAATGGACGAGGTTGACGCGTCTGTAAACAGTGCAATGGAATTTGAGGTTAAATCTATCTATCTATACTAAAAAAGAAAAGAGTGATAGAACATTAATGAATCCAATATATATATATATATATATATAATTAGTTACATTCATTGAAATATGAACTGTTTAATGTAATGGAACCTAGCAAGCCCTTCAAAACAAACTTTAGACATACGTACACTTTTCTTTCTCGTCACGAATTAAATGTCTCCCCATTTGTCTTCCACCTTTCACCACTCTCCATTTCTTGCTTCTGTTCCTTTTTTTTGTTTGTGTCACTCGTGTGTCTTTATATGAGATCTTTTATTTACTAGTTATTTTTTTAATTTCTTTTTTCTAAAATAAGGATATTTTCTGATTAATTTCAGAAATGTGTGTTTCCGAGTTATCTTTAAACCAGAGATTTTGTATCATGTACGGAGAAGTACACGTAAATGGATTGAGGGTCATGAATTTTTAAGTCTTACTGGTATTATGTAGGTTCCCAACCACCCAAAATAATCATACCAAATAGGCCCATGGGTTTTCGATCATTTATTGCTCATAAACCCAAATAACTTGTATTTAAATGAGAGGACCTTAGCACCCTCTCACTTTTTTTTTTTCACACAACCATAAACTATTTTTCCTACTGGAAGGGTTTAAATCATAAAATCATACTTAAATTATATCATTTTTTTTAAATTATATTTTGTTACTGAAATTAATCTAGTTATTAAAATTTTTTATCTAATCATTTTGTGACACGTGACAATTTTAATTAAAAAATAAAAAAACTTAAATAGTATTTCCTTAAACTTTTTTTTAAAATTATAAACATATTCATCTCTTTTGTTCTCTATCCAAGAACTCTGGTGGTAAAAAAATCAAGAACCCATTAAAAAACTCATCCAAACATTGTTTTTGGTGACAAAACTCAAATTCTAGCGAGCTTTTTTTCCATTTTTAAATTTCAAATTTGATTCCTTTTTCACATCGATTCAAAACTTGTGTATTTTTTTTTCTTAAAATGAACTTTTTTATTTTTATTTTGTATGCATATTGCATAAAATAATTAATGTTGGGTGGACCTCTATAATAAACAAATAAAAAATAAAAAATAAAACATAAAATCCAAATAGAGTAGAAAAAAAAGGTAAGAGGGCTGCAAAGAAACGTTATCTAATATGTTAGGACCTAAAGCCATTAATTTCTTGAACGTTTAAGTTGAATGGAAGTGCCCAACTACAATGGCCACTACGGCTTGGTATTGCATATAGCACCCCTTAGCCTATCAGGAAAAGTGGTGTAACAGCCCGATTTAGGGGCTAGTCGAAACAGTGATCTAGGGATCACTAATCCGAGATTAGAGGAATTTATTTTCATGATATTTTATGAGTTAGATTATAATTGTGTAAGTACATAAGAATTTTGGTACTTTAATTTTAGGGATTTCATGTTTAATCGTGAAAAAGGACTAAATCGCATAAAGTGCGAAAGTTTCATCCTATAAGTTAAAGGTACCAAATAGTTGTAGATTGTAAATTTGAGGTCTTTAGAAGGCAATTTAGCCCTTTAAAAAGGCTTGGCCGGCCGTAGACTATCATAGGAGATAAAGATGGACAAAAATTGGTCAAAGTAGTTGATAATTGGTGACTAATTTGACTAGTATTGATCTGTCACACATTGTTCCTGTCGACGAGATTGAGTTACGACTGGATTTAATGTTTGAGGAGAAACCTATTCAGATTATAGATTGTGGTGTTAAGGTGTTAAGGAAAAACAACTATTCTCTGATTAAGGTGTTTTGGCGGAATCACGGAACTGAGGAAGCCATTTGGGAACCTAAAGATTTGATTCGGCGACAATACCCGTATCTGTTTAAGTCAGGTAAATTTCAAGGCCAAAATTTCTTTTAAGGGGAGAGAGTTGTAACGCCCCAAATTTTGAGCTTTTGATTATAGAATTATATAGTAATTAAATCTCTGTATCTATAGTTTTGTGTTTTGCTATTGTGTTTAAGGTCTGGAGTTTGATTCGCATTGTTAGAAGTTTTATTCTTTTAAAACAACCCTTATCCATACATTACATAGTTAAATGTAATTTTGTGTAAACTTGTATCAAGAATGAGCCTGCTGGTTCAATGGTTAAGCCTCTACGTTCTGTCTAGTCCCATGTTCAAGTCCCATCATATGCTTTAGGAAATATTTTGCTTGTTGTCAAAAAATTCGCTGGTGATTAAGACAAAATATTTTAAACGTTTCTTTTTTTTTCCTTTCTTTTCCTCTTTACGTTTTTCCATCTTTTTCTCTTATATTTTTCTTTTTCCTTTTCTTTTGCCTTTTGTTTTTACATCTTTTGAGCGTGCTGTTGTCGATCGTTGGACTTTTCATTCTGATCTGTTGTACGAGTTGGGTAAGTATGTCTTCTGTGATGTCAATTGTGTTAATTCGTTAAAAGTTCTAAGAAATGACAATGCCGTACCATTGATAGTTTGCGCTAATGGATAAATTCTCGTTGTTAAACAATGTTGGTTCCTTATTTTAGGAATAGGTGTTGGAAGTAATGAATCTCGACAGGTTAATTCGAGTAATCGTAATTAATCTTTCAGTAAGTGTCGATTCCGTTGAAGATTTTATGTTGAAGTTTTCAACATAAGTTTCTGTGTATAATTGTGCTTCATTGTCGTTAAATTCAGTTGATTGAATGATTGGATGGTAGTTTTAGGCTTCGGAGACTCTCTACGTTGTAGTCGCTTCAAAATATGTTCAGGTGTATAATGAAAACCCCTGTTTTTGCAAATTTTAGATGCTGGAAAATGTGGTTGTTGACGCCACTGGCCAGGGACATGGGTGTGTACCCAGGCCGTGTGGCTCACACGGCCGTGTGCCAGGCTATGTGGTTGGCTATATAACTCACTGTTCATCGAATTTTTGCCACACAGGTAAAGGACATGGACGTGTGTCTGGTCGTGTGTGGTTTTGTTAGTGTATGGTTCACACAGTCAAAGACATGGGCATGTGCCCAGGCTGTGTAACTCATTGTTTATGATTTAGAATCATACGAGCAGATGACATGGGCGTATGCCCAAGCCGTTGAGCCACACGGGCAAGGACATGGGTGTGTGTCCAGGCCATGTAACTCACTGTTTACGACTTAGAACCGTACGGGTAGATGACATGGGCATGTGCTAGGTCGTGTGAGCCACACGAGTAAGGACATGGGCATGTGTCTCGGTCGTGTAACTCACTGTGTATGTAACAGCCTAATTTAGGGGCTAGTCAGAACAGTGATCTCGGGATCACTAATCCGAGATTAGAGAAATTTATTTTCATGTCATTTTATGAGTCAGAGCGTGATGGTATATGTACATGAGAATTTTGGTACTTTAATTTTAACGGTTTCATGTTTAATCGCGAAAAAGGACTAAATCGCATAAAGTGCAAAAGTTACATCCTATAAGCTAAAGGTATCAAATAGCCATAGATTGTAAATTTGAGGTCTTTAAAAGACAATTTAACCTCTTGTAAATGCTTGGCCGGCCATAGGGGACAAGAATTCACCAAGTTGGTCAAAGTTGATGAGTAGGTGGGCTAAATTGATAGCTTAATATTAGAATAAAGAAAAGATGATATCAATCTTTCTCGCTCATCTCTTCCACCGAAAATTGCCAGCCAAATAGGGGTTGAAAGCTTCAAAACTTTCAGCACACTCTTCTCTTCATAAGTAGTGTTCTAGTAATCTTTTCTTGAAAATAGTTGTACTTTTGAGACCCCTAAAGCTTAAGCTTTCAAATGAGGGGACTAATGTGCAATATGGTGATGAATTTAGAGTTTTTCAATGAAAGCTACCATTGTTAATTTCTGCATTTTTATGGAAGAAAATGAATCTTAGTTGTTAGATGAACAACTTTTGTGAAAGGTGTTGTCTTGAAAACACCTAATTGGACCTTGATGAAAAGGTTACAAAGTTGTAGTAATTATGTGAAATATTGAGTTTTGATGATAGCTATAAGAGTATTAAATGTTCACCTAGGCTTGTTGAAGGTAGAAATGTGATTAGAATTTATTTTTGAACCTAGGGGCTAAATGGTTATTTTGCCAAAGTTTAGAGGCAAAATAGTAATTTTGCCTAAGCATGATCATTGAAATGCTTTTATTAATATGGTGATTAAAATGAGCTAAATTGCTATTATAGAGCAAAAAGAACCGAGAATCCGCCTCGATCGAGGAAAGAACAAAGTTTTGGACTAAACCAACGAGTAGCTAATTTTGAAATCGAGGTAAGTTTGTATGTGATTAATGCAACATTTATGTTAGCATAATTGAGAACGCTTTGTATCATATTGATGCATGATGCTCTACTAAATTGAGTAGTTAATGTTGAATGAGATGTTGAGGTCCTAGTGGACTATATTGAATATGAAAATGCTATGATCGAGATATGAAATAGATAAGGTCCCGTATAAGACCATGTCCGGGACATGGCCTTGACACCGAGTTGAGATCCTGCATAAGACCATATCTGGGATATGGTTTCGGTAATGAATATGAGAATTGTATAAGATCGTATCCGGGATATGGCATCAATACTTGATGTGAAAGTCCATATAAGACCATGTCCGGGATATGGCATTGGCATTTAGAAATGACTCCATATAAGACCATATTCGGGATATGGCATTGGCATTTAGAAGTGACTCCATATAAGACCACCTCGGGGATGTGACATTGGCTTCGTACCTACATGAATGACGATTAATATGCATCTTTGACTATCCCTAGTGATTAATGGGATAAGTAGATGAGTTTAGAAGTAGAAATGAGAATTGTACTAAAGTCATGTGAATGAGTGAATACAGGTACTCGTGAATGAGTCACGAAGAAACGATTACGATGTGTAGCACGATATGTGCTAAATAAGGGTAATCATAAGTAAGTATGGCAAGAAGCCTATGACTTGTGTATGGTTAGTTAATGCCTTGGATGGATTATATATCGAGCTTATTGTTGCTATTTATTTCCATGCAAACTTACTAAGCTTTATGGTTACCCCTTTCATTGCCCTTTCTCCTTGTAGTATTGCCAAGATAACTCGAGGAACGTGGACGTAGGAGTTCGAAAATCGCACTATCGACATCACTTTGGTATAACAATTTAGACTTATTTTGAGTATGGCTTGTATAGGACTCGAGTATTTGTTAAGTTGTAATTGTTAGCCAAAGTGTTTGCTATGTATGTTACTAAAGCTATTTTGTAAATGGTCTTATAAGTTAGGCCAATACTTGGCAAATTCTTTTGCTTAATGAAGATGATTTTCATGAAGTATATGCCTTTGTGTATGCCTTAATGTTTTGAATTGAGTTCTTGAATGTGTCTTGGGGTTTTAGATGATGTTGACTTGAATTGGAGTATGTATGTGTGCAATTTAGGGTGGCAAAGGGCTTGGTAGATAGCCATTTAATTGTCCACACAGGTAGACACACGGGCGTGTGTCTAGGCCATATGTAACACACGGTCAACCTTGTGGGCGTGTGGATCGACCGTGTGTCCCCTTGCATGCTAGAATTGCAAGTCAGTAAGCCTTGTCGTAACCACACGGGCAGAGACACAGCCGTGTGTCTCAGCCGTGTGGGAAGTACGGCCTAAGACATTGGCGTGTGAAGTCTGCACCTGAAATGTAGAATTTAATTCGACACACGGGCTAAGGACACGGGCGTGTGCCTTGGCCGTGTGACCATAGTGAGATGATGACGTCATAGTCAGAATGCCAAGGTTTTGGCACACGGGCTAAGGCACGGGCGTGTCAAGGTCGTGTGAGGGACACGGGCATGTGTCCGGCCATGTGAATTTGGTCAGGATCGACCACGGGTGGGAGACACGGGCATGTCTTAGGGGCACACAGGCGTGTCCCTAGACCAACACGGGTGTGTGGCCCTTGTTTTGAAAAACAGTTTTTCTAAGTTCGTAAAAGTTCCCGGATAGATTCCGAAACCTCTCGGAGGTATGCTTAGGGCCTTGTGGGCCAAGAATGAGCAAGTGATGAGTCTAAATGAAATTTTATAGCCCTATTTGAGACGTTTAAGCGAGATAAGTTAGATAATGCCTTAAACCTGGTTCCGGCTTTGAGCACAAGTAAGGGGTGTTACAGTTTATGATTTAGAATCACACGGGAAAATGACATGGGCGTGTGCCCATGCTGTGTAAGCCGTACTGGCAAGGACATGGGCGTCTCCAGGCCATGTAACATCTTTTTTTCTTTTACAGATTTTAATTATTTTGATTTTTTCCATAAATTAATATTTTTTATTTTTGTGAAATCAATTTTTTAAAAAATATTAGTAATTTTGTGTATTTTTTTATACCATTAACATATAATTTTAGTAATTATTTTACCCTAAACCCAAAATCTCAAACCTTAAACTCAAATCATGAACCTTAAATCTTAAACTCCGAACTTTAAAGTTTAGGGTTTGGATTCATGATTTAAGGTTCAAGATTTGATTTTGGGTTTGAGGTTCAAGATTCAAATTTAGGGTTTAGGTTTAAGGATATAAAGTTATGGGTTACGAGTTTGGGGTTTATGTTTAAGGATTTGGGGTTATAAATTTAGATTTAGGATTTGAGATTCTAGATTCAGGGTTTTGGATTCAATATAGAAAAATTTACGAAAATTATGTATCAATGACATCAAAAAAATTATTGAAATATTATTAAGTAATTAGAAATGGACCATAAATAATGTGATAGAAAGATTTAATAAAATAATTTCTCTATGGATGGGTATATAATAATAATTTTATGTCTTTAAAATTCGATGATGTGGTAAAATTTTATTGGTACTTAAAAATCTTAGTTTTTAAGATCATCCTAAACTAAGTTATTCCCTTAAAAAAATAGTTATTTTCTTCTCTTATGTTCCTTTTCATGTTTGGCAAGCTTCTGCCTCTAGAGAATCCAAGGCTTTCTGGTTTTCGGTGGCAGAGCAGCTGCAATGGCCGGTATAATTTCTTAAAAAAAATTCACTTTAAAAAAAACTATGTTCATGATAGTTCCAAAACCCAAAACTTCTATTTTTTTTTTGAAAAACTCTTTTACACACACATAAAAAAAAAAAGAAGAAAAAACCTGCCTTTTTGAGATCTGGTTGGGGATTTTGGTTTCCTCGCAAATAAGGCTTAAAAGGCAGATGATTTTGCTTCGTTGAAAGAGCATTTGGCAGCAAAAAAGGGAATGTAGCACATTGTCCAATTGTCTCGGCAGAAGTTAGAAAAAGCATTGCTCAACAGCTTAATGAATATCATAATGAAAAAACTATAAAGCAGAGGAGGAAAGAAGAATTGGAGGAAATAATAAGATTAGGAGATCATAGAGATTATGGTGATGATGATGAGGAGGAGTTAACTATTGCAAGACGTGAGAGTATAAGATCCAAAATTGAATGGGAAGAAAGACAACGTCGAAGAGCAAGAACTGGTCAAGATTCAGTTTATGAAATTGGGGGACGTAGTAGTTCTGAAACTCAAGTATCTAACAGATCATTCAGTATCCATAATTCTGAAAGAAGTGGGAGGGAACATCAGTAGACTAATTTTAACTCTCCTGGAGCTAGGTTAGCAAATATGGATCCTGTTCTTAAAAGATTAAAAAGTTCGAAGCAACCAAAACTCACTACAAGCTTCTTGAAAAATGCAAAAGGAAAGCTGGGGAAAGAAATGTCAAAGTTAATATTGCATGAAGCTTTCCCTGCAAGAATTGCAAAGTCACCATTTCTACAGTCTGTACTTCAAGTTGCAGCTGAAGTTGAAAATTAGTTAGGCGCCCTTTAGCTTATGAGGTGACAGGAGTGTATTTGGAAGAAGAGTATAAGGAAATACAAGAATGGGTGAATGCCTTTAAGCCTATCTGGGAAGAAAGAGGTGTGGCCATTATGTGTGATGGATGGAAAAGGACTAGAAATCAACATATAATCAATTTCTTGATTTATAGTCCTAGAAGTGCTATTTTTAAAAAGTCAATTGATGCTAGCAGTGTTACCTTTCGTACTGCTGAGTATTATTTTAATATAATGGATAAAATGGTGGATGAAATTGGTGAAGAATTTATTGTTCAATTTGTTACAGATAATGAAACAGCGATCAAAGTCGGTGGTAAACTGTTGATGCAAAAGAGAAGGCACTTGTATTGGTCAGCATGTTTTGCTCATTACTTGGACCTTATTTTGAAAGAAATTGGTAACAGAAAAAGTGTGAGAAGGGTCCTAGATGAAGCAAAAAAGATAACTTCTTTCATATACAATCATACATGTATGATTGATTATATGTAGAGATATACCCAGGGAAGATAACTCTTGCGACCTGGGATTACTAGAGTTGCTACCAATTTCATTGCTTCGGAGAGTATTGTTAGAAGCAAACAAGCACTAAAAGAAATAGTGACTTCTTTAGAATGGAGAAGGTCCACATATGGAAGAAAACCAGCTGGATTAGACATGATGGAAGTCATTAACTCCAGCCAATTTTGGAAAAAGACTGTTGATGTCCTAAAGATCCAAAATTGTTGGTTAAAGTATTAAGGATGTGTGATGGTGATGACAAACCGACTATGGGTTTTATTTATGAAGTTATGGATAGAGCAAAGTTGGCGATTCAAAGAGATTGTGTCTATTACAAGAAATATTGGGAAATAATTGATAGGAGATGGAGTAATCAACTTCATAGTGATTTACATTCTGCTGGTACATCGTAAAACTTTTAACTTTTTAGATTGTGAAGTATTTTGCTTAGATATTTATTATATTATTTTTATATAGGATATTTTTTAAATCCGTAATTTGGCAATTTGAAAAAAAATCAAATCTGATTAGTAAGATAAAATAGGACTTATAAATTTAATTAATTTGAAATATTTATATATTTATAAGTTTGTCTTCTTTATTTTTTATTATATTTAATCTTTTTTTGGTATATTACAAAAACAGATCAAAGGCTGAACAACCAATGTGACTAGTGTAACTTAAACCTAAATTACATTTAAGACAGTGAACATCATTAACCATTAAGCCACCACATAATTGTTGAAATAAGACAACAGTGAATTATATATAAAGAATAAAGGTATTGCAAATTGGGTGGGTTATTATTTATTAATTTAGGAATATTATATAGACACTATTAGCTGAAGAGTTTTGATATAACCATATTCATCGTGTTACCATACTGCACCTTCACTAAAAAAAGTTTTGATGTTTTTAATTCCAACAACATACAATTTCTTGTATTGTGGCAATTTTTGTGGCTTGGAGTTTTAATTGCCTTGAACGCAATAGAAACTTGAAATTTTTATGTGATTAGTAGCAAATATTAAATACACATTTTGAAATAAAATTTGCGACAACACATAGCTACTTAAAATCGCGATTTACAACTGGAAATATAAAAAGAAAATATGGATGTTATGATTTTTATTTATAATTTCTATTTTTTAAATAAATAAATTTTCTTATCCAGTATTAAATTCACAAACAATTAATCAATTAATTAACTTTTATTATTTATCTCTCCGTGTATTTTCTTTATGTACCATGTCCCATGTCCCATTAAAGATGTCTCACAATTAGAGGTGTTTATAGATTAGATTCAATTAAAATTTTAAGTTCTATAGTTAGATCTGGGTCCGGCCTGAAAAATAGGTCTAAAATTTTATATAAATTCGACTCGGATAAAAATGTTAAAAGCTGAATTCTACTCGGCTTGGTTGTATTAATTTTTATTATATTAACTTTTTATATAATTTTTTTAAAAAATTATGATACATTAAAAATATTAAAATAAATATTTCTTAACAAATTAAAAATAAATTTAAAAATATATATTTAAATAACACTAAGAATGTACAACTTAACAAGCAAATGTCTCTAAAAATAATAATAAAATTAACAATAAAATAAGAGTTATACAATAACAATAAATAATAACAATATAACAATAAAATGATAGTAAAATAATAAAAAACAACAAAAAAAAATAAAAATAACAAGAAAAGAATAAAAAATAATAATTTCTACTATACATATAAATTCATACTTTTACCCAAACCCTCTTCTCACTTTTTAAATTTAAATGAACCCGAATAAATCTACTCACAGCTTCGGGCTGTAGTGGTGAAAGTGGAAACCATATTCCATAACCCAAAAAGTAAAGAAAAATGAAAGTAAGAGCATACCACGTTTATGAAGGTGGACCAACGTCATTTCTCTCTCCAATCCTTATCCTACACCATAGGATGAACTTTGATCTAAAGGATTATAGCGTGAACCTCCACTTTCTTAATGTCGCCTTGCTCCCCTTTTTTGAAGGCTAAATAAATATATTAAAAAACAAATCTTTTAAATTTATTAATTTAAAGATATATTCATTATGTAAAATTTTTTATATAAGCTTTAATTTTATATATTTTTATACATAAAATTTTTATTTGATCACTTGTCATAAATCATTTATATAATTATTAATATAATATCATTTTATATTTATATATACATTACTATACAAATAATTATATATATCTAATATCAAAATAAATTAATGTTTCTATTTATTAAAATGTGTATGATTAAATCAAAATTAAAGTTTTATATATTATTTGAACCACAATTAAAGTTTTATATGTATAATTACATCAAATCAAAATTCATGTATAATTTTAAAATTTTCTATTAATTTAATTAAAAACAAACCCTCTATTATACCGATTTATATTTTGTTTTAATTTTTTAATTTTGCGTTTTACTTAAGTCCTTTATTTGTTTTCAACTAAATTCTTAACCTTAATTTTTACCCTTGAATAATCATATTTCATTTTGAATATATAATTACTTTTAAGTAGCGTAAAAAAGAAGAAATTAACTGAAAATAAAATGTTTGGGGAGTACCTTAAATCTAGTTGATGAGGGAACATTATTGGACAAGGAGCCCGATGATGCGTGTGAGCCAAAGCGAAGGCTGGAAGCCTCGTTTGGTTGAAAAAAAAAATGAAATATGACGGTAATAAAATAGAGTTTTAATTAGTAATTCATTATTTTGCTGAATGAAATAGAATAAAGTTGTAATAGTTTTGTATTTGTTGAATGAAATAAATCTTGCAATAACATGAGGAAAAATGTTTAAATGACCAAAATATCCTTAATAAAATTGTTTTAGGTAGATGATTATTATTATTGTTATTAAATTTTAATAAGAATATTGTTAAATATAATTTAATAATAATAAATAATGTAATCATATTTTAACATAATTTTTATTAAATACAATTTAATAAAATAATATATGATTTAATAACATTATTAATATAATTATTATTAAAATATGAATTAATAAATAACCTACTTTATTTTTTTAAATTGTAATGCATATTTAATATGCTAAAATATCATTAACGAAACAAATAACTTAATTACCTTCTAAACTAAAAAGCAAAAGATTAGATCTAATAAATAGCTTGAGCATTATATTTTACATCTAAACATAACGTTCATACATTAGCAAAAAGTTACATGATGTCATTAACTTATATGTCATAATCTATATGTTAAATTTTACACACCAAAAAGTTACAACAGTACGCCATTCTACTAATTGCATCTTGCCACCAAATATTACATATACAAAAACTTACCAAAACATCACCAACACAACCATGATTTATTTCAATCGTACTGAAGAATGTAGATTGAAAAAAAAATGAGTATTTGCGTTGGATGGTCAAGAATTTTGCTCAATGCATGATAGCACTCATTCTCAGTTAATCTTTCTACTTCGTATAGGATCGGATATAATTTTTGAGCACATTCTTGAATCACTTTCTCGGAGGCAATGCTCCTACTTAATTTAAGGCCAACAATCCGTATGTTTTCCCCTAATAACATGGAAGCATCAATAATTGAAGTAGAAATTTGTTCGCTTCCATCAGAAATCTTTTTTTGCTTCTTTGAAGATGTGGAACTATCTTGGTTTGGCTTCGGTGGTTGCGATTGTGTAGTCGAGGCATCCATCTCATCCAAGAAAACATCATCTTCGCATCCTCGGTAATAGTTTCCTTCTTGAAGATCATTTGCAGTAGCTACATCCTCAACATCTATTTCTTCAACAATATCTGCAGTTGTTTGAGCATATTTCCCAATGGCTCGATCTTTTGCATATATGGAAGTGAGTTGGTCATAATAAGAGAAACCACGATGTCTGAATTGACCAACTGCTTTATGACTCTATAAAAAAATGAATCCACATTAGATATAAGTTTGGTCAAAATAAGATAATAAAGATAAGAAATAATTCTTACACTTATATATGAGTTCCACACAGCATCTTCAGCAACAACCATCTATCTATGCTCATCCCAACCAAAGCCGTTATTGTCTTTTTCACTGAGTATGTCGTAAACAATTGCCCAATCCCTTTTTAATGGCCTAATCTTCGATTTAAGATTAGACTTAGACTTTAACATAGCATGAGGTAAAACTTTTTCTAACATTCTTTTTAACTCATTTAGATTGTCAGCCTTGAATCCGTATCTGCGTTATAAGTTCCAACATTGTACAAGTTGACCATATATGCAACCAATGCAGCATCTTCTTTTGGAACCCATTTCCTTTTGGTTCCTCGAGAATTTTGGGAAGAAGCACTTGATTGTGAAAAACCTAACATAACTATCTTAAGAAAAAAACGCAAATTAAAATTAGGTTCGATATTATGAATTAGAAGGTCGGCACTTTATAAAATTATAACACATGACGAATCAAAAGAAAATAAATTAAAGTTGTAATTCAACAAGTTTGTACAATACATAAAGACAATTCAAACAACACCAAAGTTTCGTAAACCAGATACATGAAATAACATAAACAAATTAACCTTCTACTATGTTTTCATAAACCTAATTAATTTCTAGATGCTTGTCATTCATAGAACATTTGATTGGCTAGTTCCATCCTCAAAGTAGCTTATGTATCTAATGGATGAATATTTGCGATATTTGGATCATAGTCATCTATTACATTACTAGCTAATCCTTCTCCCAGCTCCACTTCAATAGGATCAAGACTCATATAGGTTCGAATAAAATTATGGAGCAAACATCATGCAATAATGATTCTATTATGCATCATCACATTATAGAATGATAGAGTCCTAAATATTCCCCATCTAAGTTTTAATAACCAAATCATCTTTCATATTGAAAAATTCTTCTGGAGTACTTGGTTAGTAACCTTGAGGCCACTCATTCAAATGATATCTTTGTCCTCTAAAAGGCGCGAGATATCCCTCACACTTTGTGTAACTAACATCAACTAGATAATAGCAACCTATAAAAAAGAAAAAAAAAACTATTTATCATGGTTAACTTTACCAAAAAAGTATGATTTTAAAAATTAATTCTAATTCCTCCAATTCTACACTTTACCATGAGGAAATTTATACTATGTCTCCTACTAATGGCATCTCGAAGAACCCATCCATCAACAATAGAACCTTCCCAACCATGAAGAATATAAAGAAAATGCATATCAGGTGTACAAACACCTAACATATTTGTTGCTATGTCACATTTTCACGTTCGATATATAGGTTTATCAACTGTTGGAACCCTATTCTTGATGTGAGTTCCATCTAAAGCACCTAAGCAATTCTATATCACATGTATAAAACCTCAGATTAGGTTACTATATTTAAATCTAAATCAACTAAATTATGTATGAGCTATATGTGGAACTCACTTCAATACCTTGAACCATTTCCACCTTGGGTCGGTAGAATTAGCTGTAATTGGCTCTGCCCTTTTAAATAGCACATTTTGCAAGCGTATGATAGCATTTAAAACATTGTGAAATGATCTATTAACGGTTTCCCTGGACCTATTAAAGTTATTCTTGATAACTCGGTTTTTAAGGTGATGAGAAATGATATGTAAAAACATTGCCACTTGCTCATCAATAAGCATGTTCCTTGACGACTTCAATCTTCCTAAAGTTTGTAACATCTCACATAGTTTAAAAAAGGTAATTCTATTCATCCTAATTTGTTCAATACAGGTCTCGTCACTAGCATATACAAGTCTTTTCACATAATCTCGTTTTGCATAAAAATCTAAAATATATGATCTAATCTTTGGTCTATAAGTATGTAGGCTATGGACGACACCCAACGTAACTAAGAACCAACTCGCAATTGCACACATTTGCAACCATATTGTCAATGCAAGACTAATTCTTTTATGCCACTAATTCTTTTATGCCTCTCACTTTGTACTATTAAAGGCAAACGAGTCATTACTGCAAGATATTAAAGTGTTACATATCTTTAAATCATGTAAAGGGGTCACATTTCTTCAATACTAATATCAATAACAGTAAAACAAAATCAAAGAATTTAATTGCAAAAGAACTTACAGTGATTTAGTGAATACAAAAGGCTTAGCTATGGGTGTAGGAAGCAATCAATCAAGCCAAAAAAGAAGAGGAAGCAATAACACGCTACCAAAGAAAAATGAACAATATATATTAAGAATCTTTGTAGGACACAAGATAGAAATTACAAATATCTTTAAAAGTAAAAAACCTGAAATTAATTTCTTTATCAAATTTCATTCAACAAAACCGTCTCTTTGTTTAGCAAATAATAATATCTTGAACAAAAGTTTACATGTTGTATTTATGTGTTGCGTTTTAAAATTTTAATAGGGTTGTAGGCTCTTTAATCGTTTACTTCCATTTATTTGTTGTAGTTACATGTATGGATTATTTTCAGTTTGGTATTTGTATTGTTAGATCAAAGTGACTATATCGTCAAATTTGAGGTAGTATAGGGACTGCAATTATAATTTGTTAATAATACACACCTATATTTATATATGTAAATTATTTTTTTATTCATAAAAACTAGTTAGGAAAGGCCGAGCAGATTTTCAGATGCTACAAATCCAAGAGTGGGTAAAAACTCCAATCATGGATCAATAGCTCCTACATGACTAAATCATCAAGAGATAAAACAAGTTGATTGTTTAACAAAATGAAAACTAGAGATATCTTTCTAGCTAAAAATCTTACCGTAGATGGTCTATTGTCATTTCTCATGCACATAGTATGATATAATTTTATTTTTGCATAAGGTGTTATTAAAGCACAATTTACCAAAGCTAAAAAAATTTTTAGAATGTGCTGTAAACATCAAAGGTTCTTCCATGAGAAAGTACCTGCTAGCTCTAGTTAAAGTCTAAACAAATAACCTGAAACTGTTAACTATTTGCAAACAGCCAATTCACTCCCACCAGCATCAGGACTTCTTAATGAAAATCACATTAAAGAATAAAGTCAAAGACTCTATTTCCCAATTATTCAAATCCCTCTGTGAACTTTGGATATATATAAAGGGATAAATTTATTGGATATTTTCTTTCTTTCTTTAATCTTTCTTTTTAGAAAAGTATGTATAGTGAGACAAGACATGTTTCAACATTTCGCATTTAAAAAAAAAAAAACCAGCTTTTCTTGTTCATTCACCAAACACACTCCAGGAAAAAAAACAGTATAAAAGAAAAGCAGTTTTTCAAAAATAAAATTTCAAACCAAATATAGCCTTAATATTGGTAGACTCAAAATAAAATAAATAGAAGGGAAAATGATTGGCAAGTGCATTAGAACAAAGTTGAAACATAAGAACTATTGAAGTGATAAAAAAAACCACGTCTATTAAATTCTGGGTTTCTAAGGCACATAAATATAACATGGTCTCTCTTCCTATTGCTATTTGGATTTAGGTTGGTGCCCATCTTAAAATTAAACATGGATAGCATACCTCTATCCATAAAGGAGAAAAGAAAAGGAAAGTCACTGAGAAAATTTACGCATAAAAAACAAAGACAACAGATAAAGATAATGATGTTTACCATATCATTATATAGATGAAGATAGCAATGTCAACAACTGCAATAATAGAACTTCACCAGCATTAAAATCAATATTGTTAAACTAAAAGCAAAAAATCTTTGTATACACAAAAAATTGGCATATGCTTCAGAAAAAAAAGTTAAAACATAAGAACTCTTAATGGTGAAAAAAAAAAAAACAGATGATATATTAGGGGTATCTTTTCCACATAAATATAAAAAAAGGTCTTTCAAACAAATGCTAATCAGTTTTAGGGTGGATGCCTACAATTGGGGGTACCTATCCCCGTTTATTAGTCCCCCGATGAAAGACCCATTATGCCTACAATGCAAAATTCATGTCACATGATAGATCCAGTATGATTACATGTGAAGTTTATGTCAAGTGATAGGTCCATTGTCCTCATACATGAAGGGGAGTAATGAATTGGCCATAAAATGAAATCTGTAACAGCCTGATTTATGGCCTAATCAGAATAGTAGTTGCGATACCATAAATCTGAAGTAGAAATATGTGTTTTATGATTTTTATGAGGCTTATGAGGTGTTTTGCATGATTGTGTGAAAATATCATGAAGAAATTTTATTAATTAGTGATCAAATTATCCCTTAGGACTAAATTGCAAAGATTAGAAAATATTATATTCTAGAAGATTTAAGTATGAAATAGAATCATAAAAATTACTAGAGGTCCTTATTTAGCAATTAAACCATTAAATGTCAAGACGGACAAAAATTGACATGGGAAGGAAAAATCTTAAGGAAGAGGCCTTAAGGGCATTAGTCATTTGGTTAATTAATGAGTTAAAAGGGAAAAAGAAGTCAAAAATGAGTGTCCATCTTCTTCACCATAGCCGAATTTTACAAGCCCTCCATAGTTAGGGTTTCTTCAACTTTCAAGCTTGATTGTAAGTACCTCTTAGTCCTGTAAGGCCCAATTTTTTGCTCGGACCAAATTAACAAAATAAACCAAAACACAAAAAATGTACATCAAAAGTCCACAGTCCATTAATAGCCCAAAATCACATCAAACCCAACCCAAACACTAACTCTAAGCCCAACTGGCCCAACACTTAAACAAAAAAATCAGAAAATGAAAACCCTAGCTAGTTCCTTGCGCTGCACCCCACGTTAGCTCCTCCGTACATCACCTCGCACCTCCACATCACTCCGTACCTGCAAAAAAGGACGACGGCAAGCAAAACAACAACAGAGAAAATAACTTTGTATTTTTCATTTTTTTTTTTGGTTTTCGGCTATATAAGCCATGAGAGAACAATGTATAGGGGGATTTTTTCAATAGAACACAGAGCAAAAAAATCAAAAAGCATATCAGAAAGAAAAGGTTCTCCCTTTTTTTCTTTTTTTCTTTATTTCTGTTCGAAACTGTTTGTGTCTACATAAAACGATTTTCTATTTTTTTTCTACTACACATAAGTCTTAAAATATTGTATAAAAAAAGAGAGAAAAATTTTACCTTTTCGAGTTCCGGTCGCCGTGCACGGCGGTGCCGCTGGCGGCAAACCGCGGCGGATTGCAGCGGTTAATGACCGGCCTAAGGCCGGATTCATAGAGAGAGTAGAGAGAGTTTCTAAAAAAAGCGGAGGGCTGAAATGAATGTTTTTGAAAAAAATTGGTTTAAATAAGAAACAGGAAATGACGTCGTTTTGGTCTCTGACCCGTGACCCGACCCATTTGCCCTTAGGATTCGAGTGTTTTTGCGGTGAAAGGACTATTTGTGCGCGAGGTCCCTCCGCTTTTAAGGCTTGTTGCGATTCGGTCCTATTTTTTTTCTCTTTAATTTTACTCTGTAATTTTTGTAGTGTTTCAATTCAGTCCATACTGAAGTTATGCGTTTTGAGGGACAGGGATATTATCCCATTTGGTCCCCCATTTCATTCGCATATCACAATTTGGGCCCGATGTTTTATTTTTATTCCGTTTTTCCCTTTAAATTCTGTTTTAATTTTAATTTAATCCTTGTTTGACTAATTTGATCATTTATATTAGGTTTATCAATTCATTTATTTATTTATCATTTTCTTACTCTTAAAACATTTAAATTTAATATAAGCATTATTTTTTTTACTCCTAAAATATTTAAACTTAACATTATGTATACATTTTTATCTATTTCGTTTTTTTATCTTCTATTATTATTATTATTATTATTATTATTATTATTATTATTATTATTATTATTATTATTATTATTATGTATTTATTTTTGTTTATTTATTTAGTTCCAATTTTTTAAATCAAATGTCTTATTGATGTTGACTTATTTATTTATTTAGTTAACATTTCTCTTTATTTTATTGTTATAATCAGTTTCTTTTTATTTATTTTCCTTTATTGTGCCTTTCATTTATTCATTTATTTTTTTTGCTACCTTCAATATTTCAATATTTCAAAATTTAAATATTATTTTTATTAGTATTATTATCATAATCATTATTTCCATTGTTATTATTGTCGTATTATACATATTGGTATCATGATCTATTATTATTATTATTATTATTATTATTATTATTATTTTTAATTACTACAAATTACGTCGCATTATCATTATTCACTAAACATGCCATTTTAAATATTACATTAATTTTTACCCAAATTCGTAAAAAAAGGGGAAAATTTTGAAAAATAAATGCAGTTTTTTTCATATTTGGAACTTCCAGAAATCGTGCCCTAACTTACGGGGTTTCGATTTTCTCGTCGAACCTAAATGGCCAAATATTCTTTTAAAATTTTAACATACATGGAATTTCAATAATAAAAAAAAAAGCAATATTCTGTATTTGGAGTTTTGAGAAACTGTGCCCTAACTTACTAGGTTTCGATTTTTCATTTGACCCAAATAACCGAATATCCTTCTTAAACTTAAATGCATGAGCTTTAAAAGTCAAAAGACAAGCTTAGTTTCGAGGATTTGAAATGTCGTATCCTAACTTATTGGACGTGACATTTTATTTCTTCGAAATAGGAGGGTCTTAACATCCAATTTAATTTATTCAAGTTTTCTTTTAAATAAAGAGGATTGTATTTTAAAATCTTTTCAAATTTTCGACATTAAGACATTAATTAATCAATTATGTACTAATTTTGGGCGTTACGAGGGTGCTAATCCTTCCTCGTACGTAACTGACTCCCAAACCCGTTTTCTCGAATTTTGTAGGCCGAAATCATTGTTTAATAAATCAAAATATTTTAATGATCAATCTCAAGGTGATCCGATCACACCTTAAAAAAGATTGATGGCGACTCAATTTTCGTTTTTAAAGTCGACCCTGTGTTTTTTTTTTAAAAAAAATGGTTTTGACAGCTTAGCGATTCCACTGGGAAACAATAAGAGAGTCAAGCCGTAAAATTGATTATTTTCTGTCTTGTTGTCGAAAATTGAAAATCTAACTTGAAAAAAATTACGATCCTTTTATTGCATTTGTTTGTGTTATTTCATACGATTGCTATGGTTTGAGTCTCGTAGAGTATTTTCCCATCATATTGCATAAGGACCATTCGGTCTTACCTCTCTTAAGTGGGAGTGAGAAGCTACGCCTTCGTGATGTTTTCACCTCCGTGCAGGATAGTGGATCACTTTCGGGATACATCCGTACCTATTTCTTCGTGAGATTTTCATCTCTGTGCAGCCATAGGGAAATGTATTCCTCTGAACTGAACTCGGTCCGTATGAGCCTATAATGGGTGAGGATCGAGGAATCTGCTGGTTCGGGTACCTCAACTTTAGAACCAAACTGCATGTAGAAGACCCTAGGAGCCCACCCTAGATAGTACTGTAAGAAAACTTAGTGGTTACCCAGATAGGTGCTTGATTCTCTTTTATTTACTTTGAGTTTTGTTTTTGTATGTTGTACTGACTTATTGTGTTTTTGCTATGTTTGCATGTCATTTCATATTCGAAAGAGTGTTGATTCGAGTTCGATTACTAAATTAGAGAGCTTGTCATGGAAAATGAATTTCTTGATAAAGTGGAAGATAATGCTGCTGTCCGTATGTGGTCAGAGAAAACACAATTAGAGAAAGGAGATGGTCTAACCGAGGGGTACACATCAGAATTATGGGACTACACCCGTATCAGTGTGACGCAAAATAGCCTTCAAGAATTAAAAGAGACATGGGATCAGTGGAACGATGAAACTAAGCAGTTGTTCTACTATAATTATAGGGATTTTCCGTGTAACATCCCTAACCCGTAACCGTCGCTGGTCTAGGGTTAAGAGGCATTACCGGACAATTGAAAACTTTTACAGACATTACAAAACAAAATTCGAAAAATCACATCAAAGTGCCCCTTAAATAGGTCTTCGAGACCTTAAACATGCTTTAGAATAGGTCACATGCCCGTGTGGGCAGGCCGTGTGCCTCACACGGCCTCAGACACGCCCGTGTATCTAAGCTGTGTCAAAACAGGGCATACATATTGACTTGTCCACACGGCCGTGGACACGCCCGTGTGCTTCACCGTGGTCTCTACTGACTTGCACCACACGGCCAGTCACACGCCCGTGTGTCCAGCCCGTGGTTGAGTCTGACTTGTTTTAACATAAAATCATGAGGGACACAGTCGAGCCACACGCCCGTGTGCTCAACCGTGTGGGAAATTATAGGCCATTTCCAAGGCCAAAATGCCACCCACACTTTGGGTCATCCCTACAAGCATAATTATGCATCAATCCAAGCATCATAGGCAACCAAAACATACCAAAATGTTCATCATTTCTAACCATTTATGAGCTCAACAATCACATCAACTTATAAGTCATTTAGCTCAACTTATTCACAAACATTTCTAAGCATAATTTATCCCCAACTTACCATCAATAATATGCTAACTATGCATCCATAAACTTACCATTATTATGACCATTTCATTACCCATCAAACCATACCAAAACTAAGCATTATAAGACATGACTAGTCATTCGTAACACAACCATATATCTAGCCATATCACATGGCCACGTACATATATCAAACATATCCCAAAACAACTAGCCTATACATGCCATATTTAGCTATATATACACAATCAAAAGTACCAAAATAAAGATTGATAGTGTGGTGATGATCCTCGATGATTCTTGAGCCTTTCGTAGCTTTGATGACCTATAAAATGGAGTAGACACATACACAGACTAAGCTTTCAAAAGCTTAGTAAGCCATATACAAATAAACTTAACATAAAATGCACATAATCACATTATTACAATGTCATTAATATTTCTCTAATGCAATTTCATAACAAGATCTTTGGTTCATTTGTTTAGCCATAAATTGCCAACATATCACATCTCAAAGCATCACTTATGCTCATAGCGCATTTAAACATATATATCATATTATCTTATCAAATCCATACACATATTCATTTTGGTAAATTCATATATACACTTACCTTTCATACACATACATAGTGTACCTTTCAAATGTACCTGACTCGTTTATACATTTCACATATCCTTTCATTTTCCCAGAATTGCCATTGAACCGTTAGGAATCAAATAGGATACTCAGAATGCTAAGAAAAGCTGTACAATGCCAACGTCCTAGACGTGGTCTTACATGTAACAAAATATCGATGCCACTGTCCCAGACAGGGTCTTACACGAATCAATACGATGCCAATGTCCCAGACATGGTCTTACACGTAAATCTCATATCGATGCAATGTCCCAGGCAGGGTCTTACACAAATCAATACGATGCCAATGTCCCAGACATGGTCTTACACGTAAATCTCATATCGATGCCAACGTCCCAGACGTGGTCTTACATGAAATCTCGAATCAATGCCAACGTTTCGGACGTGGTCTTACATGATATCACGTATCGAAAACCTATGTCATGACATATGTAATCCTATCTATTGCTAGGTTCGTACGGGACTTTTTCAGATATTGATACTATGTCGATACTATCTCAAATTTCACGTACTCTTCATCTCGTACACATTCATCATTATGAGTTTTCATATGAACATACATATATCAATGTAATACATTATTTGTATATAGACTTACCTCGGATTCGGATAAACAGAAACGAACTCGGCTATTCAATCACTTTCAACTTTCTGCGATCTAAATCCGCTTTCTTCGGTTCTTGATCTGTACATATTCAAATTTACAAATTAGCCCTCACATTTTCACATTTTGACATTTTAGTCTCTATTTCACAAAATCAAAAAATACACAAAATCTCAATACACCGTGCTTAGTCGAATTCTCTATAGGTCCTTAGCAACCCATATTTCTCATTTATTTCACAATTTAGTCCCTCAAAATATTATTTTCTCAATTAAGTCCAAAATACTCAAAATCATCAAAACTCCAAAGATAAACCATGTTAATCTAACACATATATTTCATATTTCATCATCAAACATCACAAAACTCATAGATTCGTCAATGGCACATTTCAAAACTTTCATCAATTCACAAAATTGAAGCATGGGTTTTGAAGAACACTAAGCAACGATTACAAAAACGTAGAAATTATCAAAAACCGATCAAAAACACGTACCTGATTTATACTTAGATCATGGCTGAATGTTGAACATGTAAAACCTAGCTTTTCCTTTCTTCACTTTCAGCACAAATAAGATGCTAATGGCTTGTTTTTGTGTTTTGTTTAATTTTATTAACTTAATTAATTCATTTACTCATTTAACCTTAAATAAACATATAAAACATATACAAATTCAAGGTTATTAATGTCCATCAACCATGTTAATGGTTTAATTACAACATAAGGCCACCAACTTTATAAAGACATGACACTTAGGTGCTTTTAACTTATAGCATGCAAATTTTGCATCTTTCACAATTAAGTCCTTATGTCAAATTAAGCACACAAACAGACAAATAAATTCACGAAACTTTCACACATGCTTAATCACATACAGTAGACACAGAAGATAATATTAAAATATTTTTTTGACTCAAATTTGTGGTCCTAAAACCACTATTCTGACTAGGGTCTAAACCGAACTGTTACATGCCGTATCTACTCGACATCAAGGTAGACGAGCATTTTTTCTAGGCCCTCGCTCAGTATTGGAACCCTGCATACAGTTGCTTAACCTTTAGAAGGGTTGATTTAGTGCCCACTATGGAAGAATATACAACCCTACTGCGTTGTCCAAAGGTTCAAGTCGATAAAGCTTACTCCAGAGCTGTTTATGTCCCGACCTTTTGGAAGGAATTGATGAACATTACAAGAATGAGCGAACAGTGGATTACAACTAGGATCAAGCAAAAAGGCGAATGTAAGCGCATCCCATGGAAGAATTTGAGAGATTTGATTCTAGCGCATCCTGATACGAAGAAGAGAGTCGATGTGTTTGCTTTGAGCATCTACGGATTAATGATCTTCCCTACGGCATTAGGGTATGTAGATAAGGCGGTCTCGGATCTCTTTGATCGACTTGATAAAGGGGTCACACCTGTTCCTGCAATCTTGGCCGAGACATTTAGATCTTTGAATGTATGTAGAAGCTCCTGTGAGGGCAGATTTATAGGGTGCGTATAGTTGTTATTAGCTTGGTTCCACAGTCATTTCTGGAAGGTGGATAAGGTTTCTTATCGGGTTTTCTCCGGGAATTACTCCCCATTAAAGGAGATAGTGGTCACGCCAAGAAGGGATGACATATCCGAGGAAAATTGGATAGCGCTTCTCCAAAATCTCCAAGAAGAAGACGTTGAGTGGAGAGCTCTTTGGTTGATTTCTGACAAAATTCTTTACCTATGTGGGAGTTTTAACTGGGTCCCTTTGCTTGGGATTTAGGGAGCCGTTGGGTATGCTCCTTTGTTCATATTGAGGCAATACAGATCAAGACAATTCATACCGACAACGAATGGGCTAGCTCAATGTGAGTTTTCGTACTGGGGAGATAACTACAAGAAAAGGGTAAAGGAGATTTCTAACGCTTGGAATCAGACTCGTCAGATGAAAAGGCTGGCCGTAGGTTCAATGATGACTCCTGAGTACAGTGGATGGTGGAGTAAAAGAGTTAATGATAATATCCCTGTGCCGAATTTGGAAGGCGTTCGACCGATGGAAGAGTACCTACAAGTGATCCCGTCAAAACTAGAAATCATAAAGCAAGACTTCGAGAGGAGGAATTTGGAACTTGAAAAGAAGATAGAACAATTAGAGGAAGAAAAGATGCATTTAAGGTTAGATGCTGATGTTCAAAAGTTAGAGACCGAAAAATTAAGGAAAGGAAAGAATAAAGCCAAGGAACCGAGGAAGACTTGGATAGTTTGAAGACGGATTACAAGAAATTACGTCATCGATGAGGACCACCGAATTGGGAAAAACATCGGAGCAATGGCGACAAGAGATCCAAGAAGAAAGAACCAAAGCTGATTGGTGGGAGAGAAATATCCAAGAGGCTCAGGTAGAGAAAGAGGCCTTAGAAAGGAGTTTGTTAGAAACCCAAAATGACAAAAGAGAATTAAAGGCTAGAGTGGCAGAACTTGAAAAATTACTTCATCAGCATAGAAATCGTAATTTTGTGGTTGAGTTGAGGGCAAGTTTGAACAAGATTGAAGAAGTGAAAGGAAAGATAGAAGAACTTAAGTCTGCATTACAAAACTGTGAGCTCCGGGTAGAGCTTCTTGAGGTAAGTAAGGAACGTTGGAAGGAACAGCTTCACCATTCTCAGAATCAAGTTAGGAACAGAGATTACATTATGGGCGAGGCCGTGGCTCAGATTCAGGAGGTAGCCGATCATTTACAAACCTTGGCAATTCAGGCCGACATGTTAAGCGTGAAGCATGAGCTAGAATTAGATCGAGGTCAAGAGTTAGCTTCGTTGCTTAGGAAAGTTAAAACTTTAAGCATTAGGGCAAAGCCATATTTGTAATCCGTTTTATGTAAAGAATTTTGTTTTCTAGTGAAGTTTTTTAAATGAAATTGAATCAGAATCGATGCCTTTTTGCATTCATTTCATGCATTCGCATTACATCACATCATGTGCATTTAAATTTCATGGAAAGACCCTAATTCGTTAAAATCATTTCAGAGTTAATCTGGAAACCAACAAAAACTTACCAACCAAACATCATTACGGTACCCGAGCAAAGACAAGAAACATGGATTAAAGATTGGAAAGACTTGAACAACTCCAAAAAGAGATGTAAGATCAACTACAATTGCAAATGCAAGAGCAACTGGCTAAAATCCAGCAAGACATGATGGACCGAATGCTCAAGCCCCAAAGAAATATGATGACTCAGTTGACCCAACTGCTGACTGGAGGAATAGATAAAGGAAAGGGCCCCATGGTTAATGCTGGAGAAGATAATGAGGAACCTCTCTGTCCTCCGGGTTTTTACCCCAACACAACCTGAGGTGTATCTCCGAAGAACATCCATCACGATTAGGCCTCAACAATTTCAAGATGGTGTTTCAGTACCGATGAACTTTCAAGTTGGATCAGGTTCTAACCTAAGGGATAACCCAGCTAATCCTGTTATCCCTGACCTTGAAGAAATGGCAGAAAAGGAAAGGACAATGACAAAATTGCCAAAGCAGTTAGAGGACCGATGTAAATGGCTAGAGGAAAAATTTAGGGCCATGGAAAACGCTGATAGTCAACATGGAACCAATGCTAAAGATCTGAGTTTGGTCCCAGATCTAGTGCTTCCCCACAAGTTCAAAATGTTGGAATTCGAAAAGTACAATGGGACCAGTTGCCCCGAAGCTCACATCACCATGTTTTACACACGGATGATCGGGTATGTTAACAACGATCAACTACTAATACATTGCTTCCAAGACAGTCTGGTGGGAGTAGCATCCAAATGGTACAACCAATTGAGCCGTACTAGGATTGGTTCCTGGAGGGACTTAGCACAAGCATTCTAATAAACCATGATATATACATATTTTAATCCCACATTTAGCATACTTTTGAATGATTTATCCCCCGAATTGTGGAATTTGGTGCTCCTAATCCTTTAATTTCATGTTTTATACTTAGGAGAGCACCGGAGGATGAAAAGAACGAGAAACGGGCCAAAAACATAGAAAATGGGCCAAAGCACGAAATCGACACGGCCTGGGCCCAAGCCACACGGTCGTGGTGCCTCCTTAGCAGACCTGAACACGGCTTGGCCTCAACTTAAACGGGCATATGCCACGGGCGTGTCCCTGCCATGACCTGTTTTAATTTCACTTGGATTAGAATACTTAGGAGCGAAGAAAGACATTCCGAAAGCCTATATAAACACCCTAAGTGTAACCTAAAATAGGGCAGTTCAGGTAGGCCGAAGAGCCAAGCCAGAGAGGCCAGAATTGTGGGATTTACTCGAAGACAGCTAGTTGATTCATCTCAAGAAGTCGGATTCATACTCAAGACGAAAGATCTTCCCTTCAATTTCCTTCAGGGGGTTTTAGGGTTTTTCTTATGTTTTTTTTTATATTTTCTTCTTAGATGTATTGTTTTATAATTATGAACTAAACCCCTCAAATACCTGAGGGGATGAAACCTAAGATGGATCTTGTTATTGTTTTCTGAACTATATGATAAATACTTGATTTGTTCTTAACTATGTGTTCTTAAGTCTTGTTTTGATATTTCAGGATATTGATTCCAGTATTGATATGCTTAGGCAGTGGAGCAAAAGTCCCTGTTTAAGAGTAGATCTAGCATAGTTAAGCGGAGTTGATCGCAACCCTAGAAATAGGATGACAAAAATCTGCCAGATTAGGGTCAAACCTAATATGGGATTCCATAGTTCGAGTTAACGCAATTCTACGGGTTTTAATTAGAAAGAGATTTCAATTAATCAACCTAGGGTTAGACGTTAGTAGCCTCGAAAGAGGTATTAATATAAATTAGGGAATCCTACGGATCAAGTCAAGTGAATAAACCGTCTGGTTCAGAGTTAAATAACAAGTGAAGTCTAAGTAGATTCTTCCTCGGGTATTGTCTTAATTAATTGGTTTTTCCCACAAGTATTTCCCCAATTCCTTCTCTGTGTCTTAGCATTTTCAGCTTAGTAGTTAGTTAATTTTAGGTTAAACAACAATTCCTTTAATTCTTAGGCTAAATAATAAAAAGAAAGTTAGTATTAGTACTTTTGGTTCCCTTGGGTTCGACATTCTGGTCTTGCCACTAAACTATACTACTGTTCGATAGGTGCGCTTGCCTCAAGTTGTTGTCACAGTTAGTTTCTAGGCTCGATCATTCATTATATAAGTTTTAATACTCTGACACACGATCAAGTTTTTGGCGCCGTTGCCGGGAAACTGAAATATTAAGAATGCTCAATTTTTATTACTTTATCCATATATTTTTTTGGAATTAAATTTTATTTTTACTTTTCTAAATTTTCTTCTTTGCTTCTGGCAGGTATTCTAGTTTAAGACTAGAAGAAACCCGTCAGGACCTCTACTTTATGATAGTGAAATTTGAAAGCACAGTTCGCAGAAACCGAAGAGAGATTAGGAGAAGCCTACAGTACATACAAGAAGAGTAAGAGAACGAAATTAATACTACCGAAGAGATGGCTGAGAATAATCTGCTACCTCCAGAGGTGGCCGAAAATCATGCTCCTCGAACTATGTATGATTATCCTAAACCTAATTTAGCAGGAACTGAGTCAAGTATTGTTAGACTTGCTATTGCTGCAAATAATTTTGAACTGAAACCTAACACAATTTAGATGATACAACAATTTTTTCAGTTTGATGGTTTGCAGGATGAAGATCCAAATAATCACTTGGCGAATTTCCTAGAATTTTGCGATACTTCCAAAATAAATGGCGTTTCTGATGATGCCATCCGTCTTCGGTTATTTCCCTTTTCTTTGAGGAATAAGGCTAAATAGTGGTTGAATTCTCTTCCACGAGGATCAATCACTATATGGGAACAAATGACCGAAAAATTTTTGTTGAAATATTTTCCGTCGGCTAAAACGGCTAAGTTGAGGAATGATATCTCTTCTTTTGTGCAGATGGATTTCGAAACACTTTACGATGCATGGGAGAGATACAAAGATCTATTGAGAAGGTGCCCACACCATGGATTATCCTTGTGGCTACAAGTCCAAACCTTTTACAACGGTGTGAACCCCTCAACCAGGCAATTGATTAATTCAGCTGCTGGCGGAACCTTGAATAATAAAACACCTGAGGCTATCTATGAATTCATTGAAGAGATGTCACTGAATAATTATCAGTGGCAAGTTACAAGGACAAGGCCGACAATAGCCGCCAGTGTTTTCAACCTCAACGCAGTGACCATGCTATCAAACCAGGTAGAACTTTTGACTAAGAAAATTGATGGTTTATGTGGTTCTTCGTACGGACATCCAATTATGTAGTATGATATGAATGGAGGAGGGATGAACAATACAAAATATCCACCTTACAACCTGAGCACTGAAAACGAGCAAGTTCACTATATGGGTAATAATTCTAGACTTCAAAATAACCCTTATAGTAATACTTATAATCCAGGTTGGAGGAACCACCCCAATTTCTCATAGGGTGGTCAAGGATATCAGAGACAACAATCCCTCCCAGTCTTCCAACAATGGCCCTACCCACAAGAGAAAAAGCCGAACCTTGAGGAGATGCTAACAAAATTCATCGCGGTGTTAGAAACCCGTTTCCAAAACACCGAGACAGCACTCAAAAATCAAGAAGGATCGATTCAAGGGATCAAGAACCAGTTAGGACAACTTGCCAAGACCATATCAGAACGACCACAAGGTAGCCTACCAAGCAACACTGAAACTAACCCAAAGGAGCAACTTCAAGCCATAACAGCTCATGATAGTGTAGGGTTAGATGAGCCCAATTTAAGGCAAGAGAATGTGGTAGAGGAAGTTAAGGTAGAGGTAAGCCATGAAAAACCAAAACCGGTAATTAAAGAGTACCAACCTCGTGTGCCATATCCTGATGCGATGAAGAAAGACAACACAGACGAACAATTCGGTAAATTTCTTAAACTTTTAAAGAAATTGCATATCAACTTACCGTTTCTTGAAGCTCTTTCGCAGATGCCAGATTCAAGGAATTTTTTAAAAGAGCTTTTGACAAACAAGCAGAAGTTAGACGAGGAGTCGCATGTGAAACTAAACGCAATATGCTCAGCAATGTTGCAAAATAAACTACCACAAAAATTAAAAGATCCAGGGAATTTTACAATTCCATGCTTACTTGGCAGTTTATCTATTGATAATGCTTTAGTTGGTTTAGGGGAAAGAATTAATGTTATGCCTTATAAAATGTTTAAATAACTAGGTCTAGGGAAACCCAAACAAACTAGGTTGAACATTCAATTAGCTGATAAAACTATTAGAATTCCTAGGGGTATAATCGAAGATGTTCTCGTAAAAATTGATAAATTCATATTCCCAGTAGACTTTGCCGTTTTAGACATGGATGAGGACAATCATATTCCTTTAATTTTAGGAAGGCCCTTCCTAGCAACTGCTAAGACTAAAATTGATGTCGGCGCAGGTGAACTCATACTTTGTGAAGCGCCATGAAATTACATAGCTGAGCCACATCCTAGACCTCGTTTCGACAAAGAAATAGCTTATGAGGAGCGAAGGCCTCAGATTGATGAACTAGACAAGTGGAAGACACATTTCAAGGAGAAACTAGGAATACACGAAGTAGAACCAAAGCCACTCCGTGGGACAAACAAATTTAAGATCGAAGATCAGGTATTGTTGGATAAGACAGACCCTCTAATCTCCACTTCAGACCTGAATAAAAACGAAGAAATCCCTTTTAAGGTACTCAATGTCTTCCCATACAGAAAAATCGATGTAACTAATCCTAAGTTCGGCACGTTTAAGTTAAACACCACTCGACTTAAACTATATATCGATAACCGAATTGATGGCATGAGAAAGGATTTTCACCCCCTCAAACCACCATGATTATGCGAATGAGAGGTAAGTCTAGCTTAAGACTATAAACGAGCGCTTCTCGGGAGGCAACCCAAGCACTAACCCCATTAATTTCTACATTTTTATTTTTACTTTTATTTTTCCTTTTTAGCACCTAACTATAAACTAACCAAAGTGCAGGATTCTCTACCCACACGGTCATGCACACAGGCATAGCCGTGGCCGTGTGGATACCACGAACAGGTACATGGACGTGGCGGAGATCATGCAGAAACAGGACGAAAATTTTTACCAAAACACGAGCTCCGACTAAACGCCACGGCCGTACGATGCGGTCGTGGTCGAAATTGCCTAAAGAGCACGGGCTGAGATAAATCCACACGGCCGTGCGAGGCGGCCGTGGATGATATTATCAGCTTTTTCACATATTGCCACCACCACCACCTCGAGATCACTCCGATGATGAGGACCTTGGAATCCTTTTATTATTATTATTATTATTATTATTATTATTATTATTATTATTATTATTATTATTTTGGTTCATTTTCCTTTATTAGTAAACTCTTTAAATTTTTAAGTATAATTTGATTTCTTTTATCTCTGGCTGTTTAACTCTCGAGTAACTATAACAAACGTCCATCAAATAAGAACTACTTAAAAACTTTACTGATGACTTCGCAGTTTAAAAAGGTTCAAGGTGCCACTCAAGGAACGAACACACCGCCAAAGTATTCTCCATCACCTTCACCTATGCCTAGTCATCATGTTCATCATTGATCATCCTCCAAGAATTTCATCCATAATTTAGGAAGTTTCACCTCTCTCCCTCTCTTATGACTTCCTTACTAATCATTATCTATCTTGTACATTGAGGACAATGTACATCTTAAGTGTGGGGGGTCAACTATAGTATTATTTGAAAATCCCTAAATTATGTCTTGTTCTTAAGTAATTTTCTCATATTACTATTAGAATGAAATTTCCTTTGATTCATGATTTTTATTGATATGTTTTGGATTAAGTCATTGATAATTGTGCAGTGATGATTTAAACTTTAGGAGACTAGAGAATCAAGCATGATGAGTCTATTTTCAAAAACTAAAATTTTTTTTGTTAGGTTGTCTACCTGAATCTAATTATTACCTTAAAGTTTGAAATTTATAAGGTTGATATCAAAAACCCATAATTTGTGTGAGATTTTGAACCTTTTAGAGCATACATTCTTTCTTGCTTACTGTTGATTATGAGTGTGTCAACATTGATTTGTTATTCTAGAATTTGCTTCGATTATACATGTTGAGACCACATGATTGATTTGATATACAGAGATGATAAATGCACTTAGGATTTAACCCACTTACTCCACTAAAAGCCTACCCTCACAATTAACCCCTAGTAAACCCCTTTGATCTTAACAAACCATTTATTGACTCACCCACTGATAATAAACCAAAACCCATCATGTATTTTTTATCACCATTTTTCTTGACTCCTTTTTTTTTGTCGAGATTTGATTTTGAGCAATGGCCTAACTATGTTCTATAAATCAGTTGTTAAAGTTCTTTCTTATTATTGTAAATACTTGATCTGTTCTAAAAAAATTGAAGTATATTCATTAGCTCTATAATAAAGTGAGCTTATACGTTTAAATTCCACATCTTGAAGAAGAAGCTCGTATTATTAGTATTACAAGTTTTCAATTGATATAATTATTCAGGATTAGTTCATTTTTCTAGTTAGGTAAATTGTCAATTCAATCTTGATTCTAACCCTTTAATTCAGCCTTTATCCACACCTTTAACCTAATCCTCGTTACAACCCTTTTAAAGACCTTTTGATCTGTGTATCATTTCATTCTATAGTGGTGGAGATTTGATTTTCATGCAAGCCTATGGGATTAACTTTTCATGTTTGACTTTTGAGTGCTTAATTTTGAACCTTAAACACTTTGAGCGATTTGAGTGAATCTTTAGTGAGGATGTCAACTCTTGTCGATTTTGAATTAAAGGTGATTATTTAGGTAAGGGAAAACACCTATGTTTTCATGCTATAAAAACTATGACTTTGATTGTTTGAATCTTTAGAACCCTTTTTGGTTATATTATCAATGTATGAATTACCTTTGAATTATGATGAAATACTATTGATGAATATTATGAATTGAGGAAGTTCATTTTAATTGTGAGTTGAGAATTTTTCTTGAGGACAAGCAAATACATAAGTATGGGGGTACTTGATAAACCATGATATATACATTTTTTAATCCCACATTTAGCATACTTTTGGATGATTTATCCCCCGAATTGTGGAATTTGGTGCTCCTAATCATTTAATTTCATGTTTTATACTTAGGAGAGCACCGGAGGATGAAAAGAATGAGAAATGGGCCAAAAACGGAGAAAATAGGCCAAAGCACGAAATTGACACAGCCTGAGCCCAAGCCACACGGCCATACCTCCTTAGCAGACCCGAGCACGGCCTGGCCTCGACTTACAAGGGCGTGTGCCACGGACGTGTCCCTGCCATGACCTATTTTAATTTCACTCGGATTAGGATACTTAGGGGCGAAGAAAGACATTTCGAAAGCTTATATAAACACCCTAAGTGTAACCTAAAAGAAGGCAGTTCAGGTAGGCCGAAGAGCCAAGCCAGAGAGGCCAGAATTGTTGGATTTACTTCAAGGCAGCCAGTTGGTTCATCTCAAGAAGCCGGATTCATACTCAAGACGGAAGATCTTCCCTTCAATTTCCTTCAGGGGGTTTTAGGGTTTTTCTTATATTTTGTTTTATATTTTCTTCTTAGATGTATTCTTTTATAATTATGAACTAAACCCCTCAAATACCTGAGGGGGATGAAACCTAAGACGGATCTTGTTATTGTTTTCTGAACTATATGATAAATACTTGATTTGTTCTTAACTATGTGTTCTTAATTCTTGTTTTGATATTTCAGGATACTGATTCAAGTATTGATGTGCTTAGGCAGTGGAGCAAAAGTCCCTGTTTAAGAGTAGATCTAGCATAGTTAAGCGGAGTTGATCGCAACCCTAGAAATAGGATGACGAAAATCTGCCGAATTAGGGTCAAACCTAATATGGGAGTCCATAGTTCGAGTTAATGCAATTCTACGGGTTTTTATTAAAAAGAGATTTCAATTAATCAACCTAGGGTTAGACGTTAGTAGCCTCGAAAGAGGTATTAATATAAATTAGGGAATCCTACAGATCAAGTCAAGTGAATAAATCGTCTGGTTCAGAGTTAAATAACAAGTGAAGTATAGGTGGATTCTTCCTCGGGTATTGTCTTAATCAATTGGTTTTTCCCACAAGTATTTCCCCAATTCCTTCTCTGTGTCTTAGCATCTTCAGCTTAGTAGTTAGTTAATTTTAGGTTAAACAACAATTCCTTTAATTCTTCAGCTTAGTATAGGTGCGCTTGCCTCAAGTCGTTGTCACAGTTAGTTTCTAGGCTCGATCATTCATTATATAAATTTTAAGACTCTGAGACATGATCACATTCATGAAGCAGTATAGTCATGTGACAGATATGACTCTTGATAGAATTACTTTACAGAACATGGAGAAGAAACCCAGTGAGAGTTTCAGGCAATATGCACAAAGATGGAGGGAAATTTCCATATATGTTTGGCCACCACTCCTAGAAAAAGAAACTACGATGCTCTTTATCAACACCCTAAAAGCCCGCCTATCATTCACATGATAGGAAGTGCAAAAAAAGTTTTTCAGATATAGTGATGACTGGTGAAATGATCGAGAATGCGATAAGAAGTGGAAAGATAGATGCAGGAGAGAGTAACAAAAGGTCAACCTCAAGGAAAAAGGAAAACGAGGTGAACAACACAAGTACATATAACAAGGGTTACTCAAAATCGATTATTGTAAATCAGCCAAGAATAGTAGCTACTAGTCAACAAGGGTTATCAAGGCAGGAGTCCGGCATAAAGTAAAACACTGAGAGGCTCCAATTTACACCAATCCTAATGATATATAGGGAGCTGTATCAAAGCTTATTTGATGCACACGTGGTATCCCCTTTTTACCTAAAACCATTACAGCTTCCATACCCCAAATGGTACGACTCAAACGCTCAATGTGACTACCATGCAGGAATTTTGGGGCATTCAATAGAAAACTGCATTGGCTTTAAGAAAATAGTTGAAAGACTTATTAAAATGGGCATTGTGAAATTTGATGATGCACCTAGTACCGAAAATTCGCTACCCAATCACATTGATAATGGGGTAAATACGATAGATGGAAAGGTGGGGAGAAGAATCAAGATCGATATTGCAGAAGTAAAAATTCCTTTGAGATGGGTCTGGATGGAGATGGTAAAAAGGGGGTTGAGCATTTCGAATTCCGAAAGGAGTTGTTAAAACATGAGGAATTACTGTGAGTTCCATCATGAAAAGGGGCACAAGATCCAAGAATGCATAGAATTCAGAGCCTTGGTGCAATGTCTGATGGACAATAAAGAGATAGAGTTCTGTGAAGAAGTTAAAGAAGAAAGAAGCATATGTGCGTCAGAATCAACAATGAAGGCCCCAAAAGTCAATCATCCTGTGGTCATAATTTTGTCACTTAAAAACAACGAAGCTAGAGTACAGACGATGCCAAAGATCATAATTCAAAAACCGGCGGCCTTCTCTTATCAGAATTAAAAAGGGTCCCCTGGAATTATGATTGTAACGTGACAATCTCGGGAAAGGAAAACTCAGCCAGCGCTTCAAAAGAGGATCAAGATGTAGGTTTTTATATGCGTAGTGGAAGGCGTTATGATTTGATAAATGCCCGAGCAGAACCCGTAAAAGGAAAAACCATAATGGTGGAGAAAAAGAAGGAAAAAGCAGACAGACCTGAGCCGCTGGTTAATGAGCCAGTAAAAGAGGGGGAGGTTAAGGAATTCTTGAAGTTTTTGAAGCACAGCAAGTATAATGTTGTAGAACAGTTGCATAAACAACCAACTCGCATATCTATACTAGCTTTACTCTTGAGTTCGGAGGTACACTGAAGTGTATTGATGAAAGTGCTGAACGAAATGTACGTGGCCAATGATATCTTTGTCAATAAACTGGACCGGCTGGTTAAAAACATAAGTGCCGATAACTTCATCTTCTTCAACGATGATGAAATACCACCAGGGGGTATGGGATCCACTAAAGCTCTGCACATTACTACCAGATGCAAAGGGTACACATTTCCAGGGGTTTTGATCGACAATGGATCGGCACTGAACGTATTGCCCCTATCCACACTTAATAAGTTACCTGTGGATAGCTCACACATGAAGGTATGCTAGAATATAGTGAGGGCGTTTGATGGCACAGAAAGGGGGGTCATGGGAAGAATCGATATACCTCTGTTGATTGGCCCAACTACCTATAAGGTGGACTTCTTAGTGATGGATATCAAGACCTCCTACAATTGCTTATTGGGAAGACCTTGGATACATTCGGCAGGGGCAGTGCTTTCGTCACTACATCAGAAGTTAAAGCTAGTCTCAGAAGGCCGGCTAGTGACGATAAATGTTAAAGAAGATATTATCGCGGTCGTAACTAGTTGTAACATCCGATTTTGGGCCTAATCAGAATAGTGGTGTGAGACCACTAATCCGAGGTCTATGTATGAGTTTTTGAGGTTTATACTATGTTTTCATGTTAGTGTGAAAGTTTTATGAAGCAAATTTATGAAATTGCATTTGAATTGTCCAAAAGGACTAAATTGCAAAAGTTGCAAAATGTGAGATTCTAGAAGTTATTTGTGTGAAATTTCTTTAGAATATTAATTAGAGGTCCTTAATGAGTAATTTTCCTAATTTTTAGTTTTTGGACAAAATTGGGCATGGATGAGTTAAAATAGGAAGTTTATCAAAAAGGGCATTTTGGTCATTGGCAATTAAATGATTAAAAAGGGAGAAAAGATGACAAAAATTCATTCATCCTCTCCCCCAAGCTGCCGAAATTTGAAAGAAGCCATTGTTAGGGCTCTTCAACTTTTCAGGCTAGCTAATCAAGAAAAACGAAGCCCGAATCGAAATCGAGGCAAAAGCAATGTGGTGGACTAAATTGCACGTTTCTATACTTTTGAGTATCGAGGTAAGTCTATGCATAAACAATGCATTCATACTTACAATTTGTTAATACTAGCTAGTGTGTAGCATGATTGGGAATGATTGAGAACTTCAGTGGGATGAATGTGGTAGAAAAAGTTTGAATGGATGTATGGTTAAGTAAGTAGATATGTGAATGTGTAGTGAGAATGCTAAATGGTGGGCTAAGTGCGATACCATTCTAATGCATATTGATGATGAGCTGGATATGTACGATGCTATCGTTAGGTATATCGTCTAGTGGGCTATGTGTGAAACCACTATGAATACCTTTGTGGTAGGCTAAGTGCGATACTACCTTATTAATTGATTTTGGTGGGCTAGGTATGAAACCACCGAGAAATTAGTTGTGTGGTTGTATAATTGAATTAGTTAGCTGTGTGGATGAATTATCGAGAAATGATGTTGTGTTGTATATTGTGTAAATGTGATATTGAAATGCAGGGCATTTAAATGGTTATGAGTATGTGACTCATGAGGTGTTGGAAATGTGGTAAGGGATAGAAAGAGTAAGCATAGTTGTACGTTATATGTTAGTATAATGTTAATTTTTGTTTGGCTTATACTATGATGCTTAATTGTTTATGTGTAAACTTACTAAGCTCAAAGCTTACTCCTTTCTTTTCCCTTGTCTTATAGAGAAAAAGTGTTGAATCAAGATACGATGATCAATTGGAAGACCGCCCACACTGTCAGCACACTCTGGTACATGAGACTAAATGTTTTGTATATGGCATGTATAGAGGCTAGACAAGTTAGTGAATTTTGTTGTAAATGGTTAAGATGTGTTGGTCTTTAAATGGATGATACATTTTGCATAATGCCATAGTTGTTGGCCATTCTATATTATATGAAAAGATATAGTTCTCTATGTGAGACTGCACTTCAATTTGAGTTGATTATGGATGTGTTGAATGAATGCATATTGTGTATGCTAGAGGGGTGAGAGGAACTTAGCACATAGCTTTGTTTTTATCCATGTGGATAGATACACGGGAGTGTGTCTAGACCCTGTGTGACACACGGTCAGACCACGGGTGTGTGATTTGGCCGTGTGTCCCCTGCATGTTAACATTTTAAGTCAGAATAGACCACGTACTAGCCACACGGGCGTGTGCATAGGCCGTGTGAGTTTAGTCAGTGTTGGCCACGAGGTAGCCACACGGGCGTATGACTAGGCTTTGAGGCCGTGTGTATGTGGGCAGTATTCACCACGGTTGTAGAGCATGGGCGTGTGGGTCTATGCACGGGCGTGCCTCGTCTTGCATGGGCGTGTGAGCCGTGTATAACAGTGGAAAAATTTAAGATTGGGAAAAAGTTTCGAGATAGTCTCGAGAGCCCTCGTGTATATGAGTGAGGCCTTGTATGTCGAGAGTGAGGTTGTTGAGGTGACTTAAGAGAGTAGTCGATAAGCCTAAGTGGCGATTAAGTAGTTTTAATTCGGTAACGCCTCGGGCCCGATTCCGGCATAGAATTCGAGTAAGGGGTGTTACATTTAGTGGTATCAGAGTTATGGTTTAGTTGGTTCTAGGACTACCGTAGCGGGTGTAAGAGTCTAGCTATACATGCCATAAGTGTACAATGATAGTGTGGTGGTTTATGATGATTTTAAATCTTGTTTCATATATTATATGGATCCCGATCAATCTACTTCTGATGAAGCAGCTAGTAATACGCCGGCTCTTGCGCAAGGAACTGTGCCTGTACAAAGTGGACCCGAGGCTAGGGGTCAAGGGGAAGAGGCACGGGAAGCCTTTCTCCAGATGATGAGTAATTAGTACTCGGACTATGTTCGAGCGAACCCTAATGCTCAACCTCCTCCACCTCCTCCACCTCCTCTTATACCTCAGCCAAATCCTGTGGCTTCTCAAGGTATTGATTTAGTGAGAATATCGAAACCCCCGTTGGATAAGATTAGGAAACACGGGGCTGAGGAGTTTTGAGCTAAGGTAGATGATGACCCTGAGAGGGCGGAGTTCTGGTTAGAGAACACGATGAGAGTGTTCAATGAACTCTCATGTGCACCAGAGGAGAGTTTGAAATGTGCCGTATCCTTGCTGAGGGATTTGGCATACCATTGGTGGAAGACATTAACATTAGTGGTCCCAAAAGAGCGGGTGACGTGGGACTTCTTTCTGGAAGAGTTCTGGAAGAAGTATATAAGCCAACGGTTTACTGATCGAAAGAGAAAAAAAATTCCTTGAGTTGAAGCAAGGAAGAATGATGGTAGCGGAATATGAGCGTGAGTTTGTTAGGCTCAGTAAATACGCTCAAGAATGTGTGAAAAAAAATTCCTTGAGTTGAAGCAAGGAAGAATGATGGTAGCGGAATATGAGCGTGAGTTTGTTAGGCTCAGTAAATACGCTCAAGAATGTGTGTCGACAGAGACCATCTTGTGTAAAAGGTTCGAAGATGGACTGAACGAGGACATCAAACTCCTAGTGGGTATTTTAGAGTTGAAAGAGTTTGTGGTGTTGGTTGAAAGGGCAAGTAAGGCCGAGGAGTTGAGTACCGAAAAGAGGAGGGCTGTGAGCGAAGCCCAAGATACGAGAAAGAGGCCGATGGCCAAGTCGTATCAAGCCTAGTCGAAAAGGTCCAAGGAAGTGAATCCTCGGACGACAGCACCAGTGGGTTATTCGCATAGAGAATTGGGCAATACTCATGCGGGTTCGAGAGTCTAAGCCACCTCAATGGAAAGTGTGGGCAATACGAAGAGTAAACCGAAGTGTCCGAGTTGTGGTAGGCATCACACCGAAGAATGTTGGGGAAATAGTCGAAAATGTTATAAGTGTGGTTCCCCCGACCATTTTATCCGAAACTGCCCAGAGAGGGATGATAAGGAAGGGAAGTAAGAGATGAGACCAAGTGATGTGCCTACAAGAGGTAGACCACCAAGAAACCCAAGAGGTGGGGTTAGTGGTAGAGGTGCGTCCAGAGACTCTCCAGAGACTCTGCTGTGAGACCAGAGGGTCGAGCACCTGCGAGGGCTTATGCTATTCGTGCTCGCGAAGAGGCATCCTCCCCAGATGTGATAACAAGTACTTTTTCTCTCTATGACACCTTTGTTATTGCTTTAATAGATCTAGGGTCTACTCACTCTTATATTTGCATGAGATTGGCATCTAGTTTGAGTATGACCATTGAGTCTACAGATATCGTGGTTAAGGTGTCAAACTCGTTAGGAAAGCATGTGTTAGTGGACAAGGTGTGTAAGAGTTGTCCTTTGATAATTAGAGATCATTGTTTTCTGGCAAATTTGATGTTGTTGCTGTTTGATGAGTTTGACTTGGTCTAGGCATGGATTGGTTGACTATCCATAGTGTCTTAGTGAACTGTGGTAGTAAGTTTATTGAATTGATTTGTGAGAGTGGAGATGTTGTTCGGGTTGAATCAGGTGGATCAGATAGTCTACCAGTGATGATTTCTTCTCTAGTGGCTGAGAAATGTTTGAGAAAAGGATGTGAGTCATATCTCACTTTTGTGTTGAATACTCAAGAGATTGGAGTGAAGTTTGAAACAGTGCCAATAGTATGCGAGTATCCAGAAGTATTCCCGGATGAGTTACCCGGATTACCTCCAGTAAGAGAGGTCGAGTTTGGGATTGAGTTTGTTCCGGGAATGACACCTATTTCAATTGCTCCATATAGAATGACACCTTTAGAGTTGAAAGAACTGAAAGTTCACTTGCAAGAGTTGACAGATAAGGGTTTTGTAAGACCGAGCTACTCACCGTGGGGTGCTCCGGTATTATTTTTGAAGAAGAAAGATGGGTTTATGAGATTGTGTATAGACTACAGACAACTCAATAAGGTGACAGTGAAGAATAAGTATCCTTTACCAAGGACAGATGATATTTTTGATCAACTGAAAGGAGCTATAGTGTTCTTCAAGATAGACCTGAGGTCTGGTTACTATCAGCTGAGAGTGAAGGAACAAGATATGTTGAAAACTGCATTTCGAACAAGGTATGGCCATTATGAGTTTTTAGTTATGCCGTTTGGTTTGACGAATGCGCCTACAATTTTTATGGATCAGATGAACCGTGTTTTCAGACCGTATGTGGACAAGTTTGTAGTTGTTTTCATTGACGACATATTGATCTATTCTCGGGGTGAGAATAACCACGAAGAGCATTTGAGAATTGTCTTGCAAACTTTAAGAGATAAGCAGTTGTATGCTAAGTTTAGCAAGAGTGAGTTTTGGCTCAAAGAGGTCGGATTCTTGGGACACATTGTGTCGGAAGATGGTGTCAGAGTTGACCCGAGTAAGATTTAGACTATTGTTGATTGGAAACCATCGAGAAACGTGTCAAAAATCAGAAGTTTCTTGGGATTAGTAAGATATTATAGACATTTCGTAAAGGGGTTCTCTGTGATTGCTACCCCGATGACGAAACTATTGCATAAAGATGCCAAGTTTGGATGGAATGAGACATGTCAACAAAGTTTCGAGAAACTAAAAATAATGTTGACTGAAGCACCAGTTTTGGTGCAACTAGAATCAGGGAAAGAGTTTGTGGTTTATAGTGATGCGTCGTTTAATGGTCTCGGTTGCGTGTTGATACAAGAGGGTAAGGTAGTCACTTACGCCTCGAGACAGCTAAAATCGCACGAGAAGAATTATCTGACTCATGATTTGGAGTTGGCAGCAATTATTTTCGCGTTAAAAGATTTGACGACATCACTTGTATGGTGAGAAGTGCCGAATCTTTACTGATCACAAGAGTTTGAGGTATTTGATGGATCAGAAAGATCTGAATTTGAGACAGAGGTGGTGGCTTGAATTGTTGAAATACTATGAATTAGTCATTGATTACCACCCGGGAAAAGCGAATATGGTTGCGGATGCCCTGAGTAGGAAATCTTTATATGCTCTAAGAGCTATGAGCCCGAGTTTAGCATTATCTGATGACGGTGCTATTTGAGCTAGGCCACTATTTGTTCAATAGATATGTGAGGCTCAGAGAAATGACAGTGATATACAAGCTAAGAAAGCTAAGTGCGGATCAGAAAGTGATTCTGATTTTCAAGTGGACTCGAATGATTGTTTGTTATACTGTGACAGAATTTGTGTACCCAGAAATGAAGAGTTGATCCAAAAGGTTCTGCATGAGGCACATAGTGGTTATTTGTCAGTGCACCCGGGCAGTACGAAAATGTACAACGACTTGAAGAAGTTATATTGGTGGCCAGGTATAAAAAGAGATATTTCAGAATTTGTGGCAAAGTGTCTGATTTGTCAATAGGTGAAAGTTGAGCATCACTTGCCTTCAGGGTTGCTTCAGCCTATGATGGTTCCCGAATGGAAGTGGGATCGGGTTACCATGGATTTTGTAACGGGGTTGCCGATGACTCCGAAAAAGAAAGATGCTGTGTGGGTTGTTGTGGATAGACTAACGAAGTCAGCTCACTTTATTCTGGTACGTGTTGATTATTCCCTGGATAAGTTAGCTGAGTTGTATGTTGCAGAAATAGTGAGATTGCATGGTGTGCCTATATCTATTATATCGGATAGAGATCCAAGGTTTACTTCGAGATTTTGGAAGAAGTTGCAAGAGGCCATGGGTACGAGGTTAAATTTTAGTACTGCGTTCCATCCGCAAACTGATGGTCAGTCTGAAAGAGTGATTCAAGTTCTTGAGGATATGCTCCGATGCTGTGTGTTAGATTTCGAGGGTAGTTGGGAGAGATATCTACCTTTGGTCGAATTTTCCTATAACAACAATTATCAGTCGAGTATACAGATAGCACCGTATGAAGCTTTGTATGGTCGTAAGTGTCAGACTCCATTGTATTGGACCGAGCTTAGTGAAAAGTGGATCCATGGGGTCGATCTAGTGAAAGAAACCGAGGAAAAAGTGAGAGTAATCCGTAATAGTCTGAAAGCTGCTTCGGACAGATAGAAGTCGTACACGGATTTAAAAAGAAAAGAGATTGAGTTTGAAGTGGGTCACAAAGTGTTTTTGAAAGTGTCCCCATGGAAAAAGATTATGAGATTCGGACGAAAAGGGAAGTTGAGTCCAAGATTTATAGGGCCGTATGAGATTACAGACAGAGTTGGGCCAGTAGCTTACCGGTTGGCTTTGCCGGTAGAGTTGGAAAAGATTCATAATGTGTTCCATGTATCGATGTTGCGACAGTATCGTTCCGATCCTTCACATGTGATTCCTTCAACGGAAATTGAAATATGACTGGATATGTCTTATGATGAGGAGCCGATTAAGATCTTGGCTCAAGAGGTGAAACAGTTGAGAAATAAGAGCATAGCACTAGTGAAAGTGTTGTGGCAGAGACACGGTGTGGAAGAGGCTACGTGGGAAATGGAAGAGGCTATGAGAGAGCAACATCCAAACCTCTTTACTCGTAAGATTTTCGGGGACGAAAATCACTAAAGGGGGGAGAGCTGTAACATCCCGGTTTTGGGCCTAGTTGGAATAGTGGTGTAAGGCCATAAATCCGAGGTCTATGTATGAGTTTTTGATGTTTATACTATGTTTTCATGTTAGTGTGAAAGTTTTATGAAGCAATTTTGTGAAATTGCGGTTGAATTGTCCAAAAGGACTAAACTGCAAAGGTTGCAAAATGTGAGATTCTAGAAGCTATTTGTGTGAAATTGCTTTAGAATATTAATTAGAGGTCCTTAATGAGTAATTTTCCCAATTTTTAGTTTTGGACAAAATTGGGCATGAATGAGTTAAAATAGGAAGGTTATCAAAAAAGGGCATTTTGGTCATTGGCAATTAAATGATTAAAAAGGGAGAAAAGATGAAAAAAATTCATTCATCTTCTCCCCCAAGCTGTTGAAATTTGAAGGAAGCCATTGTTAGGGCTCTTCAACTTTTCAAGCTAGCTAATCAAGAAAAACGAAGCCCGGATCGAAATCGAGGCAAAAGCAAGGTGGTGGGCTAAATTGCACGTTTCTATACTTTTGAGTATCGAGGTAAGTCTATGCATAAACAATGCATTCATACTTACAATTTGTTAATGCTAGCTAGTGTGTAGCATGATTGGGAATGATTGAGAACCTATGTGGGATGAATGTGGTAGATGAAGTTTGAATGGATGTATGGTTAAGTAAGTAGATATGTGAATGTGTAGTGAGAATGCTAAATGGTGGGCTAAGTGCGATACCATTCTAATGCATATTGACGATGAGCTGGCTATGTGCGATGCTATCATTAGGTATATCGTCTAGTGGGCTATGTGCGAAACCACTATGAATATCTTTGTGGTAGGCTAAGTGCGATACTACCTTATTAATTGATTGTGGTGGGCTAAGTGCGAAACCACCGAGAAAATAGCTGTGTGGATTAGCTGTGTGGTTGTATAATTGAATTAATTAGCTGTGTGGATGAATTATCAAGAAAGGATGTTGTGTTGTATATTGTGTAAATGTGATATTGAAATGCAAGGGTGCATTTCAATGGTTATGAGTATGTGACTCATGAGGTGTTGGAAATGTGGTAAGGGATAGAAAGAGTAAGCATAGTTGTATGTTATATGTTAGTATAATGTTAATTTTTGTTTGGCTTATACTATGATGCTTAATTGTTTATGTGTAAACTTACTAAGCTCAAAGCTTACTCCTTTCTTTTCCCTTGTCTTATAGATAAAAAGTGTTGAATCGAGATACGAGGATCAATTGGAAGACCGCCCACACTGTCAGCACACTCTGGTACATGAGACTAAATGTTTTGTATATGGCATGTATAGGGGCTAGACAAGTTAGTGAATTTTGTTGTAAATGGTTAAGATGTGTTGGTCTTTAAATGGATGATACATTTTGTATAATGCCATAGTTGTTGGCCATTCTATATTATATGAAAAGATATAGTTCTCTATGTGAGACTGCACTTCAATTTGAGTTGATTATGGATGTGTTAAATGAATGCATATTGTATATGCTAGAGGGGTGAGAGGAACTTAGCACATAGCTTTGTTTTTGTCCATGTGGAGAGACACACGGGCGTGTGTCTAGACCATGTGTGACACACGGTCAGACCACGGTTGTGTGACTTGGCCCTGTGTCCCCTGCATGTTAACATTTTAAGTCAGAATAGACCACGGACTAGCCACACGGGCGTGTGCATAGGCCGTGTGAGTTTAGTCAGTGTTGGCCATGGGGTAGCCACACGGGCATGTGACTGGGCTTTGAGGCCGTGTGTATGTAGTTAGTATTCACACGGTTGTGAAGCATGGGCGTGTGGGTCTATGCACGGGCGTGCCTCATCTTGCACGGGCGTGTGAGCCCTATATAAAAGAGGAAAAATTTAAGATTGGGAAAAATTTCTGAGATAGTCTCAAGAGCCCTCGTGTATATGAGTGAGGCCTCGTATATCGAGAGTGAAGTTGTTGAGGTGACTTAAGAGAGTGGTCGATGAGCCTAAGTGGCGATCAAGTAGTTTTAATTCGGTAATGCCTCGGGCCCGGTTTCGGCGTAGAATTTGGGTAAGGGGTGTTACATTAGTGATACGCTGTACTTGGAGGCAAATGATGAGGCACTTGAATGTTCTTTCCGGTTTTTGGAGTTTGTCAATGCAACATTCATTACTGAGGGAAATAGGATTCCAACGCCAAAAATATACAAGGCTACCAGGATGGGATTACAGTTGATGGTAGGAAAGGGAGCTCTACCGGGAAAAGGACTAGGGAGACATCTTCAGGGAAGAGTTGAGGCTCCAATGTTGAAGGGCAAGCATGACCGCTTTGGCTTAGGGTACAAGCTAGATGCGAGAAAAAGAAGGAAGGAACTCGAAAAGAGGCAAGAAAGAAGAAGGGCACGCGTGAGTAGGGAAGATATCAAATGGAAACCAATGATATTCCCCCACATATCCAAGACTTTCGTATCGAGAGGGATTATTCATCCCGAGCGAAGGACGCCAAGGAATGAAAGTGTTGAAGAAATGTTGAGAAATGTTCACATCAATGCCATATATGAAGAAACAACTGAAGGAGGGACCTTGTCAGATATCCGCCCTTATGAACCTGGGAGTGTTCTGAACAATTGGACTGCAGAAGAAATTCCTGTAGTTTTTAGAGCTTACTCAGAGTAATGTTCAAAACACACTTGTTGCTTTAAGCCTATAAGCAATAAGAATTCCTTTGTGAAATAGGATTATGTCCAAACATTGTTATGAAATATATATTTGATATCTTTTTGAGTAAATATTCTTCCATTCTTTTAGATTCTTTCATTGTGTCTATACAAGGAATTATGTTAGATTCTTTCATTCCATAGACCATTTTTCCGAATCATTCATTCATTTCATTCATAAGCATACCATACAAATAATTATTCTTAAATTTATTCATTCTTTGTATATTCCTTTGTACCTACAACGGGTTCTCAGATATCAACGACATGAGTAACACTGCTAGGGAATTAGAACCTCCTTTTGAGCAAGACATGTGTTTAGAGGGATCCCAAGACTTTGAAGATGACATAGACTGTGGCTTATCTCCGGACTTGTTAAGAATGGTAAAACAAGAGGAAAAACAAATTCTGCCTCATGAAGAGACAGTAAAGATTGTGACCTTAGAAGAAGAAAATGTAGTGAAAATTGGAACGTGCATAACCAAAGAAACGAAGCGAGACCTCGTAGAGTTACTTCAAGAATTTAAAGATGTCTTCGCATGGTCATACCAAGATATGCCTGGGTTAAGCACTGACATTGTTGTACACCGCCTCCCCATAAAAGAGGATTGCAGGCCGATTCAGCAGAAGCTCCGGAGAATGAGGCCTAACATTGTGCTAAAAATAAAAGAGGAAGTCAAAAAGCAGTTCGATGCCGGATTCTTGCAGGAGGTCAGATACTTAGAATGGGTAGCCAATATTATGCCTATCCCTAAGAAAGATGGGAAGGTGCAAATGTGTGTAGATTATAGAAACTTAAATAAGGCCAGCCTGAAAGACAATTTCCCCTTGCTTCACATTGATACTCTAGTAGACAATACGTCAGGCTAATTATTCTTCTTCATGGATGGATTCTCGGGATACAATCAGATAAAAATGCATCCTGAAGACATGGAAAAAACCACCTTCATAACCTTGTGGGGTACATTTTGTTATAAGGTGATGCCATTTGGGCTGAAAAATGTAGGAGCGACATATCAAGGGCCATGGTGACCTTGTTCCATGATATGATGCACAAAGAAATTGAAGTTTATGTCGACGATATGATCGCAAAGTCCCAAATAGAAATGGGACATATCCAAGTTTTGAAGAAGTTATTCTTGAGACTGAGGAAATTCCAATTAAAGCTCAATCCAACAAAATGTACTTTCAGAGCTAGATCGGGAAAATTGTTGGGCTTCGTAGTCAGCGAGAGAGGAATTAAGATTGACTCAGACAAGGTCTGGGCTATACAAGAATTGCCTCTGCCACTCACTCAAAAAGAAGTTCAAGTTTCCTTGGAAGGCTAAATTACATTGCTTGGTTCATTTCATAATTAACCGAGAAATGTGATCCCATATTTCGTCTTCTTAAGAAACACAATCCAGGCTTGTGGGATGATGAATGCCAGAAAGCTTTTGATAAGGTTAAACAATACTTGTCAAGTCCTTCAGTATTGTCACCTCCATGCCCAGATAGGTCATTAATCCTATATTTGACAGTGTTTAGTAACTTTATGGGATGTGTGCTGGGTCAACATGATGATTCGAGAAGAAGAGAAAATGCGATATACTACCTCAGTAAGAAATTCACAGAGTGTGAAATGAGATATTCGCCAATTGAGAAATTGTGTTGTGCCTTGATTTGGACAACTCAGAGGTTGAGGCAATACATGATGTACCATACGTCATGGCTAATCTCGAAGTTGGACCCTCTAAAATATATGATGGAGTCAACTGCTTTGAATGGAAGGAAGGCTAGATGGAAAATTCTGCTCCCTGAATTTGACATAGTTTATGTGATCCAAAAGGCTGTGAAAGGAAGCGTAGTAGCAGATTTTCTGGCCAGCAGAGCTCTAGAAGAGTATGAGCCTCTGAACATTGACTTTCTCAATGAAGAACTAATGTATGTGGCAACTATTGAAGAAGACGCTACAAAAGATCACTTTTGGAAATTAAACTTCGACAGAGCATCAAATGCTGTAGGTAATGGAATTGGGGCAGTCTTGGTATCCCCGAATGGAGATCATTATTCATTCACATGTAAATTGGACTTTGATTGTACAAATAATATGGCAGAATACGAATCATGTATCATGGGACTTCGTGCAGCCATAGAACACAAAATTTGAGCACTGGAAGTATATGGAGATTCTGCACTTGTGATCTACCAACTGAAAGGTGAATGGGAGACAAGAGACTCCAAATTGATCAATTATCGAAGGATAGTTCTAGGGTTAATTGAGGAGTTTGATGATATTACTTTCAATTATCTCCCGCGAGACGAAAACCAGATGGCAGATGCTTTGGCTACTCTGGCTTCCATGATCAAGGTGAGCAAACAAGAGGATGTAAAACCCATTCAAATGAGTATTTACGAGCCCCCAACTCATTGTTACAACATGGAGGAAGAAGAAAGAGATGACCACCCCTGGTACCACGATATATTACAATATGTGAGAAATCATGAATACCCTGATCAGGCAATCGAGAATGATAAAAGAACGTTGAGAAGACTACCCTATGACTATGTCTTAGATTGGGAGATCCTGTACAAAAGAAGAAAGGACCAGGTACTATTGAGATGTGTAGACGCTGTTGAAGCTAAGAAAATTCTAGAAGAAGTCCACGAGGGTGTTTGTGGAACACATGCTAATTTTTTCACAATGGCTAGACAAATTATGAGATTCGGGTACTATTGGTCTACCATGGAGGGAGACTACATCAATTATGCTAAGGGATGTCACAAATGCCAAATTTATGGAGACAAAATTCATGTACCTCATTTGCCTTTGTATGTTATGACTTCCTCATGGCCTTTCCCTATGTGGGGCATGGATGTCATTGGGCCGATCTCACCAAAAGTTTCAAATGGGCATCGATTCATCTTTCTAGTCATCGACTATTTCACCAAGTGGGTAGAGGCTGCTTCATATGCCAGTGTTACTAAGATAGCTGTCAGCAGATTCCTAAAAAAGGAAATCATATGTCGATATGGAATGCCTGAGAGGATCATATATGATAATGCATTAAACTTGAACAACAGCATGATAGCGGAGGTCTGCAGTCAATTCAAAATTAGACACCACAATTCATCACCGTATCGTCCAAAAATGAATGGTGCAGTGGAAGCAGCCAATAAAAACATTAAAAAGATTGTGGGGAAAATGCTGAAACTTATAAAGATTTCCACGAGAAGTTACCATTTTCTCTCTATGCTTATCGAACGTCTATAGGACTTCCACCGGGGCAACGTCTTTCTCATTGGTTTATGGAATGGAGGCAGTTTTACCCATTGAAGTAGAGATACCTTCCTTTGGAGTTTTGTTAGAGCTAAAGTTAGATGAAGTAGAATGGATCCAGTCTCGATATCATCAGTTGAATTTGATTGAGGAAAAGAGGCTAAAGGCTATTCGTCAGGGTCAGATGTACCAAAAGCGAATGAGGCGAGCTTATAATAAAAAGGTTCGCCCAATAGAATTTCACAAGGGGGACCTGGTATTGAAAAAGATCCTCCCCATGCAAAAGGATTTCAGTGAGAAATGAATGCCGAATTGGGAAGGACCTTATGTGGTAAAAAGGCTTTCTTCGGATGAGCACTGATTTTAACCGAAATGGATGGGAAAAACTTTCCCAATCCTGTAAATTCGGATTCAGTTAAGAAGTACTATACTTAAAGAGGAAAAGAGGCCAAAGTGAAAACTCGCAAAAGGCGCTTTGAGACCTTCCTTTAAAAAAAATGTAATGGCCAAGGTGAAAACCCGCAAAGGGCAGCTTGAGACGAAAGGGGTTTTGAGTCGAAAACCCGAAAAGGGCGGCTCAAATTGTAATCAAAGATGGGGCATGCGGTGATCTTGCTATACCTAAATTAACGAAGAGAGGGTATGCAACATCTTGAGGCATCGACAAAGTACTCTAGATCTCCTAAACACATATTGAGCTTAAAATGGTCTTCAGAAAGTCCGTACAGAGAAGCTCAGGCTGCGATATTTGGGGCACATATCTTTTCCCCTCATTATTTTGTATTCCAGCAATGTTTGCTTTCTTTAATTAACCCATTCTTTTCAGTTTTTGTTCCTAATAAATTTTAGTTTTGTCCATCATTATGATCATTTTCAAGCATTTTGCATTGAAGTAACGATTAATAGAATAATACTACCTTCACAAAAGGAGTTTTGCATATTACTCTGGAAACTTCTAAATAGTACGAGAACCTGAAACAGGACTATTATTCAGAACTCACCTAGCCTAAGGGTTGGAAATATTTGAGACAGAAACTCTAAATAGTGACTATTTCTTCAGATTTTTTATCAAAAATATCGGCTGAACAAGAAGACAAGATATTACGTCGGTGATACAACCTTGAAGAACAACGAGCGATGACAACCCAGACATTAAAAAAGGGATCATTCTCATGAAATTTTGCATCCGTACAAATATCATCCATTACACATCTAGTTAGGAGCATTCGATTCATTCTGATCATTGCATCCTAATCATTATGCATAGGCATAGGTCCATAAAATCGATTCTACAAGTTATGTCCCCTAGAGGACGGTGTAGCAAGATCGGTGAATCCACAAGTCCTATTGATCGCGTGTCAGAGTCTTAAAATTTATAAAAAGAATGATCGAACCTAGAAACTAACTATGACAACGATTTTTGAGGCAAGCGCACCTATCGAACAGTAGTATAGTTTAGGCAAGATCGGAATGTCGAACCCAAAGGAACCAAAAGTACTAATACTAACTCTCTTTTTATTATTTAGCCTATGAATAAAGGGATTTGTTTATCTAATCTAAATTAATTAACTACTAAACTAAAGATGCAAAGACAAAGAGAAAGAATTTGGGAAAATACTTGAGGAAAAACCAATTGATTAAGATGACACCCAAGGAAGAATCCACCTAGACTTCACTTGTTATCTAACTCTGAACCAGACTATTTATTCATTTGACTTGATTCGTAAGATTCCCTAATGTATATTAAACCTTCTCTCGAAGCGAATAACGTCTAACCCTAGGTTGATTAATTGAAATCTCTTTCTAATTAAAACCCCTAGAATCGCATTAACTCGATCTATGGACTCTCATATTAGGTTTCACCCTAATCCGGCAAAATCTCGTCATCCTATCTCTAGGCACGCGACCGACTCCGATTAATTATACTAGATCTACTCTTAGGCAGAGACTTTTGCTCCTCCACCTAAGCACATCATACTTGAATTAATATCCCAGAAATATCAACACAAGAATTAAGAACACATAATTAAGAACAAGTCAAATATTTTTCATATAGTTCAGTAAACGATAACAAGATTCATCTTAGGTTTCATCCCCTCAGGTATCTGAGGGTTTAGTTCATAATAATAAAAGAAAACATCTCAAAAGAAAAGATAAAACAAAACATAAGAAATCCCTAAAACCCCCTGAAGGAATTGAAGGAGAGATCCTCCGTATTGAGTATAATTCTGGCTTCTTGAGATGGATCAACTGGCTGTCTTCGAGTGATTCTCTACCAATCTGATCTTTTTGGCTAGACTCCTTGGCCTAGCTAACCGCCCCCTGACTAAAGCCTTGGGTTCCGGCTTCTGCCGAACTCCTCTTCAAGTTGCCCCCTTGGGTGTTTATATAGACTTTGAGATGCCTTACTTGGCCCCTAAGTATCTTAATTCAAGTAGAATTCCTACTAGGGTGTTTGAATAGGCTTTGGAATGTGTTTCTTTGCCCCTAAGCATCCAAATCCGAGTGAAACTCTTCGTTCCTACAGTAGGGACACGCCCATGGCACACGCCTGTGTAAGTCGTGGCCAGGCCGTGTTCGAGCCTGTTGAATGGGGCACGGACGTGTGGCTAGGGCCCAGGCCATGTGGATTTCGTGATATGGCCCATTTACTCCGTTTTAGACCCGTTTTCTGTTCTTTTCGTCATTGGGTGCTCTCCTGAGTATAAAACATGAAAAAAAGGAATAATAGCGCCAAATTACACAATTTAGGGCTTAAATCATCCAAAAGCATGCTAAATGTGGGCTTAAAATATGTACTTTTACAGTTTATCAAATACCCCCACACTTAAGCTTTTGCTTGTCCTCAAGCAAAATTCTCAACTCACAATTAAAATAGACTTCCCTGATTCACAATATTCATCAATAGTATTTCATCATAATTCATAGATAATTCATACATGGATAACTCAACTCAAAGAGTCCTAAAGATTCAAACAATCAAAGTCATAGTTTTTATAGTATGAAAACATAGATATTTCCCCTTACTTGAATAATTACCTCTTATTCAAAATCGACAAGAATTGACATCCTCACTAAAGATTCACTCAACCCACTCGAAGTGTTTAAGGTTCAGAATTAAGCACTCAAAAGTCAAACATGAAGAGTTTATCCCATAAGCTTGCATAAAAATCAAATTTCCACCACTGTAAAATGAGATGATACACAAATCAAAAGGTCTTTAACAGGGTTGTAACAGTGCTTAGGTTAAAGGTGTGGATAAAGGTTGAATTAGTGGGTTAGAATCGAGATTGACTTGACAAATTACCTAACTAGAAACAACGAACTGATAATGAATAATTAAATTAACTGGAAACTAATAAAACGAGCTTCTTTTTCAAGATTTGGAATTTACATGCATAAGCTCATAGAACTAATAATGAATATATTTCAAATTTTTTTTAAGAACAAGTCAAATGTGTGATAAATGATAAATTCAACTACTTGAAATAAAGATCATAGTCAGGCAACTGATCAAATCAAATCTCGACATAAGGGTAGTCAAAAGGAATGGTGATAACAAATACAAAGGGTTTTGGGTTAATATTAGTGGGTGAGTAAAAAAAAGGGTTGTTAGGATCAACGGGGTTCACTAGGGGTTAATTATGAAGGTTGACTTTTTAATGGAGTAAGTGGGCTAAAACCTAGGTGCCTTTATCATCTCGGTATATCAAATCATAGGTGTGGTCTCGACATGTATAATCAATGCAAGTTCTAGAATAACAGATCAATGTTGACACACTCATAATCGATAAAGTGAGCAAGAAAGGATGTATGCTCTAAATGGCTCAAAGTATCACAAAAAATTATGGGTGTTTGATACCAACCTCGTAAATTTCAAACTTCGAGGTAACATTTAGATTCAGGTAGACAACCTAAAAATTTTTAAATTTTGAAAAATAGACTTATCATGCTTGATTCTCTAGTATCCTTCAAATTTAATCATCAATGTACAATTATCAATGACTTAATTTAGAACATATCAATAAAAATCATAAATCAAAGGAGATTTCATTCTAATCATAATATGATTACTTAGAGACAAGGTATAATTCAGGGATTTTCAAATAATACTATAGTTAACCCCTCGGCACTTAAGATGTACATTGCCCTCAATGTACAAAATAGATAATAGAAAAATAATAAAATCATAAGATAGGGAGAGAAGTGAAACTTCCTGAATTTTGGATGGAGTCAATGAAAAGAAATAGGATAGGATTGGGCAGATGTGAACGTGGGAGAGCTCCTTGAACCGTTTGAATTTGAATCCTCGAAGCAGCCGGTCTAATTTTATTGTGTCCTAAGCTAAATGGTACGAAGAATAAGGAGAAAATAATAAAGAAAAATAAAAATAAAAGTAAATAATGGAAAATGAAAGAAGAAAAACAACTGGAAACGAAAAAGGAAGAAGGGGGTTAAATAGAAATTATGGATCTGGTGGTTGCCCCCGCCCTTGAACCTTCCTGTGGTGGCCACACGGCCACGACCATAGCCTTGTGCAAGGCCGTGTGGTATGGAAATCTGAACTTTGGTTAGTTTAAGGTTAGGTGCTAAAAAGAAAAAGAAAAATAAAAAAATGTAAAAATTAATGGGATTAGTGCTCGGGTTGCCTCCCGAGAAACGCTCGTTTAAAGTCTTGAGCTAGACTTACCTCTCATTCGTATAATCATGGTGGTTTGAGGAGGTGAAAATCCTTTCTCATGCGATCAATTCGGTTATTGATATAAAGTTTAAGTCGAGTAGTGTTTACCTTAAAGGTACTGATTTTAGGACTAGTTACCTCGACTATTCCATCTGGGAAGATTTTGAGTACCTGATCTCCTATCTTAAGTTGGGTTGTCCCATCATTAAGTTCGTCGTGGAGTTGCCTCGTTTTTGCTTCGTGTGTTTTTAGTTTCTCCTTGAAGTGTGTCTTCCATTCGTCTAGTTCATCGATCCAAAGCCTTCGTTCCTCATGAATTTCTTCTTTATCGACACGAGGTTTAGGATCTGGCATCTGCAAAAGAGCTTCAAGAAACGACAAGTTAATATGGAATTTCTTTGAAAGTTTAAGAGACTTACCGAGTTGTTCCTCTGTGTGGTCTTTCTTTATCATAAGGGGTATGGCACACGAGTTTGATTCTTTGTAATCACCGGGTTTGGTAAATCATGGCTTACCTCAATCTTACCTTCACTTACCACAGGCTCTTGCCTTGGGTTAGATTCCACTAACCTTTCCCTATCATGAGCTGTTACGGCTTGAATTTTCTCTTTGGGTTAGTTTCAGTGTTGGCAAGCTTTCTTGTAGTTGTTCTGAGATCAGCTTAGCAAGTTGCCCGAATTGATCCTTGAACTCTTGTGACAATACTTCAAGTTTTGTTTCTACCTTTTGGAAACGTGTTTCTGAGGCTGCTATGAATTTTTTCAGCATCTCTTCAAGGTTCGACTCCTCTTCCTGTTGGTGAGGTGGTTGTTGAAAATCTGGATTTTCTGTGGCTGCTATGAATTTTGTCAGCATCTCCTCAAGGTTCGACTCCTCTTCCTGTTGGTGAGGTGGTTGTTGAAAATTTGGAGAAAGTTCTTGTCTTTGGCTACTTTGATCATCCCACGAGAAATTGGGATGGTACCTCCAGCCTGCATTATAAGTGTCACTATAAAAATTATTTTGAGGTCTAGAATAGTTACCCATATAGTGGACTAGTTCGTTCTCCATGCCATATCCGTAGGGTGGATACTCAGGATTTGCCATGCCTCCTAGATTCGAGTCATATTGCATTACTGGGTGTACCTGCGAGAGACTATGCAAACCATCAATCTTTTTATTCATCATCTCTAGCTGGTTAGATAACCTGGTGACCATGTCGAGGTTGAAGACACTGGCTACTTTAGTAGGAATTGCCCTCATGACTTGCCACTGATAATTATTTAGTGCCATCTTCTCTATAAACTAAAATTATCTGCCAAAAGCAAATAGAGGAAAAATTAGCAAAGTAAAAAAAATAAAAATAAAAAAATAATAATGAAAATAAATTACAATAATAAAAAAATGGCTAAAGTAATAAAAATTGAGCTTTCTTAATATTTTAGTTCCCTGGCAACGACGCCAAAAACTTGATCGCGTGTCAGAGTCTTAAAATTTATAAAAAGAATGATCGAACCTAGAAACTAACTATGACAACGATTTTTGAGGCAAGCGCACCTATTGAACAGTAGTATAGTTTAGGCAAGACCGGAATGTCGAACCCAAAGGAACCAAAAGTACTAATACTAACTCTCTTTTTATTATTTAGCCTAAGAATAAAGGGATTTGTTTATCTAATCTAAATTAATTAACTACTAAACAAAAGATACAAAGGCAAAGAAAAAGAATTTGGGAAAATACTTGAGGAAAAACCAATTGATTAAGACGACACCCAAGGAAGAATCCACCTAGACTTCACTTGTTATCTAACTCTGAACCAGACGATTTATTCATTTGACTTGATCCGTAAGATTCCTTAATGCATATTAAACCCTCTCTCGAAGCGAATAACGTCTAACCCTAGGTTGATTAATTGAAATCTCTTTCTAATTAAAACCCCTAGAATCGCATTAACTCGATCTATGGACTCCCATATTAGGTTTCACCCTAATCCGGCAAAATCTCGTCATCCTATCTCTAGGCACGCGAGCGACTCTGCTTAATTATGCTAGATCTACTCTTAGGCAGGGACTTTTTCTCCTCCACCTAAGCACATCATACTTGAATTAATATCCGAAAATATCAACACAAGAATTAAGAACACATAATTAAGAACAAGTCAAATATTTATCATATAGTTCAGTAAACGATAACAAGATTCATCTTAGGTTTCATCCCCTCAGGTATCTGAGGGTTTAGTTTATAACAATAAAAGAAAACGTCTCAAAAGAAAAGATAAAACAAAACATAAGAAATCCCTAAAACCCCCTGAAAGAATTGAAGGAGAGATCCTCCGTCTTGAGTATAATTTCGGCTTCTTGAGATGGATCAACTGGCTATCTTCGAGTGATTCTCTACAAATCTGATCTTTCTGGCTCGACTCCTTGGCCTAGCTAACCGCCCCCTGACTAAAGCCTTGGGTTCCGGCTTCTGCCGAACTCCTCTTCAAGTTGCCCCCTTGGGTATTTATATAGACTTTGAGATGCCTTACTTGGCCCTTAAGTATCCTAATTCAAGTAGAATTCCTACTAGGGTGTTTGAATAGGCTTTGGAATGTGTTTCTTTGCCCCTAAGTATCCAAATCCGAGTGAAAATCTTCTTTCCTACAGCAGGGACACGCCCATGGCACACGCCCGTGTAAGTCGTGGCCAGGCCGTGTTCGAGCCTGTTGAATGGGGCACGGCCATGTGGCTAGGGCCCAGGCCGTGTGGATTTCGTGATATGGCCCATTTACTCCGTTTTGGACCCGTTTTTCGTTCTTTTCGTCATTGGGTGCTCTCCTGAGTATAAAACATGAAAACAAAGGATTAATAGCACCAAATTACACAATTCAGGGCTTAAATCATCCAAAAGCATGCTAAATGTGGGCTTAAAATATGTTACTTTTACGGTTTATCACCTATACCTCTGAAGTTGTAGTAGGTCGGATAAAATCTACCATTGCTAATCTTATCTCCCTAAAGTTGCAGTAGAGCAGATTGAAGCCATTACCCTTATCTCCCTGAAGTTGCAGTGGCTCGAATTGAAGATAGTGAATCACATTCCCCTGACCTCTGAGGTTGCAGTAGGTCGAATCACATCCATCATGGCGAATCTTTTCTCCCTGAAGTTGCAGTGGAGCAAATTGAAGCCATTAACCTTATCTCCCTAAAGTTGCAGTGGAGTAGATTGAAGCCATTAATCTTATCTCCTTGAAATTTCAGTGGAACAGACTAAAGCTACAAGTTACAAGTCCTATACCTCTGAAGTTACAGTAGGTCGGATCAATCTTGGTGAATCTTATCTCCCTAAAGTTGCAGTGGAACAGATTAAAGTTACAAATCATGGTGAATCTTATATCCCTGAAGTTGCAGTGGAGTAGATTGAAACCACCAGCCTTATCTCCCAGAAGTTGCAGTGGAGTAGATTGAAGTTACAAATCCCATACCTGATACGGGCACGCCCAGGACACCCACCGAATTTTCAAGTCGACGAAGCTCGACTCCAAATTTTAATTTTTATTGCTTCAAATAAAATCGAGTCTTTGAATTTCGTAAAAAAATTAAATTGCTGAATTTTAATTAAATGAATTAAACATCTTAATTTATTTAATTGATTTTCTATAGCAAATTAATTTGTTAAAATATTCTATTGTGCCTAAATTAATTTTGGTTTCCTTAGATTAATTTAATTTGTCCATTTAGTTACATATTTTAGTTAATTTTAATTGTTGCACTTTTATGTTGCAATAGGGATGGTTTTTAAGCATGGAGGGCAACAATCTACAAGGCACATTTTCGTGGAGTTGAAATGTCTTCCAAAATTGGTGCCACGGCAAAGGATTAATAGTGGTTTAAATTTTAATCTTTCCAGGGAGATGTTGAAGTGGAAAACGCCTAGATGGAAGGCATGAATGATGGAACAAATGGGAGCCTTACATTAATCAAACAAGAAGCCAAAATTGATAAAGCATGGACATTTGTTTTGAATAAATAATGGGAGATTAATGGAGCATGCGGCACTAGCTTGAATTGGGAGATTAATGGGAAAATAAAACAATTCATGATCATGAAGAATGGAACAATATTTTAATGGTGGCTGAATTTTTTCAATTGAAGCATGTGGAGAAATTAAACAATTGAAGATGAATGGAAGCACATATAATGGGGTTGTTGGATTGAGCATGTGGGAATTAAACAAATATGAAATTCAATGTGCAAATGGTTGAGAAAATTGTTGAACGGCACATGAAATGGAAGCATGCTTGTTTTTGAATTAAATAAGCAAAACCCATTTGTCTTCTTGTAAAGTTTGTTGGACGGAAAAGATTGTTGCATGAAGAAAGGGAAGTTAATTTGAACACATCCACTCTTGAATTAATTAAAATCCACTCACCATTAGGAATGTTGGACGGCACACTTGGGAGATAATGGGTGAATTTGGAGTATTATAATAATCAACTTGGTAGATTCAAGAGCATGATGGACGGCAAGCTAATTTTTGGGGAGCTTGGAATTTAATAGTATTTTGCTAAATTGAAGATGCAGGGTGCAAAACAAAGCATGAAATTGGAGCAAATGGAGCTCGAATTGGACGGCACAACCATGTTGATTGCAAATTCAATTGAATAGGAAGCATGCGTGAGAATAATCAAAGAAGATAAAGTATTGAAATCACAAAGGTGGACGGCATGAAGAATGGAGAAGAAACTTTGTCTTTTTGTGGACAATATGAACGGCCAAGTGCCTATTTTTAATTCAAGTGGCTATTTTCATGTTCCATAATCTTTTTATCTTTAATGTGAATAGCCTGGCCGAATGCTCACAAATGCTCCACCAATTTGACTAATCGTGCGCACAAATGAAGATTGAAGCCAACCGATTAAGAACATCTAGAAACAAGCCTTTTACATGAAAACTTCAATTCCTTCCCTATTCGGCTATCATTGGAAAGGCTATAAATACTTTGCAATTTCATTTTGTAAACGACACAACTTAGAATTTGAATGAAAGAAAATTTTCTTTTGGTGAGTATTCACTCTCCTGATTTTCAAGGTTGAATTGACTTATCTAGTTTTCTAGTGGCGTCGTTCTTTCCTTGTTTTGAACTTATCATCCTCACGGGTGTGGCGTTCATCTACCTATACCGTTGGTTCCTATCTCGCTAGATAGTGGGTCTCGGTTTTATTTCGAAACTCCTTCCATCAATTTAAAACTTATAAGATTCGGGTCTTTAATTTTTATTAAAGGTTCTTTCTTGTTTCAAATACGTATCCATCACCTATCTTGCATTTCAAATATATTATTTCCAATAAGATTATCCCTTTTGTTAGTTAAACGAGAAACTGTATAATTTACGATCGGGCAACATTTACGATTCGCCTCCTAACCCGAGACGGACCGTCATCAATACCCCTGAAGTTGCAGTGGGACGGATTGAGTTGCAGCGGAGCAAGTTGAAGATAGCGAATCTTATTCCCCTAAAGTTACAGTGGAGCAGATTGAGGCCACAAGTCTTATTTCCCTGAAGTTGCAGTGGAAAAGATTAAAGTTACAAATCCTATACCTCTGAAGTTGCAGTAGGTCGGATCAAATTTATCAAAACCAAACCTTATCTCCCTGAAGTTGCAGCGGAGTAGACTAAAGATAGCAAATCTTCTCTCCCAGAAGTTGCGACGGAGTAGATTGACGCTACAAGTCTAATCTCCTTGAATTGGATCGAGGCGCTAGTTCCTATGCCCCTGAAGATGTAGTGGGATAGAATGAAGCTATTCGAAGAAGAAAAGCACCGAGAATTCGAAGCTCGGCAAGACCAGCCAAAATTGGCCCTTTTAAAGTCTTTGCTTCATTCTTATTACACGATAATGAGCAAAGGGGGGCTGATGTAAGGCCCATTTTTTTGCTCGGGGCCAATTAACGAAATAAACCAAAACACAAAAAATGTACATCAAAAGTCCACAGTCCATTAACAGCCCAAAATCGCATCTAACCAAACCCAAACACTAACCCTAAGCCCAACTGGCCTAACACCTAAACAAAAAAAAAAATCAAAAAATGAAACCCCTAGCTAGTTCCTTGCGCTGCAACAACCTCCACCGCCGCACGCCACGTCAGCTCCTCCGTACACCACCTCGCGCGTCCACGTTTGAGAAAAAAACAAAAAGGACAAACAGACAGCAAGCAAAACAACAATAGAGAAAAAAATTGTATTTTTCATTTTGTTTTAGATTTCGGCTATATAAGCCATGAGAGAACAATGTATAGGGGGGATTTTTTCAATAGAACACAGAGCAAAAAATCAAAAAGCATATAAGAAAGAAAAGGTTCTCCCTTTTTTTCTTTTTTTTTTCTTTATTTCTTTTCGAAACTGTTTGTATCTACATAAAAGCATATCAAAAAAATTTTACCTTTTCGAGCTCCGGCCGCCGTGCATGGCGGTAGACCGCGGCAGCCGATGACCGGCCTAAGGCCGAATTCGAAGAGAGAGTAAAGAGAGTTTCTAAAAATTTTTTTAGTGGAGGGCTGAAATGAATGTTTTTGAAAAAAAAAGATTTAAATAAGAAACAGGAAACGACGCTGTTTTGAAGTTTAGGTTCAGAGACCAAAACGACGTCGTTTTGGTCTCTGACCCGCGACCCGACCCATTTGCCCTTAAGATCTCGGTGTTTTTGCGATGAAGGGGCTATTTATGCGCGAGGTCCCTCCACTTTTAAGGCTTGTTGCGATTCGGACCTAGCTCAATCCCGAATTCAATCTTTCTAGCCGGAGGTAACCCTGGTAATTCTTCTGGCAAAACATCTGGATATTCGCATACTATGGGTACCGACTCAATTTTCAACTCAGTCTCTTTAGTATTCATCACAAAGTCAAGGTAAGCTTCTTACCCCTTTCTTAAATACTTCAGAGTCAACAATGAAGATATCACTACTGGCAATCTGTCTTGCTCATCTGATTCAACATGAATAAGATCCTCATTTTCACATTTTAACTTAATAAAATTTCTCCCACAATTCACTATCACAACATGAGTAGCTAACCAATCCATCCCAAGGATGACATCAAACTCGTCAAATGGAAATAACATAAGATCAACTGGAAAACAATGACCCCTAATCATCAAAGGACAACCTTTTCATACTCTATCAACCAACACATACTTGCTTAGAGGATTAGACACTCTTATTACAAATTCAGGAGACTCTATAGGCATGCTCATGCTAGAGACTAATTTCATGCATATGTATGAGTGGGTAGATCTCGGATCAATTAAAGCTATAACATGGGTATTATAGAGAGAAAATGTACCCGTAATCATGTCGAGGGAGGACGCCTCTTCGCAAGCACAAATGGCATATGTTCTCGCCGGTGCTCTACCCTCAACTCTTGCAGTCTGCTCTATAGATAAATTCTTGCTACCCATTTCATTTCCCGGGTTTCTTTGTGGTCTTCCTCTAGCAATACTTCCCGGTCTTGCATTCTGAGACTTCCCTTTCTCACTCACCTCGTGGCAATCTCTGATAAAATGGTCTAGAGGCCCACACGTGAAACAAGCCTTCTCGCTTGCTCGACATTCACCGGAATGATGTCTGCCACACTGCGGGTGCTCCGGTCTACTCAGTCGGGCATTGCCGACACTAGCAACTGATGTGGTCTGCGTTTTAGACCCCAAAAACTGTTTGCCCTTACTTCGATTTGAAAACCCGACTGAAGTGGCTAATCAAGTAGCGAAATCCCTCGATTTCGAAGATGAGGATTGGAATGACTTATTCAGTTGTCTTTTCCTCGAGTCTTGGACTCAATCTTAGCTCTTCTTTTCTCTTTAGCCAACTCTTCAGCTTTACAAGCTCTACCCACCAACACTACGAATTCTTTTAGTTTGAGGACTCCAACATATAAATGGATATCTTCATCTAACCCATCCTTGAACCTTTTGCACATGATGGCTTCGGTAGACATGCACCCCTTAGCATACTTACTAAGCCTTACAAACTCACGTTCGTATTCAGTCACCATCATTCGGCCTTGCTTTAGTTCCAAGAACTCTTTCCTCTTCTGGTCAATGAATCTTTGGCTGATATACTTCTTCCGAAATTCCTCTTGGAAGAATCCCTAGCTAACTCTCTCCCCTGGTACCACCGACACAAAGGTATTCCACCATTGATAGGCCGAATCTCTCAAGAGAGATACTACACACTTCATGCACTCTTCAGGTGTGCATGAAAACTCGTCGAATACCCTGATGGTATTCACCAACCAAAATTCTGCCCTCTCCGGGTCATTGTCCTTACTAGCCCGAAATTCCTCGGCTCTTTGTTTCCGAATTTTATCGACCGAAGGCCTTTCTCTTCTTACTAAACCACTTGAGGAGTTACAGGAGCGGGTTGAGGCATAGGTGGGGGTGGAGGGGGTTGAGCATTAGGATTTGCTCGAATATACTCGGTATACCAGTTGCTCATCATTTGGAGAAAGGCTTCTCGAGCCCCTTCTTCCTGACCCATAGTCTCGGGTCTACTCTCTGCTGGCAAGGTCCCCTGTGCGGGAGCTGTGGCATTACTTACAGCATCATCTACTGCAGCTCGGTCAGGATCAGGATCCATTTACTATATAAAAACACAATTCAAAACGTCAGGAGTCGTTACACTATCATTACACAAATACTCTTACGTATGGCATGTATAGCTAGACTCGTACTTACGCTATGTTAGTCCTAGAATCGACTAAACGTAGCTCTAATACCACAAATGTAACACCCCTTACCTGTGTTTGAAGCCAGAACCAGATACGAGGCATTACCTAACTCAACTTACTTAAACATAACACATCGAGCTATAAAAATTCACTGCAGGTTAGAAACTTTCCATTTAAAACTCATAACCTGCTCATTCTGGGCTTGCGAAGCCCTAAACATACTTTTGAGAGGTTTCGAAGTTAAATCGAAAACTTTTACGCACTCAGAAAATTTTTATCCAAACAAGGGTCACACGCCCGTGTGCCCCTGACACATGCCTGTGTTCCTTACCCGTGGTCGACACTGACTTAATACACACGACTGGACACACACCCATGTCCTTAACCCGTGTCCCTCACACGGCCTCGACACGCCCCTGTCTTAGCCCGTGTGCCAAAACCTTGGCATTCTGTTTATGACGTCATCACCTCACTAAGGGCACACGGCTAAGGCACACACCTATGTCCTTAAACCGTGTGTTGAAATAAATTCTACATTTTAAGTGCAGACTTTGCACGGCCTGGGCACACGCCCATGTCCAAGGCCGTGCATTCCACACGGCTGAGACACATGGCCGTGTCTCTGCCCGTGTATTTACTACTAAGCATCCTAAATTTGTAGACCTAGCATGCAGGGGACGCACGGTCGATCAACACGTCCATAGGGCTATCTGTGTGTCTACCCGTGTGGACATAAAAAGACTATATTCCAAGCCAAATGCCACCCTACATTGCAAACATACTTACTCCAACTCATATAAACATCATTCATGACCCAAAGGCACATCTAAGAACTCAAATCAAAGCATTCACACAAGCATAAACTTTATAATTTCTTCATCATTGAATATATATATATACTTATCAAGTATTGGCCCAATTACAATGACCATTTACAAAATGACTTTGATAAAATACATAGCAACACTTTAGCTAACAATTACGACCTAACAAAATACCCAAGTCCTATACATGCCATACTCAAAATAAGTCTAAATTGTTATACCAAAGTGATGTTGATAGTGTGATTTCTGAACTCCTGCATCCCACGATCCTCGAGTTATCTTGGCAATACTACAAGGAAAGGGAAATGAGAGGGGTAAGCATAAATCTTAGTAAGTTTACATGAAAATAAATAGCAACAATAAGCTCATAATGACATCAACCCATGGTATTAGATAACCACACAAGGTCATAAACAGTTAGCCATAACTTACTCGTACTCGTTCTTATCTAGAATATACCATGCCACATATCGTAACATTCCTCGTGAATTTCTCACGGGTACCTGTATTCACTCAATCACATGACTTTAGTACTAATCTCATTTCTATTTCCAAGCTTATCTATTTATCCCGTTAATCACTAGGAATACTCAAAGACGCATACTCATCGTCATTATTGTAAGTACAAAGCCAATGCCACATCCCAGATGTGGTCTTACATGGGTCAGTTTTGAGTGCCGATGCCATATCCTGGATATGGTCTTATATGGAATTCTCACATCAAGCATCGATGCCATATCCCGGATATGGTCTTATACGATTCTCATATTCAATACCGAAGCCATATCCAAGATATGGTCTTGTACGAGTTTTCAATTTGGTGCCGAGGCAATGTCCCCGACGTGGTCTTATACAGGACCTCATCCATATCATGTCTCAATGATAGTGTTTTCGCATTCATTATAGTCCAACTAGGACTTCAATATCTCAACTTACTCATTCAACATCAATTACTCAATTTAATAAAATATCATGTATCATCATAATATTGAACATTCCCAAGCATGCTGGCATAATAGTTGAATTTATCTCATACAAACTTACCTCGATATCAAAATAAGCTAAATCTTCAATCTAGTCTGAGACTTTATTCTTGCCCCGATCAAGATTGATTCTTGGTTCTTCTTTCTCTATAATAGCAAATTAGCTCATTTCAATCATCACATTAATAAGAGCATTTTAATAACCATGCTTTGGCAAAACTACTATTTTACCCTTACACTTTGGCAAAATGACCATTTTACCCCTACGCTTGAAAATCAATTATAATTAAATTTCTACCTTTAATGAGCCTCGGTGAACATTTATTTCTCTTATGGCTATCATCAAAACCCAACATTCCACACATTTACTACCAATTTCACAACCTTTACAAAAAGGTTCATTTAGGTGTTTTCATGGCAACACCTTTCACAAAAGTTGTTTATTAAACATCTAAGACTCATTTTCTTCCATAAAAATACAGCAAAAAGCTTAAAAACTCTCATGTAAAATCCCTAAACTTTTCATCATATTGCAAGATAGTCCCCTCTTTAGAAAGCTTAAACTTTAGGGGTTCCAAAAGTACAATTTTTATCAAGAAATGATCATCAGATCACTTACTTGAATGGAGATGAGTTTGCTGAAATTTTGAGCTTTCAAAACCCCTATTTTTCTAACTATTTTCAGTGGAGGAAGATGGAGAGAAAAGATGATATCTTTTCTTTCTTTATTTTATTAATGCAAGTCAATTTAGTCACTAACTTTTACCAACTTTGACCAATTTGTGAATTTTTGTCTCCTATGGCCAGCCACTCTATTCTTAGGGGTCTAATTGCACTTTAAGACCCAATTTAATATTCTATGGCTATTATGCACCTTTAGCTTATAAAATAGAACTTTCGTACTTAATGCGATTTAGTCCTTTTCCGCGATTAAGCTTGAAATCGCTAAAATTAAAGCACCAAAATTTTCATGCACTTATATAATCATGCTCTAACTCATAAAATAACATGAAATTTTTTTTCTCTAACCTCGGAGTAGTGATCCCGAGATCACTACTCCGACTAGCCCCTAAATCGGGCTGTTACAGTCTTAGCATCCAATTTAATTTATTCAAGTTTTCTTTTAAATAAGAAGGATCGTATTTTAAAATCTTTTTAAATTTTCAACATTAAGATGTTAATTACTCAATTAGGTACCAATTTTGGGCGTTACGTGGGTGCTAATCCTTCCTCGTACGTAACTGACTCCCGAACCCGTTTTCTCGAATTTTGTAGGCCAAAATCATTGTTTAATAAAACAAAATGTTTTAATGATCAATCTCAAGGTGATTCGATCACACCTCAAAAAATATTGATTGCGACTCCATTTTTATTTTTAAAGTCGACCCTGTGTTTTTTTTTTCAAAAAAATGGTTTCGACAAGCCCCGTTTTTAATGTTCTTCGTATTTTTAAAATCCTCGTAGCTCGATTTAGCTATTTCTAGCTATATTTTGAGCTAGGGTTCATGTTCAAAAATTTACCCATGTATTACATGCATGTATCTTGATGATTTATGAAAGAATATGAAAGTTTGATGTATGTTAAACATTTTTTTCTAAGTGATTCTCATGAAAAATGCATAAAAGGACCAAATTACAAAAGTTGTGAAAATGGTCATACATGAGTGAAATAGTGGAAATTAGGGGATGTTGTAGTTAAGAAAATGATTGAAATACAAGAAAGTTGAATGAAAATCATTTTACGAGACTAGGGGTAAAAGTGTAATTATGAGAAAGTTTTGGGGCAAAATCATAAATTTTGCCAAAGTGTGATTCGTGAGTCAATTTAGTCAATGTGAGTATTAAACTAGTGAAATTGTTATTATAGATCAAGAAACATGAAGCCCGAACCGAAACTAAGGCAAGGACAAAGTGTTGGACTAAATCGAACATCCACACACATTTTGAGTACCAAGGTAAGTTTGTGTGAAATTAAGGTTACATATTTTATTATATTTAAATTACTTATTATTTTGAGAAATGCATATCATTTCCATGAAATTTTATTAATGATGTCTTAATGAGAAAATGATGAGATTATGCTAAGTGAAGTCCCGGTTGAAATTTCGAAATAACGAGGATACCTATGTCACGACATGAGATAAGGATGGTCCTGTATAAGACCATGTCTGGGACATGGCATCGGCACTGAATGTAGGTCCCGTGTAGAACCATGTCTGGGGCATGGCATCGGCTCCGAATGTAGATCCCGTGTAAGACCATGTTTGGGACATGGCTTCAGCACCAAAGGAAGATCTCGTGTAAGACCATGTCTGGGACATGGCATCGACGTCGAGCTAAGAGATCTGTGTAAGACTATATCTGGGATATGGCATCGGCATCAAGAGGTAATCCCATATAAGACCATATCTGGGATATGACATTGGCATTGTGATACATGTATGATGAGATTGAGTATCCTCTGATATTCCGAGTAGTTCAACGGGTAAAAGAGCTAAGTATGTAAAAATGATTTAGAGCTAAGTTATACAAGGATGATGGTGATTTAAGTTTACATTCAAATTAGCATAAGTGCTAAATTATGTGAACAAGTGATACAGGTACCATGAGTAAAATACAAGTTATGAAACCGTAATGTGATGTGTGATGGTAAGAATGAGTATGAGTAAGTATGCCTAAGCACTTGAGAACTTGTGTTGCTATTGTTCTATGAGATGAATGGATTTTACCATGAGAACTTATGTTGCTATATAAATTCATGCGAACTTACTAAGCTATATGCTTACCCCTCTCTTTTCCCTCTTTCTTGTAGTATCGCCAAGCTAGCTTGGGAATCGTAGAACATCGGAGCTCGGATCACACTATCAATCATTCTTTTGGTATAGTAAAGTTGATTTATTTTGAGTATGACATGTATAGAAACTTGGTCATCTTGTGTTATGTCATATTTGAAAGTCAAAGTGATGGCCTATACCCTCATTTTGTAATTGGCCATTGGGAATTGGCCAATATTTGTTAAGTTTCATATATTTAATGAGGATGAGTTTATGAAGTGTATGAATGATGATTGTGATTCTTCATAGTGTATTATTGCCATGTTATTTGTTGCTTGTGTTGGTATATGTGTGTTTATGTTTCAAGGTGGCAATTAGCTTGGAAAATAGCCTTCTAATTGTCCACATGAGTAGGCACACGAGCGTGTGTCTAGGCCGTGTGCGACACACGGTCAGCCCCATGGGTGTGTTGATAGGTCGTGTGTCCCCTGCATCAAAATTGCGAGAATTCGATTCGTCACACGGGCCAACACACAGGCATGTGCCTAGGCCATGTGCCCCTTAAGAGTTGCTAACATCATAAACAAAATACCCAGGTTTTCACACATGGGTGAGGACACGGGCGTGTCTAGGCAGTGTGAGGGACAAGGGCGTGTGTTTGGCCGTGTGAAAACCCCTGTAGGTTCAAAATGAATAGTAAATTCTACACGGGCTATGGACATGGGTGTGTGTGACCACACGGCCTGCCCACACGGGTGTGTCCCATCTCACACAAGCGTGTGGCCCTGTTTAAGTAAAAATTTTCTAAGTGTGCAAAAGTTCTCGGCTAAGTTCTGAAACCCTTCGTATGCATGTTTTGGGGCCTCATAGGCCCAGGATAAAGATGATATGAATGCGAATGAGAAGTTTTAAGTTGAAAAGAAATTTTATAGCCCAAAGTTGTATATTCAAGCAAGTTAAGTCCAGTAATGCCTCGTACCCGATTCCGGGGTTGAATACGGGTAAGGGGTGTTACAAAATCACACATATCAAATTGGGGTATCTTAGGTAGATAAGCACAACAATGGCTTCTCCACCTATTGCCAATTCGTTTTAGGATAGATGTCCGTCTTAACAATTAACAAGAACTAACCATCGTATTATGACATATTCCAACACACAAAATCAAAAAACCTTGGGCTTAGCTGAGCCTTTCAAAAAATTGAAAACACATCAAGAAACATCACTAGTAAGCCAGGACCCATATAATAACAATTCAAACCTGGCCCTAACGAATATGTGCATTCTAATTAAATAATATATTAGAAAACAGATGAAACTTTTAAAGGCACATTGGTGCTTACCAACTTAAACTTAGACTCCGCCGAATGCTTTTTGTGCACTGGAAACAAGTCATGATGCAATTCCTATACTTTCTTTCTATAAGCTGCTCCATAAAAGAAATTAATAAAATATACTTCATAAACAAAGAAGAAAAATTGAGAAATTTTGTTAGTCTGACTAATTTGAAGAAAACAATCAAGGCCACAATCTCTAAAAGGAAAACAACTCGAATTTATCAATTTCAATCCAAGTCAACAACCAAAAAAATGAGATTTACAAAAATCCTGAAATAATCAAAGTTAAGAGCAAAATGAAATAAAAAAATAAAAAACTGAATAAAATTTGAAAAAGAAAGAAAAAACTTGAGAAAGAGTGGGGCAAGAATGAAAGGATAATTGGAGTTCAAGTATGCCTTTGAGCAGTTCTCTTTGTTTCAACGACAAAACAGCTTAAGGAGAGAACAATTCGAAGCCCTAATTTTTGGATTTAGAACAACAAAACAAAAGATTTGATGGTATCGACTGAGGAAGGATGGGGAAGGGGTTGTTAAGTTGAGAGAGGTGGGGGCTATTTCAGAAATGTTAGGGGAAAAATGAAAATGGGGAAAAAATTACTCCTCATGCACTGAATCACCATTCAGTGCTAAAGAAAGGGAATAGCTATGCTGGCTTTTCTCGAAATAGCACCTTATTCCACGCAGACTGTAATAGATATTACAATCAACCAAACTAATGTTTGGTGGTGGGCCCACCGAATTGGGCTGAAATCAATTCATAAGCCCCCCAACCAAACATGCTGTAAATTTCTTTTTCAATGGTGGGTAGGGATGGCATCATGGTAGTTGCTACAGTTCTAGTATTACTCATCGACTGGAACATTTTGTTTCGTTAGTATATTGAAATAATAAATTTTAGATTATTATTTTGTGTAAGTTTTGATTGGTATCAATTGTATTAGTGCATATCGATTGGTTTCCGTTAGTATATTGAAACATTTTGTTCTGTTATTTTGGATTTGTTGAATTATGAACTTTTTTCCTTGTTTATTTTGAGTTTGTTTGATGATAGATTGTATTTGTTACTATTTTATATAATTGATGAATATTTTTTAGTATCATAAAATTTACATATAGTGGTTTTTGAACATATGCCACTAACATTTTTTAAATCTTTTCTTTAATGAAAATTTTATATTTGTAAATATTTTTATATACATATATCAAATGTTTTCCAAGGATAGTGATAAACCTGAAACGATATATCGAAATAGTCTGGTATCGGTACGTACCAGTACTAATAGAAAAATGGTATATCCACTGATACGGTATTGACTATCTTGGATGACAACATATGTGCTGTTTTTTTCATTTTGATCTAATTTTTATTTATATAAATTAAAATAATTTTTGAATAAAATTTTATTTAATACTTTAGTAATGGATCAAAATCATAAATATTATTTTATTGACTAATAGGGTTTAGATGGTGTTAACTATAATGAGAACTAAAATATTATCAACTACTGGACAAAAATGAATGTTTTTAAACTATAGATTTGTTGAGTATTTTAGAGTTTGTTTCCTTCAGATGGGTTAAACAATGTATTTATATGATATGATTACTATTCATGGATGTGATGTTGTAAGTAGGTTCTCATACATGTCAACACGTACCCTACTCTAGGGTTAACACGTGTTTTCTAGATATGGGTTCGTCTACATGGTAGTACAAACCCACATTGTGTGGTCTCATAGAAAACTGTGAACACCTTGCATGTGAACCTAAAGTAAGAACCACATAAAGTATGGGTCAGGACCCAATCAAGTAGCGAGTCGGTAATAGTGAGTATCATAACAATTTGTCCCTCGCCTGGTTCGAAGAAAGTTATAAAGTGACTCTTCTTAGAACTTGATTTCTCGATATGAGAGGTCACATAAGGAGAAGTTTATTAAATACGTTTTGTGCTTTATCTTGTCACATACACTTTGCCACGTGTTAAGGAGTGGTACAGCTATACACAACTAATTGTGCCCTTATTCTCGGATATAGGAATTGTTAAAGTGTAAAATCCCTTTAAAAGGAGGTTACCTCAGTCGTAAAAATTAAACTATTTGAATTCGAAATATTGGAAAATGAGCTATTGTTAAAGAGAACAACTTCAAAGATAATTTTCTTAAAACCCCCATCATTCTTGTATTTGTTTCTAGGTTTATTAGAACATCATGGTTAGGATGAGAGGAATTGGTCATGTTATTCAAAGTATCTCTTCACAATGTCGTTAAGTGAGTACTCTAGTAGAGGCAAAGGCTTATGGTTGCACCACCAAACAGGGAGAAATGAATCGTGTTTTAGCTTGTCAGGGAATTAAATTACCCATTTCGTTTACAACTTCTCAATAGCTGAAGGATCAAACTGATTAAGTGACACCACCAATGGAAGTTTCCTACTTCCACTACACATGATAGAAATAGGTGTTGCATTTACCACTCCACCCTTTCTTCTACCATCTTTTTGATGAATACAGAATAGCTCTTGGACAGTTATCTAGCTTTTCAGGGTTGGTCGCAATGGCATATTTCATTGAATACAATCGACAAGAGGAAGTGCCATTGGTCACTGTTTTCCAAAATTTATACCGAATGAAAGTGTGCAATTGAGGAGGTTTGAAAAGTTTGTTTTATTTCTCTCATCGCGAAAATGTAGAATCAATCATTTTGAATTGGACTTCGAACTTTCATCTAAACCTCTTCAAGTACATACGATTTAAGTACAAGCTTAAAGCTGATTTTGATTTTCCAACTGAATGGTCGATACCTAGTAAGAGTATGTGCCTAAAAAAATGGGAGATTATGTCTGAAGTAGAGTGGGGTTCGTATTACAGACTTCATAAGGGTCGCGTACTAGATTTGGAGGAAGTGCTAACTATTAGGAATGTGTTTCATAACTTCCTTTTAAATTTGAGTTCTAATGGATGGTGGCCTATTGATGATGGTAATGGTGTGGACACCATAAGGGTATTGTTTGCGCAATTCACATGACCACCTGAAGCCACTGATGATTTGGGGCTTATACTCTTGAGAAGAAAGAGAAACCTAACAATTATTTTTATTACTTTTGTAAATTAAAGTCTCGTGCGTGGTTCTCTAAACCTGCAGAGGATCTAGAGAGTTATGCGAACCCCATTATAATAACTGGTGTTGATAATAGACATCTTGGTGATGTAGGCACAGCTCGCACTATTGAAGAGAATTTAGAGGAATCTACAAGTCTGTTTATTGAAATTGACGAATATATAGATGTTCGATCATTCATGCAAAATGTGTGAGGAGGTCCTTTTGGTACTTTCTCTAGAGAAGAAAGTGCAAGCAATAAGAAGAAGCGAAAAACTATTACTGCCAATATTTTTCTGAGTAACGAAGATGAAGGCAACCTGTAAGGGAGCTTCACCGAAAGAAAAGAAAAGATCACACTGTAACAACTAAGATGTGGTCCTTATTACTACAGTCCCTGTTGAGATTCCTTCTCCCCCTGAATTTCCTACTGATCTTCACCCACCACCAAAACTACCAACTGAAGATACATTCGGGGTAATTATTGATTATAGCCCTCCTGGTGGTTCCATGAAATTTATTGCTTCTAGTGGTGAGACAGGAACATTATTTTTGTGGTGCAAGCATCTTAGCATGCAAAATTTTCCTTACAATCTTATTGAGGTAAGCAAACAGTGGAAAAACTCCATTCTGTCTACATCGTTCAACTGTGTGAAGAAACCTTCCTTATAGGAACTTATACTACCTTCCTTATAGGAACTTATACTATCTCTTCAAGTAGCCTTAGTTGAAGCTGGCATGGTCAATATAGGGGCTCGCTGAGGGTATTGGTGAAGCAAAAGCGAAAAAGAAAGAGACTGAAAATGCTTATAAGTCTCCTATGGGGGCAATAGAAAGGCTTAATCACCCAGTAATTAACTTCTTTAACTTAATCACCAGTGGATGTGGTCCCTCATAGAAGACCTAAACTAGCATTCCCCCTTTTTTGCGGTATTGAATATTAGACTTGGCTGATTTATACACACCTTCTTCTTTAGTAACCTTCTGTTAGTAAGATAGTCTCATAGGAATTTCCTATTTTAACCCACTCTTCAGAGATACTCCAATAAACAATTAGTGCTCGACTAACTATATTTACTAAGTTGCCCTTGGTGAACTTTATCCTTTGATAATCGCATAGGACTTTTCTACACTATGCGGTATCTACGAACATCTGCTTCTTAGGGTGAATTTCTCCGGCAAACTTTCCTTCCTAAGAAGAATCCTTGGTGAACTCCCTTGTTTTTGGTGGCCTCTATACTCGTAGATCCATAAGATTAGAATCTGTTTAAGCGTCTTGCTAGCACAACCTATGCTAGATTGCTCTCCAAAAACTGGTAGACTCATACTAGCAAATACTTAGATATTTCAACGAAGGTTTCCCTTCCATTACCACTATTGCTTTAAGACCGCTTATACCAGTTCCTCTTATTGTCACATGGTTAATCAGCTTACCCGCATCCTCAGAAACTTCTACAAGCTTTTCTTATCTTCATAATTTGGTGGTTTCTCTTACAATCCCGTTTACCTGCATTCTCAAATGGGCCACGATCATCTTATTATCCGCGGGAGTCATACAGTGATTTTCCCCATTTTTGTCCCCTGTTTGCTTCTTGGTTCACCATATTAGCGGACCTCATTTGTTGTCATAGCCCAACTATGGTCTTACACTTTATGGTGCCATGTGTACTATCTTAGCGGACTTCATATGATGCCATAGCCTAGCTATGGTCTTACACATGCCATGTTTAATGTCTTGGTGGACTTCATATGATGCCATAGCCCAGTTATTGTCTTACACATGCCATGTTTAATCATGAACTTTCAATTCTAAAGAATCAATAAACCTCTGTTGAAGTGTCGCCCCGAATGACCAATCGATAACTATCATCACGATGTCGCTCCATAGAGTCAATAGATCGTCGTCACGATGTTGCTCTAGCGAGCTAGTAGATACCATTCCACGATGCCGCCCAAACCCCAATGAATCCCCATTTCAGTCCGTTCATTCCTCCATTACTAATTTTTTTTCCTATTTTCAACTAACTCACCTATGTAATTCCCTCCTTACTCTGTATACAAGAAATATACATATCACTCAAGTCATTGTAGATATTACTATATCACACAATACGCTATTGATTAATTAGTCAGTTTATAATCATTTGGCATTCAGTGTACAATCTTATACATTGTGATGCATAATCAACATGCTTATTCACCATTTCATACACAATAGCAGATCCAGACATATTAAATAGTGTAACACCCCAAAATAGGGCCTAGGAGTTTTAGGGGTAATTTAGAAATTTTAGCCTTAGAGTGCTCAAAATTTTGCGACATGGTTTATTGGTAATGTTTTTTACTATGGTTTATTGTTGTTGTCGTCCCTTGCTTCTCTAAGCCTTTTACAATTGATTTTTATTTCTAAACTCTATTCCTTTGCTTTCTATCATTCTCCTAGTCATAAACTTCCATAGAAGTTAAGAAAAAAATCCCAAAACACCATAGTTTTTCCATTGTCAATCTTTCGGGTTTTTCGGGGTTTTAATCAAATATTTGTTTTTTTTTTGTTATCTAAGGAGACGATTCAAATCCTAAATAGTTTTAAATGTTATTTAGTCTTTAAAACTAAGTTTTTAGCCATTAAATCGCATGTTTTAAATAAAAGCCAAAAGTTGAGTCGTTAATGGTGGATTTCGGGATTTTGGATAACAAGGTGGTTTCAAAGTGTTTTTCAACTTGTTTTAACATGATTAGAAGGTTTATAAACTTACTTCCAAGTTTCGTTAAAAGATTCTTCAGTTTTAATGAATTTTCGAAAAATAGCCATAAAACATGTCGAAAAAGTCGATACATTTAATTGAGTAGTTTTGTGTAGTTTAAAGGTTGGGAAGTAGCTGTTGGTGAATAATTAGATGAATGAAACTCGTTTTAGGTGAAAAAATTAAGTGTAGATTGAGATATTTGGATTTCAATTTGGTTATGTTAAAAGTTTCGGCTACATAAGATCATAGCTTAGGCTTATGTTTTTTATTGCTTGTGGTAAGTCATTAGCTGATTTTTGAATGTATTGTTATGTGAATTATTTTTTTGAAGCGTTGGAACCGATAGGACCTTCTACGAGTAGAGATAAAGTCGAGGAAAAGCTAGTTTGAGCTTTCGGTGAAAGCGTAACTGGTGAGTGTTTGGAATAATTGCTTGTGGATATGATTCAATGCATTATTTGGGAATTTGGTAGTAGCCTAAACCCCTACTCTAAATTTCGAGTGTAAGCTTTCTCATACCTATGCTATCTTATGAACAATGTGCTTATGTGTTTGTAAATATGTGAATTGAGATGAGATGCTATAACATGTGATATGTGGTTACGTTAATCGTTCTGAAAGTGAAAATGTGTACATGTTATGAATATGTTAAATGTTGGTGACAGTGTTTTGCTAAAGATGCAAATATGCAGTGATAGTGAATCGGTAAGTGATATATTTTTTATTTCAAATATTTTGGTCTTGTGATCTTGGAACTGTTGGATATAGTTGGCATGCCATAGGATTGTGAGTACTCACTTATATGTATAGTGATTTTGGGCATTGATGCCCTGGGACAAGTTGGAGGGATAAGGGAATGTGAGCTAAGCTCCATTCAATAGGACACGTGAGGGGAAACAATGAGAGTGTTAACTTTATGCTTCACTTTTGAGACATGTTTAACTCTATGAGTCTATATGGTGTGTTGGAGATCCTTGTATCCGATGAGTGATAATAGAGCTCACTTTTATGTTTCATAGCTCAAGTGCCAAATTATCTTAAATTATGAATATGTGTGTCTTGTGATATGTGTTTATATGACATGTGACCATTATGAAATTTATCTATAAGCATGTTTATGAGTATTGTGATGTGCTTGAACGTTATGTAATTATATGTGTAATGTGATATATGGTTAAAAGTGAAAATGTTTACCATGTAAAAGAACTAGTAATAATGCACGAGTAAATATAATATGACACAAGAGTTAGAATTGTTAAGGTTATGTTATATGGTTATTTCGTTGATGCTTGATGAATTGTTTGCATTGTGATTATTTTGAGCATTCACTGAGCTTGTTAAGCTCACCCACTCCTTTTAAACCATTGCAGATTAGTAGTGTGCTAGTGTGGATTCCGAGAGGTGATCCAAGCAAGTCTATTTGTTATTTCATAGGTGTTCTATATTTATTTACGAATGATCAATCACAATCCGATAACATCTTCCTTTTTGATGTTTGAGATTAGTATTGTGGACGTTTTGATGTTTATTTGATGATAATATGATAGCATGATGAATTGGTATCGGTTAGAATGACTTGTATGCTTATGTATGTTATATTTTTCTAGTCTGAAGTAGAGGTATCGATATTCGTATTGTAAAAACGATGCCTCTATGATTTTGAAATGTGTAAGAAGTCAAAATAGTAAATTGGTATCGATACCCTATCACGAGTATCGATACTCGGGGTAGAAATATCGATACTTTGGCAGAAGTACCGATAATTTTTGAAGTTTGGGTTTATAGGTGAGAAACAATAAGAAATTTTGGCACCGACTTTCCAAGCGGTATCGATACCACTTGAAAGAATTATGGATACCTCACAATCAGTATCAATACCTACATGGTCAGTTTTGAGATTTTTCTAAATGGGTCTTATGGATGTTTTAATTATTATTACAAGATTATTTAAAGTATATTTGGCATGTTCTAATGATGATTAGTATATGTCTGACTGAAAATTTATAAGATCACTGATAAAGAGAACGGTTTCTTAATAATGTGACAATTTACTATGAGTATGACATGAGATGGTGGTCTGGCATCCTGATATTCAGGCTTGGCATCCAGGTCAAGTATAGGGTGTTATAGAAACAAACACCAAACACAAATCGTTCAAACAACATAATATCATTAATCACCCAAATGTGAAGTACAAAATCCCACCTGAACTCCATCATCCTCGTCAACTTAGCTTTTCCAAATGCAAGAGCCTCCATCGTCCTGAAAGCTATGCACAACAATTTTATATTGGTTAAATAGAAGGCATTCAAGCCTTAAAACCCAGAACCCACTTTACGGAAACTTATTGGTAATCCTTACTCTCATCCTTCCTCAAATTCACGAGTACAGAGAGATAATAAAACTTACCAATTTCTCAAATTCTACTTTCAAACTTCAAATCTCATGACTACTGCTTCATGTAGAGCTTTCCTAAGTTCCCCTATTTTTCGGAACAACCGAAGAAAACTATGCAAATGAGAAGAAACTGTAAACAGACTTGAGAAGAATTCCTTTAGTAGAAATATCCCTTCTCACCTAAATATACATAACTCCTCTTGCACAGTCTCCAAATCTCCATTAGCCATCTATCGGCAATCATTGTGTCTCCCACTATGGAACCAATCAGTTCCATCCTAACCAAACTAGGATTGAAACTTAACTAATTGCCCAACAGTCACAAAATTTCCAAAGTTTCCATTAAAGTCTTCCAACTCACTATTCGTTCAATTAACTCTCAATGCTCCTTTAAATTCGGGTCATCCGAGAAATTCGAGTGTGATAGAAACTATCAATTAAGCTTTACGATCTAGTCATTTTCCATACCTAAGCTTTAAATCTATCAATTTAACACATAAAACTTCAAGAAATAAACAATGAAAACTTTCTAAAACTTTAAAAGTTTTAAAAATTGGTACATGGGCTAGCTAAATCAAGCTCCCATGATCTGAAAAACATAAAAATTACAATGACTTAAATTACCTTAGTAATTTGTAATCGAAAGTTTGCAAGCTCCATTGGTTTTCTGATTTCTCAAATTTGGCTAAAGAAGAAGATGGGTGAAAGAAAATGTTCTTTTTATTTCACTTTCTCCATTTTATACTTATTATTAAGTTAATTTAAGCATATTGTAATCAATTAATGTAACATCCCAGTTTTTGGGCCTAGTCAGAATAGTGGTGTGAGACCACAAATCCGAGGTATATGTATGATTTTTTGAGGTTTATGCTATGTTTTCATGTTAGTGTGAAAGTTTTATGAAGCAATTTTAGTGAAATTGCGGTTTAATTGTCCAAAAGGACCAAATTGCAAAAGTTGCAAAATGTGAGATTCTAGAAGCTATTTGTGTGAAATTGCTTTAGAATATTAATTAGAGGTCCTTAATGAGCAATTTTCCCAATTTTTAGTTTTTGGACAAAACTGGGCATGGATGAGTTAAAATAGGAAGTTTATCAAAAAGGGGCATTTTGGTCATTTGGCAATTAAATGATTAAAAAGGGAGAAAAGATGACAAAAATTCATTCATCTTCTCCCCCAAGCTGCTGCAATTTGAAGGAAGCCATTGTTAGGGCTCTTCAACTTTTCAAGCTAGCTAGTAAGTGTATTCTAGCCCTATTTTTGATATTTTTTGTATTTTTGAAGTCATTGTAGCATGAGTAAGCTATTTTTAGCCATTTGATGAGCTATAATGGATGTTCAAAAATGTGGCCATGTATGACATGCATGTATTTTGATGTTTTATGGAAGATTATGAAAGCTTGATGTAGTAGGAACATCTTTTGTTAAGTGATTTTCCATGAAAATGCATGTAAGGACTAGTTTGTAAAAGTTTTAAGTTTGGTCATGCATGTGTGATTTAGTGAGAGTTGATTATTGCTTTAGTTGAGTAAGTGATTCGGCTAAGCATGAAAGGCTAGAAAGTTGAATAAAAATCACTTTTTGAATCTTGGGCCAAAAGTGTAAATATGAGAAAGATTAGGGGTAAAAGAGTAATTTTTCCAAAGTATGAGATAAGAGTCAATTTAGTCAATGTGTATATTTATGAATTGAATTATCATTATAGATCAAGAAAAACGAAGCCCGGATCGAAACCGAGGCAAAAGAAAGGTGGTGGACTAAATTGCACGTTTCTATACTTTTGAGTATCGAGGTAAGTCTATGCATAAACAATGCATTCATACTTACAATTTGTTAATTCTAGCCAGTGTGTAGCATGATTGAGAATGATTGAGAACCTATGTGGGATGAATGTGGTAGAATTTGTGAATGGATGTATGGTTAAGTAAGTAGATATGTGAATGAGTAGTGAGAATGCTAAATGGTGGGCTAAGTGCGATACCATCCTAATGCATATTGACGATGAGCTGGCTATGTGCAATGCTATCGTTAGGTATATCGTCTAGTGGGCTATGTGCGAAACCACTATGAATACCTTTGTGGTAGGCTAAGTGCGATACTACCTTATTAATTGATTGTGGTCGGCTAAGTGCGAAACCACCGAGAAATTAGCTGTGTGGTTGTATAATTGAATTAATTAGCTGTGTGGATGAATTATCGAGAAATGATGTTGTGTTGTATATTGTGTAAATGTGATATTGAAATGCAGGGGTGCATTTCAATGGTTATGAGTATGTGACTCATGAGGTGTTGGAAATGTGGTAAGGGATAGAAAGAGTAAGCATAGTTGTACATTATATGTTAGTATAATGTTAATTGTTGTTGGGCTTATACTATGATGCTTAATTGTTTATGTGTAAACTTACTAAGCTCAAAGCTTACTCCTTTCTTTTCCCTCATCTTATAGAGAAAAAGTGTTGAATCGAGATACGAGGATCAATTGGAAGACCGCCTACACTGTCAGCACACTCTGGTACATGAGACTAAATGTTTTGTATATGGCATGTATAGGGGCTAGACAAGTTAGTGAATTTTGTTGTAAATGGTTAAGATGTGTTGGTCTTTAAATGGATGATACATTTTGTATAATGCCATAGTTGTTGGCCATTCTATATTATATGAAAAGATGTAGTTATCTATGTGAGATTGCATTTCAATTTGAGTTGATTATGGATGTGTTGAATGAATGCATATTGTGCATACTAGAGGGGTGAAAGGAACTTAGCACATAGCTTTGTTTTTTTCCATGTGGATAGACACACGGGTGTGTGTCTAGACCATGTGTAACACACGGTCAGACCACGGGCGTGTGACTTGGCTGTGTGTTCCCTACATGTTAACATTTTAAGTCAGAATAGACCACGGACTAGCCACACGGGCGCGTGCATAGGCCGTGTGAGTTTAGTCAGTGTTGGCCCCGGGCTAGCCACACGGGCGTGTGACTAGGCTTTGAGGCCGTGTGTATGTAGGCAGTATTCACCACTGTTGTGGAGCATGGGCATGTGGGTCTATACACGGGCGTGCCTCATCTTGCACGGGCGTGTGAGCCATGTATAAAAGATGAAAAATTTAAGATTGGGAAAAAGTTCCGAGATAGTCTCGAGAGCCTCGTGTATATGAGTGAGGCCTCGTATGTCGAGAGTGAGGTTTTGGGGTGACTTAAGAGAGTAGTCGATGAGCCTAAGTGACGATCAAGTAGTTTTAATACGGTAACGCCTCGGGCCCGGTTCCGGCATAGAATTCGGGTAAGGGGTGTTACAATTAAACTTTATATTAAATAAATTAATAGTATTTTAATCAATCATCCACTAAGCTATATTTTAACATGGTCTAATTGTTATTTTAGACCTTTGGTTAATTGCAATTTAAGTCTTCGGTTCATTTGCTAATTAAAAATCTACAGCAATTGGACTTTACAATTTAGTCTCTAAGCCCTAATTAAACAAAATTTTGGCTAAATTACTAATCCAAAATTCAATTCGCCAATATAATAACTCTATAAATATTGTTATTAAATGCTTACGGGATCAATTTATGGAAATGAGGTCCCGAAACAATATTTTCTGACACCACTAGTAACCGGGTCATTGCAATTCCACCACACAATTCATTTCAAGACAAGTAATAGTTTGACCTTAGTAGTTAATATGCAACAAACAAGTATATGCATGTATATAAATGGAATGATTTCAAATCACAAAAGTACAAACCCATAGTTCAGCTACTAGTTAACAGCTCTCACTTTTCCTTTCTCTCACGATAACCCGATTTAATCTTTAACTATGCTCGATAATTCAATAATAGAAATAACATCAATTTGAAACCATTTAACATTCAAATACAAAACCAAATATATTTTCCATTTTATTCAATTTAGTCCTATACCCGAGATATGCATATTTTTCGATATCTAACATAAGATTAAAATTTGATTTCACATTCTTTAATTAGGGATCCTATAATTTTTATTCATAGATAATCTCATGAAAAGTTTTCAATTTAGTCCCTAATGTTACAAAGTTATTTAATAAGTTTTGATTCAATTTCCAATTTAGTCATTTTTATAATTCGAGCTTACTAACTATCAGTTTCTTCAAATTAAACCCCAAATCATCAATTTCTCTCAAATGATAACTTGATAAAAACTTAACAATTGAATAATTTGATACACGGGCTAGCTAAATCAAACTCCAATGAATATAAATCTATAAAAATGACATGAAATTAGTTACCTTATGAATTTGTAATGGACGAATGTACTTTGGCCATGGCATTTTCTTTTCTTCTTAACAAGGAAGGTGTAACAAGATGATCTTTTCATCTTTCATCCATTAATGTAATATTTATACTTAAATTAATCTTAATTAAACTAATTAACTTAATATCGTTATTCTTTAATCACTATTATTAAAACTAATAATAAGTATCATATTTTCCAAAAAAAATGAAAAACAATGGTTAAATACTCATTTTGGCCCTTTAGATAATTGCTATCTAGGTCCTAAAGTATTTTATAAATTAAAACTCAATACTGATTGGACTTTTACAATTTAGTCCCTTAGTATTAATTAACTATTTTCTCAGTTAAATTACTTAACCAAACTTCAATATATTTTCATGATAGCTTCATTAGTATCTATATTTCGTCCTTACAACTCGATTTATGGAAATGGGGTTCCGAAATCGTATTTTTTGACACAACTGAAAATCGAGTCATTACATAAAGCATATTTTAACTAGTATAATCATAATAAAATAATATATAATGTAACACCCCAAAAATCATAGGGTTAGAAATTATAAAATCATTATGAATTGAGTCCTAGTATTAGTGGTTAAGAGGTTAGTAAAATCCCTAGAGAACTAACTATAACACTGTAAACTCGGCCTAGATAGAAAGACCAAGTTTAGGATGACATAGCTAGCCCCCACGTACTTACCTTGGAAGGCACTCTTAAAGTAATCTCAAGTAATCAATTTAGGTTGGGTGCCCTGCTCGATTGTCAGCCACCACTGGTAAGCCTCGTCTCGAAGAAGAGATACCGCTCATCTTAGTTTTTGTGCAGGTGTATAATTGATGCCGTTCATGATGCGCTCAATAGCCTCGAGCCAGTACTTAGCCATGGTAGGAGCGACTCTAGTAACGCCCCTAAACAATTGGACACCGTTTGATCAGAGTTGTTTAGTAACTGACCCCCGAACACTAGGTTTAGTACGGGTCTCAGTGACCCTTTCCAGTACTCGTAACATCGCCTGGGACACAGGATCATCCCCAGCTGGCGCAGTCTGAGACCCTGTCTCAGTAGTAGGAGTACCAACGGTCTCGCTGGTCTACAATGTCAAAAGCGCACATATCAATTCAATATTTTCATCAGAAATCCCATAATAGTTTATCACAGGTTGCAGAATTAACTAACAAAAACCAGTTATCACAGTATAGTATAAACAAAACATATCAGAAGAGATACTTATAGGAGCGGCGTCGGAGACTCGATCCTTTACTAAACCAGTTATTTAACTCATGATATAAAAATACTCTATTTAAAACATATTTTTATCAAAACAGAGGCCCAATTACACAGTCCAAGTGTTGTTAAACCTGGCTCTGGTACAACTAAATATAACACCCCAAAACCGACATAGACGAAAAGACTGTGTTTAAGATGAAAATTGAACTTACCAGAAAACAGATACACTTAAAGTTGGTTTAATTGATACATAGATAAGACTTAAAACCATAAATTATTCAACATAATTTAAAAATAGGACTATTAGATGACCAAGTCTCGCATCTGTCGGCCGCTTAGTTCTGGGAGGTTCTTGAAACTCATTTAGTCTAGTTAGTACGTTGCAACCTAATGTAAAATATAAATACTTAACGTACGTAAAATAACTTAGATATCATTGAGAATTCAAACAGCACACTTGGTCTTACTCAATCAGATTAATAATTTACAATAGTTTCAGATATTGAGTAGTTCAGATACACAACAAATCAGATAAAAAAATAGATTCTGATGTAAATACAGATACATATGGTTATCCTACCCCCATCCACTACACACCATCTCCGATAAACACAACACACCAATAGGTATATAATATCCGTCTAGCCCTACATACCTCATAGTGTCGGTACGACATGTTGTAGTGTTTACAGTCTCACTGCCAGATTAGATATAATTATGGGTGGTTTGAGCACCAAATCAGTACAGAACACTTCCTTCAATTCTTAATTCCTGGCCGATGCAAATACAGAGAACAGATGACCAATATATATATTCTTATGCAGATACAATCATACAGTTCCAATATAACAAATGGTTGAAATTCTTACGAATTGTCTCATACGGTATGTAGAACCAATTTATAATCATGATAAAACAGATCATACATTTTAGTTTAGTTTATACATATCCTACAGATGGCTTACACTCGCCTCGAACAATAATTATGACGTTAATAGAAATTTGGCGATTCAGGCTCACATGCCTGTGTGACTCCACACGGTCTGGCAGACGACCGTGTGGTTACCCGTGTGTCTCTTTTCACCAAGTCATTGAGTTACACGGTCTGGGTACACACCAGTATGCTACCCGTGTACCTTACACGGTCTGACACATGCCTCTGTCCCCTACCCGTGTGTCTCTAATACATAAATAATGAGTCACAAGGTCTAGACACACGCTTACATTACCACAGAAACACCCACATTTTCATTGACACAACCCTAATAAGAAAACTCACATTTTTGGGGCGTTACAACTCTCTCCCTATAAAAGAAAATTTCGATCTCAAAATTTTACATGATTTAAACAAATGCGGATATTGCCGGCGTATCAAATATTCAGGTTCCCAAGTGGCTTCCTCGATACTGTGATTCCACCACAAGACCTTAACTAGAGGTATAGTCTTTCTTCGCAAGACTTTAATGTCCCGTTCCAAAATTTGAACAGGTTCCTCCTCGAAGGTCAGATCAGGTGTCACCTTAATCTCCTATACAGGAACTAAGTGAAAAGGGTCAGATCGATATCTTTGTAACATCGAGACATGGAATACATCGTGAATCCAATCAATTTTAGATGGCAACTCAAGCTAATAAGCAACCGGTCCAACCTGTTTCAGAATACGGTAAGGTCCGATGAATCTTAAACTTAACTTGCCCTTTCGTCCAAATCAGAGGATCTTTTTCCATGGCGATACTTTCAGGAACACATGATCGCCCATTGAGTACTCAATACCTTTTCTTTTTAAGTTAGTATATTACTTCTGTCGGTCAGAAGCAGCTTTCAAACGATCTCAGATCAACTAACTATGTTCTTAGTTTCAGATACTAACTCAGGAACCAAAACCCGTCACCTAACTTAGTCCAACATAGAAGGGTACGACACTTATGACTATACAAAGCCTCGTAAGGTGTCATCTGAATGCTAGACTAGAAACTATTGTTATAAGTAAATTCAGTTAACGATAGGTGATCCTCCCAACTACCCTGAAGTTAATCACACAACTCGTAAGCATATCCTCTAGAATTTGAATAACTCGCTCAGACTGCCCGTCGGACTAAGGATGATACACAATACTAAAATCCAGTCGTGTAGCTAAAGTCTCACGTAGTTTTTTCTAGAATCGGGAGGTGAATTGTGGATCCCTATCTTTGATAATCAAAATTGAGACTCTATGTAACCTCACAATCTCATACACGTACAGTTTAGCTAACCTCTATAATGAAAAATCGATTCTAACTGGAAAGGAATGGGCAGACTTGGTCAATGGATCAACGGTGACCCATATCGAATCTTTCTTAGTGGGTGTCAGAGGTAACCCGCTAATAAAATCCATTGTCACATGCTCCCATTTCCACCAGGGAATCTTAACTAGTTGAAGCAACCTTGAAGGAAATTGATGCTCAACCTTGACCTTTTGACACGTTAGTTAATGAGAAATGAAAGTAGTCATTTCCCATTTCAAACCAGGCCACCAGTACAGTTGTCATAGATCACGGTACATTTTATTCCCACTAGGTTGCATAGTGTAAGGGTTGCTATGTGTTTCCTACAGGATTGATTATCGTAATTCACAGTCCTTAGACACACAAACCTAACCTCTAAAATACAGAACCCTGTCACTGTTCAAGTCAAATTCAGAAGCTTCACCAGACTCAACCTGACGTAACCGCTGAACTAAAGACCCATCATCCAATTGTTTAGCTCGGATCTGATCAACCCAAGTTGGCTTAACTTTTAATTCAACTAACATACTCCCGTCATCAAATAAACTCAATCGAGCGAACATCGCTCACAAATCAGACATCGCTCAATGATTAAGAGTGTTGACTACCACATTAGCCTTACTAGGATGATACTCTATGGTACAATCGTAGTCTTTAAGTAGTTCAACCCATCTACGTTGTCTAAGATTTAACTCCTTATAGGTTAATAGATATTTAAGGCTCTTGTGATCGGTGTAGATAATACACCTCTCACTCTACAGATAATGCCTCCAAATCTTCAATGCAAACATGACTTGAGCTAGCTTAAGATCATGAGTAGGATAGTTACCATCATGCGACTTAAGTTGTCGGGATACATAAGCTACTACCCTACCATCATGCATCAGAACACACCCTAAGCCAACGTGCGACGCATCACTATAAACCACAAAATTTTTAATCGGCTCAAGATGAATTAAAATAGGAGCTTGTGTCAGAATGGACTTGAGCTTCTCAAAGCTCGATTGATTCTCCTCAAACCATCTGAATGAGGCATTATTACGGACATTACCGCAGAAACACCCACATTTTCATTAACACAACCCTAATAAGAAAACTCACATTTTTGGGGCGTTACACTAAGGTTCAAGCCTCATTATTTTACATTTTTTCTCTTTTATTTTGTAGCAATTAAAGATGAAAACCAAGTTAGTATCAGAAATAAATGTGGTAGAAAATGACCAAGAAATGGGCAATAGCTTAATGGCCAAACATCACTCCAATTCCTTTCCATTTGTTTTATTTTTAGGCAGGAGGGTTTATTTGCCAAAACAACCCCTAAAATTTGTATAACTTTGCCTTTTAACTCTTTTCCTAGTCATATTATGATTTCGATTTCTCTAAACAGCCCTAATTGAAATTTCTTTCCCTATTTGTTTCCAATTCTTTTTTCATCCTTTCTTTTGCAAAATTTTTCTCTGCATTGCTGAAAATTTTTAATTTGATCCTGAGCTTTAGATCAATCTCGTTCAATTCATTTTTGTGCTGATTTAGAGTCAAATCCATTCTACCCTGCTAAGATCGGTAAGCAATCTCATTCCTAATTTTGTAGAACCCTAGGAATCTATAATCCTTGATAATTTTTCTAAAATCAATTCTGAATCTTTAATGGGTTTTCCCAAAATCTTATTAAAACTTGTTAAATCTTGAACATCAATAGTAATTCTTCATTTTTGTTGATCAAAAGACTCATTGTAGGTTACCTAAATCAGATTTGGACGTAAGGATCGTCGTACGAAACCTCAAAAGTCAAGTATATGTTCTTTTACGAGAAAATTGAGGCAAATCGAACCCAGCCCAAACCACACGGTCTGGAGCCTCACACACGACCATGTGACCCACACGGCCTGAGCCATTCCACATGGTCTCGACACACGGCCATGTGCCTCAATTTATTAAATTTTATAGTTTTACCCAAAATTTTATGTTTTGTGCAAATTAGTCCTTGAATGGTTCCCAAACTAATTTTAGTGCTTAATTTATGCAATTAAGGCACTGTTAGTTTGAATAATGCTTGAACTCGTGATTTAATTAATTGAATTATTGCTAAATATATACCCAATGGCATGAATTATGAAGTATCATGTTAATTTTTTCCATACCTTTAATTTTCGTATAACATGCCTAATTCATTATTTGAAAGAATGATTATTGCTATGATATTTGATTATTTGTAATCATTATATTTGTTTTGTTATGTTTTGTTTAAGTATGCCTTATTTGGTTGCATGGGTTGGGACGCTTCATAAAGAGGAAGTTCTGGCAAACTATAAATCTGCAAATCCAATGGTACATCCACATATTATTTGGTAGCTTTTATTTTAAAAAAAATATTGTGTATTCACAACTATCTGGCAATGTATTAACTTGCAACCTTTGGTGGTTCACCCACCTATTATCTGGAAAATTTCATTTGCAATTATGTTGTGTATTCACAATCGTCTGGCAGCGTATTAACCTATATCTTTTGGTGATTTATCCATAAACCGATGTGAAGGGATGGATGAGTTTTGGAGGACTCTTATGGTGTGTAGTGGTGGGGTAGGATCTTATCTATTAAATCGAATTCGTTTGCATTCATAAAGCATGTGCTTGAAATTCTAAATTTTTTTATATGATATGGTATATTTGTTTTTTCTTATACACGGTGAAAATTGTTATGTTAATATGGTCTACTAAATTTGATAAATGTGATTTAAGATATGTAATCTAAAATATAGATATGTGTGAAATTACCATTATTCGATGAACAGTATTTTTGTATGATTAATTGTTACATCGATTATTCTTGTGCTGAGTTAATCTTAAAAAAAAAGATTTTCTGAGTTGTTATTTGATTATGATTATTCTGAATTTTGAGAAATTTATAATGAAGTGTTTTATGTGAAAAATCAGTAGTCTAAAGTGTTTTGTGATTATGTTTATTCTCAGAATTGCTAACGTGCTTTGTTGACTATTTTGTTTCAGTTTTCTTGTGATTGACTTCATATTAAGCTTTCATAGCTCACCCCCTTATTTTTCTTTCTTTCTAGATAACTCACAAAGTTAGGACATGAAAGTATCTTAGACTTCATATTTACAATTTCTAAATAAAAGTATCTTAGACTTCATATTTACAATTTCTATTATTTGAAGCTTTATTGTTTTATTTAAATTGTGGCATGAAACTTAATTTACGATTTTTACTGAGGTATGCATGACATTTAAATTATTTAGGCTATTAGAATATGAATTTTTATTTAATTATGTATGAAACATGATTTTTAATAAAATGTGTTTTGTTAAGAAAGTAATTCAGATTTTCAACTAAGTTTTTAATAGTAAACACCGATATAAAGAAGATGTTAAACTTAATCGTTTTTTTTTAACTCTTGTATTTTTCTGAAAAGAGACTAAAGTTCCTTCTAAAATAAACAAATGATTTTATTAACTGTTTTTAAAACTTTGATAATTCTGCTAAGCCATTTCGGTGGCCAATGTAAGCTCCCAAATTCGGGTCTAACGTCTAGACCGGGTTGGGGAGGTTACATATAATGTACTACTATTATATATAACTATTATTATATTATTAATTATAATAAAAGATAAAGTATTACATGATATCATAATATTTAATCATTGATGCATATATAAAAACTATTAATATATTATATACTATATGATATGATAAAGTAAGAGGGTTAACTTTCAAATATACGAAAAGTATAAGGTCTTAAAGCATATTTTGACCAATATAATAATAAACATTAATTATGATAATAATTAATATACAATGACTACTATTATATTATAGAATATAATAAAATTTATAGTATTACCTGATATTATAATGTTTAATCATTTATGCATATATATATATGAACTATTAATATATTATATACTATAGCATTATGTAATATAATAAGAAGGTTAACTTTCAAATGTAGAAATATATGATAATGGTTAATATATTATGTACTACTCTATTATTATAGTATGTGATATGGTATTTTATAATGAAATAATATATTTTATAAGTACTAATATAATAACTATTATTCTTCAATATATATATATAATAACTATTATTATATTATATATTATAATAAAAGATTTAACATCAATAGTTATATGTAATTTAGTATATTGAAATACATGTTTATAACTATAACTAGCAATGCATAAAATATTATTAAAAATTTAATATCCTAACCAAATATTATTTTTAAATTAGATTTTGAATTGAACTTTAACTTTTACAAAATGTATTTGGGTATTGAGTTTAATTTCTTTTTATTTTGGGCTTGAAATTTGGGCTATAATTAATTTATTTTGAGTTTGGGTAATAATGAGTATATTATTTGTATAACACCCCAAACCCGACCTAGACGTCATGACCGGATCTGGCATGTCACATGGAAGGGTTGTTAAAGAAAGTTTCATGTTTGTTAAAATGTTCGTATTCTCTTTAAAACTTCAAGTTTAGGTGTTTGTTTATAAAAACCCGTTTAACTCCATGTCCATTTTAGAAAAGTTGCGATTAATTCGAAAACTGCTTTTATTAGGAGATTTGAGTTTGAATTGTTGGTAAAATCTTGTTTATATCAGAAATCAGCTTCAATGAATTTCGAACATGTGATACTTTGAAAACTGTTTCGACGTTTAAGAGAACCTAGTGTTTAATCAATTATAGTTTGAAAAACCGTTCGTTAACTTTTTTGAAAAACAACAGGTATTAAGGTTTTAGGAAAATCCCGTATTGAACATTTAACAGTAGATAGTAACCGAAATAAAAATCAAAACCAAAATTAAAATCCCAGAGGCCTTATTACAAAACATAAACCCAAATTGAAAAAAAAAAATTAAAGTAAAGTAAAACGGGATTTACTAAAGAAACGATGTATGGCCACCACAGAGTCCACCTCGGCTCCAAATCCTCACTGCTGGGGATTAACTGAAAAATGTTAAGCAGAGGGGGTGAGTTACGAGAACTCAGTGTGTAATTCCCCATTCGGACAAAGTTGGGCCTAAGCCCACAAAAGCAGATTGGGCCTTAGCCCATACAGAAAACAAACTGGGCCTTGGCCCTATTAGCATGATAACACAGATAATATATGCAATGCAACCCAGCCAGCCTAATATTCCATCCGCTACACACCACACGTATCCAGCCTAACACACCTGTGGGGATTTCTACAATCAACCCTCCATCCGCTACACACCTTGATGGCAGTCACACTGCTCATCGCCGAAATTGTGGCAGCGCCATCGAAATATGTGGCAGAGCCACCGAAATATGAAATATATGGCAGGGCCACCGAAATATGTGGCAGAGCCACCGAAATACACTTCCCCGATCATCAATATCATATCCCAACCCCATGCAACATATTATGACATAATAATTTAGTGCATGCGTGAACATACCAATATAACAGATAAACGAATTACATAGTCATGCTAAATCTACCCAAAAGGGTATAATCATACATTTACTCACCTGGCCATTTCCACACTTACCCGCTAGGGAATCTCATAGCTTACCCAATAAGGTATTTCGACTTTTAGCCGACTAACAAAATAATACACAGTAAACGAAAAAGAGTGTGAAATTACACACCTGATTACGTGGAGAACTAGACACTCTCGATCGACGTCACCTAAGTCAACATATCACACTATTAGCTTACAGAAAAACAATGGGAGATCTATAATCCACGGCTAACCGTACGATTTACTAACACTTACCCTCACTAGCGCTAACGACCACGACTTGCTTATCCAAATCAGATGTTGACTCCCTTCCACAACCGGGCGAGAAATCTCGAATCGCTGACACTCTACGTCGTTTGAACTTAGGAGCAGAGGCTACGAGTCCACTCCCTTTGGGCTCCTTAATCGATGCCCCCTTAGTACGGCTACCACTCGCCTCCATGAAGAAAGTCTCGATCAGAAAATGTCAAAACTCTAAGGTCGAAAGCAACAACACACCACACTACTTACCAAAAATACGGCACTTCTTTGCTATACCCGAATGTTGGTTACTCCCTTCGGTTACTAGGTTGACTCCCTAAATAAAACATGAGTTAGACCCGTTGTTCCAAAATAAAATAGTAAAGAAACGGCCTTTAAGCCTAAATGAAAGGAGTTAAAGGATAATTGTTTCGATTCTTTAGAAGAGAGAAGATAAGAAAATTATACGAAGAGAGGAACTCATTACCTTGGAACTAGCAAGAACCGAATAAAGAGGGACTTTCGGCAGACAAAAGAGATCCTAGTACTTTTGCTTCTTGATGTTCGGCTAATAGCAAAAGATGAAAGAAACAGATTCAGTTTGACACAAGAGGAGATTCGGCTTGCAAAAGAAAATGGATAGAAAAGAATGAAGAAGTAATGAAGGAGAACAAAATTCGGCTATGGTGGACACTCAAGAGAGAATCAATTCAAAATGGCTACAAGGGAGGTTCGGCTATGGTGTTGTTGAGCAAAAAGAACAAGTGGAAGAAAAGACCAAAAGAGAGAAAAAGAAGAGAAGTGAGAATAGTTTTGGTAAAGAGAATAGTAAGTGCCGAAAATGCAAAAGAAAACTAAAATGCACCTAAAACATTTCGGCACAAAAACACCCAAAGGCTTCAGTTATGCTCCCTTTTCCAAAATGTCGATTTTTCACCCCAACAACATCCTCTAGCTGAATATTCTCCTCACCACAGCCCACATTCGGCCAAGCACTACCTCTCACCCCCAAATCCCATGATTTTCTCCTCAACTTACTCCTCAATCCCCTCTCCATCATCCATTCAAATTATTTGACCAGGTCTTCCCTCTCTCCTCTAGAGTTTGAACTCCACTCCGCCACCTCCCTTACCTGAGCACAAAAAATAAAGCTCCCTGATGTAGCAGATGGGATTCGAACACTCTCCCCCCTTCCATGCTCCCTTGTGACTCCAACCACTAGGCCACCTTGCTACTTGTGACATCCAAATACAACCATTTATTCTTAAGGCCTGCTTCCACTAGCTCTCCCCCTTGAGTGCCTAAAAAGCAAAATTTTACCAAAGCTCTGGCTCGAACCTTAGCCTCCCCAGGACCCCCAAACACACCTAAATAACAAGCTAAGCGAGCTAAACGCATGCAACAACACAAAAATGCCAGACCCCTATTTTAAGGATGTTACAATTTGTTTTTGGACTTACTATAATATATTTGAGTTTTGGAATAAATATTTTAGAATATGAGTATTAGAGTTATAAATTTAACAAGAAAGATAAAAAGTTATTCAATTGTTAATATAATAAAATAATAAACAATAAAACAGATTTTCGTTAATTCATATAATATTATAAAATAATAAATTTAACATATAATAAGCACTTTAATTATTTTATATAAAATAAATTTATTAAATATATATAATTTATGTTTTTTATAAGGCAAATTCTGATTGTATTGTCATCATATAAAAGTAAAATGGATTATTACATTCAAAATTAAAATATTTATGATTTATAAAATTCAAAATTATCTAAATTCATTAGAGCCCACCCAGCTTGATTCGAGCTCAAATCCAAAAAAAATTGGCTAGAAAAATTTAAGTATGAATGGGCCCGAGTCAAAGAAAATCCAAGCCCGTAACATATCAAAGTCCGAGAAAGTCTGAACCTTAATTGATTTGAGTCTGAAAAAATTCGAGTTCGAAATAAGCCTAATCTAAACCCACCCGTTTACTATCTCTAATTACATAGTATTTTTTATAATTCAATTAGATGATCCAGTCGCAATATAATTTGAATTATGAATCTAAATTATTATAAAATTAAAAAGACTATGATAATCTCATCCCAATTTGATAATGTTAATTTTATTTACGTTCTGCTTTGAACGTATTTCATTCAATTTATTTTACTTTTTAATGAATGATAATCATTTTATATTAAAATGTATTTACATTATAAACTTTTACTTTTCTAGAAAAAAAATGAAATTAATATTTTGACATTAAAATAAAATTTATTATTTAATTTGATAATTTTAATACATTAAAAATCATAACATTGAATTAAAATTTATATTTACCTTGAATTACACTTTCAAAATTGTAGTTTAAACTATTCAAATATATTATTATATCTTATTATTTTAAATAATTTCTTACATAATTATAAGAAAGTATTTATTATTATATCTAAATTAAACTTTCGAATAGGCGAATTCTGATAAATATTGAATTATACTTTATATTTATGTTAAATTACATTTTAATGTGAATAAAATATTATTTATATTATTACATTCAAACTAAAATAAAAATTTTAAATTGGTAGAGTCCGATAATCGTACATTCCACTTTATATTCATTTTCATTATAATTTAAACTATTCAAATTTATTTATAGATAAAAATAATTTATTTTTAATTATTTCTTACTTAAACGTAAGAAAAAAAATATTATTATATTAAATCTAAATAAAAAATGAATATATAAAATTTCATAAATATTGATTTGCTAATTTAAACTATTAAATTTATATATAAACAATATCTTTTTTTTTCCTTAATTGAAATAAGTAGAGACTGTTCAACTAGAACAATCTAACTTAAATTTCTACTTGTTTTATGTAATTGGGAAATTAATGCTTTAGAAGGATGGATGTGAATATTTTAAAATATAATGTTTTGTCCAAGATGAGTATAATGTTTTGTCCAAAGTGGCTCGTGATATACTCATTATTCTTATCAATGTAGTGACTTTAGAGGCTAGTTTTAGTGCGAGAACTATTGTTATTGATACGTATTGTGCTTATTAGCACGTGAGATAGTGCAAGCATTACTTTGTGAACGAGATTGGTGTTGCCTTCTTCCTGGAATGTAGAAGAAGAATAATGCTGGTTTATATGTTCTCATTATTCTTTCATTTTTTGCAACCTTTGCTTTTTTTAATTTAATTAAAATATTTTCCTTTTGCTTTATCTATATGGAAAGAGGAGAGCTTAAATCTTTGGGAAAATTATAAAAATAACATTTTAATATTTTTTACCAAAATAATATGGATTGATATTTATTTATCTATTTTAAACAATAACAAAATTAATTTTACCGAGGCCTAAATCAGAAACCCTGTTGCCGATTTGGTCGCTGGAATCAGTTTTGGCCCTTGGAATAAACGCTGTAGGGACCTATCTTGTCCCTGCAGCGCATTTACCCGTCCACTTTCTGCAATAAGCCCCAAGTCCCCAACTAATGCCACTCTCCCAAAAATCACTATACAATCTCTCCCCCACCCTAAACTAATTATTATTTGTTTGAATTGCAGGGTTTAGGATTATTATAAAAAAACTGTAAGCATATATGAACTCTAAAATTGTTATATAATATGTAAATTCTAGTTATTAATTATTATGTTATGTTGATTATGTAATTGATTGAATTATTGTGTAAAAAATTGCATGCATGTTAGAAATATAGTTTATTTATTAGTTCAATGGTTTAGGTTTTTTTTCATAAAGTAAGCAATTTTGTGAAATATGTTAAATGTATTGTGAAATATTTGAAATTTAAGTATAAATAAATTTTCTGTGAAAAATGTTGGATATTTTGTGAAATATGATGAATATTCATATTGGGAGTTGGGTATATTTTAATAAATATTTGTAATTATTATAATAAATTAGATTAATATTTTTATTAGTAAAATTTGATTGTTTACTTGTAATTTGTTTATTTACTTAATTGTAAATTATTTATTCTATTAGTAATATATTAGTAATTATTATAATGAATTAGATATTAATAATAATTTTATTAGTAAAAATTTATTTGTTTACTTGTAATTGTTTGTTAACTTAAATGTAAATTTTTTATTTTATTAATAATATATTTAATTTAAATATAAATATATTTGTTGTGAAAATATTTTAATACTTCGTGAAATATGTAGAATAGGAATTACATTGTGTGAAAATATTTTATATTTTTTGTTTTTGCAGGTTTGAGGAAAATGGTATTACTACAACTTTCGAAAGTATTAGATGAAATATTGGAAATGGTAAAAATTACAAACTTGCCTTTAAACAACTTTATGATGTGTTCACTAACACTTATAATATAAATTGTGTGGGAAATGGATCGATCACTGGACAACAAGTAGCATCATAGTCATTTTGATGGCATTGACTCGAGGATGGTATATATATATATACTTAGACGTAGTCAATTTCGGGTACACAGTGTTGATTCCAAGCATCCAAATCTATTTGGATTTGATAAATGCATTGGTGGAGTAGTGGAGAAGGATCTAGCTGTACTTGTCGTAAAGCCAAGTCTCGTCTATTTAGACAAGTGGCTTGCAATGCGAAAATGCTATCACACAAAGAGGGAATGTCCAAAACAAAGGAATGATTTAGTCGTCCTAGTCATAAGTGTTGAGGGTGTATAGGTTGAGAATCGTACTTGAAACATACTCCTGTATAGCAGCAAACCATAACTGCAACTCATTGTAAGAATCGTCCCAGCCACCATATAGCTCTCTCATTGCTAGTTGTTTACCATCCCATGCTTTACGATACGACATACTGTACCCATATCTTAGCTACAACTTGAAAACTAAGGCAGCAAAAGGGATGATTGGCTTAGCTTCAACCAACAGTTTGATGCATCTGCATATTAATTTTGCATTGAGCTTCCGATGGTCCTAAGTCATTTCGCAATAGTACAAGTGTGGGGCCCTTCATACATTCTAATCTCCCAAAGTTTTGATCGCATTATAAACACATACGCACCCTTCACTTGTAACCATCGTCAACACGCAAGCACTCACCAATTTATAATGTTGGATTCGATATGGTGATTTTGTAAACAATTAACACTTTTAGGCTATAATGCTTAATGGTAGAAACGCATTCCTTCTTTATTTGGAAACTGTAAACCTATACATAGCTCCTCTAATCCTTCATATGGCTGTAGGATATGTCTAGGAACGATGTCAGGGTATTTAAGGAACTCATGAGCAGGGACTGCATCTAGGTAGATGCTTGATCTGCCATAATTTATTATGGAAAATTAAGCTTTTTTCACTATTTAAGGAGCTTGTATTCAAGTGATTTTATGTCTTTTATGATTATTTTAAAAACGATTTAGTTTTAAGTTTAGATTGAATAAATTGAGCTTTTATGTTGTTTTATGACCTTTTAGGGTGATTTATGCCTAAGGAGGAACTAACAAGTTAACTGAGTGTGTAGGAAAATAACCTAAGCAAATGAGTTAATGGACTGCCATGAATGTCACAACATTCAAAGGGAAAGTTGTGACATTGAAGCAAGCCTTAACACTTAGCCAATTTTCCAACCCAGATCTATGAGGCAAGCTATTGGAGACAAAGTCGCAACACCAAATTGGCAAAGTATCGATACGGTATCAATACCTTTTTGCTAGGTATCGTTAAATTTTTAAATGGCATCGATTTTGACACTTTTTATCAATACAATTTTTAGGATCGATATGAAATTAACATTATGCTATTTTGAGGTATTCATTAAGTATCGATCCAATATTGATACCTTTTACTTGGTTCGATAATTTTATCCTGGTATCAATTTTATTAGTTTTAACAGTCATTGAATGAAGGCATTAAATGCTAAAATTATCAATACTTTTCCAAATGGTATTGATACCTTTTGTTGTAGGTGAATTAAATGCACTAGTATTTTCATCCCAGCGACTCTATTAACTTCCACAACAACCCCAACTAGTGTAAATGAATTGGAGGGTATAAATACCATCTTCCAAAGGTCCTACAACAAGAAGAAAGTATATTTGAGCAAAAAGATCAATCAAACAACCTTTGTGCCAAATATTTCCATAATTTTCTTTCATACACTTGTGAGCTTCATTGCTATTCTATCAGCTCAAGTGTTTTTCTTTGTAATTGGGCTTAATTTGCAAGCACTTTGATCTTGTAAGGATTGTTTCATTTTCTTATTTGTATCTCTTTGAGAAGGGTTTGTGTCTTAAAGTTTGAGTAGAAACCTTAAGGGAGTTTGTAAGGTTAAACCTTGTCCTCAAAGATTATCAAATTAGTGAATTCGGGAAAATCCTTTGTGGTGGAAAGCTAAGGTAGTGGAGTAGGCAATTAGGGCTGAACCACTCTAAATTCTTGTGTCAAGTTTTTCTATCCTTATTCTCTAGCTTCCACAAATTTTTAAAAGTCAATTCACCCCGTCTTGGCAATTCTGGTTTGATTATTTGAGCTAAAAAAATAACAAGAATAATAAATATGCAATTTTATCTAATTGTTCTAAGGTTCCATATTTGTTAGGTTATTCCTTATTTAATATTTAACATAAGCTCATTTTCATCATATGTTGGTCTTTGATTGAGTTCATATTCATATTCATCTCTATCTAGATCCGTATAATTAATATTCTCAATATCTCTTTCTATGTACTCTTCGAAGTATAGATCATCTCAAACTCACCTATGAATGAAGTTATGAAGTATGCAACATGCTAGTATGATCCAACCTTTTTTTATGCTACATTAAGGTAATGTTATAAATATGAGAAATATTTTTCTAGAACAACAAATGTCTTTTCAACCACATATTGCCTTGAATGTCTCAAATTAAGGAGTTCGCGAGCCATCTCTAGTCTTATGTTTAGCTCAATTCTCTCAAATGATATTATTCCCCCACAATATGATGTAGGTCTCTAGTGCTTGTGTTTAGCTCCATTCTTTCAAATGGTATTATACCCTCGCGATATGATGTAGGTAAACCTTTTGCATTTGAATAATTAGTATTTACCATATAATATTTGGGTGCATGGTGCAAATAGTCTATAGCTTTAATGAACAGCCCGTTTTCAGTGGTGCTAGAAACGGTGGTTTCAAGACCCTGATTCATGTCAGTGAGTTAGTAGTTATTATTTATTTATTATTTACAGAATTATTACGGGATCATATAAAAAATTTGGTATGATAATTTTACTGTTTAGTTAATTAATTAACTAAAAAAGGACAAAATTTTAAAAGTTACGAAAGTTAAGAGCCATTAGTTAGAAGGGTTAAATGATAATTAATATTTGAGTTAGTAGGCTTAGTTGATAATTAAACCACCTATATAACTAATGGACGATAATGACCATTGGTTGTTTAATTTCTAATGTTTAAACTTAAGGGTAAAATAGTAAAAAGATTAATAAAATAACATAAACAAAGATAATGAGTGATCACCTTCTTCCTTCAAACTCTTTCAATCGAAACCACCGTAGAAAGAAGCTTGGGAAAGTTGGTTCATGTTCTTGTTTTGTATGTAAGTGATTTTGGTTTCCGATTTTATTAATTTTTGTATTTTCATGATCGTTGAAGCTTAATTCATTCAACCCATGTGTCATTTTGTAATATTTTGAAGAGTTTGTGAGTTTATCATGAATGAATTTAGATGTGTTGCTGTTTGTGAATGAATTTATAAGTTTGAGGATGGTTCTAGATGGCTTTGTGACGTAGTTGTGAGTTGGTTTTGAAGTTAAGAGCTTAATTGTTATAATTTTGAAATTTCAAGGGTTTCTAGCTAATATCTAGTTATTTAGGGACTATTAAAGATTTGGTACAAGTCCTTCTAATCCAATTCATTTAAATTTAGAAAATTTTCATAGAATGTAAAAGCTTGAGGATAATTTCATAAAATTCCCTTAATTAGTGAACTGTAGATTTTTATGTTATAAGATGTTTTAAAGTGTTTAATTGAATTGATTGAGTTAAATTATTATAATTAGATCAAGAAACGAGTATCTCGGTAGATAAACGCGGAAAGGAAAAAGCAGTTGAGTAATCATTGTCGAATACTAGTCGTCACTTCACAAGTAAGTTCGTATTATAATTATTCTTATGTTTTTAATGATTTTAACTTGTTACACATTTTATTATAATTAGATTTAATGTTATTATTATCTATTGATTGATTAGAAAATAAGTAGTAAATGAATAAACTAGGTGCGAGATGTACTTTATTTAGCATGCCTTGAGTTGGTGATTATTTAGTAGGCCTTGAGCCGGTGTTTATTTAGCAGGTCATGAGCCAATGATTTTTAGCAAGCCTTGAGCTGTTTTTTATTTAGCAAGCCTTGAGCCGATTTTTATTTAGCAAGCCTTGAGCTGATGTTTATTTAGCAAGCTTTGAACTGTGATTATTTAGTAGGCTTTGAGCTAGTGATTAGTTAGCAGGTACTATGTACTTGTGATATAGACTATATCGATGGCTTGAGATCCTGCATGTGTTACGGTTACTTTGAAGTTTGTGTGAGCAACATCGTGAATCGGTTAAAGTTCTAAATTTAACTCGAATAAGTATTATTATTTTGACTATCTGAAATGAGATGTTATCATAATGATGATTTTGTAATAGCCCGATTTAGGGGCTAGTCAGAATAGTGATCTCAGAATCACTAATTCGAGGTTAGAGAAAATTATTTTCATGTTATGTTATGTGTTATAACATGTTTATAAGGATGTATGGAAATTTTGGTGCTTTAGTTTTAGCGATTTCATGTTAAATCGCGAAAAAGGACTAAATCGCATAAAGTACGAAAGTTCTATTCTATAGGCTAAAGGTACCAAATAGCCATGAAATATTAATTGAAGGTCTAAAAAGGGCAATTAGACCATCTAAGATGTGTTTCCGGCCATGTAGACAAGGGGGACAAGAGCTTTTAATTTTGGTCAAAGTTGGTGGCTTAAATTGATGTTTTATAATAAAATAAAGAAAGGAAAAAGATATCATCTTTCCTCTCTTCTTCTCCACCAAAAGTTTCATCAAACAAGGGGTGTTTGAAAGCTCAAAATTTCAGCAAGCTTTACTCCATTCAAGTAAGTGATTTTGATGGTATTTCTTGAAGAAAATTGTACTTTTAAGATCCCTAAAGCTTAAGCTTTCTAAAGAGGGGACTATTTTGCATTATGGTAAAAAGTTTAGAGATTTGCCATGTGAGATTTTAAGTTGTTAGCTGAGTTTTTATGGAAGAAAATGAATGTTAGGATGGTGATAAACAACTTTTGTGAAAGGTGTTGTTAAAAAAACACCTAATTGAGACTAAAATGCAAAAGTTATAATTTGTTCATTAAGGCATGAAATAGTTGAAATTGTGGATAGTTATAAGAGGATTAAATGTTCAGCTAGGCTTGTTTAACAAGAAAATATGATAAAAATTTATTTACGAGCCTAGGGGCAAAATCATAATTTTGCCAAAGTGTAGAGGCAAAATAGTCATTTTTTCCTAAAGTGTAGATTATGGTATATTATAATTTATAAGTGATTAAATCAGTAAATTCCATTGTTCTAGATCAAAGAAAACGAGTTTTGGACCTAGAACGGGTGAAAAGAGAAATGTGGGCAAAAAGGTCCCTTTCGGCCCTTTCGACATCGAGGTAAGTTCATGTGCAGACATTGTAATTACGTACGAGTTAATGATCCAATGTTGTATGAAATGCATATTTACTTTATGAATGTATGAGATATCTCTTGATGAAATGACAAGAGAATTGAATCTAAGAGTAATAGGAAATGTATATAGCATGATATGATAATAGTTAAGGTCTCAAGTAAGACCCTATTGGGGTACAATGTCATTGTGACACTATGTGTATGAGACTCAAGAGAGTTATTTAACAATTTGAGTGATTCAACGGGTATGTTGAAAGAGAGAAAGTACGTGGTTGTACCACGAGAAATACAAGCATGTGATTAGAATTGAATTGAGATGAATTCAGTATATGATGAACCTCTAGTGGGTTATGTGTAATCAATACACCTTAGTAGTATGAGATAGATTTATTAATGCATTGTGTGAATGCGAATGAGTATTGTAGAAAGTTAAGTAAGAATAGAAGTGCGTGAGGGGGGGTTCTCGGATGAACATTTGAAATAGAGATGTACATGTGGATTATTATCCATGAATATAAAAATAACGGTGAGCTATGTGCTACATCACCTTATTGATGGTAATGATGGGTTGTGTGCGATACCATCAATTATATTATTATCGGTGGGCTGTGTGCGTTACCACCTGATTAATTAGTAATCGATGGGCTGTGTGCAATACCATCAATTATATTATTATCGGTGGGCTATGTGTGTTACCACCTGATTAATTAGTAATCGATGGGTTGTGTGTGATACCATCGCTTATAAAGGATTGGTGAGCTAAGTGCGAAATCACCATAAGTATAAATGATTGGTGGGTTGTGTACGACACCACCCTATTAGAGATCAATGGTGGGCTAAGTGCGTAACTACCGAGAGATTAGTAGTATGAGTGGCTTATTGAAAATGCTTGATGTGTTGTTTTATATGATCTTGTGGTGATCAGTGCAGGAATGTGTACTAATTAAACGAGCAATTGGCTTGCGGCATGGTAAGAATGTGGTAAGAGATAGAATGAGTAAGCTTCAAGAGTGGTTGAGTAAGTAACCATGAGTTAAGGGGAAAAACTCAGTATAATACTTTGTGGTTATCTATATTCAATGAATATCAGTATTTGTCAGTTTATGCAGATGAACTTACTAAGCAATATTGCTTACTTCTTTCCATTTCTCATCTCTTATAGGTTAATTTAGCTAGCTCAAGTTGGAGATCGTCGGAGATATTTTCACACTATCGAGCAGACATTTGGTATGAGGTATCAAGTCCCTTTGAGTTATGGCATGTATAGGGCTAGTACGTAAGGTTGATTAAGTCATTGTTAATGTGCCAAATGTGTTGGCCTAAATAAGTTATGGGACGATTGTATATAGACATAGATGAAGATAAAAGTCGATTGAAATTGTACTAAAAATAGTTCTACCCCATGTATGGAAGGGAAGACTTCATTATTATGAATCAAATGTGTTAATTCATGTGTTTTTATTAATGATTTGAGAATGTTTTGAAATAGCATATGAATGTATGCAATGTAGGGTGAAAAAAGGCTTGGTAGATAGCCTGATAATTGTCCACATCTGTAGACACACGGGCATGTGTCTAGACCATGTGGGAGGCACGGTTAGCACATGGGCGTGTGTCCAGGCCGTGTGAAGTCTGCATTTTGCACTTGGGATTTGAATCCCAACATGGCTGAAGTACACGAGCGTGTGTATAGGCCGTGTGAAATTAGTCAGTGTCGACCATGGGTGGAAGACACGGGCATGCCTTAGGGGTACACGGGCCTGTCCCTAGGCCTATACGGGCGTGTGGTCCCTGTTTTATTAAAAAGTTCTCAAACTCGTGAAAGTTCTCAGAAAGACTCTGACATTCCTCGGTAGTATGTTAAGGGTCTCCTAAGCCGAATATGTTCGAGCGATGAGGTTAAATGGAATTTTATAACCGTATTTAAGATGTTTAAGTAAGATTAGCTATGTAATGCCTCAAACCCTGTTCCGGCTCGAATACGGGCAAGGGGTGTTACAGATTTGGTTTATAATCATTTATCATGTGGTATCTTAATGATATAAAGTATCCAGGTTTAAATGTTTCGAAAAGCTGAATGTAACGCCCTGATTAATTTATTTCTGCTTCTGTAAAATCTGACACAAATATATATCTGCTTCAGTCGTTAAGTGTTCTGGGTATGTTCGAAAAGTCTTGGGTTCAAGTCTCGCCTTTGTTAATTTTGTTATTTTTGGATCAAGCCTTACCCTTGATCAGTGGGCTTTAATAAAACTGACTGTTGATTCATATTAGAATGAGCCTACTGGTTCGAGTGGTAACGGAGTTGGTGTGTTGGAGGTCCTGTGTTCGAATCCCGGCACGAGCATGGGTATTATTTTTGCTCAGTTCTGTGTTAGAGTTTCGGTGGAATTAAAATTCTATAGTGGTTGAGATTGAGGGATTAGTGGGGAGGAATTTGGGGGATTTCGATATTATCTGTGTTAATTTTTTTCTTTTCTTTTTTTTTTAAATTTTCCTCTCTCCTCCAAAATTCCCGAAGAATCAAACGTGACTTATTCTTCCTTCTACTTTTTACCGATTTCTTCTTCTCCATTTTGTTGCTGATTTTGTTTTTTGTCTTCCTACCTACTATCGAATTTTCGTGTCTCATTATTTCGGCGCTTTTTGGGCGTTACCGGTAAGTTTGGTAGGTGCGATTCTTGCTTTGGCGAACGAATCATTGGTTAATAAATTTCGTTTTGTGTTTAGGAGAAGATCAAGTGGATGAAGGTTTCCAATCGGTGCCTTAATTGTGCAAAATCGTCGTTGTGCGTTCTAAGGTAAAGGTTTTAGTTGATTAAAGGGTTGTCCATTATAGTATGGTTCGGTTTAATATCATTTTCAAGCAATTAATTCAAGGTTTAATTGATCAATTTAGGTTCTGGTGATATTGAGTGTGTTCTCGCATCAAAATTGAAATAGGTGTGTATCTGAAATGCGAAAAACTGAGTTTCGGTGAAAGCCAAAAATGGCCACTGTCGACGCCACACTGGCGTATGGCCGGCAGTGTGGATGGTCGTGTGCGAGACACGATCGTGTGGTCGACGAAGGCATGGTCGTGGGTAGCAGATGGTCATGTGGTGGCGTGAGCAAGACCGTGTGAGCCACAAGGGCTAGGTTAACCTGGGTGTGTGGGCCCACACAGGCAAACCACACGGGCATGTGGACCCATAATTCTTAAAATTTCCCCTAGGGTCGTACGGGTTGCTCTAATCGACTGTGGGCCTACTGTAGGGTAGGTAAGGGCTAATTAAACCCTAATTTATATGCTATGATATTCTGATAATCTGTTCTGAGTATGTTAAGGCTATGCATGTCTGATTATTATGCTAGATGCATATTTGTTATCTGTATATGAGCATGTTTATTTTGTTATATCTGTATCTGATTTTTGCATCTATTTATTGGGGTGGGATTCGTATATAAGGAGGAAGTGTTCTGAATGGCTATCATAGCCTAATTTCTGGCAGCTTGGCTGCACATTATCTGACTTGTGTCGTATTTGCACGATATGGTGTGTAGGGATGGGTGGGTGTTTTTAACCCCACATGGTGTGTTGGGATGGACGGAGTTGGTGTGTAGAGGTGGGGGTAGGATTCTGTATGTTCTGATATGTATATCTGATTCCAATGACTATATCAGAAAAGGGCATGAGCCCTAATCTGTATCTGATTGTTATGAGATTTCTGTATGTTTGCATGCTGAACTCTGTTGGGTTACACACTAAGTTTACGAACACTCACAACTGTTTGCCTGTTCTGTCCAGGTAATCCACAGACTTAGGCGGATCGGTGTGGCGGAGACTCAATGGTGTCCATTTGACCGTAAACTATTTTAACTATTTAATTTATGGTTTTATTTATGATTTTGGTTTTATTCTAAGAGTTTATAATTTCTGGGACTTTTTGGACTTTATAATTTTTAACTGTTGATTTTTGGCTTGATAATAATTTGTAGGCATTGATAAATTATTTTATGAAATCGACGGTTTTTATGCAAAAGGGGTTTTTCTAAAAATACGAATCAAATTTCTAAAATGTATCCGTTTGTTAGGATTCCGCTGTAAAATAGGTTTTGGCAAATAAACTAATTAATTAACGTTTTCAGAAATGAACATAAAGTATATGAGTTAAATAACTAAAATGATTTTATGTAACTAAACCCATTCTCTGTGATACCTTCGAATTCAGCCATAACGTCTAGGCTAAGTTTGGGGTGTTACATTTAGTGGTATTAGAGCTAGGTTGCAAAACACAGCTGTGTTGGGTTCCAAAATTTTGATTTAAAAAGAACTAGTTTTCAAATAATTGGAATAATTTGAGAAAATATGCCGTACACCGAGTCTCCGACGCTGATCCTGTAAGTATTTCTGAATTTTTTATAGGAAACTCTGAAAATACTGTAGTTAGTACTCTTTAAAACTGTACTGAGTAGTTAGGGACTGAAACCTTTGAAAACATTTCTAAACTTCTGATAACTTATTCATAAAACATCTGTTAATAAACACTGGAACTGATGCATAAAATTTTATAATGTAGATCAAACTCGAATCATACAATGAGCGCCCGTAGAACTCCCGGACGTGGTATTCGTGACTGTGGTAGAGGCCGTATGGGGCTTGAGCTGAGTCTTCCTCTCTGGGCAATATGCCAAACTTAGATACAGGTGAGACACCAGTTTCGCCTGCTACTGAGATTGGGTCTCAAAGCCGTTCGTGTAACAACCCATTTTCAGTGAAACTGAAATAGTGGTTTCGAGACCTCAAATCCAAACCGGAAAAAAATATTTTTATATTTTCGCATGATTTCCATTTAGATAGGAATATCATGTGAAAATTCTGATAAGAAATTTTATCGATTTAGTGCTTAATTCCGGGAAGGACCAAACCGCATAAAATACAAAATTTGAATTCTAGTAGCTAGAAGGATTAAATAGTTATGGAATTCAAAACTTGAGGTCCTTATTTAGTAATTAGACCATTAATTAAAAGTTAGTAGATATTTTTAATGATTCATCCATTGAAAAATAAGAAAAGAGCAATGACTAAATTGGAAATAGAAATAATTAAAAGATGATAAATAATTAAAATAGAACTAATATCATTTTATATCATCTTCTTCCCCAAATATTTCATGAAAACCCTAGGAAAGAGAAAACAAGATTTCTTGGCTTAATTGAGTAAGTTTTCTTGTCCCGTTTTTAGTAATTTTTATATTTTTGAAACCGGGATAGTTTAATCTACCTATTTGAGGGATTAATTTGAAAAGTTATCAAAGTATATAAATTATGCCATGGATGAATATGCTGAAAATTTGAAATTTATGGTAGAATATGAAAGGTTGTTGATAGATAAACATCTTTTACAAAGTAGTTTTTCATGAAAACATGATTTAGGGACTAATTTGTAAAGTTGTGAAAATTGAAGAAAAATTCTAAAATTTATGGAATACATGTGCTGTTAATTGTATATTGAAATTTCGGTTAGGCTTGGAATAGGGAGTAAATTGCATGAATTTTATTTTATGAGCCTAAGGACGAAATTGGAATTTATAAAAAGTTTAGGGGCAAAATGGTAATTTTGCCTAAGATGTAAATTGAGTCCAATGGAATATGAAATGTGATAAATTGATGATTAATTTATTTATATAGATCCAGATAACTCAAATTCAATGTTAGATCGAGGAAAGGAGAAAGTTTCGGATTAGTAGATCTATATACGCGAACAAGTGTCGAGGTAAGTTCGTGTAACTTAATTAAGCACGTAAATATGTTGAATTGAATTATATATTTTTATAGAATGTGATTTATATTTATCTGAATTATTGGAATGTTACAATATAAGAAAATGAATACATGCTTGAAATTGTTTGAAAAGGGTTAAATTCCGTTTGAATATTGGATTTTGATGGATATATGTGATTTCCTAGAATGAATGAGGTCCTGCATTTGTTGCTGATGGGATTTAGCTTAGACGAGTAATCCTATTGACCTTATTATAGATAAGATTTAGCCCGGATGGGTAATCCTGATATAATCCCTCTTGAGCATATGTTACAATTAGGATTTAGCCTGGACTGGTAATCCTAATAGAGCTCTTCTAAGCATATGTTACATAAAGGATTTAGCCTAGACTGGTAATCATGTTATATGATATGTGGCTCGAGAGTGTGCTTTCTGATTAAGTGCCTTAATGGGTACACTTGAATATAAATTGACGGGTTATTGAATTGTACACCTTGAGTGTACTATTTGAGTATCCATCGGAATTTCAATGATCCAATGGACAAATTACTTGACGTGATAAAAGAATTATGAGATGAAATGAATAATGTATTGAAAGAATATAGTATGATGAGCTCATCTATTTTTCCTTGATGTATATAAGAATTTTGTGACTAACATGATTGATTGAATGCATGTGTTTAGGGAAATTTTGTCAAGTTGATGGAAACAAGTTATTATATGCTTAATTTTAATAAATGAGATTGGTAAGTTTATTTCCAGTTATACGAACTTACTAAGCATAATATGCTTACTAGGTTTACTTTTCTTTGTTTTATAGTGCTCGAAAGCTCGCGAAGGTTGGTGAACGGTTGGAGCATCATCACACTATCTAAAATCTTATTTTGGTATAAATAGTAAATTTGTTTTGGTATAATGGCATGTATAGGCTAACTTGGACATTGTTGGCTTGAATATTTTTTTTGTAATCTAGCCATTGGAATGGCTAGTAATGGTTTATTTTGGTGTATTTATAAGCCATTCTATCATGATAAATACATATATTTTAAGTATGGATGATCAAGTGATGTTTAATGTTTAGGTTAAACTAAGGTAAGATTATAAACATAATTATATATACAATGATATATCATATTAGATGTTAGAATTTGCTTGAAATCAATGCTTGAATTGGTTGGTATTTGGATGTAAGTTTTGGTGCAGGATATTGGAAAATATTTGGGTGAGAAATGAAGCTAGAAATGGCTTTATTTTGTCCATACGGGTAGACACGCAGGCGTGTGTCTAGACCGTGTGTGACACACGGCCTGATACATGGGTGCGTGGTTAGGCTGTGTGTCCCTTGCATCTTAAATTCGAGAAACAGAATGCTCAGAATTAAGCACACAGGCATGTGTCTTAGCTGTGTGTGCTACACGGCCTAGCACATAGGCGTGTGGCTGGCCGTGTGGTGCAAGACATAGAGTTACATGGGGTCAGACACGACCTGTGACACGGGCATGTCATATAATCACACGTACGTGTGCCCTGACCACACAGGCGTGTATGCCCTGCATCTTAGAAAATTTTTCAAGTTTCGCAAAAAATTCTATGAGTTCTCGATTTAGTCCTGACTCGATGCTAATACACAGATCGGGCCTCGATGGTCCATTTAAGGGACATTATGAATAATCTCAGAAAATGGATAGTAATCAATGTGAATTTTTTTGTAACTATTCTGAAAGCTCCAGTAATGCACCGTAACCCTGTTTCAGTGATGGATACAAGGTTAGGGGTGTTGCACTCGAGGCATGGTGGCGTCTGAGTATGAGAAGTGCGCCCAGTTCGAGGACGATTTGAGAGATAGTTTGAAGGCCCTGACTGCTCCGAAGAGGGAGTGCGAGTTTTCTATTCTGGTGGATAAGACGAAGATCGCTGAGGAGTTTAAATATGTGGAGTGCCGAAATAGGGACCGCGAGAGAGGTAAGAACAAGAGGGATTCGAAACCCTCTAGTTCTATTCAGTGGCCTAAGAAAAAGGCCAGACCTGATGGCCTATTAGAGTGGAGACTCCTGTTACTCCTACTGGGATTCAGCTATGTGGAGATTGTGGTAGGCGCCATCCAGGCGAGTGTTGGAGGAGGATTGGGGCTTGTCTGAGGTGTGGATCTTTGGAGCATCAGATTCGAGAGTGCCTATAGTGGGCTGATCAGGTGCAAGCTTTGAAATTGGGTTCTGCACAGCCTCAGAGGGCAGTTCAGTAGCCACCTAGCGGCCGTGGACCGGCTAGGGGTGGTAATGGTAGAGGTCATGGGCAGAAAGCACTGGGCATAGGTGCTAATCTGATAGAGGCGAGGCATCCTGCACTGGTTTATACTATACAACGCTGAGAGAATAGATATGCTCCAGATGTTATCACCGATACTTTCTTAATTTTTTATGTGTCTTATACTGCTTTGATAGACATAAGTTCTACTCACTCCTATGTAGCTAGCACTGTATCTAAAAACCTGGGGATTTCTGTTTAGAGCACTTCTAGTGAGATCACTGTACTAAGTCCATTGGGGTAGCCTATTCAGGTAAGTAAACTCTATAGGGATGTTTAGTTAGTAGTACAAGGGAATGTTTTTTTGGAAAATTTGATGGAGCTTCCGTTTGGGGAGTTAGACTTAATTCTGGGTATGGACTGGTTAGTTGAGCACCGAGTCAGTTCGGACTGTGCATCTAAGAGGGTCATTCTGAGGACCAAGGATGATATGGAGGTGGTTGTGATCGGTGAGCGGGGAGATTATTTATTTAATGTGATCTCCGCTCTTGTGGCTAAAAAACTGGTTTAGAAAGGGTGTGAGTCATATTTGGCTTATGTCAGTGTTTCTGCTTCTAGGGACTCTGCTATCAGGGATATCAGAACTGTGAGGGATTTTTTGGATGTCTTTCCTGAGGAGTTACCAGGTTTACCTCCGAATCGAGAGGTTGAGTTTGGGATTGAGCTTCTTTCGGGTACAGCTTCGGTGTCTATCGCTCCATACCATATGGCGCTGAAGGAGCTTATTGAGCTTAAGGCTCAACTTCAAGAGATTCTAGATCGTGGTTTCATCCGTCCTAGTGTGTCTCTGTGAGGGGTACCGATTTTGTTTGTTAAGAAGAAGGATGGGACCATGAGAATATGCATCGATTATCGGTAATTGAATAAATTGACTGTGAAAAACAAGTATCCACTTCCAATTATCGATGATCTATTTGATCAATTCCAAGGGGCTTTGGTGTTTTCGAAGATTGATATTCGTTCTGGCTATCATCAGTTGAGGGTTAAGGAGGTGGATGTTCATAAGACTGCATTTAGGACTCGTTATGGACATTGCGAGTTCCTAGTTATGCCTGTTGGTCTGACGAATGCTCCAACTGCATTCATGGATCTGATGAACCAAGTCTTTTAGTCGTATCTAGATCAGTTCGTCGTGGTCTTCATCGACGATATTTTTGTTTACTCTAAGACTGTAACACCCCTAACCCTTATTTATTACCGGCATAGGGTTACGGAGCATCACCGAACTTATTACACATTTGAACATACATTTCTCATATAATTATCAATATAAAATACATTTCTCATAATCAATCACATTGTCCCTAATACGAGCCTACGAGGCCCAAAACATGCTTTTGAAGTGGTTCGGGACTAAATCTATATCTTAGGAAATTTTCAGAAAACTTAGAAAATTTTACAAAATACAAGGGACACACACCCGTGTGGCCCAGTCATGTGTCTCACATGGCCAAAGACACGCCCATGTTACAGGCCGTGTGAACATTCGAAATGGGATCACATGGCCGTGTCCCAGCTCGTGTTCGACCTCGTGTAACACCCTGACTTGGGTCACACGGCTAACCACACGCCATTGTGACCAGCTCGTGTGCCCTTTGAAATGGCCTCACACGCCCATGTGTCAGGCCGTGTGCTAGGCCGTGCCAAACCTATAGGGTATACTGACTTATGCCACACGACCAAGTCACACGCCCGTGTGCTCGGCCATGTGGAGCATACTGACTTGATTTCTAATTAAACACCAGGGGACACACGGCCGTGTCTCTGCCAGTGTGGGCAAAAACAGGCTATTTACCTAGCCATTTTGCTCACCCAAATTGCATACACCTACACCAATCCAATTGGCAAACATCATGGCATAAATAGGCATTTAACCAACCTCAACCAAGCATAATTCATACCATTTCAATACCAACAACAATAAGGCACACATGTACCACAATATGTTATTCCATTTATAGCAATTTCACATTTTTAAATCACTTAAAAGTTCACTTCCATTTATGCATCACTTTACCTAAATCATAAACAATATCAATTCTCAATTATCAACTATATGATACTCAAATTACCAATTCACAAACAACCATTCACCATAAGCATTTACATACCAATTACCAAATGCATAGCAAAGGCCATTTACATATATATATATATATATATATATATATATATATATATATATATATATATATACTCAACCAAATATATACCAAATTAATCCAACTTTCATGGCTATACAAAAAACCAAATACTTAACATTCACAAGCCAACTCAAGTGGCTAAATCCATTATTAACATAAACCAAAATGACCATAACTCCTATACATATCATATAACCAAATACATAAGTTCAAAAGTACCAAAGTGAAAGCTTGATAGTGTGATGAGATCTCCAACGACTCCCAATCCGAGCTAGCTTCGATAAACACTATAAGACACGAAAAAATAAACAGAGTAAGCTATAAAGCTTAGTAAGTTTGTATATTAATAAGTAAAGCTCACCATTCATCCAAAAATAAAATAATATGAACACGAGATACTACAAAATCATTAATTCATAAAGTTAACATATATTCGATCACATAAGAAATCATGAACTCACAACTTTCATAGGTTCAATGTTCATATAGTTTCTGTACATACATATACCGATACATATCTATTTCTCATCGTTCCATATCTTCAATATACCCGTTGAACCATTCGAAATAATATCAGATACATGGGAACCTCTTACCCCAAGTGCCACATACACAACTGAAACTATCTCAATCTCATATCTCATAATGCTCATTCTCGAGCTATCAACGGGTCTGCTCACACAAGTTGATGGTAATGAAGAAGCTACACAGTGCTGCTCACACAAGCTGACGAAAATTTGCAATACACGCCGGATAACTCAGCCATCGGTCAGACGTACGGATCAACACCCAAATCACATAACCCCTAATGACATGTCATTCGTATCATAATCTATTCCTAAGATTCAACCGGGATTTCACATTTTCTGAATCGTCGTCGAACATTTTTGTACAATCATATTCATCAACAATTTAAATATAAATCATTTAAAACATAATTTCAATAATGCTTATTAACATACGAACTTACCTCGGATGCAAAAACGACGAAATATATCGATTAGTCCAACACTTTGTTTTTCCCCCGATATAAATTTGAACTTCGTTTTTCTTGATCAATTGAGCTTACAAGCTTGGCCGAACTTATCTATGGTTTCTCTAGGCTAGAATCGATTGAAGAAGAAACTAAAAGATGATAAAATGTTTTGGTTTTTTTTATTAAACATTTATTTACTAAATACCAAAATTAACCTTTAAAAACATTGAAATTTTTAATTATACCGAGCCATGTACATCCACTATCAACATAAATGGTCTAATTACCACATCAGGACCTCCACTTTAAGTTTCTATAGCTATTAGACACCTTTTGCTAATAGAACTCAAGTTTTACACTTTACGCGATTTAGTCCTTTTTATCAAATTAAGCACTCAAACAATAAAATTTCTTAACAAAATTTTCACACAATCATACTATCATGCTGTAGACATTAAAATAATAATAAAATAAATTTTTTAACCTCAGATTTTTGGTCCCAAAACCACTATTCTGATTTGACTAAAAACGGGCTATTACAAAGACCGAGGATGATCACGATGAGCATCATATAGTACTTCAGATTCTCCGTGAAAAATAGCTCTATGCTAAGTTGAGCAAGTGCGAGTTTTGGTTACGAGAGGTAACTTTTCTGGGGCATGTGGTGTCTGCTGAGGGGATTCGAGTGGATCCTAGAAAGATAGAGGCTGTGCTTGATTGGAAACAGCCTAAGAACGTGTCTGAAATCCTTAGTTTTCTAGGTCTGAAGGGTTATTATCGGCGTTTTGTTGAGGGATTCTCTTTGATTGCAGCACCTTTGATTAAGCTTCTACACAAGGGTGTTCCTTTTGATTGGACTGATGCGCAACAATCGAGCTTCGAGAAGCTCAAGTCTATTCTGACTCAAACTCCTATTTTGATACAGCCTAAATCCGGTAAGGAGTTTGTGGTCTACAGTGATGCATTGCATGTCAGTTTGGGATGTGTGTTGATGTAATATGGTAAGGTTGTGGTTTATACATCCCGTCAGCTTAAGACACATGAGGGGAATTATCCGATGCATGATCTTGAGTTGGCGGCTGTGGTTTTTGCATTGAAAATCTGGAGGCACTATCTGTATAGTGAAAGGTGTATTATCTATGTTGATTGCAAAAGCCTCAAGTACCTCTTTACTCAGAAGGAGTTAAATCTTAGGCAGCGCCGCTGGATTGAGTTGCTCAAAGATTATGACTGCACGATTGAGTATAATCTTGGTAATGCCAATGTTGTAACACCCCTAACCCGTATCCATCACCGGATTAGGGTTACGAGGCATTACCAAAGAAAATACAGCTTTCGTACATTCACATAATCACATAGGTCATATTCACAAATATATATATATATATATATATATAACATATTACTAATTAAATATTAAACTTAAATTATTAATCACACTAAATATACGAATTGTATCTCAAAGTTCAATCGAATTCATTTCAAACATATACCATATTTACAAGTCAATATAAATGTCTCAAAGCCACACAAAATGCCTTAAAATACATACATAAATCGTGAGCTTATCATTATAATGATATTCTAATTTTTAATAAATATTAGTCATTTATTCTCATAATTATATACATGCACTTAATTGACCAAACAAAACATTTCGCAAAGTTTAATATCCAATATCATATGCGGAATTGGAAATGGTCATTATGAACAAACATACTTGACACATTTATTAAAGACTAAATATACCTCTTTTCTATTTACAAGACCATGCGCATATGACCATATTAATTTAAACCATTTTGAGAACACATAACAACTAATAATGTACTCAATTCATATATAAATTACCATACCTAAATTACAACTGCATAACCAAAACACCAACTAAATTTTAACAACAAATCACGTCCAACATTAACATTTAACTATGTACCAAAGTAAACATTAACTCATCCATTAATTCCCATCTATTTTACTATTATACCAATCATCATTTTTGGCCACAATTAATAAATTCATAGTACACCTAGTTTATTAGCATATTAGTAAGTCTAAATAACATACCAACTTGTCTTTACTCGACCAACTCATTACATTAGCAACTATGACATATGCACATATATAAATATGTATATAATTTCAATTAACATGTCATGAATGAACATAGGTATATCATCTATCATTTCCACACCAATTCTTATTACAAAACATACATCCCCATTAAGCCAACATCATACCACAACCGAAACCTATCCCTCAACCAATTTATAGCATAAACACAACTTCAAACTAAGTTTAGATCATGGCCGAATATACATCATTCTCTTTCATACTCTTTAGCCGAATCATATAGTAAAATCTCACAAGCATACATACTATGTTTTAAACTTACTAGTATGAACTAATTCATAAGTTATTCATGACAAAACCAATCAAGACATATGATCAAGATACCAATCATACAAGTTATGATCCATACCAAATAGACTTATACCATAATCGAATCATCAAAACCAAACACATCGAACATTTAACCAAGAACATATAAAACCAAGCTTAAACATAATGATCAAGCCATTTTCGCATGGCTTTATATATATACAACTTAAAAACTAACCAAACACATAAGCTAGCCTATACATGCCATAGGTTCAAAGTTCAACTTTTAACAAAATACCGAAATAGAGATCGATAGTGTGATGGATTTCTCTGACAATCCCCGATCTCATAAATAGCTTCCAAAATCTATAAAACAACGAACAAACACATACACAGTAAGTTTGAATAGCTTAGTAAGTCATAAGCAAGTAATTCATTTAATATTCATGAACATTAAAATCAACTAGGCCTAATCAAGCAAACCTTAATCAAGTTTATAATTATCATGCTTGGAAATTCATATACCATTACATAAAATTAACATTATAGCATTACTTGGCCGAATATGAGCATTCACACATACATAAAAGTCACTTTATATCATGCATAATTTATATTATCATTTCAAATACTAAGCTTACCTTATTTTCATTAACATTAAACTTAGCACGTACCTGAACCTTTTATCTCAATTTCACATTCAATCACAACTCGTTAATGCCCGTTGAACCATTCAGAATTAAAAAGGATATTAGGATAGTTGAAAAGCTCGTACAATGCCAACGTCCCAGACGTGGTCTTACATGTAATCACACTTCGATGCCACTGTTCCAGACAGGGTCTTACATGTAAATCACAAGTCGATGCCAACGTCCTAGACGTGGTCTTACACGAAATCACATATCAGAAATCCTATGTCATGACATATGTATCGTAACTATTCCTAATGTTCGTACGGGGCTTTCGGATGTTGTAACTTGATCGATTCAAGCTCATAAACAATGCTCTCATGCTTAATTCAATTTAGCAAGTATATATATATATATATATATATATATATATATATACACACACACATGTAATAATTCAATTTGGCACTATAAAATATATATACAATAGAATTTAACGACATTTATTTACTTATGAACTTACCTCGGCAAAGACGGACGAATCGGGACGACTATTCGACAACTTTAGTTTTCCCCCGATCCAATTCCAATTTCCTTTTTTCTTGATCTAAATTAATACAAATTTAACTAATTTAATCACATATTCAATCAAATTCATCCAAAAACACATAAATGGACTAATTACACTTTTGCCCCTAACATTTCACATTTTTCACAATTTAGTCCCTATTTCACAAAACACAAAATTCACAAAATTTCTTTATACAAAAGCCTAGCTGAATTTTCCTCTAGTTCATATAAGCCCACATATTTCATTTATTTCACATTTTAGTCCCTCAAAATAACATTTTCACAAATTAGTCCAATTTACTCAAATTCATCAAAAATCCAAAGGCAAAACATATTAATCTATCACATATCTTTTATTTTCCATCATCAAACAACAAAAACCACAAGCTTTCAACAATGGCAAAACACAAAACCATCATCAAATTCAAAAATTAAGACATGGGCTTGATAGATTACATAACAACGATATCAAAAAAGTAAAAATTATCAAAAACCAAGCAAAACACTAACCTTAATTTAGCTTAGACATGGTCGAACCCTTAAATCTCTTTTTCGTTTCATTTTCTTACAAGTTTCGACTTTGATAAAAGATGAACATGCTTGATTTTAGTTTATGTTTTATTATATTACATTAATTTACTAAATTACCATACTAACCTTTATAATTTAATATGAAAACATTATAACATAAGCCTAATACCGTCCATCCCATTTATCAATGATTAAAATTTCATTTTAAGGGCTTTAAATTTAAGAAACCATAGCAAAAAGGTACTTTTACATATACCATGCTAATTTTTCATTTTACGCGATTAAATCCTTTTTCTTAAATCGAGCATACAAATGATAAAATTTTCACACAAAATTTCCACACATATCAATTCACATTCTGTAGACATCAAAAATAATATTAAAATATTTTTCTAACTCGTATTTGTGGTCCCGAAACCACTGTTCCGATTAGGGTCTAAATCGGACTGTTAAAATGTGGTGGCCGATGATCTAAGTCGTAGAGCCATGACTGATTTGAGAGCGATATTCGCTCAACTTATTATTTTTGATGATGGGAGTCTGTTAGTTGAGTTGCTAGTTAAGCCGACTTGGATTGATCAAATTCGAGTTAAGCAGTTGGGGGATGAGTCTTTGGGTTTGCGGTTTCATCAGGTTGAGAGTGGTACTACTTCTGATTTCAGGCTGAATAATGATGGTGTTCTGTGTTTTCGGGGTCAGATCTATGTGTCGAATGATTTTGATTTGAGGCAGTCGATTCTGAGGGAGGAACATAGTAGCTCTTATACTATGCATCCCAGTGGTAATAAAATATATCGGGATCTTCGTGAATTGTACTGGTGGCTGGGTTTGAAGAGTAAAGTTACTAATTTTGTTGCTCGTTGTCTGATGTGTCAGCAAGTTAAGGTTGAGCACCAATTGCCTTCGGGTTTACTACAACCCTTTAAGATTCTTTTATGGAAGTGGGAGCGAGTGATGATGGACTTCGTTAGTGGGTTGCCCTTGACACCCACTAAGAAGGATTCTGTTTGGGTCATCGTGGATCGATTGACAAAGTCTGCTCATTTTATTCCTGTTCAGACAGACTTTTCTCTACAGAAGTTAGCGAAGCTGTATATTTCTAAGGTAGTAAGACTGCATGGGGTTTCTGTCTCAATTATTTCTGATAGAGATCCTCGTTTCACTTCTCGGTTCTGGAAGAAATTGCACATAACTCTAGGTTCGAGATTGGACTTCAGTATTGTGTTCCATCCTTAGACTAATGGTCAATCTGAGAGGGTGATTCAGATACTAGAGGATATGCTTCAGAGTTGTGCAATTGATTTTTGAGGTAGTTGGAAGGGTTATCTGTCGTTAGCTGATTTCGCCTACAATAATAGTTTCCAGGCTAGCATCCAGATGGCACCTTACGAGACTTTGTATGGTCTTAAGTGTCGTACTCCACTATGTTTGACTAAGTTGGGTGAACGTCGGGTTTTGGGTCTTGAGTTGGTTTCTGAGACTGAAGATAAGGTTAGACTAATTCGGGATCGTTTAAAGGCAACTTCTGATAGATAGAAATCTTATGCAAATATGAAAAGGCGTGATATTGAGTACTCTGTGGTGGACTTTGTGTTTCTCAAGGTTTCTCCATAGAAGAAAGTTCTGAGATTCGGTCGTAAGGGAAAGTTAAGCCCTAGGTTTATTGGGTCGTATCAGATTCTGAAGCGTATGGGACCAATCGCTTATCAGTTGGAGCTGCCATCAAAGTTGGACCGTATCCATGATGTATTTCACGTCTCGATGTTGAGGTTGTACCGTCCTGACCCATCTCACGTTGTCTTAGTTGAGGAGATCAAGGTTAGGCTAGATTTGACCTTTAAAGAGGAGCCGATTCAGATTCTGGATCATGATATTAAGGTTCTGAGAAGGTTCTGTGGTGGAATCATGGTACTGAGAAGGCCACGTGGGAACCTGAGGACTCAATGCGTCAGCAGTGTCCTCATCTATTTTGATCAGGTAAATTTCGAGGTCGAAATTTCTTTTAAGGGATAGAGTTGTAATGCCCTAATTAATTTATTTCTGCTTCTGTAAAATTTGACACAAATATATATCTGCTTCAGTGGTTAAGTGTTCTGGGTGTGTTTGAGAGGTCTTGGGTTCAAGTCTCACCTTTACTAATTTTGTTATTTTTGGATCAAGCCTTACCCTTAATCAGTGGGCTTTTATAAAACTAACTGTTGATTCATATCAGAATGAGCCTGCTGGTTTGAATGGGAAGGAAGTTGGTGTGTTGGAGGTCCTGTGTTGAGATTAAGGGGTTAGTGGGGATGAATTTGGGGGATTTCGATATTATCTATGTTAATTTTTTTCTTTTCTTTTCTTTTTTTGAAATTTTCCTCTCTCCTCCAAAATTCCCAAAGAATCTAACGTGACTTCTTCTTCCTTCTACTCTCTACCGATTTCTTCTTCTCCTTCTTGTCGCTAATTTTTTTTGTCTTCCTACCTACTATCAATTTTCCATGTCTCATTATTTCAGTACTTTTTGGGCGTTACCGGTAAGTTTGGTAGGTACGATTCTTGCTTTGGTTAATGGAGTTCATTTTGTGTTTAGGAGAAGATCAAGGGGCTAGGGGTTTCCAATCATCACCTTAATTGTGCGAAATCGTCGTTGTGCATTCTAAGGTAAAGGTTTTAGTTTATTAAAGGGTTGTCCATTACAGTATGGTTCAGTTTAATATCATTTTCAAACGATTTTCGGGGTTTAATTTATCAATTTTAGGTTCTGGTGATCTCGGGTGTGTTCTCGCATCAAAATCAAAACAGGTGTGTACCCGAAATGCGAAAAACTGAGTTTCAAAAAAAATCAAAAATGGCCACTGTCGACGCCACAAGGGCGTGTGGCCAGTCGTGTAACATCCCAAAAATTGGGCCTAGTAGGATTGGGCCCAATGGGCCTTGGGCGTAGGAGTGTTTAAAAATTTTGAGAATAAGAGAATGTCATTATTGCAAATTGGACTTATTAGTTAAGTGAATTTGGAAGGTTATGAGGTTTCTATGAAGTCTCGGGTTTAATTGGGCCTTAGGAAAAATTTAGTATTTTAGCACTTTAAGGAGAGATGGTAAGTAGCTTCAAGACTTATAGAAATAAATGAGTAATGTGCTTGCATAAATGAGGTATTGGTAAAGAGGTTATGGCATCAAGTGAAGTACCTTGAGGGAAGAGGTTCAAATCACTTTATGTGCAAATTTTGACTAATATTTTTGCACTCTTTCCTTAAGTGTCGGCCAAGAGGTATATGGCAAGTTTGACTTCTTTATTTTTGGTATGGTGGCTAAGGAATTAAGGAAAGGTTGAGGTTGGGGAAAGGAATCAAAAGGAAAAGGTAACTAAGGGGAACAAGTGGCTTATTTCATGGAGAATGCTATGGAAAGTATGGTTGGAAAAATTTTGACCCTTATGGCTATGCATGTGGACGGTTTTGGGGGTAGATAGGTAGCTGAAATTTTTACTTTGGCATTTGGTAGGGTATTGGTATTGTTTTGGCCAAAAATCTTATTTGCAACTTTAGTGTCATCTTCTCCCAATTTGCTATTCCCTTTTGCCGAAATCTTCTAGCACAATAGTGCATTTTTTTCTTCTCTTTGTATTGGTCACGTATTCACCTTTTGTCCATCTTCCTTGATAGCCGAAACTTCAAGTGGATTATAGGCAAATTCTTCTTCTTTCTTCTTGATTGCCGAATGCATCTAAACCATTCAGACAAATTGTTCACTCTTTATCCTTTGGAAGAACTGAAACCCCAAAAATACACCTTTTTCATCTTTCTATTCCTTCTCACAAAAGTTTTCAACCTTTCTTTTCCTCTAATCCATACCCTCATAACCGAAACTATTCTTGTTCATTTTCTTCCATAGCCGAAACTCATAATCCACAATCACTCTTTCATAATTTCTTTCTCGTTTGAGGTGGCATTCCTTCTTCGATTAAATCGGTAAGTGAATTCTTTTCTATGATCATATTCTTTTCTCTTTAGCTGAAAAAGTATTTACCACTATTCGGTTGTAAATCGTGATCATAACCAAAAATGGTGTTATCCTCCACTTCTTCATGTCTTAATCACTCTCTTTTCGTAGTGCTTTAAGTGGGAGATCGTGTATTGTTCTAGCCGAAGTCAAACGGTGGAAATTGGATCCAATACCGATAAGGTAAGGGGGTTCATTTTGGATTTTTCGCTATATCTCTATTTGGCTATGTTGCAAATCGGATTGAAGTTTCGACTAATCGACTATATGTTTTAGGGACAAATCACTCGATATATTTCTACCTTCGGATATAGTGGTAAGTGAATCAAGTGTAAGTGATACGCAATCTTTTGGAAATCCGAGGCTAACTTTTGGTTAGTATTGTTCTAGGTCAACGACGAGTGGTTCGTTAGGAAATCAAAATAAGGTGTGTAATCCCGTACTTTCGTATACATATCTGAAATGGTGTGTAATTCCACACTTCTCTGAAAGTTTGTATGAAATATTCTGTGAATCGGTCGAAATACCGAAGAAAACCAAAAACCGGCATCCGTGATCACTCGGGCGTATGTATGATCGTAGTGGTAATCGTATTTTGTAATAAAACAGTTTCAGTTAGAAGCAGTGACGTGTTTTTGAAAAATCACGAAAAATAGGAGAAAGAAAGAAAATTAATAAGTGAATAAGATATTGAATTAAAGCTTACTGTGTCTATTTTAATATGGAAGAAACGGAGAAGGAAAAGGATTTTTATATTCTGAGATATCTTAATTTTAGTGAGACTGGTTCTGGCTGACTTCGTGTTTCCCTAATCTGTCTTGGAAAAATCGTATAAAATGGTACAAAGTGAATTATGGGTTATAATTTATATGTATGGATTCCTTAGTAAGTCTATTTTCAATAGAAACAAGTAGAAGCAACATATAAAAACTGTACAGTGAGATATTTGAATTTTAGGTAAGAGAGGTCAGAATCGTTGGACAGTGAAACAAGGGAAACTTTAAGGAATAAACTGTACTAAATGGTTAAGCCAAAAATTCTTGAAAAATTTTAGTAAGAAGATATATGAGTCTAGTTTCAAGAAAAATTTACGGATTTAGATTTCGAGATCCCTAACTCGAGTTATAGTCAGTTTAGTCAGTATGATGCAGATGGACAGTTTCAATTTCTATGCCCAAATTAGTAGTTAAGTCCGGGGTTGTGAAATTACCGAAATACCCCTGGGTTGCGAGATTACCGAATTAACCTTAGTGGGTAAGATTACCGAATTATGAAAATGCCCCTAAGGGCCGATTTACTGAAAATGTCCTTATGGACCGATTTACCGAAATGCCCCTAATGGGCCGATTTGATAGATTGCCTTAATGGGCCGACTTTGCAAAGTGTTATAATGGGCCGAATTTTTGTAATGAATCTCTGAATTAATTATGGTTGTTTGCATCTATAAATATCATGATTTACTATGTATGTTGCATATTTACATATTGCATGGGATGGGAAACTTGAATGAAGAGAAGAGTAGACCGGTTGCATTGCCACAAATTCTGATAATGGCTATGTGCCAAGTTAAATATGGCTTTGTGCATTCTTAATTAAGGCTGTGTGCCGAAAATACTACCGTATATGATACTCTGATGGCTTAGCCACAAAAATATTATAAATGGCAGCTTGACTGCAAATTGGAGAGACTGGCGGGGTGGGTTGACTTGATCCCCACAAGAGAGATTGGTTGGTACGGGTGGAGAGACTGGCGAGGTGGGTTGACTTGATCCCCACAGGAGAGATTGGTTGGTACGGGTGGAGAGATTGGCTGGATGGGATGGGTTGCATTCATATCAGTTATTTATTACATGATAATGGACTTAGGCCCAAGATTATGTTATATGGGCTCAGGCCCAAAATATTGCTAAACGGGTTCAGACCCAGTGGATGACGGTAAGGGGATTATACACTGAGTTCTTGTAACTCACCCCCCTTTTTCCTTAACCCTTGCAGTAATGCTACTCGATGTGGACTTGGGCTTTGGATGGCTCGGTGGAGGCCATACTTCAGAATTGGTGTTTTATTTTGAACTTTAAATTCCTATTACCGTTCTCTTTACTATTTTGGATATTTACGATGTAATAAGGCCTCTAGAGTATTCTATTTTGCTATATGCTTGACGTACTTATATTTTGCTCAAATTACTTTAAATGGGGTTTTTTTCTAAAACCTTAAATAAAGATTTTCCAACATAGATTAACAAATGGATTTTATAACAAAACTTTTACAAATATTTTTAACTTGGAAATTTTCTCTCAAATTATCAACGACATTTTCAAAAGTCACGGTTTTAAAATATCACGAATTTGAATATCGATTCTTCAATTAACCTCTCGAAAGTAATAGTATTTTTATCAAAGGTTTTTAATCAAACTTGTTTTTCTTGATTTTAAAAATCAATACCTATTTTAGTACGAATAAAAAGGTTTAACATGATTTTCTCATGTGACATGTCAGATCCGAGCCTAACTTCTAGGCCGGGTTTGGGGTGTTACAAGTCGTGTACGAGACACGGTCGTATGGTCAACAAAGGCATGGCCGTGTGCAGCATATGATTGTGTGGTTGCGTGAGCAAGACCGTTTGAGCCACAAGGGGTCAGCTAAGTTGGGCATGTGGGCCACACGGGCATGTGAATTCTGAGTCAGGCTGTGTGGGCCACACGGGCAAGGCCAATCTGGACGTGTGGGCCCATACGGGAAAACCACACGAGCATGTGGGCCCATAATTTTAAAATTTTCCCTTGGGTCACACAAGTCGCTCCGATCAACTGTGGGCCTACTCTAGGGTTTGTAAGGGTTAATTAAACCCTAATTTGTATGCTATGATATTCTGATAATCTGTTCTGAGTATGTTAAGGCTATGCATGTCTGATTATTATGCTAGATGCATATCTGTTATCTGTATATAAGCATGTTTATTCTATTATATCTGTATCTGATTTCTGCATCTGTTTATTGGGGTGGGATTTGTATATGAGGAGGAAGTGTTCTGAATGGCAATCACCGCCTAATTTCTAGCAACTTGGCTGCACATTATCTGACTTGTGTCGTATTGGCACGATATGGTGTGTAGGGATGGGTGGGTGTTTTTAACCCCACATGGTGTATTAGGATGGATGAAGTTGGTGTGTAGAGAATAGGGGAGGATTTGTAAGTTTTGATTTGTATATCTAATTCCGATGATTGTATCTGAAAAGGGCATGAGCCCGAATCTGTATCTGATTGTTATGAGATTTCTGTATGTTTGCATGCTTAACTCTGTTGGGTTACACACTGAGTTTACAAAAACTCACATCTGTTTCCCTGTTCTGTCCAGGTAATCCACAGGCTTAGGCGAATCGGTGTGAGGGAGGCTCAACGGTGACCACTTGACCGTAAACTATTTTAAGTATTTATTTTATGGTTTTATTTATGATTTTGGTTTTATTCTGAGATATTGTAATTTCTAGGACTCTCTGGACTTTATAATTTTTAACTGTTGATTTTTGGCTTGATAATAATTTGTAGGCCTTGATAAATTATTTTATGAAATCGACATTTTTTATGCAAAAGAGGTTTTTCTAAAAATACGAATTGGATTTCTAAAATGTATCGATTAGGTTTTTCTAAAAATACGAATTGGATTTCTAAAATGTATCGATTTGTTAGGCCTCCGCTATAAAATAATTTTGGCAAATAAACTAATTAATTAATGTTTTCAGAAATGGACATAAAGCATATGAGTTAAATAACTGAAATGCTTTTATGTAACTAAATCCATTCTCTGTGATATCTCTGGATTCGGCCATAACGTCTAAGTCAGGTTTGGGGTGTTACATTGAAACGATGGTATATGACTAAGAATTTTTAGTTACATGCTTTGTTTGTTTTATAATTAAGTAAGATGTATGTGATCTTTGTTTACGAACTTACTAAGCTATATGAAAACTTACTTTCTTTTGGTTGTATTTCCTTGTAGGTTGTCAGACTTTTGCTGTTGATTGGAAGTTTTGGAGATCACACTATCTGGCATTTTCAGTAGTTGTTTGTTAATTTTGGCCTAGTTATAAATGGCATGTATATAGGATGATGTCTTGTTAAGGTTGTGAATGTCTTCGTATTTTGATTGTAAATGTCTTAAGGTGTAAGGTTGATATATTTTTTTGATAAAGATGACCTTTTGGTAATGTATGTTAAAGTCATTTTCGTAATGGTACTTAGTGTAACACCCCAAACCCGGCCCATACGTTTCGACCAGATCTGGTATGCTACGGGTTGAACGTTAAAATCTTTTGCTAAGTTGGTTTTCGAAAATCATAAGTTATTAGGCAATATTTGAATAAATAAGTGACATTTGAAAAGAAACCTTGTATTATTATTATTTGGTATAAATAAACCTCTGACATAAATTCATAAGTTGCAAATATTAAAAAAACTACTTAGGCGAATATAAACTATGGGGCCTTATTACCTAAATATTCCCAAAACAAAACTTAAAGGAAAACTGAAAATAATCTATAGAAATAACAACTTGATGGCGCCTCGAGTCCGTCTCGACTCCCATGTCCACGATCTACTGCTCATCTGAAAAGTTAGGAAAAAATAATAGGGTGAGTCACCAAGACTTAGTGTGTAAATCCCGAAAACACATAAAAGGCTTGGGCCCACAAACACATTATGAGCCCTGGCCCATACACAATGGCAACAATCATAATCACATGACAGATAATAAATGATGCAAAGCCCAACCCATCCTAGAATTCCATCCTCTACACACCAACCCGTACCAACCATCACACCTTGGGGATTTCTACAATCAACCCTCCATCCGCTACACACCAAAACGACAGCCGTACTGCTTATTCCTATCAATCAGGAATTTTAACGTGGGTTTCTACCACCGATCACCAAGTGACCTAACATTTCATTTTGTGGGTTTTCTACCACCGATCACCATTTGATCTAACATTTCATTAGGTGGGTTTTCTACCACCGATCACCATGTGATCTAACATTTCATTAGGTGGGTTTTCTACCACCGATCACCACGTGATCTAACATTTCATTAGGTGGGTTTTCTACCACCGATCACCATGTGACCAATCATGCTCTTCCCCTTTTTATATCAAACCCATCCCATGCATACATTCATGCAAAATCAAACAATATACTACCTAAGAGATTTCAGTCTTTCACATACATCGATACACATAGAGAAGTTTCTATGGCACATACCTGGCATCCTTTGCCTACCCTTTCTGGGTATCGCGACTGTTTACACAGCCCATTTTCCGGCTTTTAGCCCATAACATAACATATATATATTCATACAGATTATTAGTGTGCTAGAGATCTACACACGACTGTTCATGCAGCCTCATTTTCCGGCTTTTCAGTGCCTAACAGGTATAATACAAAATAAAACTTATGTGATAAGGATCTACACACCTGATTACCGTTAGAACGAGACCCTCTAAGTCGACGCTATTCGTAGCCAACACCACCGCTATCTGCCTTGAAATCCCGAAAAGAGATATGAGATTCAGGGACTAGTGTTTCCGGCTTTTAGATATAAGAGATCTACTTACTAGAGAAGATTCGGCTACTCCCAGAGGATTCTGGCTTTTTGCGAAAATCAGGAAGAGAAGATGATTCAAAGAAATCTATAGATATTCGGCTTTTAGAAGAAAAAAGAGAAGAGAATAATGAAGTTTTCAGCTTTTAGAAGAAAGAAGAGAATGATGGAGTTTTCGGCTTTTAGAAGAAAGAAGAGAACAATGGAGTTTTCGGTTTTTAGAAGAAAGAAGAGAATAATGGAGTTTTCGGCTTTTAGAAGAAAGAAGAGAGTAATGGACTTTTTGGCTTTTAGAAGAAAGAAGAGAATAATGGAGTTTTCGGCTTTTAGAAGAAAGAAGAGAATAATGGAGTTTTCGGCTTTTAGAAGAAAGAAGAGAGTAATGGAGTTTTCGGCTTTTAGAAGAAAGAAGAGAATAATAGAGCTTTCGGTTTTTAGAAGAAAGAAGAGAATAATGGAGTTTTCGGCTTTTAGGAGAAAGAGGAGAAAAGAATAATTGGGTTTTTGGCTTTTAGAAGAAAGAAGAGAATGATGGAGTTTTCAGCTTTTAGAAGAAAGAAGAGAATAATGGAGTTTTCGGCTTTTAGAAGAAAGAAGAGAATAATGGAGTTTTCGGCTTTTAGAAGAAAGAAGAGAAAGAAAAGGTGGAAACCCTAAATGTCGCAAAATAAAGAAGAGAACCCTCCCTATTTATAGAAATTTTGGCTAACTCCTAGCCTTGTAGATAGCTCCTATCTTTTCTCCTTTTATCTTCCATATTATCAACTATAATATCTACATTATCTTATTCATATAAATCCTCCTATTTTTAAGCCTTGATGCCATCCACTCCACCTAACCCAAATGTTGAAAATTAGCTAACTTAAATTAAAAGAATTAGGCTCCATGAAACTTAAATTTTGGGCCCCTATCTCCCTTGTTGTGGCGTCACCTCCTTGCTCCCTAAGTGGCGCCACTGACCACTGGGCCGCAAGCCCATTTTGATAATTTAAACACAGATACCACCTTTTAAAACTCTATAGTGCCCAAACAAAAATTTCACCAAGGCCTTGACCACATCCTGAGCCCAATTTGGACCCCTAACAGTTAAATTAACTCATTACTCATTTTCACCCATTAAGCGCATAGGCCCAAAAATTCAGGATGTTACACTTAGGTTGGCATATGATGTCAAGCTTTATTAATAATGTTGTTGGTTCGTGAAACCTAAATAAATGAAATGAATGGATTTGAGAACTTTGTATGCAAACTAATTTTGTTTGAAATGTGATTTTTGGATTGGTAATTGAATTTTGGGGTCATTGAGGGCACATTAGTTTGGCTCTTAAGTTGTATGCTTTACTATGTTTTGGACTTGTTTGAATGCATTTGAAGGAACAAAAATGTGTGGTTTTAGGTTTGGTGTGTTGTCCAAGTAATATATGAAAGTTGCCTTGATTTTAAAGTCATTTTTAGGTACACAAGGCCTGGGACACGATATGTCACATAGTCGTGTGTCACACATGGCCGCATGTCTTGTTATCTTCCATTGTAAGTTGGCTCACACGGGCACAGTGAGTTACACAACTTGGGGACAAAGTTGTGTGGCCCTGACAAACACGGGCACAGAGAATTACACGGCCTGAGGACATGACCATGTGACCTTGACAAACATGGGCATAATGAGTTACAGGGTTTGAGCACACGGGCGTGTAGGGTAGCCACATGGCCATGTTTGGGGCAACACGAGCTAGCCTTTTTCATACAGTCTAGCCACACGGTCGTGTAACCCCTGTTTTTACTTTTCACTTAAAATTTCGTAAAAGTTTCAACTTAATCCAGATTTGATCTCGGTTTGTTTTAAATGTTTTGCAAGCTCGATTTAGGTCTCAAATTGTTCGAAAAGCATGGAAAATGATTGATGATGAATTATTTTGATTATGTTTGTTTTGGATTATAAACTAGGTTAAAGTTTGATAGTTGTAATATCTTATAACTCGGGACAGTGACTAGACCGGATATAGGGTGTTACATTTAATCATAAAAACTTATATAAACTTAATTTGGAAAAAGGCTTATGCTAAGTTATAACCCTTTATATAATATGTAAATTAAGTAAAAAATAATATAAAATTTGTAATATATAACCTTTATAAAAAAAATTTATAAAGTGTCAAATAAATTTTATAACACTTCTTATAAATAATAATTTTTTTTTGTTATAACTTTAGAAAGTTACTTTTTAAAAAAAAAAAGTTGTGATAAAAAAAGCTGTAACACTTTTTTTTACGAATAGGTATATTATTTTTATAATATATAACATGAATACATAAATAAGTTATGTCCATACTTTTTATAAGTAAATATAGGGTACAGTACACCAATAATCACTCAACTTTGATCTTAATAACAAAACAACACTCAACTTTCAACTCAGTCACTCAACTTTCAAAAAATAATAAATCAGTCACTAACGTTATCGAAAAGTGACAAATCAGTCATCCACTAACATTTTTCGTTATAGGTTTAACAGGATAGGTGACATGGCCAATTAACTAGCTGACGTAGCTTAACCCGGTGACAAGAAACAAGAAAAACAATCAGAGATCCAAACTTTTCCTTCCTCACTATTTATTCACCCCTCACAACTTCCCGTTGCTTAACCTGGTGAAGAAGACTTCCAATCGATCTGTAAATTTCCTTAATGATTTTATAGATTTCCTTAACGATGTTTCGTCTATAATCAACCTCAATTTTATAGATTTACTTAACGATTTCTAAATCTATGGTTAGGTTCTATTAGGAATTAGGAATTGGGAATTGTGGCTTTTATAGATTTCCTCTCTCTGTTTTTGGGTTGAGTCATTACAATTAGTTAAAAAAATAATGGAGATGAAGAGGTAGGGACCCTGGTTATTACAAGAGAAGAAGGCCTAAACTTCTCTCTTTCCTTTTACTTTTTCTTCTATCTTTTGCCTTCATATTGGCTCATCATTTCTTTAGCTTTTCTTTTGCTTTATCTAATCTCTTTAAGCTCTTTTTCTTCCTTTCATAAGTTTTAATTAATTGCCTCTGCTTTTTTTTTTGTTTGTTTGCTCTATGTTTATGCATCTTGACTTCTTTTACATGTTTTTTATTAGATTCTTTTGTTGTAGGAAATGACAACCTTGCTAGTGATAGGATGTAAATGCTCCTCGTTGTTCTTCAATCTCTAATGGTTAGTAGTTAGTACTATTTTTTTTTTGCACCTTCTTGGTATAACCAAACGGCCTTTCATATCAAGAAATTGGCTTCTCTTTTTTTCTTCTTCTTCTTCTTCTCATTTGCTTCTTCTTCTTTTTCTCTTCTTCTTCTTCTTCTACTGCCCAACTAGGGTTTTTAATTGGGCCTATTTAAATGACAACAAACCCTCCAACGTGGCCGGTTAAATGACAGTCACTTTTCCGTTACGTCTGTAACATAAAATGGTTAGTAGGACTGATTTGTTACTTTTTGAAAGTTGAGTGACTGAGTTGAAAGTTGAGTGGCTATGGGTGTACTTTACCTATAAATACATTATAATACTATTATAACATGTAATTATTTTTTATAATAAACTTTTTGGCCATGACTTTAAAAAAAATAGGATTTAAATAATATAAAATTTAGTTATAACTTTACAAAATACACATAAATTATTTTTATAATATAATTTAGAATATAATAAATCTTTGGCCATAACAATCTCAAACAATCATATGTGTTTATGCTTATAATATAAAGAAATTATAACTTAAACTTGTATACCAAATATTTTAAAAAAATTGAATTTGGCTACAATTGCCTGCCTAATTACTCTAATTCTCATCGTCCCCCTAAAAATTGGAAAGTGTAATTAGGGTGCTCCAACTACACCTAATTCAATGAGATCCACTAATTACAATTGTTACCCAAACATGCCACCATTATGTAATTACAAATAATTACACCCAAATTCAATTATTAAATCACTTTCTAAACACTTTCGTAATTTATAAGATAAAATGGTAGAATTAGATAAGCTAATTTTGGAGTTATTATGCTATTTAAGGTCACATAACACATTTCCTTCTATTGTTGTCTTTTAAAGCATATGAGCATTACATCATTCTTGAACTATTGGAGTAACATTGTGATGTTTTTGTGTTTTAATTATAAATCATTTAATAAACCAATGTTGTATTCGATTTGTAAAAATAGAACGTCGGTAATGACAATATATTGCAAAGAAAGGAGAAATAAAAATAAAGAACACAATTTTTTATGTGGAAACCCTTTCGGGAAAAAAACCATGGGCAGAGGAGAAGAAAATTCACTATGTCAAATTCGAACGATTACAAGAGGAGTTTCGACTACATTTATTTATAGGTTGAAAAAACCTAATTCTAATCAAAGTCAAATATATCATGCTAATAAATGCTAAATATATTATACTTATAAATACTAAATCTTCTAGAAAGAAGATATATGTTGTTTAACTTGACTTGCAATCAATATCTTAGAATTTGGGTCACACAACTCTAACAATCTCCACCTTGACACGAATTCTCAACGAACAAGTTTTTCACCTCTTAAAGGTTTAACCTCAACAATGAACACCAACCAAGTCTAAGCAATGCTCAAACTTGGTTATAGGAAGTGACTTAGTCATCATATCTACAGGATTTTCATGAGTACTAATTTTGCTCACAACAATATCACCACGAGCAATAATGTCACGAACAAAATGATACCGAACATCAATGTGTTTTGTTCTCTCATGAAACATTTGATCTTTTGTAAAGAAGATGGCACTCTGACTGTCACAAAATACTATACTGGTTGGAAGGTCTTCATTGAGTTCACTACAGAGTCCCTTCAACTAAATAGCTTCTTTACAAGCCTCAGTAATCGCCATGTACTCAGCTTCATTGGTAGACAAAGTGACTGTAGTTTGCAAAGTGGCTTTCCAACTGATTGCACAAGCACTGATTGTAAAGACATAACCTATGAGAGATCTTCTTCTATAAAAGTCTCCAGCAAAATCAGCATCAACATACCCAATGGCTTCATCTCTAGTTCTTCCAAACTGTAAGCAAACATCAGTAGTACCTCGTAAGTATCTTAAAATCCATTGAACTGCTTTCCAATTTTTTTTACTGGGATTCACTATGTAACTACTAACTGCATTGACTGCATATGATAAATACGGACGTGAACAAACCATAGCATACATGAGAGATCCCACTGCATTAGATTATGGAACATTTGACATGTACTCAATCTCATCTTATGATTGTGGAGACAAAGCTGATGAAAGTCTGAAATGGGCTGCTAAAGGAGTACTAACATGCTTAGCACTCTGCATATTGAACTTGCAAAGAACTTTCTCAATGTACCCCTTTTGACTTAAGTACAATTTACTTGCTTTTCTATCTCTGAGAATCTTCATACCAAGTATCTTCTTTGCTGGTCCCAAATCTTTCATCTCAAATTCTTCACTTAGTTTGGCTTTGACCTTTCTTATCTCTCATTTATCTTTTGCTGCTATCAACATGTCATCAACATAAAGGAGTAGATATACAAAAGAACCATCATTGTTTTTCTTAAAGTAAACGCAACTGTCAAAACTACTTCTTTTGAAATCATGAGAAGTCATAAAGGAATCAGACCTCTTGTATCACTGTCTTGGTGACTGTTTCAAACTGTAAAGGGACTTTTTCAGCATGCAAACATAGTCATCTTTTTCTGAGACTGCAAAACCCTCTGGTTGTTGTATGTAAATATCCTCCTCAAGTTCTCCATGCAAAAATGTAGTTTTTACATCTAACTACTCAAGCTCCAAATCATGCATGGCCACAATACCAAGCAAAGCTCGAATCGAACTATGCTTCACAACTGGGGAGAACACATCTGTGAAGTCCACTCCTAGAATTTGACTGTAACCCTTTACAACAAGCCTTGCTTTATATCTGGTTTCTTCAACTCCTGGAGTACCATCCTTCTTTTTAAACACCCATTTACAACGAACAACCACTTTACCTTTAGGAAGTTTCACAAGATCCCATGTTCTGTTTTTGTGGAGTGATTCCATCTCATCCTGCATAGCAAACATCCATTTTTCTGAATCTTCACAGCTAACCACCTCAGAATAATTAGATGACTCTTTGTTTGTATCTATATCTTCAGCCACATTTAAAGCATAAGCAACTAGATCAGCCTCGACATACTTCTTTGGAGGTTTAATTTATCTTCTAGTTCTGTTTTTGGCAATAGAATATTATCACTACAAGAAAATAGGGTTTTAGTGGCATTTCAAAATGCCGCAAATATTATACATTAGTGGCGTTTTCAAGAAAACGCCGCTAAAAACTGAGCAATAGCGTCGTTTCTGGTCAAAACGCCGCTAAAAACTGAGCAATAGCGACGTTTTGGGTCCAAACGCCGCTACAAATTGAGCAATAGCAGCGTTTTTGGTCCAAACGCCGCTAAAAACTGAGCAATAGCGGCGTTTTGGTCCCAACGCTGCTAAAAACTGTGCAATAGTGGCGTTTTTGTTCCAAACGCCACGAAAAACTGAGCAATGGTGGCGTTTTTTGGTCCAAACATCGCTAAAGGTTGAGCAATATTTCCATTTTCGTCTAGGGTAACCGACCCTCGTTTCAATTTGATTCGAGTTTATATTCATTTTTTTCTTATTTTTGTTTTGAATGTGATTTTATTTTGATATTTGAAATTGACTTAGCTATGAGAAAGTTCCATTTTAGTTACTTAATTATGAAAATTTACAAATTGATAACTAAACTACTTAGAAGTTTTCATTTAATTAGTTACCAAGCTGTTAAAATCGACGCCATATGGCTTTCTCTAAACCTTTAAAACTTAAAAACATAATCCTTAAAACCCTAAACCCCCCTAAAAATTTCATATGGATATTGATGTACATGTATATATATACATAGATATATATTAATGTAAAAGCTTATATATGTTTATAAAAAATTGTGGAAGCATGCAGTACTTAATATTGATTAAAATTTTTTTGGGTTTAGGGTTTAAAAGGTTTAAGGGCTATAGTTTAAGGGTTTTATAGTTTAAGGTTTAATATTTAGTATTTTAAGTTTATGGTTTAGGGTTTGTAATATTGTGTTTGGGATTTAGTGTTTTAAAGTTTGTTGTTTGGGGTTTAGTTTTTATATGCCGATTCTTAGTGTTTAATTATGGTGGTTTTAAAGGTTAGGGTACGTATTAGGGTTTGAGGGATAGCGATTTTGATAAAAATGACAAAAATAAAGTTATTTTAGGGTTTAATCAAGCAATAAAATTATTTTTTAAATACTTTTAATTGTATTTAATATAAGAATATAAAATACATGTTTTGTACTACACTAACATTGGCCATACGAATTCCCAAAAATATGGTTTATGATTATGGTTTAGGGTCTATGGTTTAGAGTTTAGGGTCTGGGGTATAGACAGATTAGGATTTATGCATGGTTTAAGGTTTATGGTATATTTGGGGTTGGATTTCGGGGTTCGGTGGTTGGTGTTTGTGGTTTATGGTTTTAAGGTTTAGGTTTTTAAAGGTTAAGGTTTAAGGTTTAGGGTTTAGGGATTGAGGGTTTAGGGTTTAATTATGGATTTTTATAATATATATCTAAATAAGATAAATATAATTATTATTTTAAAATATATATCAAAATGGGTTAAATCCGAAAAGCATACATGAACAATGGTTTAATGTTCAATTGTATACATGAACTTTAATTTGATTCAGATCTCGTAAAATATTAAACCCAAGTATTGATATAATTAACATCATTTTTTATTTATATATTGCATACATAAATATTTATATTTATATTTATTCAATATAAAAATATATTGATGTATCTATTTTTTAAAATGTGTATTTATTTTTAAAAAATGCATTATTCTCTCTTTTTTTATTAAATAATATTTTCATTTTGTAACTTTTGTTTTAATTTTGGATCAATTTGACTTCAATCTTGGATGACACTAATTTGACAACTCACGTGCTAGTATATTTGTATTTTATTGTTGGCGTAGATATAATTTTAAAGAAATTACAAACATTTTTAAATTTTGTTGATTTTTTTTAATTACAAACATTTTTAAATTTATTTTAGTGTTTATGCATTAGTGGCGTTTTAGTAAAAAATGCCACATATATGTCAGAGTACACAAAACGTCGATGTTTTATGCTGTGTTTTTCGTGGCGTTTATAAAATAAACGCCGCAAAAGGATAATCTTTAGTGGCGTTTTAGTAGAAACGCCGCAAAGTTGTTTCAGAAATGGCAAAACCTTGCGTTTTGATCTCTGTTAGTTGTGGCGTTTTCCACAAAATGCCGCAAAAAGATATAAATTAGAGGCATTTTTTTAAAATGCGCAGCAAATACATGCATGATACTGCAAAACGTTGCGTATTGATGCAAGATTTTAGTGGCGTTTTTTAAGTAAACGCCGCAAATGACTATGCTTTAATGGCACTTTAACAAAAAATGCAACAAATATGTTATAATAGTTACCCAAACGGTGTCGTTTTTGCCTATGCTTTTAGTGGCGTTTTTTAAGTAAACGCCACAAATGTCTATGCTTTAGTGGCGCTTCAGAAGAAAACGCCACAACTATGTTATAATAGTTACCCAGATGGTGTCGTTTTTGCCTATGATTTTAGTGGCGCTTTTTATAAACGCCGGAAAATTTAATAAAACTAACCTGAACTACGTCGTTTTATTAACCCTGAATTTCCTTTAGTTTTCCCCAAGTCAGATTTCCCCGACTTCATTTCCCCAATTTCCCATCTCTGATTCCCCTAAATTTCCTTAAGTCGTTTTTCCCCAATTCCCAAACTTCCAATCCATTTGTGATCCAAATCCCTAATTTAAACCATTGTTTTATCAACCCGTTGCTTTATCCATCGACTGATTTTAGATTATTCGGCTGTAAGTGTTCTTCTTTTTTTATATTTATTTCTAGCACAATGAATAAGAAAAATAAAGAAGCTGAAGATCTTTTATTTTTCAGAGGATTATTCTTCACTGTGGAGGAAGAATCGACAGGTGACTCCTGAGTTTGATGGGTTCAAGGTATTTACTAATTTTCTCTTTCCCCCTTTTGGGTTTTCCTTTTTAATCTGGAAATTAGGTTTTTTTTTTTTTTTTGTTTCGTATAAAGTTTGATTCTTTGCTTGTGAAGATCAAGTGGGTAAATTATCTAGCTTTGGGTCTTATCCAGCTGTTGTTGAAGTATAAGTTTTAGATATGGATAATAAATTTTTCTGTATTTTTTAAAATAAAAATAAGATGCCGACCAGTACTAATTTTTTGTATTTTTCTGTATTTTTCTATATTTAATGCTGGTATTAATTAATATATATATAAGTCTTAACTTGGTAAGTTACCCTTTTTGCTTCATAACTAATTTAAACCGGCTGATATAGTTATCTTTAGTATAAAGAATAGGTTTTTGTTTTTGAGTAATATCAACTCAGAACTGAATCAGGGAAGGTTAAGTATCGGGAAACTTGGTATGATAATTATTTCATTCGAAACATCTTGTTGCTTGTATGTATAAGTTTAGTTTGTTCTACAAATTTATTTTTTATTTTTAAATTATATTGCTTCTATGATTATGCATATATTATTTTGTTACGGTGGGTAATTTTTGTAATTGTGTAAAAGGAGAACAAAGATTAAGCTTAATTGGGTTTAGGGCATGTTATTTAGGGTCTTGTTTGATGATAGACATAAGGTTTATAAAGTAATGGCCATTTTACTATGTTTATGCATTTGGCAGCAAGGAAGTTCTTATTGGTATACTTTTAAGCGTTTTAAGGAATTGAACTGTTCCATTGCATGCTTAGCAAATGGATCACCATTATTGTGTGTATCCATGTTATACATTAAACATCAATGTTTCATTTGTTTTGACATCAAGACATACTGCCATTCTTCACACTGTTTAATTGTACAAGTAGTTTACAAGAAAGTGAAAAAAAAAATTGATGATCAACATTCCAACCAATGAAGAGGAGTATCTTCTTTTTCCATTTCAGAAAAGTAATCTTTGTTGTGTACTTATTGCAGGTCCATCATGTTTTAATGGTCATTGGATTACTGCTCTTAAATGGTGAAGGTGGATGCCATTTTCTTATTGTTATAAGCATGTTCTTGATGCTACTGATTTCTATTATTCAGATTAAATTATGCCAATTGGATGAGATGAAAGAATAAATATGTATTGAGTGAAAAAAAACAGTTGCATATATAAAAATTAGTTGTTTTCTGAGAACTTATCCCTTTTTTTGTCACTGATAGGTTTATTGAGGTTTTCTTGGGACTTGAGAAGTGACTTGCCCATAAATTATTAGTAGAGGTACTCTAATATTTTTATGTACCTTTAAGATTCTGCAGTTTCTTTAATTTTTCATGACATGATTTTGCTTGAAAATTTGGATTTGGATTTCATTTTCCATAAAAAATGTAATAATGGAATGCGTTCCTTGTGAATAAAATTAGTTCAGTTTCAATATAATATATATTTGAAAAGCATAAAAAGTATGAATTTGTCAAATTTATAAATTTCCTAGGAATTTCAAATTCTCTACTAAAGAGGCATTTAGCAAATATATGTATTTGAGAAATAAGCATGGATGTTACATTTGTATGTATGTTAACCCTTACTCTATACTATTTTTGAAATTCGAGTTCCAAATTGCTACCTAAGGGGATTGTCATGATTTCTTGGAAGGATTTCGATATGAAAGTATATATTATGCCTTTCGTTTCTCTATTGAGTTATCATTGCTATTCTGGAGGACTGTGGCTTAAATATTTTAAGAGTTTGTGGATGTTTTACATGGTATATTGATGCGAGTTGTTGTTTTTCAAGCCTAATACATTAACTATCATACATGCATAAGCTAATAAGCACAAGTTTGTTTTCCCCTTCCTGTCACTATTAATGGTTATCTTAGATTAATAAAACATGTCCATCTTGACATTGCCAAAGCAGAAAGTAGTTAAGTGTGCTTTTTCTAAAAAAGCAATAGTGAATTAATGTTGTTTGATATTATTTTTTATTTTCTGTTTTTTATTTTTAATTTAAAGTATTAGTGAGTTAATGTTGTCTATATTTCAGTTACTGCTTCCTACTCCTCTTGCAACTGTTGGTTCAACTGAAGCTGCCATTTAATCTTCGATTTAATATTTGGTAGTGATATTGATAAAGTTTTTATATTTGGTTCATCGAAATTAATATTTGGTGCTACTCTTATAATCGTACATCTGTTGTAGGTACTAAATACCACCTGAATTAATATTTGGTGCAAATAAATACACCACAGCCATTGACATCTGGTCTGCTGGCTGTGTCTTGGTTGAAATATTGCTTGGGCAGGTACATGTTTCGTTGCTAATTTTTTTTGCTTATTTATATTCATTTCCCCTTTATATTACTTAACAAATACTATTTTTCTAACTGCATCCTCTGTTTCTTGGTGAGAGTGGAGTAGGCCAGCTTCTTAAAATTATTAAGGTACGTTTTAGTTCAAAATTCTGATCAATAATAGTTATATCATGATGATTTTGGAAAAATTACTGTCCAAATTGATGTTTATTATATTGATTCAACGGGTATATAGGTTGTTTATTATATTGTTGTCCAAAAAAAAAGATTCAAAGTATATGGACTGGAAACCTAATGGGTTGCCTTATATCTCACTATAAGATATAATGGTTATATCTCACTATAAGATATAATGGATCCTCCCTAGGTATAACAATGCCATGTATGATGAATCTTAAAAAATTTGAAATGAAATGACATATTTAATCGTTAGCTTAATGGATCCATTTTTCTGGTAGTTTGCGCTTTTTGTTGCCAGTTTTACTTGTAAGTGCAATATAACTTGTGTATTCATGAAAGCATTTAATTGTATATTGTGTTCTTTTCTATTTTTGAAACTATACTTTCAGTTGTCATTTTTTCTTTATCATCAAATCATTTTTGTTTATCATCTAATTTGTACTGTATTGAGTTTTATTTTTGAGAAATTGTTCTAAGGAAGGAACGGTAAAATTTCGGTTTAACTCTGATGTATCTCAATCGGCAGACCTCTGCTGCTTGTCCAGTTTTTTTCCCATTAACTTTTCTGTTATCTGCCATAGTGTAAGTTCTTTTTCTAAAAAGTCAGTGAATTAATGTTGTCTGATTTGATTTTTTTTAACTTTAAACTTGTTGGAATGAATGATAAATTGGAAGGTTCAAATTGGAGTATAAATGCTTGTTGAATTGGAGTATAAATGCTGTTGAAAGCAGGGTAAGTTACTTAGGTTTTGTCGTACATAATTGCTTGAGCAAATTTGTTAAATTCACTATCCTAACGTGTCGCCATTTATGCTGTATCATTAGTCAATAAAGCTATTCAAATAAATTCACTGTCCAAATGTGATGTTAATTATGAGGTTTTTATTTAACTAATTGAACTATTAAAATGTTAACTGCTATTTATTTGCATTTGATGACTGAAGGGCCACCGATTAGGACAGCTCCTCATTATCATTTGCAATGTTCATGGGCTTCACTTTTCCCATTCCTTTTTAAACAAAAAAAAAAGTATCTTTATTATTATAGTGTGGAGTAATAAAA